>CM077285.1:61743040-62418040 GCA_039654925.1 Anguilla pacifica | reverse complement strand
TTCATGTTTCCAATGGAAATAAGCCAGTTTTTTAAAAATATATAAAATATGCAATTATTCTATTCACTCACACCATGCTTTTTCAGTCAATGTGCTCTCGAGGCCAATAAAAACAGAACTCTAATAAAGGGATATAAACTCCACATGATATCCCAGCATGCTCCTCTGTAGCCAGCCTGATTAATGAAGCTCTCTCTCTCTGTCTCTCTCTCTCTCTCTCTCTCTCTCTGTCTCTCTGTCTCTCTCTGTCTCTCTCTCTCTCTCTCTCTCTCTGTCTCTCTCTCTCTCCACTCCTGTGGGTGGCCAAGGTGTGACAGTTCTGCTTAAAATGTAAATAATCGCAGCTGCTGCCAGTGTGCATCCATTTGGGTGTCATATTAACCTGTGCATGTTTGTTCATGTTTTCCAGCAGGTAATGCGGGCATATTTTTGCATTCAGCAGGCTTATATGTAGCTTTGCATTTTAGTGTAGTTTCAGATGATGAGTTAAGTCTGTAAATGGTAAAGGTCGTATCTGTCTGTCTGTTGCTCTCCCAGTCTCTTCCTCTCTCTCTGTCCTGCCCCAATAAAAAAATGCACATACATAAATACAACATAAGGTAAGGAAAGTAGAACATAAAAATGGAAATTCATTGTCAAACATCCCGTACGCAATTGGTGGAGGTGACTTGAGAAAAAGGAAAGATGATGAAATAATTTTAAAAGAGATCTTTCACAGATGCTCTAACTCACTGGTACTTAAACTTTTCATATCGGGAACCAAATTTGAAATTTAGTACCGTTGGAGGACCCATCAAATACACGTACTAGCACGGCCTAGTGGATGACAGACTAATTTCAGGGCCCACCTCATACACTCCCCGGGCCTGTTTTGGCTTTCGACCCATAGTTTGATCCAAAGGGAGCCGGTATCTCTGCTCCAGACTATTTGTGTTCTCGCCAGTGATGTTACAACCTGTGGATTCTTTTACCTCATATACTGTTTCCATGCAGCACAACCTCACCTCAACCCCCCCCCCCCCCCCCATCCCACATCCACACACACGCACACCCCTAAAGGGTCTTGAGAAAAATCCCTAGATCTCTGAACTACTGGAGCAAGGAATTCCCCCTGGCCAAATTATGCAGTTATTTCAGTTTCAACAGCCAAAGTAGAACACAACGAGTTACACTCCCTTTGAATTTGATGTGTTATAAACTTTAAAGATATGAATAAATTTTCTATTTTTTAGTTTTTTTTTCAGTTTCAGGAATGCCTAATTTTGTGATCGCATAACACATCGTAAAACTGTACGCATTGTAAAAATTCTGTGCGATTTGTTTGCTTTCGTAAGACTGTTTTTTGGATGTTGATTGAATTTGTTTGTACGAGGTTGTTTACATTCATGTATCCTACAGGTTGCACGAATATTGTACGTCGCCCTGGATATTGGTCATTGGTCATAACATGAACCAGGCTCTTTTATGCATTCATGAAAGTGTGATTGAGGTGGGTGGAGTCAACAAAGATGGCCCCTCCTCTTGCTGAAATGATGGGCATCTGAGGTCCACAGAGAACCATAGAAGCCCAAAAATCTTCTCTATCTGCCTCTTTCTCTTCATTTTCTTGCCTTATACCTCTCTGTCTCCCTCCTCTCTCTCTTCCCCCACCCCCATTTTAACATTGTCCATAAAAAATAAAAAATAATGAACAATGCAACACTGGACCCCAGTTTCCCTTGTAAAAGTATATGGCTGTTTAGTTAAATAAGTTAAAAGTTGAGCTAAACCCTGCAATCAGTGGCTGCTCAAGAATCCCCTCTGGTAGGGAGTGTGGGGGGGGGGGGTGGGTAGGGGAGAGGGAGAGGGTGATTATTCCAGGGAAATCATGAGTCACCGTCACACTGAAGGGACTGAGGAGCCCAAATTTGCAGGCAAAACCACACAGGCCTTGGTTAATGGTAAATGGACTGCATTTATATAGCACTTTTATCCAAAGCGCTTTACAATTGATGCCTCTCATTCACCGGAGCAGTTAGGGGTCAGGTGTCTTGCTCAGGGACACCTCGACACGCCCAGGGTGGGGAACGAACTGGCAACCCTCCGACTGCCAGACAACCGCTCTTACCTCTTGAGCTATGTCGCCTTCACTGCAGTCAGCCATCTTTAACCCATGCGATTTATATTACTGCTGTCAGCCATCTTTAACTTGTGCCATTTATATTACTGCTGTCAGCCATCTTTAACCCATGCCATTTATATTACTGCTGTCAGCCATCTTTAACCCATGCCATTTATATTACTGCTACCAGCCATCTTTAACCCATGCCATTTATATTACTGCTATCGGCCATCTTTAACCTATACCTATGCCATTTATACAAGCCTCTTGTTTCCTCTTCAGATTTTTAAAATTGATTTTTACTATTAATGCTAATAAGAACAATAGCACCACCCCAAAAACGACTGGACCTCCCCCAAAACAGGTCCCTGCCAGACCAAACTGCATGAGAACAAAATCAAGCACTTTTAAGGGCATAACCCCCTGTCTTCTGTTTTATGGCAGGATTGAAATTAAAGAAAGTCTTTCCTCATAACCTTGACCGCTCAGTATATTCAAAACCACAGTGACATTTTTAACTGATGCCTTTTTCCTCTGCTCCTCCTCCCACTGATCTCTCACACACACAGATGCACACATGCACACACACACACGCGCGGACACGCACACCCACACACTCTCACAGAGACAGACACACACACACACGCGCACACGCGCACACGCGCACACGCGCGCACGCACGCACGCACGCACACACACGCACGCACACACACACACACACAAACATGCACACAACAAAAACGCCCACTGCGGAGTCCCTGCCCAAATACTTGCTCGATGAAATCGAATCCATCTGAGAATTACATTACTGCTTTCTACTTTTCCAGACTGTCAAAATTACATTTAACTTTTTCATTTTGAGCGACAAAAGTGGTAGAGGAATAAACTCTGTGGTATTTTTCAGAAAATTTTGATTTGGGAATTTGTCTGGAGCCATTACCACTGTAACAGAATACAGGAAGTTTAGATTCAGGGAGGGGAAGACACTGAAAGGGCTGTAGTTCTGTCAGACGAGTCCGATTTTGGAATATCACCAGTATGACTTTCTTTTTTTTCATTTCTTTTTGTTGCTGGAGTGGTGCGATATCTTTAAATATATCTTTAAATATGACACAGCCCCAGTATTCCATGCGATCTCCTGACCTCCTGGCTGTGGTGACTCACACCGCTGAAAGCTGTCTACCTCCTGGACATGAAAAACCTGTTCCAGAGCCCAGTCCAGAACTTTTATTCATTTGAACGCTGTGTTCTAGCGTTGGAACAGGGGCTGAAGTTTCTGAGCGTTGGTCACTGTTTCAAAACCCGAAATCTAAGCTTTGTGACGCAGTTCAGAGGACCCAGGATGGCTTCACTCTGCACACCCCCCCCACCCCACCCCCCGCCCCCCGCCCCCCGCCGCAACACCCACTCCCCGCTCAGTCTGAACTGGGTTGCAATTACCCCATCTAAGCCGCACGACTACTGGTATCCCAGCACACGTCTAACCCAACCATGACTTTTTTCTTTTTCTTTTATTTCCCCCTGCTAACTGCAGAAGAACACATGCCGCAAAGCCAAATGGGTCCTGTTCATCTGTTTTTGATTTTAGCTTGTGTGAGAGAGAAAAAGAAAGATAGAAAGAGTGAGAAAGAGAGAGAGAAAGAGGGAGAATGTATCAGAGGAAAAGAGTGGGTCTGTGTTAAATACAATGGGGGCCTCAGGTCCGTTAGGTAAAAAACTTCAAAGGTTTTAGATCGGTAATGGTGAGACGATTTAGCAGAATCCCGCTCAAATGCCTCAGCCACACTCAGAATGAGCCCCTCCCCCCCAGAGTCTAGACAGACTTCCCACCTCATCCCCTGATGGATACAGCCCACCCACAAGCCCAGACGCCCAGAAAATTCCACACTGAGAAAATCACTCGAGGAGTGGTTTCATTTTTTAAAAATTCACTTTATTTACTTTATTTGCTTTTATTGTATTTTTCATGGGCTTTGCCTTTAAATGCCTTTCTGGTGTGTACTGGATAACCTTGTCCTGAGTGGCTTACAGCACAAACTCAAGCGCAAACATCCCTTAAAGGCAGAAAGCATAATTCCAAAAGTGTCCACAAGTGCACACTCAACTGACAACTGGACAACTACTCTAGTGAACATTAAATCAAGTTACACAAACAAGAACAAAATTACCCTAATGAGAATTTAACAAGATTACTCAAACAATCAAACAACAGCAAAGGACCACTGACACTTAAAATGAACAAACAAAATAAAAGGATTGTTGTAGGATTGGGTGATTGGAGTTAGCGGCTTGTAGGACTGGGTGATTGAAGTTAGCGGTTAGTAGGATTGGATGATTGGAGTTGATGGCTTTTAGGATTGGATGATTGGAGTTGACGGCTTGCAGGATTGGGTGATTGGAGCTGATGGCTCATCAGATTGGGTGATTGGAGTAAGCGGCTTGTTGGACTGGGTGATTGGAGTTGACGGCTTGCAGGATTGGGTGATTGGAGCTGATGGCTCATCGGATTGGGTGATTAGGTTTGGCAGCTTGTCTGAGCAAGCCTTGCTTGTTTTGTTGCGTCTGATTTTGTTTTAGTTTGTAAATTCCTTTCTGATGTACAGATGAAGACATTGAAGAGTTCAGACCCTGCGCTGAAATTAAGGTGATGGTTGTGCTTCACCCATAATTTGGAAATGTCCTCACAGGCCCCCATCCATCACCATCCCTCCATCCCTCTCTCCATCCCGTACAAACACAAACACATAAGCACTTCCGAGCACCCCTCAATCTTTCACTCCTGGAATCCCTCTCACCCTCTACTTTAAATAGGTAAATACTGTTGTCTTGCCAACCAAAATGCACATATACCAAGGAAAACAACTCCTATGGGGTGAGCTCCTTCACCAATCAGCTTTAAATGGAGGACCTACATTTAGCTTTCAGTTGATTGTCTCCACAGCAACAGGCAGAATTGGCCAGGTTTAAACACACACAGGCCAATGAGGCAATAATGCTTAACCTGGTTTGACCTCGTGTTGTGAATTAATTAAAAACAATCAAAAAACATTTTAAGAGACCTGGAGAAGCAACCCATTTGACTGCAGCATCCTGTTTGTTTTTTATTAAAGACATCAAGTCAAGTTTTTTCTGGATGATACCCAACATTCGTGTTAAGGATAATTGTTGGGAATGACTGCCCTGGACCCTCCCCTTACCCACCATGTAAGGGAACTTTCCAATTAATCTCTGGGGCAAATCAGACAGGCACAAATAAATAGAGGAGGCACTGGGTACTCTGCCAAAACTTGACATTTTTCGTGAGATGAAAATAACAGAAGTGGCGTTTATTTTTAGCACAATAAATACGCTTTAATGGGCAATCTAGGTTCTTCCAGCAAGGGAGAGATTAAGAGACCATGTTGACTTAAGGAGCTGGTCTGTCATGGTGCCCCAGCCACAGACACAATGCCAAGCGTTCTCCAAAGTCAGCTCGACATGAATAACAAAGCACTAAGATTAGGACTGGAGGCAGAAAAGCACAAATTCCTGTGCGCCACCAAGAGCTTGTTTCTGAAAATGAGGAATCAGATAGGGAAAAGGCATTTGAGTTGAGTGAGAATGGAGTGCTTATATAGCAGCTCTGCACGGGCCATCTGCTTCCCCTGAGACACCGATGTCATGTTTGTTTTTCCACAAAAAATTCAGAAATATATTTGTATCTGCTACTTTTTATTTGATAAAAAATTGGGCACCCAGTGTGTAGCTGAGTACATCCAATTACCACCTTAATCTGGAATATGCAATTGACTATTTGTAGCGGTGTTCATGTAGTGATCCACACTGTCGATTGGGGAGATGTAGTCATCCGCAGTTCCCCTCCGAAACACATGGTGTCGCCAGCCTGCTGCTTTTAACACCTCAGACAACAGCCCAAGCTTGCACAGAGCTGAGTCGGAGGAAGACATTTCATACTCAAGAGGAAAGGTACAACAGCAGTGTTCTACCTGGGAATCAAACCTGTGACCTTTCGGTCAACAGACCAGAGCCTTACCCATTATACAGCACATTCCAGATTGGATCCAAGTCTGTGGGTCTTATCCATGCACCCCAGAGCGGAGCCTTAACTAATTGAGCCACCCAGCAGCCCCATGTATAATCTACTTCAAAACAGTTTATATAAACAGTTTTTATTTATTTATTTATTTTTAACCTGTAATCAGTCCATTTTCACAGTGGCGTGATAAGAAGCAGTGGCTTATCGTCATATGTGTGCTTGCCTGTGCTCTCCTGATTTGATACAGTCAGGTGAATATAAATTGGAGCTTTGAAATGGGAGAGACCAAAAAAAAAAAACATTGAACGAAATTACCTCCAATCACCGTGCCATGTTTTCGGTTTTATGGTGATATGTTGTAGATGGTGCAGCAGCCCCTTATAGTGAATGAAATTGAGTGAAACTGTGCCTGAAACTGTAGTTTTTGTGCCAGTCTTAAGTCAAATTGTTGTTTGAATGCAAGTCATGTAAATAAATCAATGCATTTTTTGAGCTGACCACTTAATTAACAGTATGTGTTGTAAGTACACTTCAACTTAGTTCTTTGTATGCAGTAAAGAGTTATTGAGTAAAGATTCCTATACTGCAGATTTCTTTGCTCATCACAACAACGCACATTAACAATGGATAAATATAAATAATGATAATATGGCAGTGTTTATTTATGCTACTGCAGAATGTGATATCCCTGTTTTGTGAACTTAAGCCAGTATAATCAAGAAATAGGTGGAAAACAATTCATTACAAAAGCCTTTATTAAGTTACCTGGAAAGTTTTAATAATGAATGCAACATTTATAAAACAAACAAACAAAAAAAAAAACAATACATGATTCAGAATCAATTCATTTTGATTTAAAAAAGACAAGAAATTATTGCATGAATTCATTCCAGGAATATATGACATAACCAGTCACTGCCACGTTCCTCTTTTATGTTCTTGAGCTTCCCATGACAGCGTCCAACAGGAAGTCAGCATGCAGATTGTCAGCTTGCTAGGGAGGCACACTGTGCGCTTTAGGCTTTGGAGTTCACTGTTGGTGGAGTGGTTGTGGTGCACTATCCATCACAGCTACATGGTTCGTTACCCATGAAGCGGAGGGATCCACACATATGTGCCTTCCACCTTTTGTGACAAACCTGCAGTCATCAACACGGAGCACCTTTAGTGCTGTGGCCCAAATGCACGTGAAATGCGGGTGCACTGTGTGCTCCACAGGCTAATGCGAAGTCTACTGCAACAGTGCAGTCTAAAGCATTCTCCTCTTCCACTGTTTGTTTACACCTTTAATGTGTGAGATCACAAATATGTGTTTAGAATGGTCTCAACTGAACATTCTAATGCTGATGTCACAATCACTGCTGTTAACCGAAAGCAGTGGAGTTCTAAAACTCTGACTTGGAATTTTTGAAGAAAGAAAAGTAGAAACCCCCCCCCCCCAAAAAAAAAAACTACTCTTCAAAGGGTTAAACCTAACCTAACTAGGGCAACTGGGAATAGACATATGCATACTCACACAATGGCTGATATGTGACAGCTGCTACTAGTTTTGTAGAAGGAGTCCACTATTGCTAGTGGGATCCTCATTGTTTCAAATGCGACACAGCATTCGTTGATTCTGCCACTGTTCATACCTACAAGAGGTAAATAAATATAGTCGAACAACTAAAAGCGAATGGCAATGCATCACACACACACACGCACGCACACACATAAGCACACACATACACGTGCCACTCCCACAGGCATCATACACTTACTGGTTGTTGAGACCAGCCCCAGAGAGAAGAGCAGCGCAAGGATCATTACTGTTTTCATCTTGACTGGAACCTGCAAGCAGAGAGAGGAACGTCTCAGTGCTGATTGAGAGAGAGGAGCTGTGCTTGGTGAGATGGGCTAAATCTGTGTTATTTATACAGTACAGAGAGGTGGGAGGGGGAATTACTCCACAGAACCTCTCCAGAGTCCTTTTCTTTTCCAGGAAAAAGCTTTGCTGAACTGCTTTCTGTTCCCTTCCTTGCCTTTTTTCCGGGTCCCCAGTGGCTTATTTGCCACTGTTCAACTGTGAATACTGCTTCTGCAGAACCAGAAAGAAAGCTTTTCATTTCCAACTAAATTTCATATTTATGGCTCATAAACCATCTAAGGTGCTCATACAGTGCAACGGTGATGTGATACCATTTTCATGTGATACCAGTTTACAGACCACTGGGTTTTCTGTGTGTACAATCTGAAACGTAGTTGAAAGTAACAAACCATGGCAGCTCTGATCATTCGCAGCTAAAGAAGGACACTCAAAGACACATTCTTGCAAACTCTTTTTCCTGCCACAATATCCGTCTTATATGCACTAACCTGAGAGGGTATGTACAAACAGTGCAGTGTGACTCACAATATACCCTGACTGAAAACAACATCAATAGATGTCATTTGTCTAGATATTATTTGTGTGAAAATGATTCATTTTTCCACATGCGTTTCTTTTTGTCAAGTCAGGCTGCCAGCTTTGTCATCTGCACATTATTCCTAAGGAGGGAGAGAATTTGCGGTACTTCCTGAAAATATTAAGCAGGGGTACGTGGTCTTTCAAATTTTGGAAAACTGTCTTTCCTTGTGTTTATAAATTTTGAGCAGTATTAGCAGAAAGCTCAACTGTGTCTCACCCACCCAGCTGACAAGACTATAGTCTTCTCTTCTACAAGAATCCAGAATGTTCCGTGTCTACCCCTTTACGTCTCCAGATTGCGGTTACAGACACCAACCGAATCAGTGTTTCTCTTTTGAAATCAAGAATTATTTAATTATATTCAAAACATTAAGGAAGTGTGTAGATGCCATGCATATAGGTCTCATTATCTCCAGATCACAAATGATCATCTTATGATCTCAACATAAAAATTGTTTTCTTGTGATCATGAGATAACCTCCACAATCTGAATTCATCATGATTGTGTGTGATGGACAGGGAACAGAAAATTAACAGGTGTAATCTGACCAGGGAACGAATCTGACAGAAACCACGCACTGACTTTCAGGAAGAAAGTTGGCATTTGTCAGTTAATGACAAGCATGAAGCCATTTATTGTCAGGCTGTGGAACAAGGTGGATGCAAGTGCAAAAAATGACAAGAGACTGGATTTCAGCCAAACTAGAGCACTTTAATAAAATACAAAATAACAAACAGGAGGGAATGCTAGAAGGAAGCAAACATGGGAGAAAATAAACCAGGAATCACAAAACGCAGACGCAAGAGAAAAGGCTGAGGATTCGTAAAAAGACAACTAAATAACCGATCAAAGACAGAACAACCATAGCGAACTTAAATGCAGAGAACAGGTGAGGCTAATGACTGATGACACACAGGTGGGGAAAACTTATCACCCACTAATACAATAATTGAAAAACTAGAAAGGTTACAGTTCCTGAAGGAATTGTGTGGGCTTGCTTCAAATTCCAACTGGCACTCTCCTCAAGCCTCAATGCATTTCAATGAGGGTGTAGCGTTCCTGGCTGAATGATGGTCAGACTCTTTACTGATGGTTTATGAAGTCCTTTAATGTTGTTAATCATAAACACACCATAAAAGCTAAAGGAAAAACAAATACAAAATACACAAATATATTTACTTTAAATGACAAAAAACAACATTTATGCACATGGCTGTACTAATCCCAGAGTCTCTTTTAAGTATCCCTTTATTTTGCTACTGAGTTTAAGTCAACAGAAGTGCATTAAATGTATAGCCTCAAACATTTTCCGAATTAAAATGTACTTCCATGAATGTGTATTCATATAATGTGCATCCATACATCACAATAGTCTCAACTATTCTTCTAATTTATAAATATTTATTATTATATTTGTGCGTATATTCTGAAAAGGCAGTCTTAGCGTTGCTCGGTCCTGTAACACGGGTCTCGACAGAATACAAATGGCATGTCTTTAATGCAACGGACAACCACCAATTATGTGGCTTATAACCCCAAACGTGCTTAACCACAAACAAGAGCGCTAACTTCTTCGCGTTTTGCAAATCAAACACATCTCAATAGTTTAAAACCAAAATAAACGATACAAAATGATCAACCAGGCGCTATACCATTTAGAACATAAAATAAACTGTACGTTTTATAAACCACTTTTACAAAGCTCAGAAGAAGCGCGAAACCATCCAGACCCATGGCGCACCATAGCGTATACAGCCAGGGATCAGCAAGTAGCGATTATGTTCCAGGGATCAGTCATATCCTAAAAGCGTCATGAGTAAAACTTGGCTAGCTAGCTATGGTATGTCTTCACCTCTGTAACGTTATTTGTTGTCCTCCATGTGTCCATACATCTGTATCGGTGGTTGTAGCTGTGTGTCATTAGCTCCTACTCATGCGTGCAGGATAGCGTCCCTACGCGCTAAGTAGGTTAACTAAAGTAGGCGAAACGTGAACATGTTAGCGTAGGCAATAAAGCTGTGCTTAAAAATCATGTGCCGTTGGAAGTGCGTCCTACTCATGAACAGTGACCACCTGCGCATGTGTCCTACAGCGTTCCACGAAATGTCCGACAAAACGTCCCTGCATGAGCCTCTATGGAGTGACCACAAAAAAAGTTGAATATTTCAAAAAGTTTTGAATATTTCAAAAATCTGAATACAAGCAACAATGTCTGGAACATTTTGGTGTAAAAAGTTTGAATGTAGTGCAAAAACTGTAGGACTAGTTAGAGTTAGAAAAATTGGATGGAAAGTGCAGATAATAAGAAATATGAAAGATACGAAGAGTGGGCTTGCTAGGGAACTAAGGAGCATGCTATGCGACCAGACACCTCAGAAACAGGTACAGACACCATGACAACAAAAGGAAGCCACGCGGAGTAAAACATGGACAGGTCTAGGATGGGTGACCAGAAGTTCTCTGGTGTCCAGGAACCATGGCATTTATACTTGAGTCAGTCCCTGCTCAAAGTAAAATTGAATGTGATCATCCATTGTAAGGCAACATGCTATTTCCCAGTCTGTCACACACAATCGCTGTGCCCCTTTTTAATTTTTTTGCTTGACCAGAAATTAGTGGGACTTTGTCACTTTTCTCAAAATGTGCACAATTATGGAAGACCATACAAGGCAAAATGAGGAATTTATGCCTAAATTAATATTGCAAAAAATACACAAATGGGTAAAAATATGCAAAAATAAATTAAAGTAAATAAATAAATGGACACTCTGGTGAGTGCTGACAGAATACATCAATACTGGGAGATTAAATATACAAGTCTCTTCAAAAATAAAATAAATAAATAATCGATTGTTAGGCCTGAACAACAAAACAAGGTCAAGGGCTTTTAAGTAGTGTGGGAGGCCGTCACTCTGCAGAATGAGAGAGACAGAGAGAGATAGAGAGCCACAACGTCAATCTATCCAAAGAAAAGGTAGAAGAAAAGGGATGAAGTGCAGCTTACAGCCAGATGAAAAGGACGCTTTTAAAAGCTCCTCACATGAGTGAGAGATGTTTATCACCACCTCTACAAAAAACCCCCCCAAAAAAACAAAGAGGCGACTTGGTAAGCTTAAGCATTCTTACTGAGGTTTTGTGAGTCGGATACAAAAATAGGAAAAAAAAGTGAAAATGTTAGATTTTAAATAGTTTTCTTCTTTGTCATGGACTGTTGTTTTTTTGGAAACTCAGAGAAACAAAAGCAGCAGCTCTCTCTCTCTCCCTCTCCAACCTGCACACCCCCCGCCCCCCCCCCGCCCCCGAAAGCGGGTGTTTATGGTGCGAGACGTAGGAGCCGCGGACGGCGGCTTGAATGGCTGCACTGGGCCGTACCGTCCTGGGGCAGAAATATTTGGCATTCATTTCACCGTAGGACTCGAGGAGGCCCTGACTGAGGAGTGGGACCATAAATACTCCACAGGCATTAACTCCCCATCGTTTATTAACTCCCTCCCTCCCTCCCTCTGTCCGTCTCTCTCTCTCTCTCTCTCTCTCTCCCTCCCCCTCCCTCCCTTCCTCCCTCTGTCCGTCTCTCTCTCTCTCTCCAGTGGAAAACCTAGCCAAGATTCACTCTTCAACGGCCTCTGAACTACCATGGTTCGCCTGCAATTATTCTTAAATTCTTAAAATGATAACAAGGGCGAAACAAATTATCCTCGCTCAACCCCCCGATCCTGACAATACTTTTGACCTGGACGGTGCCGTTTCATGAAAATCCCCTTAATTAATCTGGGAAAGTTCTGGGGGGAATGGGGGGAATGGGGGGGGGGGGGAGGGCATGTGAATTGTGGCCCGTGTGAACGTTTATCACGCGGATCGGGCAGCAACGTTCGCAGAATGCTCACAGACACCTCGGCCAGCAGCTCCCTTTCTGATGCCGCTGTGATCAGAACAGAAATGAAAAAATTGAGATGGGCTGAACAGGGAATCATCATATTTAAAGCCTGCGCGAAATCACTTTCATACTGGCACTTGATATGTCCATTAAGCCCCAAAACACCAATACATGATATTAATTTCTAACATTTACCTACAGGAAAGTTATACAATTTCCTTTTGAAGTAAAGCATGTTATTTGTATGCATGAACATTGGAGGTCTGTTCTGTATGGATATTCTTTAATCAAACCTGATTATTTTTCTTTTGTTATATATGTATTAATAGAAAAATTCTGCCTTTTATTGCACAGGGTACATAAAGCTAGGTGTCCCTGTCTTCAGTGTGACATCCATTACAACATTTCAATGCACAAAAACGTTTTTCCGCCTGTGTACCAGCAGAATAAGGTCCACTGGAAAAGCACTAATAGGAAGGTACTCCTCGCACCCACTCCCCCCCCAAACCACATACGAATCTGCAAATTACTGGTATTTCATTAAAAAAATATATATTTTCACAAAGTAGGCAGTGATGCTATACCTACCCTGACCACACATTTCTGGCAGCCTGGTTCATACAATATTTTGATATATTTTTATGCAATTTATATTCATCAGTTATTCCCTGCTCTTTAAATGATCCCTCATGGGGCACTAATAAAAGTTCTATTCTATTCTATTCTATTCTATTCTATTCTATTCTATTCTATTCTATTCTATTCTATCTTATCCTATCCTATCCTATTCCATTTTCGTCTGTTCAGTTCTATTCTATTCTATTAAACTCTGCTGTATAGTATCTTGCCTTATCCTATTATATTGTGGGGGTCCCTTCATAACAGTTCAGGATGCAGAAGGAAACCAGGTGTTTTTGCAACTTTCTTGCTGTGATGAAATTTGGCAGAATTCCGTTTGATGACATACCTCCATTCACATCTCCCTCTCTGCTTGTAAGATTCTAAAGGCATATTCTCAAGCTGGCTGATGAGAACTGACTGGAAAAGGCCTGTTTTTTTAATCCTGGGTTTGTGGATATATTTCATGTAAGGTGCGGATGTGGATCTCTCCGGTCTGTCCTAGAATGTATAATGATGAGAACATTCCGTTCGTTATGTACCTGCAGCCTAGAGAGCATCCAGTGCTACATCAATCTTTTACTCAAACACCCCAAGGATCTCTGCCTCTACAGCTGTTCCACACACTGACAACTTCCTGTGTGGAAGTACAGAACTTTCCTTACACGAGAGAATAGAGCTATTCAGCTGCAGAGAGTTAAGGAAGACACATTATCACCACCCTTAAAAATAAAAATAAATCCAACATGAGTGTCCCTAGTGAGGAGGGGGTGGGAGGGTACATTTGGGATGGGGGAGGGGTAGAGGCTCTGCTCACAGGCCTCTGTACGGAGCACTTGGTTCTGTGTAGCCTTCAGAAGCAGGGTTGGGAGGATGGGGGGGGGGGGGGGGGTTAGCTTTAAACAGGTACATTGAGGATGGCTAAGAACATGCATTTACAGACAGACTCAACACCCTGTGACATTCCACTGCATCCATTTATCCATTCATACAGCTGGATATAAATATATATATATATAGGTAGGGGCCGCAAGTGAGCAACAACTGCTTCGCCTGGCGGAGATCTGCACTCTACTGAGTGCACTATTCTAGTTTTATTTTTGTTTTTGTTGAGGGTGGGGGCAGGGTGGTCACACTGCTTACAGAATGTAGTAGATGTTGCAGAGGGCAAGAGGTGAAAACTGCAGAAATAAAAGATACTCAGACAGGGGACCTTGGAGGAAATTAAGTTGTAATGTTACATTTCTGTCTTTGTGCTGGGCACGAGGTTCACCATTACCTGGGCCAGGTAAACCTACCTATCTCTCTCTCTTTGTTGAATGGGCAGGTACCCGCAGCAGACCTGCTTTACCTGTCCATGTGTTCTCTCAGCACAGTGTCTGGTAACATTCCACAGGTGTGTTTATATAGGCCGAATGATCTTACCAAATATCTGAAATATGTATCTGAAATGCCTTCTAATCCTTTACAATTCAGTACGGTTGCTGAAGATTAATGGAGCTAGAATAGCTGAGGTTGAGGAGAGAGTGTTAAGTGTTAATTATTCCCTGTAAGAAACCTTCCTGCCCACCGCACCTGTTCTTTCGTTCTTGTTTAAGTGCACCACCCTCCTGCTGGTCTCTTTCCCCCCCTCTCTCTCTGTATCTCTCCATGTTTCTACATCTCTCTCTCCCTCTCTCTTTCTACTGCGGGCTCCAGTGGGGGGTTTGCCTAGCCTGGTAGCTATGAAGAATCCTTCGCCGAAGTATTCCCCACACTGCAGACTCGTCGTCCATACTACTGTTTATTTCTTTCGGTTGTGAACACCTGCTCAAGAAACATACTGCTTGCGTTCATTTGATGGTGTGGTCCTTAGCTCATGAAATGTAAAAATGAAAAGAATGTCTGCTGTGGCCAGAAGTAGGTCTGGTACAAATGTACTCCAGCATAGTCAGTGATATACACTACATTTATGATTTTCAAGTTTTTTCTTTCCCAAAGTACTTACACTGAAAACAAAACAAAACAAAACAAAACAAAACAAAAAACTAATGATTAGCTACACTAACTACCATGAAAATATTTCCAAAGGGCTTTGTTATTGGTAGAGCTTCAGAGGTGGAGGTAACAAACCCAAAAACTAAATAGAATGCGGTATTCCTGACCATAGAAACACGGCGGAAGATTTCTACCAGGAATTTGAGGATGAAAAAGAAATGGCAACTTAGCTTTCCAGAACAAAGGAATGGTAGGAGAGTTGTATTTGGAATCATGAACACAGAAAAGAATGCAGAGTTATATTTGGAATTGGTCACACAGAAACGGGTCACAGAATTCTGAAGTGCACATGACCTTTACATAATAGTAGTTTACAATAATAGTTTACATTTTTTCCATGCTATATGTGGCTTGGCTAAAGGACTCAGTCACTCTGAAAGTGTATATGTTATATTTATTTATACGCAATGTGTACACAAACGCCTGCCACAATTTTGACAAGTTCAGTTTAGGCCAAGCAGGCTCCTGTTTCCTCTCTCTTTCCCTCTCTCTCTCTCTCTCACTGTCTCTCTGTCTTGTTCTTTTTCTCTTGCTCTCACTGTCGGTCTCTCTCACTCAGTCTATCTCTGCCTCTCTTTCTCCCAGCTGAAGTGTATTTGGACACCCTCTCTCCATCAGCCTGTTCATTACACACTCACACAACACCCCCCACCCCCTCCACAACTCACACTCACTCTCTTCAAAATAAAATTGAACTAAGATCACAGTAATGTGAAACAGAAGGACAATAGCAGCACGTTTATGGTCCTTATGGGGTAGAGAGAGAGACGGCTTCCCCTCTGGCTATCCCAGGATAAACATGTCATCCGGTGTGAATGGGTTATCCAGAAGAGGTTTTTCTGTTTTGTTTTAATTTCAGCTTTTTTTTTTGAAAGAAGGAATATTCCCACGGCTTTCCTGGGAACGATCGAAGGAAACAGGGATGTGTCTGCAGGGAGCGGGAAAGCTAGAAACCAGAGGAGAAGAGGAACAGTGGGGACCCCAGGCACCCAGTCACAAACAGCACTAATTCAGCAAAAAGTAAGATTTTTGTGGGACCTTGCAGGACAGGATTGGAATTTAGAAAATGAAGGGAGGGGGGTGGGGGTGGGGTTGATTCTCCCAATATTGTTGACCAGTGGGTAGTTTCGGGGTGCTGATATATAGTGGAACTGCTCAGTGGCCAACAATAGAGGACTGTGGTTGTACTGGGCAGCTCCCAGGTGTGAATGTGTATGAGTGTGAAGCAGGGCGTTCCTGCAAAAGCGCATCCGTGCTCAGCGAACCTACCCTGGGTAAATGAAGGTTAAATAAAAATGTCATGATTATGATTTTGTGTCACATGCAGTATTTTATTCAAATGTTTGTTAATTACAAAATGGTGTGAATTAGGATAATAATAATAATAATAATAATAATAATAATAATAATAATAATAATAATAATAATAATAATAATAATAATTTTTTTTTTTTTTATTTATTTATTTTTTAGTAGTAGTAGAGGTATTGTTGCTGTTGTCGTTTTGAATATGGGTAATTCATATTCAATCTCTGATTTGAACATCTACATGTCTGCAGCATGAAGCTGTTCTGCACATGCAAGTACACCCCCTGGGGATATATTTAGGTATTACAGTGTCACTCAGGAAAAGCACAAACACACACACGCACTTTAACATATACACACACACACACAGTCACTGCACTATTTATTTTAACCTTGCATTCAAAATATTAACAGGAACTAACAAGAATACACAGCTTACAACTGGTCACCTACCCCGAGAAGCGTTAGCTCATGAAATTAAGCACAGTGCCAGAGCACTCAAGATCAGTTGCTTATGGTGCTGGCACCCTGACCCCACTGTGACACTAGTGGGGAGGGTGACTGATGAGGGCAGTGTAACGTTGGTGTGGGCCTGCCAATTAGAGATGGAGTGTGTTTACCCTGGGACCTACGAGCCAGTTATTGGGTCAAGACCCAGCCGATACAATGGAAAATCTGCACTTTCTGGTGAATTACAGATTCATACTTTTTACCACAGTTCAGTCCCGACTTACGGTAACTGATTTTTTTGTTTAGAGTAAATGCGTGCGCAGGTCTGTTTGTGTGTGTGTGTGTGTGTGTGTGTGTGTGGGCATGCGTGTGTGCGTAGGTGTGTGTCGGCGGGGAGGATATGAGGGTGGTGGCAGAGATACATTTCCCCACACAACCCTGCGGAATTTCCCCACTGTCACCAGGCAACAGGAGGTATTCAATATGAAATTAATAGGCAGCCCTCGGTTTTTTTATTTATTTAAAAGCAAACTAAAATAATAATTGCATTGTCTTGTAATGGCGTTACCATTCGGTGCATTCCTCAGTTAATGTGGATGAGCAGAAAGCTCCTGTAAGTTCCTGAAGTTCAGTGGGAGTTCAGAGTCATGTCCCAGTGCATTGTGGGGAAAAAAGAGGGGCAAAAAGGTTCTCCTGCAGCAGGCTCATACCCGCTAACACAAAGCCTTTCCAGAAGATCTGGGTGAGATTTCAGTTAGATTCCATTTGATTGTCAGATAATGTTTTCTTAGGAATGTTCCCCAGGCTTTGATCATTTTATTGTTGCAAAAGTTAAAGTTTGAGTTTATTCAATGGATAGCCAGAAAACTGGACAAATGGAGGTTTTGGAATTGTTTACCAATTTTCTTGAATGTATTGGGAACCAAAAACTGCTAACTGTGAAGATGTTCACAGTGTGGAGTAAATCTGAAGAGCTTAATTCTGCAAATGCAAAATAAAACATTATGAGCATGTTGACATTGGCACTGGGCTTTTTCATGAACACTATTCATTATTTTGTTCATAAACAACTCCCTTTAAAAAACTTTGAATAAAAGTAATCCCTGGTTTTCACATGAACTGTCAAATTCTTTTAATTTAACGAATAAAGCTGGGACCGTGGCTAGACATTCAGGTGACTCTCATCCAGAAGGACTTACACAAGTATTTACAAGACCAGCACCTTACCCATTATACTACACTTCTCAGTTAATACTGAGGTAACCAATCCCCTGGCAATGAAGCTCAGTTAATACTGAGGTAACCAATCCCCTGACAATGAAGCTCAGTTAATACTGAAGTAACCCATCCCCTGGCAATGAAGCTCAGTTAATACAGAGGTAATCAATCCCCTGGCAATGAAGCTCAGTTAATACTGAGGTAACCAATCCCCTGACAATGAAGCTCAGTTAATACTGAGGTAATCAATCCCCTGACAATGAAGCTCAGTTAATACTGAGGTAATCAATCCCCTGACAATGAAGCACTGTTAATTTAGTCAGTCATGAACACGAGACCACAGTGTCATGTGCCTTGGTGAGGACTGACAGTTTACACAGAGCACATGGTATAATTCAGCATTGTACTCCCAGTTTACACAAAAAAATGAAAACATGCGTGAGACACAAACAAGTTTTCAATAGAAAGTAATGACACCAGCGCCCTATATTTAAATGCATCCCCGCAGATTCCGTCTGACCCTTTAAAAAAAAATAATAATCTGGGTCCTCGTATTTCAGATAAACAGTCAAGCATTGTTTCTTTTTCAGCCTCTATCCACTGTGTGTTTTTAGTGTTGGGCAGTTTCCCAGGTCTGTTAATGTTAAAATAAATATTTAAATAAACTCTACCACAAAAAATTTGCCTTCATACCAGAGACACTGTAGCCTCTGTGTTAATTACACTGGGTATTAGTGATTCACAAACCAAAAGAAAGGTCACAAGACAAAACATACTGAAATCCTGATCAGAGTATGATTTGTGTTCAGTGACTCAATGGGTGACATCTAAAGGAATGTTTATAAAGCCAATTTGGTTTTAGTTTAATTGTGAAGTCATAGCGCTACATCCCATCAAGTAAGCCAGGGCCAACTGAGCCAATGTTGGCAACAGTTGTCAGTGTGGCAATGGGTAAGGGTAAATAGCCAGACCACGCCACCTTGGGAATTTCACCCAAGGAAATAACCAGTTCAGACACTTTACAACAGTTTCTCAGGTTCTTTCATTGAAGGAAGACAGAGACATGGCTCAAAAGAAATGATTTTAACTTTTATTGAGATTAAAATAGAGGGCTGGAAGTACCTGTATGGAAAGAATCAAGCAATAGAAATAGCCAAAACAATTAGAAACTACAAGAAAATAGCATTAGAATTTAAGCAATGATACCAAATTTTTCTTAATTTAATATCAGAATACATACACGGCTTTCCAGACTACCCTTGTTAAAAATGACTAAAATGGCCACTAGAGGGCGCTAAGGAGTGAGCCGAGAACCTACTCGGTGGGAGGGTTACGAGCAATTACGGGCTGTCCAAGTGAATTCTACTTAGCACCACGCGTGCCACCTCATCTTCAACACATCAAATTCGTGTTAAATAAGTGATTCAGTACCACCAAGCTAACCTCCCCACCAGAGCAGCGCTGGGCTCACGGCCAACCTTAATTTAAGCAATTCAACAGATCTAGCTAAAAACAATGAATCAAATACAAAGAACCAGTTAGTTTCGATCATTTCGAAATTAAAATGTCAATTAGGGTAGGCCCACTACAGTATTTCCCGTATCTCCACCAACAGTGTAGCCCGTTTAAGGTTTCAAAAAAAAAGAGATTTAACAGCCGAACAATGGCAGTAAAACACGACCAGCAAGGATACACTCAATGAGCGTTCAGGGTAGCAAGTGTCGTACAACTACCAAACACCATAGCATATTCTGACAAAGCTATATAACCAAATCATAGGAACAGGGGAAACCTACAGAATAGCTGATACGTTTTAGGCAAGTAATGTTACGCTAAGAAAGAGGCAAAACAGCAGTAGGCTACACTGGGGCAACCTAAAAGGGGGGGGGGGGGGGGGGAAACCAACCAATAAACAAGGTAACCGGACAATCGCTATGAACTGGGGGCCATAAGGCAATCCTACTTACCATACCTCTAGCCTAACTTAAGCATCAGAAATGCACGCACCTTGATTGGTGAAGACACACCCTCACTTTACTACCTCAGCCAGGCGAATCAATCACTCGCTCTGGCTTACGGATACCTGTGAATGAATCGGAGGGTTTGTTAGCCAGTGAAAACACGGACTTTTAGTTGAATATGCACGTCTTCCCAACATACCTATATGCAACAACAACTGGTTCACTGTAGGATCCAGCGATTTACTAGAGGCCAGGAAACTACAAATACAAAAGGTTATCAATTTACCATTGTGGATATTGAACCTTAAAACAGAGGAACAAGACTGCACGGCTACACGTACCTCTCACCAAAACAGGAAGACTCTCAGAAACAGAGGCGGGCACAAGAGCAGGAAACAAGGTAAAGCGAGGGGTACATTTCACCTACCTAAAACCTATCTAACTGGCGAACTACTCAGGGAAGAGGGGTGGGAAAACACGCAACCATTTTACCATGATGTCATCCCAAACAGGAACAAATGAAGAATCACTAGCTCCGGTCACATCAACACACTACTATTGAAGGCCATTATCTGCTCAAATGGCCTTCCATAATACTGTACGTGTTAACACTCATTTTAATTTAATGTATGCACAACGTCAGTAATTTATGCAAGACGTGCTCCCTTGCGTTGTTGTTCGACATCATGAATATGTATGACCGCCTTGATTCAAGGTCCCTCATTGGCCACACGACATTAACGCCTCGTTATTTGCTCAAATGACCTTCCATAAGCGACAGGACTACTCGCAAACTATTCAGTGACATCACTGAAGCCATAATTCTGCTAACTGTGACATCATTAAAGTCATAATCCTGAAAAATGTGGCATCATTAAAGCTGTAATCGTGCTAAATATGCCATCATTAAAGCCACAATACTGATAACTGTGACATCACTAAAGCTGTCATCCTGTTAACTGTGACATCATTAAGGGCGTAATTCTGAAAACTGTGACATCATTTAAATCATAATCCTGCTGCTTGGGGGCAGGAGTGGAATCTCAACAGTCGCTGCAGCTAATTTTGAAGAAAATAGTTAATGAGACATTTTTGGAAGTACTTGAGGATTGGTCTGGTAAATTTGGCTCTCTGAATGGGAAATAAAGCTAACCCAGAAACATGAATGTGATGATGTGCAAACAGTACACAATTGATTCCTGTATTACATATATTTTAACTGGGGATTTGGATTAAATGCTTATATGTCTGGTCTTGGTTGAAAATGAAAGTCACCTGCGGCTGCACATAACTAATGGTGGAGGGCTGAATTTTTATTGCGTCTTTCATCACAAAGCACTTTACAGTGAAGTGGCGGGTGTGAACTCATTACCCTAACCCCCTCCAATGTGTAGCACTCACTTGGATAATAAAGCGAAATAGAAATGTAACAAATCATTAATAACATAATGTAAGTAATATGATGTAAGGGAAAGAAGAAAAAAAAATTCACAGAACCAGCATCATTAGCCACAGCACCAGTCCTCTTTATTGCACCCTGATCACTGTGGTCAAGAAAGGGGATGTCTTTGATTTCTGCACATGCTGAGCAGTACAGGAGTTGAAGTGGTTGTCAGGGAGATGATAATGCTCTTTGAACTCTCTTTCACTGCCACATTGAATGATGGATTTTGTGCATGACACGAAGGGTTAACACTATATATATATATATATACATATATATATATATATATATATATATATATATATAAAAAATATATACTTTTCACAATACCACTCAATTGGCAAGGGAAAACAAAGGGAAACATACATTCACTTACAACACTGTTTGCTTTGCGATTTATGGATCAGATCATTGTGTCAAACTTTGGAACGTTATTCTGTTGGCTTCATGTGGATCCAGGATTTTTGTTTCATCATACTAGCGCTGAATGCGTCCCAGTTATAAATACTTTTCCTTGAGAGAGAGAGAGAGAGAGAGAGAGAGAGAGAGAGAGGATTCCAGGATTGTAAAACATGGGAAGGAGGACTTACATTGGTCCATATGTTTCCCATCTAGAAATTTCCATAGCGATGTTCAAGCCATGACATATGCTTTTGTCGGCATAGAAAAATATATATTTTTGTTGGTGCACCTGAGACAGGTAGAGGAGTCTGGAGTGAAGGTTTTTAACATAGGTTGCTATGCTTGCATTTCTTGGCACCGGCAGTACGCTAGTGGCTCCTGCTCCTGTTATATAAATTTAAACCTTTAAGCAACAACAATGTTACAGTCGTGCATAACAGCAACTAACATACCCAATCAGAAATGAGCTATCAACAATAATAGGAAGAAAGAAGAAGGAAGAAAGAAAAAAGAAGAAAAAAGAGGAATAAGACAGAAGAAGAAAGAATGAGTAAGAAGATGAAGAAAGGAAGAAGGAGGAGGAGGAGGAGGAAGAAGAAGAAAAAGAATATGCAACTACTATAAATAGTCAAGAATGAAATCTAGCAATCAGCAGATGCAAAGTGAATGGCTGCACTGTAATCCTTTCCATAAAAAATATGACCTCATACTCACTCCTTCTCTCACTCTTCGGAATTTCCCCTTTGTGAAGTCCAAGCGACATCCCACATCTCGCGGTCAAGTTTTTGCCCATTCATTTTCTTTGTTTTTCTTTTGTATGTACTGTATGCAGATGGATTATTGTTGGAGCACTTCACTGGGAAATGCCGGAGAAGGCCATAGGCCATGAACGCGCATAGTAACATGCACACCAACAGCCAGGTGGAGGCTCGCTGTCCAAATACTATAGTGGCTCACTTCAGTTTTTATTGAAAGCCTGTACTTATAAAGTATGCAGACCTTCAGTTTGCTTATCACAGGTCCCAGAGCTCTCCCTGTGGAGTCCGATTGAAGTCCCTATACCCTTGTAAAAATTCATATGTTTATCTAGTATGGAACCAAAACATTTATAGGTATAAGTATAATTTAGTGACAAATCTCCAAAAAAAAAAAAAAAAACAAACAAACAAAATATAACAGATTCGCTTCCTATTTCTCTGTTTTTTCTAAAGTGCACAATAAGGGTGTTTTCTCTGTCAGTCATTTGTCTCCATGTGAGGCATCAGACATTGACAATGTTTAACCTATTTTGAAGATAACAAACATGTTTGCCCAAATCCAGGTGATTGGAACAGAACACAGGGGAGTGGGTATGTGTATGGTATGTTTGCGTGTATGGTACAATAGAAGTGCACCACCTGGGAATCGAACCTCCAACCCCAGACTTGAAAACTCCTTTCCCTAACGGTTATAGACTTGCAGGAAACCTTCCACAGGCTTTCAGCCCCCTTCATTTACAGAGGAACTCATTCTGTTTTGTCTTCCTGAATGGGAATTAAATAAACACAGAAAAAATAGATCATAAATATGTGTTTCAGTGCTATACATGTATGCCTTCAACATAATGAAATTTCATTATACGGCACAATGAGCCTTCACATTTTAAAAGTTACATTTAGATCTTGCACATCTCATGTTGTCTGATGTTGCACTTGAAGCACTCTTGGAAAACCTTCAGTGCAGTCAGCCAGTGAAGTACTTGGCTAAATCTTGCACCAGTTTTGTATTGTGTCTGTTTGTTTTTAAAGATTAGTTTTATAAGAGCAAAGACCTGCGACCTCTGCCTGTACCCCACATTCCTACATCACTACCTCTGTGACCCTTGACCCGTGACCCCTTGCATGTGGTTGTAATCAGGAGATCCAATCAGAAGTGGGGAGCATGTTGATTGAGGGGAAATGAGGGTAATGAGAAACAGGCTTTGTACCACACCATTCTACATCCTCCATCACACACACACACACACACACACACTCACACACATTTGCACGCACACACACACGCACACACATGCACCCACACGCACACACACATGCACACAAATCCACACTCACCCACACACACACACACACACACACACACACGTATACACACAGACACACAGACACACACGCACACGCACACACACACACACGTATACACACAGACACACTCATACACACACGTATACACACAGACACACTCACACACACACGCACACACACACATACACACACGGACACACTCACCCACATTCACATACACCCACACCCACACACACACGCACCCAAATGCATACTCACACACACACACACACACACATATACACACACTTGTATACACACAGACACACTCCCATGCACACACACATACACACACACACACACATGTATACACACTCCCACGCACACACATACACACACACACACACACACACACACACACGTATACACAGACACACGCTTAGGCACACACACACACACACACACACACATGTATACACACAGACACACTCCCACGCACACACGCACACACACACACACACACAAACATACACACACACACACACGCACACACACACACACACACACACACACACACACACACACACACACACATATACACACAAACATCAAACATACACACACACACACATATACACACAAACATGCACACACACACACACACAGAGCAGCTGTTTAATCACGCTGCAGCTCATTTAGTGGCTGTAGTTAATGAGTTGTGGCTGCGCCCTGTGGAAAGGTCACCCAGTTTGCTGCTTTCCCATACAGACGGAGCACAGGGCCATTGTGTGGGACTCAGCCAGTCTGTGTAAAGTAAAAGGCCGGGATGGGGGTCCCTGCTGCCGGATACCCTTTTCCAGTCTCCCCTGGTAACCCCTCTGCCAATCAGCTGAGACAGGCAGGCGAGGTGAGGGTCCGGTTTTACTTTCACAGTATCCAGTCTTGCTGTGATGTACGCAGACACGTTTGAGGGGAGTCATATGTACCCAGATGGTCACGTGTTCACATCCTGGCTTGCATTTCTGTGTTGCTACCTGCGGTATATATTTATTTATTTTTCCTTTTCTGTACATACCTATTAATCACCCTATTGGTCAACTCTTCAGTTCTCCCAAGGCTTGTGGGCTGAGTGAAATGCTTTGTGTTCATTTAACTCCAACAAAGTTACAGTAATATGGTTTCAAGAGGGTGCAAAGATGTACTCCATCAGAGTTGATTTTGTGTACAGCTCTACTATGTGCGTACTTATGGTGACTGAGGGCTCGGCTTATTGGCTCTTTCCCTGTTAGGAGCATGGGCTCTCAGCTGCTTGTTCTGTTGTTGTTGCTGTTGTTGTTGTTCCTGCTGCTGTTGTTGTTGTTGCTCTTGCTTTGACCTATTTCATGGTATTTTGGAGATATCAGAGGTGATTGTTAGTTTAATTTTCAGAGAAAACCCGGGAATCAATGTATATGGGTAAGGTGTTGAGTAACCACTCAGATGTAGGGGATGTGCTGGTGGTCAGATGTTTGTAGTACCTGACCCTGCAGGTGAGAGAAACACCTGTGGCTAGTGACCATTCCACCACTGTCTGTGTTAATGTGTGGCTTTTACCTTGTAACTGCACCCTCCTACAAGACAGAAACAGAAGGTATGAGAGCAAGGGAAGGCCTCTAATTAAACCGACCCCTCCTGGTTTTAATGTGCAAGTGTAAGATGTGGTGCTGTTGCCATACTGACTTTTGGCTGATGCAGTACCTAGTTTTTTCCAGCAGAGGACAGTCTGAGGACACCCAGCTAAAAGAAAGAAAAACTAGACAGGACCAAGTCTCAACCCCAAAAAAGCAAATAATAATAATAATAATAATAATAATAATAATAAAACAACTGCAAGTACAAAAATAAAGGGCTCAAACACAGATGATAAAAAGGTTCCCAGTCTTACATGGAATCAGGCTACAGAGGAAGAACCCATCCTCTGACTGGCCAGCTTGGTATCAACAGTTAAAGATGGGCTAAATGGCAATAGAAAACTAATGTGGAATCCGTCATCGCAAATAATCATTGTTGGACAGATTATGGTCTGAGGTATTAAACTAGCTGGTAAGATAGACATTCCCTTTTATAGTAATACCCGGTTCAGAAGAGCAAGGTCATCCATCCATCACAGTTCTGCAGTTTTTCTGGTCTGTTTCACTCCCTGGAGCTCCTCCCTCTGTCATATCTCCTATCTCAGGTTCTTCTCATCTTCTACTCACTGGATCTTCTCTGATGTTTCTTTTTCATGCTGCTAAACCTCTGTTCCTCTCCTCCTCCATGCTGTCAGTCTTCTGCAGGAGCTGTGTGATCTGAGTGTGGTCAGCCCTGTTCTTATTACTTAACATGTGACGTCCACCATGACACTGTCCAATGAGCACCTGAAGCTCACAGCCAGGCTGCACAAACGTCTCTAAACATCTCCTTTCCCATCTGTGTCCATGTGTGAGCAATAACTGTTCTCACATACCATTGTTTTAATTTTAGAGTGGGCTGACAATCACCGCAATGCTCCTCCCAACCACCAGGTTGTGTGCTTCCTGACACTGCAGCTCTGCACTGATGCTCAATGGAGAAATACACAGCACCCCAACAGCATTTCCTTGTGACCTAATTTCTTCATTTAATAAACACTGAATTTCAGTCGCTTTGTTGCCAAGTACAATGAACCTCCAGAAGCATAACATGTGATTATTTCATGTTCTTTTATTTTTAATAGCAGGAGTCACAAATACAGAATGATTGGACTGATCACAGTAGTTTTGTAGTAAATGTATTAACTATACTATAGAGTTTTCTGGTCTGTTAAACAGACATGTAAACCGTCTCAGCAGTAAAGGGCTTTGATGGTGTTGTGCAGGTGTGGGGTTCATATGCCTGCCATGGTGTGGGTGTGGTCTTAACCACAGAAGGCCAGATGGATGTGAATGCCTCCTTAAGGGTCTCTAAACAGCACAAACAATCATCTAATAATCTAGGAGGCCTTCTTCATGTGGTGCTCCAGATATTTCTCGCGAGACATGGCCATCCGTCTCTTCGCCTCAAGGACACTGCTTGCTGCTTTTGCTTTGAATATGAGGGAAAACAGCAATAATTAGTATTCTGTCATGATCTAAGATAAAAAAAAACAACTGATAGTGTCCTTCTCACCACATTTCTCCTGTTTGCTATGAAGAACTGCAACCTGGAGAAAGACAAGTGACAGTCAGCAAAAGATCTGAGAGGTGAGGCAAGTCTTCATTACTAGAACACAAAAACACACACACACACACACACACACACACACACATGCATGCATATTCCTTCCAACCTCCATTTCAGCCTCTCACCTCAGGCTCCTCGATCTGACGCTGCAGCTCAGACACCAGTTTTAGTGAGTCCCTGTACTTGACCTCATAGTCACATATATGCAGTGGAATAGGAGAACATGGAGATTAAAGGTGTTCCTAAGACCCACACATATGAATGCAATCCTGTAACAGGAGCCAGACCTGACTGTAGAGAGGGTAGATTGGAGCATTGGTACTCGCTGGAGGTGCTCACCTGGGTCTGGTGCAGCTGCTCAGTCTTGAACAGCTTAAGGAGCAGAGCCTGGAACTCCTTCTTCACACGCTGCTTGTGCTCGCTACTCTCCTCCATCACTCTTTCCAGCTTCGCTCTCCAGTCCTGCTCAAGCTGCCCCAGCTTCCTGCAGCATGAAGCACACCAGCTTCAGTCTTACACTGTGCTGGAGCCAGCAGTAACTTGTGTGCTGTTTATAAATCCACTCACGGCACATGGAGGTGAGCACAATGGGACACTCATCTCTTCTGTACAGGATTCCAGCACGTTTAAAAAAGAATCAAAAGCTTCATCATTCAAGTACAATTTAAGCTCAATGTCTTTCTCGTAAGTGTCTGTCCATTGTTAACTCAGATACAGTTACTTCTAAAATTAGTATCAATATTATTACCTTTCCTCTCCAATGACTGTTACTTGGAATAAGACACAAACCCCGAAATGGGTGGAGCTATTATGAGTTATTAACAGCTGATCATATTGATCCAATCAAAGTGGTCTGCTATGGAGATAAAACTGGATTGATTGGTTTATACCAATGTCAGTGACTCACAGCACATGGTAGTCCCACCCATAATGGAGTTCATGAAGCCTCACTCTCCCATTGCTGTGTTTACCTTATTGAGACGTCATATTTGGTTTCCCTTAACAAGGTCTTGCTTTGTACTCACTGCTGTAGAGCCATCTCTTCCTCTTGAAATGTCTTCTTAAATTCCTTCTGCTCCAGATCGGCACTTTTTATTCTGTTCTCTGTCTCCTCTAGCATCAAGTCAAGTGCATTTCTCTATTCATACATTTTCATGCATCTCCTTTGCAGCTCTCAGACACTTGCCTTCATGAAATATCAAATGGTGTAAATACACATTTCTAATATAAGCTGTTGCACAAACAGCAGTGCACCACTTCAGCCATAGATTCAATTAAAGCTTCACATTCTGAAAGTAACTGAAATTAATCACACTCATCTACAGTATGACAGTATTGAGCAGTATTCATACAATTCTGGGAAATTTGCCAATTACTAATTTCTGTTTCTCACCTTCAGGTTCCAGTTATTACGATGGGAGGAAGAAAGCATTCTTTTGATTCTTCTAATTTTTTCTCTAATCTAAAATGGACAAACACATGGATTATGACAAATACAAGCTCTCCTGAGGCATATACTTTACATGTGGATAAAATTCATCTGAACCTTACTTTTTTATTCAGGGCTGAAATTTTCACATGACTCTCATCCTTTTGTTGAGCAAACTGCTCCAAAAGTTGCTTGTTGGTCACTAAGAAATCATAATAGAAAGGAAGAAAGAGACTACATGAGATTCTAGCACATGATAATCTGGCCCTAAGATCCACATAAGATGTTACAGAAGGAAATAGATGGTAGTTAAACAAAAAATATAATAAAAATAAATAAACTCACATTGACTGGTCCTGCTTTTAAGCTGGAAATGGAAAATATAATAGAATGGAGGTATCAGAATAAAATATTTTGCTTAATAAAACTTTTCAAAAGTCAAACAGGCAGAGTATCTTGGTCAATAGAAGGTACAGTCTTTATACAGTATAATATGTGTTGAAAACTGTGAGACACTTAGCACTCATAATAATGGAAGAAATGCATACTCTTCTTCTCATGAGCACATCCAAAGCCGACCTGTTGCTGCCTGTGGCAAGTCTACGATTGTTTCATTGCCCATGATGAAAATCAGAGGAAATTTTGTATTTAAAAAATTGATTCAATTTCATTTTCTTTGTATGTTTCTGTTAACAGAGACACTGTCACATTACATATTACATTACATTACATTTATTTAGCGGGCGCTTTTATCCAAAGCGACGTAGACACACACCCTTTACAAAAACATTTACATTTCACATTGCCCCTTTACAAAAACAGAAACTAGGAAATACTAGTTCAGGCCCAGACCCAGTCTGAATCCCCAGGAATCCAGCAAGTGAGGTCACAACCTCCCCAGGAGGAAGAAAAGACTCTCAAATAGTGGGAACAAATCTCTGGTCTGAATGAATAAATAAATCAATAAATAAGTGGCAATTCACCAAGAAGGCATAGATGCCCATTTATAACTAATAACTGTAATATTGACCCACAAAACAATAGTTTGCACTGTAATAAATGCAGGTACCATTAAACAGATAACTTATCTTAATGCAGCTAAACCTGTAACATTATTCTAAAAGAAAATCCTAAGAAGAAAGTAGGTCAGGGGAGCCATGGTGGCAGAGAGAGAGATGGGGGGTGGAGGGATACTGAGTTGGGACCTGGGGGAGGGTTGCCTGGGAAGAGGATTAACTAATGTGTTTGAAGACTCCATCTTGAAGGAAATGCAAACTTCAGCAACCTTCTTGTAAAAGAACCAGCAAGGTTGGGACACATGTGGTCCTCCCACACAGCGAAGAAGATGATGAGGGAGGCAAAGAAGAGCCCAAGGATCACAATTTGAGTTTAGTTGCTTTTTGAGATCACCAAGTCTCATAATCAACCAGAAAATAGCACCTTCATATCAACAGGCTCTTTGGAACGATTGCACAAAGAAAGCCCTTACTGAGAGTAATCACAAAAATAAATTGTCTGGTTTGACCAAAATTGACTTTTGGTCATGAACAGAAACTTGACAAAGTAAGGGTCAACTGCCCCTGACATCACACTGTAACCACACTCTTTCTGCAACTTTTAAGGTCTCAGAAAACGCCAACGTTCATAGTGTAACTGTTTGAACTGAACGCTAAATGATGTATGGGATATTATTTACAGAAATATTATTCACAAATTGATTATGTTGGCTGAGGTGTAATTTGCAATAGAAATTTGCATCACTCCAGCATGCCCAGCTGAACTACGCTGGCCTGAAGAAAGCTGTGAAAGTTACACATTTAACTGTGACACTGAGAAGCTCTCAGAGCGGCTGCCATCCCCTCTGAAATCGCAGAGTATCCTAACCCAAACACAGCTGCAGGAAGCTGCAACGGTTACCATGTGCGTCTGCATTTTAGTGCCATGCTCCTCTCTCCTCTGTTTGAAATATAGACAGAGCTGCAGGTTGGAGACGCTCGTGTGGTTTCTGTACACTGATCACGTGCTCACGAAGGGAAGCTAATGAGCCGCAACGTCCGTTATTTTTATACTTTTGTTTTTTTTTTCAAGAGGAGGTAATCAGATAAGTATGACATGCCCACGTATTTTATAACTGTTCTGCAGCTATCTTCCTGTGTGTGGCAGGAAAAAAACAGGGTGTGCATACACGTGTGAGTATGTGTGTGAAATAAACAGATGCAGCAGTTTCTTTCTCTGTGTTTGTGTTTATACTCTGATAAACAGCTTGATGTCAATTCCATTTCTAGGAGCTTTTAGAATGTAAATATCTTCATAAATTATACTTCTAGAGAACTACAGTACCAGTCAAAAGTTTGGATACACCTACTCACAGAAGGGGTTTTCTTTATTTTTACTAATTTCCACATTTTAGAATAATAGTCAAGTCTTCAAAACTATGGAATAACACAAATTGAATCATGCAATGACCAAAAAAAGGTAAAACAAATCAAAACTATATTATATTTCACATTCTTCGAAGTAGCCACCCTTTGCCTGGATAACATCTTGGCACACTCTTGGCATTCTCTCAACCAACTTCATGAGGTAGCCATCTGGGATGCTTTTCCAGCAGTCTTGAAGGAGTTCCCATATATGCTGAGCACCTGTTGGCTGCTTTTCCTTTCCTCTCCAGTCCAACTCATCCAAAACCATCTCTATTGGGTTTAGGTCAGGTGACTGTGGAGGGCAGATCATCTGATGCAGCACTCCATCACTCTCCTTCTTTGTCAAATAGCTCTTATACAGACTGGAGGTGTATTTTGGGTCATTGTCCAGCTGAAAAATAAATGACGGCCCAACTAAGCGCAAACCAGATGGAATGGCATGTCGCTGCAGAATGCTGTGGTAGCCATGTTGATTAAGTGTGCCTTCAATTCTAAATAAATCGCCAACAGTGTCACCAGCAAAGCACCTCCACACCATCACGCCTCCTCCCCCATGCTTCACGGTGGGTACCACACATCCTGACATCATCAGTTCACCTTCTCTGTGTCTCACAAAGACACGACGGTTAGAACCAAAAATCTCAAATTTGGCCTTTCCTGTGGTGATCCTCATGAGAGCCTGTTTCATCATAGTGCTTCACGGTTTTTGCCACTGCACTTGAAGAAACGTTCAAAGTTCTTGAAATTTTCTGAATTGACTGACCTTCATTTCTCAAAGTAATGATGGACTGTCATTCCTCTTTGCTAAGTTGAGCTGTTCTTGCCATATTACGGACTACTACAACCAGAAATGATGGCCTTCTACCACATAGGGCTATTAAAGACCGACCCTACCTTGTCTTAACACAACTGGCAGGCATTAAACATTAATGAGAGAAGACATTCCACAAATTCACTTTTAAAGGCGCACATTTACTATGTGTGCCTTTAAAATTATGATTTAATCATTGTGCTTCAACATTCTCCATCTCTAAATTTCCCTGAAGTTATAAATGAAAACTACTTGTTGGGGGTGCATTTCAAAAAAAATATTTTTTGTAAAGGCATTCATACATAGGCATCAACTTCACTATTTATATTTGTCTAATAAACTAATTTCAAGCATTTCAGCATAATCCTTTAGATCAAAATGTCTTTACATTACATTACATTACAGGCATTTGGCAGACGCTCTTATCCAGAGCGACGTACAACAAAGTGTATAACCATAACCAGGAACAAGTATGACGAAAAACCCTAGAGAGAAGTACCGGTCCAACTGCAGGGAACAACCGCATAGTTCAACTTGGACCCTGAAGGTTAAACTGATTAACACTAACACAACAAGAACGGCAACAACATAGTCTATGGAAAAAATACAAGCAGTAGTTAAGAGTTAATGCACCTAAGTCACCTATGAAACAACTACCTAGTTACAACCCTAAGCTTACAGTCATTTAAGATATTACAGGGAGGTAGGGAGGGATGGGGAGAGGTGCAGCCTGAAGAGGTGAGTCTTCAGTCGTCGCTTGAAATGGGTCAGTGTCTCAGCTGTTCTGACCTCCACGGGGAGGTCATTCCACCATCGTGGGGCCAGAACAGACAGGAGACGTGTTCTGGAAGTGCAGGTGCGAAGAGGGGGAGGTGCCAGGCGTCCTGAGGTAGCAGAACGGAGGGATCTGGCTGGCATGTAGGGTTTGAATATCTTGTGGAGGTATGCTGGGGTTGACCCCTTGACTGCCTGGTATGCTAGGACCAATGTTTTAAATTTGATGCGAGCTATAACAGGCAGCCAGTGGAGGGTGGTGAGCAGGGGAGTGACGTGGGAGTGTCTGGGGAGGTTGAAGACCAGACGAGCCGCAGCATTCTGAATGAGTTGCAGGGGTCTGGTGGCAGATGCCGGTAGTCCAGCCAGAAGAGAGTTGCAGTAGTCCAGGCGGGATAGAACCATTGCTTGGACCAGGAGCTGGGTTGAGTAGGTGGTGAGAAAGGGGCGGATTCTCCGGATGTTATACAGGAAAAATCTGCATGCCCGGCTTACTGCTGCGATGTTCTTGGAGAGGGACAGCCTGTTGTCCATCACCACTCCGAGATTCTTGGCACAGGGTGATGATGTCACTAAGGTGTCCCCTATTGAAATGGAAAAGTCGAGGAGGGGAGAGGATAGGGCAGGAATAAAGATTAGTTCTGTCTTTCCCAGGTTGAGCTTCAGGTGGTGATTGTCCATCCAGCTCTGGATGTCCCTCAGGCAAGCGGAGATGCGGGCAGGGACCTGTGTGTCCGATGGGGAGAAGGAGAAGATCATGAGAACATGATCATTAAGATCATGAGAAACATACATTCAGTCAGGTGTGTCCAAACTTTTGACTGGTACTGTTTATGAACGTTTATTGTGTTGTACATTTTTATTGATTCCTAATGCAAAGGTTTTATAACATGTATTACTTACTGCAGCACAATTTCAATCCGAAGGTCTCCAGGGTGCGAGCATTATACTGTACATCAGCCCGGAAGCTAGGAGTGACCGCTGTCCATTCAGCACCACGTGCTGCCACAGCGCCCGGCAGCACCAGTGTAGTAACCGCTGTCTTCACTCAATACAGTTCATTGGTCACACTCCATGAACATGCTGCGAACTCTGTACTGCTCATGCCAGCTGTGCTGCAGAAACTGTAGCCAAAACTGTTCCTAAACAAGACCGCATAAACTGAACAAGGGCGAAAACGCAGTCTTGATAGGCTTGTGTGGGCACTCAGCACGAGGTCAACAGATACTCATAGCACTTTAGAAACTGTACTGTCAATATGTACGCATTCGTATACATACATTCGTATACATACATCGGTTCAGAAACGACTGTAAGTGAGATGAACTTAAAAACATGCAGTGCTATACAGCAAATAACTTGTACTTGGCTCGAAAACGTTAGCCTAGCCACCAGCCCATTTACCATTTTCCCTTCACTGGCCTGACCAATCGGTGCTCATATTTTTATCAATGACGTCATTGCAGTTCGACGGCGGTAAAGTCGAACGAGACTTCCGGGTAAGCTTCAGTGCAGTGTGAATGTCGCTCCATGAAGCTAGCGGCAGAATGTAGCTATTTGTTTCAGCTTTTTTTGCGATGATTCACGTAGTTAATGTCGACTGACCCGCAAATAGTTTAGTAAATATATCTGTGATGAAAGTTCACGTTCACGTGTTTAAGATGACAATGAGGAAATCGAGGAAGGCTACTTAGCTTGCTAAAGTTAGCTTGTTGAATTTAGCGTACTGCTCTACCACTTAATAGCTGTAATCTTAGCCACCTTTATCTTATTTTGTAAGCAAATGTTGAGTATTCAGATCCCTTGATAGGTGGCTATAAATATTTATTTTCGATACGTAGGTTTTTCGTGTGAAAATATGAAGTGTTTTCGTTGCAAGCTAGATTATATTTTATTAAGTGGGCCTATTGTGAAGCGTACAGATCACTATCTGCCATGTAATTGAGACTCGCTGGATGAATAATAGGGAATATTGTGACGTCTGAATTGTAACTTAACCAGTTTTGTGCTAATTTAATTGAAAGGTGGAACGATATGATCAATAATGCGACGGGTGGAATAATGCGTATTCTGTGCGTTACTGCGTTGCAGGGGAGCTGAACGCGTGCAGTGGCCGCGTCCTCTGTCAGAGTGCCGCAGGACCAGCTTGGACTCCTGAGGAGGAAGGGCTGCACGCGGAAGATGAGGGAATTTGAAGATGCACAGGACAAGAGAGACCCAACGGCCCATGCCTTCTGGACCAAAACAACAATTGTTTCAGAAACTGCTGCACATAATGAAATTTCTGAATTTTCTTGGACTGCTACATTGAAATCAAAGGGCAGCAAGCTCTTTTGCCCTCAACAGTTTCCGAACGTGCACAGTAGAGGCCGTTTCCCCGATACTTCCTAAGCTTCACCGACTGGCCGCTTCTACCCTCTCCAGTTCCTATGTACGCTCTATGGGTAAACCACACACCCTGCTGCCCCGAGACCTGCCCCTAGTACCCTCACCCTACAGAGCACTCCTCCCCAGCCTGCCACTGCTGCTCCCCCTTGGACAGATCCTGAGGTAAGATTTCAGTGTTAACACACAGCACTGACTTTGTGTGTTAAATGTTTCACTGTGAACCCATAGGAGACACATCATTTGGTAAATTTAACATTAACACACGTCTTGCTATAGAACCGTCTTTTTGTTTCTGCATGGAAAGAAACACTAAAATCCAGATTTTTCCTGTTGAAATGAGTGTAGAGGGATGTCCAGACTGCTGGGTTGTTAGCATTGTTACTTTTTGTTTGTAAACCTGTAATAAAATGTAATTATTATTTGTGAATCTGTGAATTTTGTGAATTATGAAAATGCGGATGTTTTCATAAAAATTCTGCCTCTTGCCAGTTTTATTACATTGTCTTTTATATGCGTCATATGTTTGCATTTACATTAGAAATTATCAGGGATATTATCATTTTTTAAAACAAAATGTCACTTCATCTCACCGCATGTACTCATTCATGCAAAATCTAATCTTTCACTTTGTTTGAATGATTCTCATCTCAACGGAACACAATAATACAGGTGCTCTTCTAGTACACATATCCCTATAGGACATCTATTTTATTTTGTTGCTTCTATTACATTTGAGCTTGAATAGGTTTTTACAAAATCATTGAAAAAATATATCTTCTAGGAAATAAACAATAAGTAAATTTTGTTGTGAATGAGTCTTTCAGTTTTATTTCACACTCTTCCGGTGAAGCAGGAAGCTAACGTACACATACACTTTCACACACACACACACACACACACACACGTACACGTATTTTATTATTTTTTCTTTTATTTGTTGTATCATATTCCTATATTTAGCTAACAATATTTCTTATTTATTTATGCTCTATCTATTTGTATGTTTTTGTGGAGTTGTTGTTTTATTTAGGGTGAGGCCATGTATAAGCCCCTCGGTTTTCTTGCCTCTCCCTGCACTATTTCACTGTTTTTGGGTCTCTTCTGTTTCTGTTTTGTATTTTAATTGTGCTAAATAAAATCAAATCAAGTCAAATTTAGTTTTATATTAAATGTAAAGGCTTTGCTGCCTAGGGTTTCATACGGCACAGCCAAACACTGCACTGGAAACTTTCTCCTTTTTTGAAATAAAAAATGTGTCTGTCAGTGCAGTATGTCATGGGGGTGAGGTCTTTTGCTGGTGGGAGGTGTCCTGACAGTTTGCAGTGATGCATAGTTGGAATATATGGAGAAAATGTAAATGGCGTTCGCTGATTTGTCATTGTAACTGTTTGAAGTGTTCCTGCAGGGCTCTTATAAGGCGACAGCGAGTGTGATTGGTGGGGGGGGGGAGAGTGTGCTCTCTCAGAGGGGGGCCGGCTGCATGCATAGGGCTCAGTTTCTCTCAGAGCTCAGAGGTGAAGGTGTGAGCATCCACTCTGCTCTGAGGAAGGTTCTGTTTGCGCTGAAGAAGATGGAGAGATGTCTGTTCTGCCTCTCTCTCTCCTCCCTGCTCCTGCTCTCCACAGCCAGTGAGTACCAACTTCATCCTCCTCTCCAGCTCCCAGTCAGGGCTCAGAGACTGGGGGTCAGGGCCAAGGGGTCTGCTGGTGAAAGGGCAGCTCCCTAGCCAGGGCAGTCTCTAAACACCAGAGATTAGTAATATTTCATTGCAGTATTTTCAAGTTTTCGTGAAACTAATTTATTATGAATTATTTAGGAAATGTTTATGTATTGACCGGTATATACAATTCACTGCTATATAAAACACTTTTTGAATAATCCAGCCAGGATAAAGACCTTTGTTTGCGCATAAATGTAGATGTAACTTCATTTTCATTTCTACGGAAGTTGGCACCTGATATTCATTAAAAAGTCCAGGTAATAGCTGGGCCCAAAATACAACCTGCTGTTTTATATAAAGTTAATTTAAGAGGTTAGCCTAATATATTATTACTCTCAGTTTCTGCAGTTGCAAACTGCTTTTTAGTTGTTTAGTCTTATGAAAAATGTCCAGACGGATGAGTTTTACCCGAACAGAAATGTGACATACTTTAAGTGATACATTTGATTTCATTACGGAAGAACATTTATTATATATTACACATATTCAAATGTACTCACCTGATAAAAAAAAACAACAAAATAAAAATAAATGAAAAACGGTAGTGCAGCAGTGGTAAAACCTGTGAAATCCTCATCTTCAAACCCAGGGCTGAAGCAGCGTCGATCCAGAGTCAGACTTTCTGTGTAAAAAAACATACTCTGAACAGATAATATCATCCACCACTGCTGGCAAAAACGAGTGGAACAAAATAGTTTTATTTCAAGCTCACACAGGTTTGAATATGTGGAATATTTCATGCGAAATTGTAAAAGCAGTTCCTCAGTTTAAAAAATAAAAATGTTCAAATAAAAATAATCATGGAAATTTAACAAAAAATATGACAAGGATATATTCCATAGATGAAATTGTATGTGATTGTGTAATAAAAATGCAAAATCATTTTATTAAAAAAATTTCCACTCAGATTCACATTTAATCATTCATCATGGTTAAAATATTTTACGGAAAATGAAGTCATCCCTAATGTAGAACATAATGTTTTACATTAGTAATGGTTTTATTTTCAGTAAAATGTTTTCACCATAATATAATGTTTCACATAAAAACAAAACGGTATAATGCACAACTACACACATCCAGGGCTGTACACAAATATCAATAAATGATTGATGGAAAGGCATTACTGCCATTTACCATACACTTTTATCCAGAGTGAGTTACAGTGCGCACACACACACATACAAAGATCAGGGATGAAAGTGCAGTAATTCTCTAGAGAGGTGAAGTATCATCCCAAGAGAGGGAGCGCAACCAGTGTTTTGCAATGCACAGGAGTTTACTGAGGTTTATGTCTGAGTGACCATTAAGCCAGGAAATGCAACAGGTGAAAACTCCAACTACCAACCTGCAATAAAAATGCATGTTATCCCAGTCTCCTTTTAATCACTCAGTTTCTGTAGAAAGCGGACACTGGTAACGCTGATTGCATTTTGAGAATATCTTTGTGTTTGCACTCCACAAGGAAATGTTTCTGTATTTGATTCACTGGTATACGAAAAAACTATATTTGAAAATTGCAGTGAGGCTAAAGCCATTTCTTTGCTTATGTTTGTGTTTTAGTGAATTTAAAGATATTTTAAAAGTGTTTTTCTAATCATTGTCATTTCCACGGAAGTTAGCACCTGATATTCATGTAAAAGTCCAGGTAATAGCTGGATCCCACAGTACATCCTGCTGTTTTATATAAAGTTCATAAGTTAGCCTAATATATTATTACTTTCACCTTGTGTTGTTGCTAGCTGCTTTTTAGTATTTTAATTTTGTTAAAAGGCTTCAGTCTCTGATGAGTTTTAACTGAACGGAAATGTTACATACTCTCTTCATAGTGAAACATTGATTTAAGTTTTGCTGCGCATTAATTATATATTACACCTATTAGAAAATACTCATCTGATAAAACATAACAAAAATAAAAACCTCAACTTCAAAAGCAGAGCTGAAGCAGCATAGATCCAAATTCTTTAAAATAGACTGAACAGATATTATCCTCAACCTCTGCTAACAGCAGCCAATACGAAAATATTATTTCATTTCAGGCACGCATAAGTTTGAATGTGGCATATTTCACACAAAATTTTAAATTTCTCAGTTTCAGAAATACAAACATTTAAATAAAACATGAAACATGACAAGGATATATCCCATAGATTAGTTGAAATCTAAAAGTGATTGGTGAACAGGAATTTTATGAAGCATACGTATAAAAGTTGCTACAAATATAAAATAAAAGCTAAAAATTCTGATTTGCATTTAATCACCCCTCATAGTGAAAACAACATTTGACTGAAAACTTTTCAGTCTTTATCCAGTTACATGCCATTGGATATCCTCTCCTTTACTGGCATTTACCAGACACTTATCTAGAGAAATTACAGAAACTTACGGAAACTACAGGTACAAAGATCATGAACGGAAATGCTGTAATCCTCAAGAGAGGTAAAGTATCGTCCCCAGAGGGGTAGCGCATCTTTAAAACCAGTGTTTTGCACGGCACAGGAGTTTACTTTCATGTTTAAATGACCATTAAGCCCAAGAATACAACAGAAGGTGAAAAGTCTTAGTAACAATCTGCAATAAGAAAGCATGATGTTCCAGTCTACTTTTAAAGCCCTCAGTTTCTGTAGAAAGTAGATGCTGTTAATGCTGATTGCAATTCGAGAACATCTTTATGTCTGCACTCCACTTGAGATATTTGAAAATGTCAAATCTCAGGTTTTTAAAACCATCTCAATATTCTCAATTCCTATTTTCGGGGCAGTAAATCCCCTCTAAAATTAGAGAAATTCAAAATACATATTTATTTAGTAAACTTTTATAAGCAAATCATTTTTCCCCACCTTGTGGCCGAAGTGTGCACCTGCAGTCTGTGGGGGCTTCTCCCCGAGAGATGAGTGCTGTCACTCGAGCATCATCTGCTTATTCATGTGACTGGCCTCACTGGCAGAGCTCATGTCACTGGTGTACAGTGTACAAAGCATGCGTGATAGAGCATACCCTTGTGGTGTAACTGTGTTCCTGCAGACTGATGGGGAGGGGTTTTCCAGTTCTTGCTGTCTGAGCCCTATCTTTTGAATCCACTGTGTCAATATGGTGTTAACACCCATGGTAGAGGTAGAGGTGCATCGTGGGAGCTCCTGGGGCACAGTGTGTGACTTCTTTGCTTATAAGCACAGGCTAAAAAATCCTACATAGTAGGCCTTTAAGCCCAAGTGCATTTGACTTAAACATTGTATAAACGCAGGGTACTCTATCCATGGATTTTAAAATTATTTTTTGCATTTAAATTTTTTGGTTTTGCATAAGATCACCCACACCCATCTCACACAGTTTCTCATTCTCATACTTGACTCTTTCTCTCTGCTCTCTTTCTCAGGTATTGAGGATGTGAGGCTGGTGAATGATAGCAGCCGCTGTTCTGGGATAGTGGAGGTTTACCATCGAGGAGAGTGGGGGACAGTGTTGCGTGAGGGCAGAATCTGGACTATGAGAGATGCTGGAGTGGTGTGTAGAGTACTAGCCTGCGGAGATGCTGTAGATGCACCAGAACGTTATCACATTGTACCAGGGTCTGAGAAAATATGGATGGGTATGGTGACCTGCCAGGGATCAGAATCCACACTGAAAGAGTGCATTTTAGTAGCATGGGGTGAACGTTACATTCGCTATGCATATGTTGCCGGAGTGGTCTGCTCAGGTAGGACTGCTATTCAGCTCTTAGCAATGCTTTTATTGCAATGCAGCAAATTGGATTGAAATGAGGATATATTCATTTTCATAAACAAATGTATTATAACATATATGAATAAAACTTAGTATTACATTTTTCCAACTTAAAAAAGGGAATGTGTGCATTGTTCCATTCACTAAACTAATCCACAATTTACAGCCACAACAGAATCTCATACTTATGTTTCTGGTGTACTTGCTCTGGTTCTGTAGCTATGTTATGTTCATGCCAATGTTTATTAATTTTATCCTAAGTCTGTCACTGCAGTTAGCTTGTGATTGGCTCATCTTGCACTACAGTTTACACGTGATTGGCTTGGCTCAAATTGCGGTTTACATGTGATTGGCTCCTCTCACAGACTCACACTGCAGTTTTCACGTGATTGGTTCCTCTCATACTGTTGTACTCCATTTTTAGTAGCTGTGCAATTCTGTATTCTTATGGCTGTATTGAATGTTGTCTCTGGAATAAGGTGCCAGTCATTGCTGATGATTCTCTTTTTATTCCCTGTTTACTTCTAGGCAATGTCAGGCTGGTGGGTGGGGCAGACCTGTGCTCTGGGAGAGTAGAGGTGCATCATGGGAGCTCCTGGGGCACAGTGTGTGATGCTGACTTTGACCAGCAGGACGCAGAGGTTGTGTGCAGAGAACTGGGCTGTGGAGCTCTTAAAGAGCTGCGGGGGGCAGCTGCATTTGGCCAGGGGGAGGGCCAGGTGTGGGCAGAGGAGATTCAGTGTACAGGCAATGAATCTCAGATTTACTTCTGTCCCACAGCACCCTCACAAAATCAGTCCTGCTCCCATCGAAACAATGTGGGGCTGGTGTGTTCTGGTAAGAGTCTTCTATGCACTATGAGTGTTTTTGTGATATTGGTTAGACGTCATTCCTATACAGATTGTATGCATTTATATGTAGATATATATCTTTATTCATGATACTATAAAGTGATAGGGGCTGTATTGTTTGAATATTGTGATGCATATATAATCTGTAAAATGCAGTGAAAACTATAGAGGGCTGGGGTGTAACGGAGTTCACTGTGGAGTGTGCTTGGTCTCCCAGTGTCTGTGTGAATATAATCTGTGTGGAGTTTGCATGGTCTCCCGGTGTCCCTATGAGTTTAATCTGTGTGGAGTTTGCATGATCTCCCAGTGTCTGTATGAGTTTAATCTGTGGGAAATTGGCATGATCTCTCATTGTCTGTTTGAGTTTAATCTGTGCTCATTCTGTATTTGTGTGCATGCATGTCTATGTGTGCGTGTGTGTATGTATGTGTGTGTTTGTGCTTGTGTGTGTGTGTTTTGTACCTGTGTGTTTGTGTTATCCTTTTCCACAAGTTTCCTTTATTATCTCAGTGTTGGTCAGATGCTAACCCACTCTGCTGTGTGTAGGATACACTGAGTCCAGGCTGGCTGACGGCCCTGACAGCTGTTCTGGTCGAGTGGAGCTGCAGTACCAGAGTATCTGGGGGACAGTGTGTGATGCATGCTGGGATAGGAGAGCCTCCAATGTCCTCTGTCAGCAGGTGAAGTGTGGGACTGCAGTGGCAGTGCCAGGACAGTCCTGGTTTGGAGCGGGGAGTGGACCAATCAGGGCTGATGTGTTTGATTGCCATGGGAACGAGACACGCCTCTCGCAGTGTGCCATTTTCTCTTGGAGCCGAGCTATGTTCTCACATAAACAGGATGCTGGAGTCATCTGCTCTGGTGAGGAGTCCTGCTCTCTATACTGTATACTTGGCAGAATTTAGCATATATTTTTGTGCTATATTTGTAGCATATATTTAGGACGTACAACGTCGCTCTGGATAAGAGCGTCTGCCAAATGCCTGTAATGTAATGTAATATTTACCGCACTGAGAGAGATAGAGAGAGAGAGAGAGAGAGAGAGAGAGAGAGTGACAGAGAGAGAGAGAGAGAGAGCGAGAGAGAGAGATTGAAAAAGAAAGTGAGAGAGAGAGACATAGAAAAAGTGAGAGAGACAGAGAAACAGAAAGAGAGTAAGAGAGAGCCAAGTGAGAGAGTGAGAAACTTTTAGATGGGTGTGGGTTGTCTTTTGCAAAATCAAAAATACGATGAACCAAAATATAAATGCAACACTTATCAATTTAGAAGATTTTACTGAGTTCAAAGGTAATAAATGTAAATCAGTCAATTGAAATAGATTCGTTAAGCACATATCTATTGATTTCATGTGATTGGGGATACAGATATGCCTTTTTTTAGTCACAGATTCCCCAAAAAAGAAGATACCATGAAATGAATAGAATACAGATCAGTATCTTGTGTGACCACCATTTGCCTCATGTAACGCAACACATTTCCTTCACATTAAATTCATCAAATTGTTAATTGTAGCCTGTGGAATATTGTCCCACTCCCCTTCAATAGCTGTATGAAGTTTTTGGATATTGGTAGGAACTGGAACACGCTGTCGTATGTGCCGGTCCAGAGCATCCCAAACATGCTCAATGGTGTCTGGTGAGTATGCAGGCCATGGAAGAACTGGGACATTATCAGCTTCGAGGAATTGTGTACGAATCCTTGCAACATGGGGCCGTGCATTGTCATGCTGAAACATGAGGTGATGGCGGTGGATGAATGGCACAGCAATGGGCCTCAGGATCTCATCACGATATCTCTGCATTCAAATTGCCATGGATAAAATGCACTTGAGTTCTCTGCCCATAGGATGTGCCTACACATACCAACACTCCACCACCACCATGGGCCACTCTGTTCACAACGTTGACATCAGCAAACCGCTCACCCACCCGACGCCATACACGCTGCCTGCCATCTTCCCTGTACAGCTGAAACCGTGATTCATCTGTGAAGAGGACCGTTCTCCAGCATGCCAGTGGCCACCGAAGGTGCGCTTACGTCGATTGTGACGTCGAACTGCAGATGATTCAAGACCCTGGTGAGGACGTCGAGCACGCAGATGAGCTTCCCTGAGGTGATTTCTGACAGTTTGTGCAGAAATTCTACGGTTGTGTAAACCAGCTGTTTCATCAGCTGTCCGTGTGGCTGGCCTCAGATGATCCTGCTGGTGAAGAAGTCGGATGTGGCGGTCCTGGGCTGGTGTGGTTACACGTGGTCTGCGGTTGTGAGGCCTGTTGGACGAACTTCCAAAATCTGTGAAACGACGCTGGTGGCGGTTTATGGTGGAGAAATGGTCACCCATTACTTTGGCAACAGCTCTACAGGACATTCCTGCAGTCAGCATGCCAATTGCATGATCTCTTAACTCTTGAGGCATCTGTGACATGGTGTTGAACAACAAAAAACTCAACATTTAAGGGTGGCCTTTTATTGACTCCGTCATAAGGAACATCTGTGTAGTGATCATGGCTTTTAATCAACATCTTGATATGCCACACCTGTGCAGGAAATGGATTATTTTGACAAGGGAGAAATGCTAGCTAACAGTGATATAAACAAATTTGTGGGAAAAATTTGAGAAAAATAAAATCTTTGTGAACATAGAACAAATCTTTGAGGTATTATTTAAACACATTAAAAATGGCTGAAAAAATAGAAGTGTTGCGTTTATATTTTTGTTCAGTATGAAAATGCACAGGGTAGAGTATCTTGTGTTTATATGATGTTAGGTGTTAAGTTGGATATAAACAAAGGAGTAATCTGTAATTCTGTGCAAATTTGTGTCACACCCTTGGATTTTTAAAGGAGTGTACTCTGCTATCCTGTGGAAATGCATGCGAGTAATACACTTGAATTTAACAGAGGAGTATAACCCTAACCCTAATACGCTTGGATCTAACAGAGGAGTCTAACCCTAACTCTCATACATTTGGGATCCTCAGGCTCTGCCCTCTCAGCTCTGGACGGGACGGTGCGGCTGGTTGGAGAGAGTGCATGTGAGGGCCAGGTGGAGGTATACTACCAGCAGACCTGGATCAGAGTGGGGGGGTCCTGGAGCTTCAGCGAGGCCTCGGTGGCCTGCAGGCAGCTGGGCTGTGCCTCTGCAGTGCAGGTCTACAGTTCCTCTCCGTCTGGGACAGGGGACAGTGGGGAGTGCCTGATGGGGTTTCAGTGCTCCGGGAGAGAGGCTCACCTGGGGAACTGCAGCGCTCCACACAAACTCACCTGCAGCTCCAAGGAACAGGTGTCCATCGTCTGTTCCAGTGAGTACAGGTTACTAATGAAGCTTCTCTGCAGTGTCTAGTAGGGCTGAATACAAATACTATATTTGACAACACCCAAATAATGCGTTCACCCTGAATGTTTTCTCGCCCTTGAATTCGGATCCGGATATTTTTCCCACCTCTTTGATGCGATTCGTTCAGAAGCCAGCTCCACATTTCTCAATTAGACACACACACACATTGCAGAGAGACAGTGAGTGAGAGTTTCCTTTAACACTAGATAGGCCAGAGCAACATCATTGATCTTTGGGGACTTTAAAATGAAAATTACTCCTACACCGTAAATACTATATCCTCCTCCTTCCTTGACTTTCCTAAATATCTGGGCTTAAACTGTTTTTTTTTTTGTTTTTGCCATTTTCCCCCCATTTTCTCCCCAATTTAGTTGTTATACCAATTCCCCGTGTGGATCACTGTCCTGGTCGATACGCGATCCTCTGTTGGTCTGGGGATGGTGTAGACTACCACATGCCTCCTCCGATACATGTGGAGTCGCCAGCCGTTTCTTTTCACCTGACAGCGAGGAATTTCACTGGGAGAGTGTAACGTGTGCGGAGGTTCACGCTATCTCCCCCAGATCCCCTCCCTGCTGAACAGGCGCCCCAACCAACCAGTAGGAGTCGCTAATGCAACGACGAGGACTAGGGTTGCAAAATTCCAGGAATATTCAAGGATGGAAACTTTCAATGGGAATTTATGGGAATTAACGGGAAATAACGGGAATAAAATGGAAATACAGCCCTATTTGCTCAGGCTGCATTTACCATGTCATATGCAGATAGAAACAAACCGTTTACCATATCATAAGCAGACATAATTGCAAACATTCCCAATGACCCCTCTCCAAAAAAGACTTTTCTCTTAACACCTAAAAAAACCCCCCAAAAACAGTTTTCCGAATGTTGTTTTAGAATTCTATTTACATAGCTAGTTGAAGCGCAAGTTTTTAGAAAAAGTCAAGGAATGACAGACATATGGAATAAACATTAACAAAATACATCCCATTTTACTGTGCAAGGGGTCAGTTGACACGGCGGTTCTAGTGATGAGCAGTATACTGTGAGTAGTGCCAAGTGACGTCGGAAGCACACTACGTGACCAAAGACAGGAAGTGTTGAAGAGAGGCCTACTTCTTGTCCAAAATTACCAATATTTATATGACGTCTCCACACCGCTTCACAGCGATAAAAATATCCTACTTATCAGACAATGTTAATTTCGTCAACGAAAAATATTCGTTACGACCCCTTTTTCCATGACAAAAAACAAAACATAATGAAATAATTCAGAATATGCCTTAGGGTTTAAAGTGAACAACTCATTTATAAAATAAATATTTTACAATAAAGAATGAATGGAAATAGATTAATTAAAACTCCTCAATTAGCATGGTCAATCAAGATACATCACATGGTGACAGCTATCTATCAGAAGGTGTTAACAAGGTATAAACTGTGTTCTTTGCATTAGGCTACTATCTGCCGGTTAACTGAAATACCATAAAAAATATAAAACATATTCACTCCAGTAATATAATCAAAACTTACCTGAAAGCATGTAATCCTTTGGCTCAGACAGTGCGGTAGTGTTGGCAGTAATGTGGGCTGCACACGTGATGGGAGAATGCACTGTGCATGCAGAGGGTTGTAATTTTACTGAATTCTTATTTAAATGTGCAGTGTGTTGAATTTAGTGGCATCTAGGGGTGAGGTTGCTGATTGCAACCAACTGAATACCTCCCCTCACCCCTCCCTTTCTAACAACATAGGAGAAGCTACGGTGGCCTGTAAGTTCCAAAAATGATGTCATCGTCTACGGCAGCATTGAGTAGCCAAGTGTCAAGTGATGAGGTTCCTTGATAGATTTATAAATTGTAATTACTTATTTAGTCTGTAAAACTATAGGTCATAGCTTACAAGTAAGATTGCTATTATGATTGTTAATTGTTCCGCATTGTGGTAGCGTTTTATTGCTAACCTTAGCTGCTTTGCATGGTAAATCATAGAAAGACATGATGCATCACAAAAACTATTACACTACTAACTAACGCTTACATTACAGTGTGAAATATCCTCATTATAAAATACCACTAACCTATGTAAAGACACTCAATTTCAAAAATAATGTATGTAACCAAAATAATTTTGAGGAGTAATATTTACATAGCAATGATGAAATCGTATCTGTTTTCAATAGATAGAGACAGAGGCAGAGTAAATCAATGATATATTTCTATCCGCTTCTGTCTTACACCAGAAAACGATGTCAGCTAGGTCTATCAGCATACATATGGCTTAGCTATGCCCAGAAGTCCTCAATAATAATAGTATTTTCCAAGAAATTCCGAAAAATCGTTAACAACGTTTCATTAGGTGCAGCGTATTTTACTGCTACCACAGAGTGAATGTGTAAGTGGATGCGATGATAACAAAACCTTCGATTACGCTGACCAATGAAACGCTATTCCAAAAGCAAAATTAGACATGTTATACATTGTTATAAAGCTTATACTCTCACCTACTGAATAAATGGATTGTCAATCAAGCCAGACTGTACTAAAAAGGACGACAACGCCGTAAACAATACGTGTGGTTTTACACACAGCTATTTTGGAAGGTACTCAGGCATTACAAATGGGCCCTCTCTAGAGCCTTTTGTTTCTACTGTAGAAACATGACGGTGCAACATGGCGGCCTCCGTGGAAGAGGCCCCGCTCCCTATGTAGATATAAAGGGCTCATTCTAAGGTAACGAAAACACAACACTAATTACAACACTATACACTAATTAAAACATACTTATAAATATTACATTTCATTTCTGCCAAGTCAGTTCAGCTAGACGCCACTAAATTCTACACACTGCACCTTTAAATGAATGCTGGCAAATTATCAGTACATGTGATGGAAGAGTGCGCTGCTGAATGCAGTGCATGGTTGCAATTCAATTAAATGGGAATCCATTATAAATAAATAAATTCACTATTAAAAGTTAAGATTTTTATATTTCCCAAAATTCCAAAAATTGCCTAGCTTAACTTCTCTTCCAAAATTTCCGGAAATTTACTGGAAATATTCCGACCCTTTGCAACCCTAATCAGGACTCATACCCTCACCGGCTTCCCACCCGCGAACACTGCCAATTGTGTTCGTAGGAAAGTCTGACCGAGCCGGATGTGCCGCTGCCGGGGATTGAACCCTGGTCTCTGAGGTGGTAGGCGAGTGCCTTAAACTGTTTTTAAAATAAATGTTAAAAATTGGCTCAGTATAGAAATACAGGCAGTTCATGCCATTTTCTTCCCAACCGTCCAATAATACCCAGGTGGGAATGTGTCGCTGTCTACTCCTGCACGCTGTTCAGCTACTGAATGACCAGTGCTTTGATATGAGTTTCCCAATCAAGCGTTATCGAAACTAACTTTGTACATATAATCACACAAAATTCAATCACTGCAATTATCTGATGAAGTTTATAAACCCTTTGGGGTGAGGACGTTGTAGTTATAGAAATGATAACCTTAGAACTCCACCAGCATATTTTCAGGTTTTCACTGAAAATGAGACTTTGAATAAATTGAATAGAACAGCTGCATGACAACTGAATGTCACTGATTTGTGTCCGTATGGCCTCAACAAACCACCAAGGCTGTGCATTGTCTGTGGAATTGATAAGAGGAGAACAATGGTGTGTAGGGTATTTAAAAGCGCACTCCAAGGGGAAGGGAGGGAGAAATGTACTGAATTTGTTATGACCAAGGAGATAATTTTTTAAAAAATATTGCACTTTGTATTTCTTTAACTACTTTCTATTCCATTTCCATTTTGTTTTGTCATGCACATCTTTGTGCTTTTCTCTGTGTTCATGTAATATGCCTTGATACATTTCCCCCCCAAAACCCCTATAATTTAATAATACAAATGTTGAAATTTCTTTCAGCATTTAATTTCAGACTCATCTAAAAAGAGGTCCATAGCAGGTTTTGCATTCTTTTTTTCCTCAAGAAAATAGTTTTGAAATATATTATTTCACAGTCTTCATAATCAAATTAGGTTGTTACCGGTGCAGAAATCAATGCTGTAATGCTGGATACGTCCAGCTCATGTGTGGGTGGGGTCCATGCAGTTCATAAAATGCAGTTCAGAGTAAGGATGAGTTACTATTTTTTTATTCATAAAAATATTTTGTCTATGTTTGAAATTTGATTTGACTGTTTGTTTTCATCAGTGTTATAAAAGCCTGTTTTGGCTATATAATATATTGGTCGTTATTTAAGGTAAGGTAATCTTTATTATCCCCGATTTGTTGCACAGCCAGCAGTAAATATAATCATCATCAACAATCAACACACACCAATCAACACACAAACAATTCACACAAAAAACATACACAACGTTATTCAAAAGGCCAATAGCAGAAATATTTCTTTGTTAAATACTGCGTTTAAAAGCAAATTAGCTGTTGTTTAACTGGATTATTATTGATGTCATTGTTTAACCATGACTTTAATACTTTAATATCGACAATAGTAGTGCCACTGATTACAATAGTAAATATCTAGTATTTGGGGCATTTTATACATCTTCAGGGTTAAACCACAACCTGGGAGTAAGTATTTACAACAGGCAAAGATTTTGTGTTACAATAGGTTCCAGCAAGCTTGAACACATTACCTGAACCATCTGTTTTTTAAAGTTCAATTCTCTCTGACGCTTATCATAAAGTAAACCATTGAAGTATTTTTAAAAGTTTCTCTCTATTTTCATTCTCTAGGTGTGTGAGTGGATATTTTGTATTTCGTTTGAAAAATGCTAATATGTTGGTCTCTATTTTGTACATTTTGTGCAATAAAGGAGTCTTTTAAAAGTCTCTCTCTCTCTCTCACTTGGCTCTCTCTTACTCTCTTTCTGTTTCTCTGTCTCTCTCTTTTTCTGTCTCTCTCTCTCACTTTCTTTTTCAATTTCTCTCTCTCTCTCTCTCTCTCTCTCTCTCTCTCTCTCTCTCTCTTTCTCTTAGATCACAGGTCTCTCAGGCTGGTGGGGGGAGGGGGGGAATGTGCAGGACGTTTGGAGGTGTTCCACAACGGCTCCTGGGGAACAGTTTGTGATGACTCCTGGGACCTGGAGGATGCTCAGGTGGTGTGCAGGCAGCTCCAGTGTGGGACAGCCCTCAGTACCCCGCTACCCTCCTTCTTTGGGCCAGGAAATGGACCCATCTGGCTGGATGAGGTGGGCTGCATGGGAAATGAAACGTCCCTGTGGGACTGTCCCACATCTGGATGGGGACATACTGACTGTGGACACAATAAGGATGTGGGGGTCGTGTGTTCAGGTTTGGAACTCTATTGAGCGCCTAAAAATCTTGCTTTTACACTGACACTTGATAAATACATGATACCCGACTAGTCAGGAAATCAAGGTGTTTCACAAAATATTGGTGAAGTGATGAGATCCAATTCAGGAGAGCACTGACTAACGGAACATACTATTTTTCATCCCAACTTACCTGCATTTGATACTTTTACATTTTTTTCCTCTGTAATTTCTGGCAAGCTATTTTAAAGTTAAGTTTATTTTGTCCCTAAAAGATTTCTAACATTGTCATTGTAGAATTCAAGGAGATAAGGCTGGCCAAAGGCTGTTCTGGGAATTTGGAAGTTTTCTACAATGGCACCTGGGGCAACGTGTGCTTCAATCGAATGACTACAGACACAGCCACTCTCATATGTCAGGAGCTGAACTGTGGGAAGAGTGGATTGGTTTCTCGTACAAGGCCAAGGCTGGAATCAGTTCCAAACTGGCTGGATCATTTAAAATGTCGCCCACATGACTCCACTCTGTGGCAGTGCCCATCAAGCCCTTGGGGTCAGAATAGCTGCAGGAAAAATGACGTGGCTTTGCTCACCTGCACAGGTAAACCTGCCCCTACTGCAGACACAGTATTACTCTTGTTGGGAAGAGTAGAATATATATAGATATAGATCGTTATTCATTATACTATGAAATTACACATCTCAGGGGCTGTAATGCTTGAATACTGTGATGTAGACATAATCTGTCAAATGCCGAGAAAACTAAACAGGGCAGGGATGTGCAGCCGATAACCCTGTGATAGGGGAAGCACAGATTATGTACCATAGACACACAGGAAGAGGAAGCACACAGCTATCAGCAGCCTTCCTGTGAGCTGCAGGAATTCACATACAGGGATTTCTGAGCCACAGCATTTCCCAGTGTCTGTATGAGTATAATCTGTGTGGAGTTTGTATGATCTCCCATTGTCTGTGTGAGTATAATCTGTGTGGAGTTTGTATGATCTCCCAGTGTCTGTGTGAATATAATATGTGTGGAGTTTGCATGATCTCCCAGTGTCTTTGTGAATATAATCTGTGTGGAGTTTGTATGATCTCCCAGTGTCTGTGTGAATATAATCTGTGTGGAGTTTATATGATCTCCCAGTGTCTGTGTGAATATAATCTGTGTGGAGTTTGTATGATCTCCCAGTGTCTGTGTGAGTTTAACCTGTGCGGAGTTTGTATGATCTTGTATGACATTGTAATCAAATGAATGTTGGGAACTGTAGAATAAATCTTTCTCTACTGCAGATAGAGTGTTACTCCTCTTATAGTAGTCAGATTCTATAACATTTGGTAAAACTAAGGGCTATTGTGAATTTTCTTTAGTTTTGGTGTAGCCCCAAGAATGAGATGTTTCTGAAGCGTCAGTAGTGCGGGTTGCTTTTCATATGACATGCACCTGTCTTTGTCTCTGTGTTAATAAAATTATGTCTTAATTTCTAATTCATTTATATATAACTTTTTTCCACATCAAAGGGGAAGAGCAGAACGAAGTTCCAAGAAGCAAATTGTCATGCTCCTCTGCTACAAATCAGAGAGCTTGCACAAGTACGTTTTCTTTGGCCTGAATCCTGAGGCGTGTCAACATGAGATGTGTCTGTAGATGTTAAATGTAATGAGATCAGCCATAATGTCAGCAGAGATGTGTCTGTAGATGTTAAATGTAACGAGATCAGCCATAATGTCAGCAGAGGTGTGTCTGTAGATGTTAAATGCCATATGTGTCTGTAGATGTTAAATGCCATAATGTCAGCAGAGATGTGTCTGTAGATGTTAAATGTAATGAGATCAGCCATAATGTCAGCAGAGATGTGTCTGTAGATGTTAAATGTAATGAGATCAGCCATAATGTCAGCAGAGATATGACTGTAGGAGATGTTAAACGTAATGAGATCAACTAGAATGTTAGTGGAGAAGTGTCTATAGGGGATTTTAAACGTAATGAGATCACCCATACTATTAGTGGAGGTGTGTCTATTGGAGATGTTAAACGTAATGAGGCTGCTCAGTTCATCTGTTTCCTGCTCTAGATCACTGGCCCCTCCGGCTGATGGGGGGTAAAGGCGAGTGCTCTGGGAGGCTGGAGGTGTTCCACGAGGGGTCCTGGTGGATGGTGTGTGGAGACTCCTGGGATATGATGGACGTCCAGGTGGTGTGCAGACAGCTGGGCTGTGGGTCAGCAAAGGAGGCCCATGGTAATGCTATTTTTGGGCTGGGGAACAGTTCCCTCTGGCTGACTGAAGTGAACTGCAGGGGCAGTGAGCTGCACCTGTGGGACTGCCCACACTCTGTGCACCAGCACAGCCGCTGCCCACCCCAGAACCAGGCTGGGGTCACCTGCACAGGTGAGTCTGCTTCTCCAGATCACCTCAGGCTGACTGCCAGCTTCTGAAGTTTAATCACTGGAGCCCTGACAGAAACACACACCCTTAACCCCAGGAGCAGCTTAAAGATTCACCCTGCATTACACCTCTATGATTACTTTGTTTATAACACCGTGAAAAAGTATTTGACCCATTCTGATTTCCTCTGTGATTGCATATTTGTCACACCATGTGAAAAAGTAATCGTCCCCTTAAACTTAAAAACTGGTTGCACCACGTTTAGCAGCAAAATGTACAAACAAACACTTCCTATAATTTGATACCAGTCCATTATATCACTGTGGAGGAATGTTAGCCCACTCTTCTTTGCAGAACTGCTTTAATTCAGACAAATTTTTGAGCATGAACTGCTTGTTTCAGATCTTGCCACAGCATCTCTATTGGACTCAATCAGGACTTTAACTATAGGCCAGTCCAAAACTTAAATTTTGTTTATTTTCAGACATTCAGATGTGCCCATTCAAATGTTTTGGATCATTGTCTTGCTGCATAACCTAATTACGCTTCAGCTTCAGCTCACAAACAGATGACCGGACATTCTCCGGCTAAGAATTTTCTGGCACAGAGCAGAATGAATGGTTCCTACAATAATGGCATGTTGTACATGGTCCCGAGGCAGCAAAGCATCCCCACAGTATTGCACTACCATCACCATGTTTGACTGTTGGTATGATGTTCTTACTGTGAAATGCTGTATTTGCCTTACGCCAGACATAATGGGACCCATGTCATCTCAAAAGTTCCACTTGTGACTCATCTGTTCATAGAACATCATCCCAAAATGCTTGGGGATCATCCAGGTGCTTTTTTTGCAAATTGAGAGGAGCATTGGTTTTTCTCTTTGGTAACAGTCTCTTTCTTATTGTGGAGTCATGAACACTGACCTCAGCTGAGGCTAGAGAAGCCTTCTGTTCTTTGTATGTTCTTCTGGGATCTTTTGTGACTTTGTTGCTGTGCCTTCTGAGAAATTTTAGCATTCTCCATTTGGAAATAATGGCTCTCACTGTGGTTCAATGAAGCTCCAGAGCCATAGAAATTGCTTTCTATGCCTTTCCAAACTAATATATTTCAACAACTTCTTTCTTATCTCTTCTGGAATTCTCTTTGACTGTGGCATAGTGTGCTTGTAGGAACTTTGAGATGACTACTTCACTCGGATGGTATGGTTTGAAATGAATGAAGTTTAGATTCAACAGGGCTGGCTGAAATCAAGCCTGGCTGTGTTCAGTCAGCTGAATCTGTTTATCAATTAAATTTGGTTAATTGGTTTACTGAAGCACTGTATGGCACTGTATGTATTCACTAATAATGGAAGCAGAAATAATGATGCATTGGAACGACATTCACATTTATCAGAAGCACTTATCCAGGGCAGCTTACAGAAGTGCATCCATAAAGGTTTAGGCAACAAGCACAGAGGATGACAGTGCACAGGAACAGGAAGTGAGACAATTGAATGAATAAATAATACATCTCCTTATATTTTACAGGTCATTCATCTGACTCCAGTTCCACTGCAGGTATGGACATCCTCTAGATGGTGTAGGAAAGTGTTTAGGAGATAAAACCTGAGGCTGAGCTCAGAGCCCTGTCAATCACACAAACACAAACCCTTTCTCATGCCCAATAAAGAAAACAATGCATTTGCTTATTTTGTTGTTTTATGTACTCCTGGAATGACTATCAAACCAACAACACAGCCAGGTAAAGCTGACCCAGGAGTCATTTATACAGTAAAAAGAGGACCTATTATCTCACAACTAATTTCAGTTATTGAGACTAGCTTTTCTGTTAATTCTTTGTATTGCACTTCCTCCACAGACATTCTATTGCTAGGTGGTGACTGAGTAGATAGCTAATGCCTCACATACATTAGAGGACTAAAGTCTGACACGCTCACGGTAACACTTAACAAAAAGGTCACATAAATTGGCATTAAATAATGTTGTTATTTAACAAGAAAGAACAAAGAACAAATACATTAATTAAGCATGAAATTAACTTTTCATTAGTTAGTTAGCAAATACATAAACTATTGCATTGGTTGCATTATTATTTACACATTAGGAAAACATAAGATAAACTTATAGGGCTCTATTTTTGTGAATCTTTTTTATGAATCTTTTTTATTTTTGTGAATTTTGTGAATCTTGCAAACGCAAACGCAGGTCTAAGTTCAGAGCGCTGGCGCACATGGGTGTGGCCAACTCTTTTTTGGTAATTGGGTGACCAGAGGCGCAAGCGCATCCATGGCGCAGCATGGGGCAGGGTTGGAGTGGGAGGAATACATTATTAGCAGGTATGTCCTGGCTGCCTCCAATCATGGCCAATAAAATCAGCTCCTCTCATCCCCTTTAAAACCGGCGTGGCGCACAGGCGCAGAATATTGTCAATTTCGTAATGGCGCCCCAGACCGGCTGCACCAGCCAAACTTTACCCAGGAAGAAACTGACATACTTGTCCGAGAGGTTCAGACTCACAATGACCGAATATATGGTACTGCAAGTCGGCCTCCATGGGCTGATGATGTTAAATTGGCTTGGGAAGAGGTAACGAGTATTATAAATGCCTCTTCCTCTGGAGCTCTGAGAACCGCTGCCCACATCAAATTCAATAGACAAGCGTCAAGCTTATTTTTTTATGGTTAACTGATTCAGAAGGTTGCATTCAGTAGTCTTGTTTTAATTATTTGTGTAAGCGGGATGAAATACGTAGGACATCCACCAAACCTGTCTGTGGGATTTTGGATAGGTCTACGTTCATGTGCGCCCCCGCCCACTAAAGTCACGAAAATAGCTGAAGATCACCAGCGCTGCGCTTAGACGTGGTGTGAGTGGGCGGAGACGCAGGCGTGATTTTACGCCAAAACAGACACCAAAATTGTAATGCGCTGGCGTATCTGTATCGACACACCCCTAGCTACGGCATCCCACCCATCTCGGCGCAGACGGGTTCATGTCGAGCCACGAAATTAGCGAATGGGCGCAAGCGGGAAAAAATCACTTTGCATCCTACCATATTGCAAATACACCTGTGTGTGCGCTTGGACCAGACTTCCGCCGGTACGAAAATAGAGCCCATAATCAGTTAACCAATAACAAATAATTCAACAGTTTTTATTCCAAATTGAAATAGCATTAACTACTGCAGTTGGTAACATTAATTAACATTGTACAAATACATTATCAAAGATGTACAGTTTAAAATTTCAGTAGTTAGTAGTTAACAACTGCATTACTCCTCCCCTACATTAGAGGACTTCTAGACTACCAAAGTCTGACACACTCTCACGTGTTGACACATTGGTCCAGACAGTAATTGAATTATCAGAGGACCTCGCAGAAAAACAATAGTCTTTTTCAGCCAGAATTATTATTTGCATGCTCGGTAAAAATCTAAAAATCGCTGAAAGCTGAAATGTTTACTAGTTGAAAGCTATACTGTACACTTGTTCTATGACCCACTTTCGGCCTCATTGCATTGAGAATTGTGGAATGACTTGTTATATACAGTACGTACAGTGACCACTTAGCTGGTGGAAACCTAGCTAAGTGGTCATTGTAAGTTAAGTAGCAGCAGTATGCCATGTTGTTGCTGATGCCCAACCCCTTTACTTCCTCATTTTCAGTGACCAAACGGCCAGAGCCCCCATTAGAGGCTCCACCCAGCCGGTCTATCCTAGAAGTGGCCTTCCTGGTGGTGGGGGTGCTGTTCCTCTTGCTGCTGGTGGTGCTGGGTGTTCTGCTGCTCCGGAACAGAGCACTGAGGAGAGGTAGGGGGCAGACGGATAGATGCTGGGCAAACCGCCATCACATGCTAGCTGTGACTGAGGAAGCCTCTTCAGTAAACAGCTCAGTCGGTGAACCAGGCAGTTTTAAATAGGGGCTGATGGGAGGCTCGCCTAGTTAAGACCCTGCACCAGCGTGTGTTAGTGGGCTCTGCAGTGTGTGTCCTCCATAACCAGGTCCCCTGAAAGCAAGGAGACTTCAGGGCACTGTATGATCAGCTGTAGAGTTTTCAAGCGAAGTTTGCCTGGATAAAGAATTAGTTGTGTAATAAAAGGTTTAACTGATCTCAGATCAGCAGTCCTACAGGGCCCTGGTCTCTGTCAGGTGGCTGGTGTATGACAGTAGCTGTGTGCTGTACCTCTGCTACTCACAATGCAGAGAGAGATATGCTCTCTGACAGGAGACTTTAACTCTGTGATTCTCTGTCTCTGCTCTCACAGCCCTGTCTCAACGGGACCACGCCACTCTGCACGAAGCCATCTACGAGGAGATCGAGTGCAAACTGGCTGAAGGGGGAACCACCAGCGCCCTCTCGCGGGGTGAGTGAATCAGATCTGTCCTCCTCGAGCTTCACAGTAAAGTCTTAAGCACATTGTGGAAGACCTCCACAGAGCATATGTGGTGTGGGCGGGGTCAGTACACAACCTCTCTCCTGTTCACAGGGAGTCACCTATCTGAGGATCCGCCCTCTGGGTATGAAGACGTGGGAGAAGGCGAGGGACTCTCCCTCTCAGGTAAGGGGGCGGAGCTCTGTGGAGCTCTCAGTGGGTGAAGATGGTAATGCTGTGGTTTCAGTGTGATTTTGGAAAGGGTGGGTTCCTCAGAGTTTTGGTGGATTCGGTGGGTTAACATGATCCACAAACCAGACAGCAATGTAATTTGATTGGTAGGGAACTGGGGTTGTAACCTCAAGGTTGCAGGTTCAATTCCCTGATAGAACTGCCGGGTACTTGACCTGAGTTACTGACCTGAATATATCCAGCTGTATGAAATGGATACTGTATAAAAATGCCAAAGCTGTGTAAGTTGGTCTGATTAAAGGGTCTGAGAAATGCCTGTAATGTAATCATATTTTTGATTCATTGTAAATTCATGACATACATTAAAACAGCAGTTATAGGCACACAGGGATACACTGTTAATCATTCCTTATACCTCACAGAAACACTGAAATAGGATCCTTCAGGCCTATATTTTTGAGTACTTAGATACATCTTCCAGGAAGTGGAGCTGTGCTCTTCTGTGTTCTGTCTAATTGTTATTGCTGGATCAGTTCAGTTCCTGTGGGACACAGTGATGCGGATTTCCCATTACCTGCATACCAAGGTTTAAATATGGGGTCAGTTAGACTGTGAAAGGTGTCCCCACATCGTCAGTCAGCTGTGACTGCAGTGTGCAAACACAGCTAGCTGAAGTGTTATTCAGTGCTGCTCTGAAGGGATCTGCTGTTTTGCTGTGTTAGAGTCTTGATGAAGCCACAAGTCCCCAGAAGTCTCTTTGCTTTCAGGGGACCTGGTGACGGAGGACACACCAGAGAACTATGATGATGTCATCACTGCAGATAAGCATCCAGACAGTGTGACAGGTGAGTGCTTTAATTGGTTTGTGGGACGATTAAATATTTTCTCTTCATGAATACATCTATTGGCCTTCATTATAATATATTGTAATTAGTTGTTTGTGTTATGTGGCCAGTATAGATTTGGAGGGGGAATTTACTTTGTCCTCTTTAGAAGAATAAAAGTTGTGCATTACTCAAATTATTTGATCACATAGAACCACTCTTGTTGAAAATACTTTTGTGGTCCAGCCTTGGACATGGAAAAATGAGTTGTTCCCCCAAAAATGATCAATTATGAGTACTATAACCAGTGTGCCCAGTTTAATCAGCACAGCTGCTGCTTCTCTCTGCTTGTTTAAGGGGAGCTGGTGGACGGAGATGCACCAGAGTGCTATGATGATGTCATCACCATGCAGCCAGGCCCAGATGCTTTTCCAGGTTGAGTATCTCTTTTTAGACAGAATGTTGGAGTGAAGCACAATCTCTGTCATCAAATTCACCGTGTTCTGCTCAGGTGGTTTTTGTGTCTCTGACTGCAATCGTGTTATTTATTCATTATCAATCTTATTTTTACATTCTAGGTATTGATGTTTAGTTAATTATTCCATTTATTCACTTTAAGTCTCCATCCTGTGCTAAAAGTCTCTACTTCCTGTCCGTGTGACTTCTGAAAGTCACTGCCCTGGGTTACTTCCTGTCTGTGTGTCTTGTGAAAATCACTGCCCTGCGTTACTTCTGTCTGTGTGATTTGTGAAACTCACTGCCCTGGGTTACTTCCTGTCTGTGTGATTTGTGAAACTCACTGCCCTGCGTTACTTCCTGTTTGTGTGATTTGTGAAACTCACTGCCCTGGGTTACTTCCTGTTTGTGTACTTCTCATTTTGTTTCATATACTGGCTCTTTGAAGGCAGTTTTAGTGATGGCTTCATAGGCAATTGAGAATATGTGCATTCCTTTCCACCTGCAAACTTTGCTGAAAGCAGGCATTTGAGTGTTGATGTAAGCCTGTTAAAATATTTTGAATTAAACTTTTACTTTCAGTAAAGAATTACAAGATCACGGCAGGTATTTGTTGAAAATGACCTTCTGCTGACTGTGTCTGTCTGTCTTCTGATCCATCCCTGTAGGGGAGAGCGTTCTGGCCCCCGAAAGCCCTCCAGCTCCCAGTGAGATGGACTATGATGATGTGGGGGAGGAGCCTCTTGAATGAGGAGGAGCATCTTGAGATTGGCACTTCTAACTGAGGAAGAGTCTGCTCACTCAAGTTTGGATAGCAGAGCGTACAAGGACACATTTATGCTACACAGTCTCACAAGAAAAATATTTTAATGTGATAAAACCACATCCTAGTAGATCAGCCATTCATCAATTAGTAATTCACCTGTAATTATTGACAGTAGGATCCTTAGCTCGTTCATAAATTAGACCATTGTAAGTGCTGGTACTTGTATAAATTGGCTATAACAGCTTTCATTCATTGACACAATGAATAAATTATTGCAGTACTACTCATTTCATACTGCTTTCATTTCTACCCAAACTGGTTCAATAGACTATTTTCTTTCAGCATTTAAAAATCTGTTGCCATTTTTTTTATGAACAAAAAAGCTTCATTAACATTTTTATACTAAATATTTTTAGATATTTAGATTCTGCATCTTGGAGAATTACGCAGCTTTCGATAGACAATATTTTATAAAAATGAAATATATTTTTCCAATATACTCACAATGTGTTTCTTTGCCTTCTTAAGCAATATCAATATTTTTAACAGCTATACATAAATGTAAATGATATTTTAAATAAAGCTTGAAGACTGAATTCCCTTTTACTTATGTTGTATGTTCATTTATTAATTTGTTTGAAGATATTTAGGGATATGTATTGTTCACAGTTTAGGTTGTTTGTTGTTCACTGGAGTCTGCATTGTATGGAGTTGCTTTGGTGTCTTTATTATGCAATCAAATAGAATAGATTTGAGTGCAAAACTTTCCACACTGCAATCAAAAAATTGATTTGAGAGCAAAACTATCGACACTGCAATCTAAAAATGTTTTATTGCAAGTAAAATAAATTTGTGATTAAAAATGTATTAATATGAATCAAAAACTTTTGTTTGCGAATCCAAAAGTTCTGTTTGCAAATCCAAAAGTTTTCTTTGCGAATCCAAAAGTTCTTTGCGAATCCAAAAGATTTCTTTGCGAATCCAAAAGTTTTGCTTGCTGTTTTTTGCAAATCCAAAAGTTTTGCTCGCTGTTGAGCTGAATTTCGTGGGCGGGACCTACGCTGAAAGATGTAAGACACGTTTCTATTGGCTAGTCTCGATCAGAGTGACAGCTTGGTAACATTGACAGTTAGCGAACGAGAGAGGGAGTTTTGAAGTCTATGGAGAAGACAGAGCGGGAGCGGAGAAGACAGAAAATCAAGGCAAAGGTATGTTTACACATAATTTCCGTCTTAATAATAGCAAGAATGTTATGTTTGAACTGGTGCATGTAGATTGCTTTTGTTTAACGATCTGTGATGGTGTAATGGGTTAAAAAATGCATGTTGTTTTGTCAGCCTGTAGCTGCTAGCTTAGCTCAATTAGCTAGTCACTTGCTTGTCATAGGTACGTTACGTTGTCATAAAATTTTTCCCGACTGTGAAAACTGCCTGACTTGTTTACATTTTGGACAGATGTGGCTAGTGGGTAAATCTATCGCTGTTTCCGTCGCAGCACTTTCAACACAAGCAATATCGGAAGCACTATCCTAAAATTTATTCTTACCGTGAAGAGTGCCTGACCCGGCCGCAACCGAAGTAATTTGTTAACACGGCGGCACAATTATATTGAGACAGAATCGTGACCTAAGACGGAATGTTTACTAGGATCAAATATCAGGAATTGTGAAAAACTGAGTTTAAATGGATTTGGCTAAGGTGTATGTAAACTTTCGGCTTCAACTATATACTACTGTCTATAGTGTTTACATCTGATCTATAGTGTGTACTAGGGCTCCCACTAACGACTATTTTTACATCGATTAATCTATTAACTATTTTACCGATTAGTCGATTAATCTAAACGATTAATTTTCCTCCAAAAAAAAAAAATCTAATTGACCATTTCAAGTTAATGTTATTATGGTCTTAAAACCAGAGGAAGGCGTTTGGAGCAGAAGTGTAAGAAATCTAGGCTCTGTGTTGATTTGGAGATATGGAAATCTCATGTACAGTTATATCAGGAAGCACTGTCTAATGCTAAAGCATCTTACTTCTCGGACCTCATTGCATCAGGTAAAAATCGTCCAACTACTCTGTTTAACACAACAGACAAAATTGTTAACCCAAAAGCAGCAATTCCTCTGCAGGACGAGAAAAAGAAGAAATGCAAACAATTTTTTAATGACAAAATTGAGACGATTAGGCTTCAGATGCCTACTATGCCCAGTCTTTTAGAAGGACTAGTAGTGCCTGCTTCACAGAATTTTTAGCAGTCACTGAGGCAGAGGTCAGTCATGTAGTGCTGAAAATGAACTCCTCTACCCGCAGACTAGATCCTTAACTCACATGGCTTATAAAAGAATGTCTCCCTGCTTTGGCTCCGATTTTAACTTGCATTGTGAACTCTTTGTTGAAATCTGGAAGCGTTCCTACTGACTTAAAGCTGGCTGTGGTTAAGCCACTCTAAAAAAACACCACCTGTGTCCTGAGGAAATGGGGAACTATAGGCCAGTCTCCAACATCCCATTTCTATCAAAAGTGGTAGAAAAAATTGTGGTAAACCAACTTCAAGACAAGTCCAATGGAAATGACATGTTGGGGAAATTTCTGGCTTTCTGGCAATCTGGCTTCCGTTCTGGGCATAGCACTGAGACTGCTTTGATAAGGGTCAGCAATGACCTTCTATGATCAGCTGATACTGGGCAGTTATCTATTTTAGTTCTTTTGGATCTCTCAGCTGCTTTTGATACTGTTGATCACAGTATCTTACTGGAGAGAATGCACACCCATACAGGGATTGGAGGCACTACCCTTGAGTGGTTTTCATCCAATCTGTCAAACTGCCAACAATTTGTTTGTTTGGGTGATTCATGCCCTGAAAGGGGTGATGTGAGGTATGGTGTCCCACAGGGATCTGTGCTCGGGCCTCTGTTGTTCAGCCTGTATATGCTCCCCCTTTCTGCCATTATTGAGAAGTTCAACCTTGGATTTCATTGTTACGCTGATGACACACAAATATACTGCTCACTTCCCATGAAACCGGAGATGGAAGTTGCTGCTTTGATTTCAGTGAAATCCAGGCATGGATGACAACAAACTACCTTAAACTTAACTCCAAAAAGACAGAAGTATTGCTGGTTGGCTCCAGGCACAGTCTGACTAAGTCCCCATGTTTAGATGTGCCATTTGATGGCCATTCTTTTAAACCATCAAAAACCATAAAAAAAACCTGGGAGTCATAATGGATCCTGAGCAGACCTGCCAACCTTAGGAAAATATTTTGAGTACCACAATAGTCATGCTTTTGCAACACTCTCTTTGCACGCACACAGAAGCCTTTATTCATAATTCTAGTTTTGACTGTAGAAGTGATCAGGCAAAATTGTATAATTTGACCTGATTCTAAAATATCACTTGCACTGCACTGGGCTATGATATACTTTCAAGTCAAAAGTTCGAGTACACCTGCTTAAAACAATTTTTTCATGATTAATATTTCATTAGGGTAAACGTCCCTATTAAGCCCACCAAATCCGCTTCTCAGACATTTTTAATGTATACTGCCCCAATTTAAGCAAGAACATTTTAGTTAAAGTAAAGTCTAATCTCTCATTTGAAGTGTCAATAATTCATTTATACCAATTTCTAATGTTTTTGTTTAATTTGTCAAAAGTCTGGCATGGGCTTAACGGGTACCTAATGTACCCGTTAAGCCCATGGGTGTTCCAAATAAGCCCACTTCATGATTTGCTGATAAATAAATATATATTTAAAAAATCTTAACAGTACAAACTTGTTCTATTCAAATCTCTGTCATCTCTTAGCTCTCAATAGCTATTTTCATTTTGTCTCCATTCCTGTCCTATAGCCTGTAAATGGCATTTGAAATAGGCATGGCCAGCCTTTTTGCTGTGTTGTCAACGCAGAAAAGGCTAAACTTACAACATGTCTTCTTTGGAATGTAGCCAAAAAACTATTTACGAACAAAATCGAAACTATAGTGGAAATTACTCTGCAATGCTTCATCTTTCAATAAGTGTTGTTATTTTGTCTGTATCTCTATCCTATGGTGTGCTGTTGGCATTTGAAATTGGCCAAAATTTCTGGTCCAGCCAGCTGGTTGAAAGTGCAGGTGTTTTTACGAAGATTTCTGAAGACCGACTGACTGAAGGAAAAACAATTTCAGGTTCCATACTAATGTTCTAAGGATAGTATATGAGTCAATTTCAGGATTTACAATTAAACAATAACTTTAATTTATTTTCAAATGTTAATCACATTTAGGATAATAGTAGTGAAAACATTGTAAAAACACATTTTAAAACCATTCAGTTCATTGTGGAGTAACATTGAAACATACAGTTCATTATGAGGAGACAACAGTCATAACATCTTGAAGCTCATGTATCATTAGCCTATTACTTAAATAAAATAAACAAGAAAGATGTCAACATTTCTGCTATTTCTACTTTCTCCTAGACTAAACGTAGGCCTAAGCTCTTTGAGGTGATTGTATCGTTTTAGTAAGCCTATCCTCTGCTCCATGCTCCATCATAGTAGTGTAACATAAGAGGTTATAGGGTGGTCTAAGCTTTATTTTGTTTGTTTGTTTCAATATTTTGCCCACGTTGTGGTTGTCTTTGTCTTACGCTAACAAGTCTTTCATGGCTTTCATCTTGTTCTTGTACAGATTTTCAATGACCTCATGATTGTGCAAATAGAATGGTCCAGGTCCCTACAGCCCTGCTTTGCAGAGGATGAACTTGCACTTCTATCATGTGTGGACATGAACTGTAGTTTTCGTGTTTTAGTCATCTCAAACTAAAACTCATCTGAAAAGTAAAGATTAAAACATTATTGCTAATGTTAAGATAGAACACAGGCCTATCCAGAATGAACTGACCTATGAAATATCACTGATATTTAAATATGGATATTAATTATCTGAATTATGGAGCTGATTCATCAGGTGAGGTCAAAATTAGGGAGGAAAATGGTTTAAAGGTCAAAAAGGAGAAAGTCCCCATTGAAACACAGTAAAGTGGGCTTAATGGGAGCAGGTGGGCTTAAAGGTAACATCAGTGAATTTATGGTTAAAAGACAGAATATTTTATTCTACTTACATGACATTAAAAACAACTATATAAAATAAATCTATATATGGTGCACTATCATAATATGAAAAGTATAAACTGATCATGCAGGTAAGTAATTAGTTATACTCATTTACATTCACCCCAGACAGTGTGTTTTTTTTTTGCTAGAGTCCCCTTTAAGCCCACCGGGTAAAAATGTTAATTAAAAAATAAAGATAAACATACACATTTATTGTCTATTTAACAGTATAATATAAACTATACATGCTTATCATGCTTTGTCATTGCAATGAACCATACTATGTAGCTACTGTATGGATGCAGCATGTGGTCTGTTTGCTAGCGTGCTAAAACTCATATTGATTTCAAAAGAAACAATATTTCTAATTCAGGTAATATTCTAACATATGTCTCATTCAAAACACTAATCACTTAAATTTTGATAGGAATAGAAATATACAAAAAATGTTATTTTCTGAGGGTACCAAAATCACCTACGTTTTTTGCAACTTCTTCCGGGATCAGCAGGCACATACCACACGTGCTTCGATAACTCAATATCGACAAATGTGATTGACTTACAATAAAAAGTGTCATTTATGTAACCAGCAGCTTCATTTGAAAAAACATCACACAGCAAAAAATGATGTAGTTTTTTTTTTTTTTTTATTTGACTCAGAAGTTGCAAGTGGGCTTATATGGTACGTGGGCTTAATAGGGACGTTTACCCTGTATGATATGTGTGCTTATACAAACTGATAACCACCAGTGTCGCAGGGATTCAAGCAATTAGTTTCACAATTCCCTAGTGGGGTTACAAAGTTAAATTATGTATTTTTACAAATTTTCGAAATGTAGTTTGTTTCTGAGATCAGGTTGCACCCCACAGCACAACAACCTGAGCCCAACATCAGTCCGCTCATCAGTTTAACTTTCACTCCGTTTGTAATCGGTGTCATATTAAACACAAACCCAATATAAACAAGCACAGAGCGGAAGTTAACTTAGGGCCAAGCGCATAACTAGGAAACGCGCGTGCGTCCGATGAAAGCGTCTATACAACCATATTAGTGTACATCCTTTGATCATTTTGTACAGAAACAACATTTTATGAATATTTACCCATTTAAAACTGCAAACGCTCCACACGAGGTGAGTCACTCAAAATGGAAGGCTCTCCACTTCCTGCTTCCTCTCGCGCAATTTCCTCTGGCGCACCTCTCAATTAGGGGATACCCAAAAAGGCACAGTGCCATCTAGTGGCTTTAGTGGGAACATATTTTCCACTCGGTTACATTTGCTCCATTTCTTCCATCTCAATGAGGAATGGATTTTTCACAAGCAAAAAAATGTTGCCTTCCTTCTTGAAATCATTAAATCTTGCCCCGTAGTTTTCCTTGAGCACAGTTAGCACATTGCAGAATTGTGGTTGACAAGAGGGGACAGCATTCATTCGATCACCACTTTCAGCACATTGGGGAAAAAGCGGTTCTCCCCCGCTGACACTTCGGTAAAGCACATCCAATTTGTCAGAAAATGTTCTGACAGCCGTATAAAGTTCATAAACAGTTTTATTCCGGCCCTGCATCTTGGCGTTCAAATCATTCAAATACTGTGTAATGTCGCAAAGGAATGAAAGAGAAAGCACCCATTCTTTGTCATCCAAAAAGGAAAATCTCGCTGTCTCCCCTAGTCCAACAGCGAATGCTTTCAGTGGTTCAAGCACGTCAATGAAATGGGCAAGCACGAGTCCTTTAGATAGATAACGTATTTCGGTGTGTAACACCAAATCCCCATATTGCGTGTCGAATGCGTCACACAAAAGTTTAAAATTCTGGTGGTTTCTGGCACGGTCCCTTACGTAATTCACCAACTCGATTACATTTGCCATCAAATCATTCATTAACTTACACTTAGCAAACAACGCTTGTTGATGCACAATACAATGGTAAGTGTCATTCGCTGTCCCATTTGCTTTCAGTGCTTCTTTTAATAAAGCCACCGCCCCGTTTCTCTTACCGAGCATAACTGGTGCACCTGTTGTGATTGCTGTGATATAGCAGGTTGAATAGCAAACTCTCAAAGTTTCAAATACAGTTATTTTAATCTCCTGGCCAGTTGTTCCATTTTGCAGGGGAACCATGTCAAGTAGTTCTTCTGTCACGTCAAGTTCGGTATTGACTGCTCTGATGAAGATGAGTAACTGCGGAATGTCGTTAATATCCAGGCTTTAGTCCATCGCAAGGCTGACAAACTCAGCGGATGACTGTTTATCCTTAAGAATATTCCCGATGTTTTCTGAAATGTCTGATGCTCTTCGAGACACAGCTGAATCAGTTGGAGTTTTCTAACCTTTTTCTCAATTTCGTTTTTCTCAGGAAACAGCGTGGAGCAGGCTAATAGTATGCAATCTTTCACCATTTCTCCATCGGTGTATGGTTTTATCCTTTTCATCAGTTCATGGGTGATTTTGAATGATGCTGTTGTCGCCTTTTCACGTGGAAATACGGTTTTTTGTACAGATCGTTGTTGTTTGAGTCTTCTAAGTTTTTCGGTCCTTAGGCCTGCTCCTCCTCCCATAGGAAAATCAGTACTGAACTTTGGGTGTTTTGTCTCGCGGTGGCACTGTAAATTGGACCTTTTGAACTGCGAAATTGTTTTATCACAAAGGAGACAAATGCACTTGCCCACACCACTGGACACAAAGAAAAATCCCAGTTCCCACTCCTCTTTCAATGTCCTGTTGTCATGGTTCTGTGTTTGTCTGCGTTTCCTTTTTTGGCCGCCAGATGGCTGCACTTCAGTTTGTAGTTCTGTTCCTTTTCCCTGTTTAATTGTATTATTGTTTTCAGTTATTCTATTATTGTTTTTTTGGTTATGTCTCGTTTTCCCTTCCCTCTCTGATTGTGCACTGTGCCCTCCTGTGTCTCGTTAGTGTCGTGTCTAAGTTATTTGCTTTCTGACTCCGGGTGCTGGTTCCTTGTGTTTTCGCGTGTGGTTCTCACTGCCTGTGTCTGCCTGTGTTCCTGCCTCGGTGTTTTTTTTTGTATGAGAGTTTTCCCGTGTTTCCCCGTGTCTGCTTTTGTTCGCCTGTTTCTGCCCTGCGAGACATTTTTTGGTTTCCTGCGTTTGTTCCTGAGTTTTTGTAATGAATTTTGTATTAATTTTCCTTAGGGAGTTTTGGGTTTTTTGCTCTGCATTTGGGTCCATTCCCTCGCCAGTCCTGACACCTGTACTCCTCTTAGTATTTGCGTTTTTTGGTTACTTTCTGAAAACGGTATGCACCGTTTTGCTGGATTTCCGGGTTGAACGACATGTTTCCTCGAAACGGTGTGCAACGGGCTTTGAAGTACGTTTTCTCGTTTGGTGGGTGTGTCATAGCTGTTACCCAATCAGCAGCGACGTGTTCTTGATTGCTAACACAAATTATTACTTCAGCTTTCAGAGGACCAACACATCTCTCAAAACAAAAAACCATTTTCACTTGTGTTAACATGCAAATTGTCAAACTTTTTCTGCAAATCTCCACAAACAAATGCTCTCATGAATCACTGGTTACACACTGTGCTCATGCAACAAACACGAGCAGTCAAAACGGTTAACTCAAGTCCTCACAACCTAAACTCAGGTAACACCTTTCTCTAGGTACAAACACTTGGCAGCAAAATTGTTAACACACCGATCACAATCTCAGGATCAATAAATAGGCCCACAGTTTGCGTCTGTGATTTTGAATAATGGATCCTCAAAATGTACAAGCTGTCCGGAAGACAAAGAAGACGACGAAGAGGCAGGAGACAGTTCGTCCCAGACGAAATACGTGCCACCTTGATTGACCATGTCCTGGTGCATGGTATGACGATGAGGGAAGCTGGACAGAGTTCAGCCAGACTTGAATCGTTTTGCAGTGGCATCCATTGTCCATACTTTCAGACAAGAAAACAGGTACTGTAATTTACTATAATGTTACATATTGTATCTGCTCTACTACTGTGAGAGGATATGCTGCCTATGTAATGTTGAAGTGTATTTACAGACTATGTTCTTTAGATTTTATTGCTGTTTTTGTTTATAGTGCTGCATATACTGAGTTCCTTTTTTGAATGCTACTCTCCTTTGAAAATACTGCATTTTTTGTTCCTTCAACTGTGTTGTGTTTACTGTACAGTACTTTTCACTCAACATCACTTTTCAGTATTACAAATAAAATATTTGGAAATTTGCACACTCCCTCATTTGTTAGTGTAACATTGCAAAGATCAAAATCTGAAAACCAGAAAATAAGCAGGAGTAAATAACTCCTGACTCACTGCTATAAAAGGTTTTTGCAGTAGTGCTTTGAATTTCTCACTGGTGTGTTATGGGTAATCTACATTGTCTGTGTTTTTGATGGCTTGTGTGCGCCATATGAAGGCAAAGTTTAATTTTGATGGAAGAGAATATGTTTTTGAGAAGATAATTTGAGTTTGGCATGGATGTTTGAGGTTTGTACTGATTGATGTGTAGTTTTGGGATTGTGTTAGTAGTTCTGAGAAAAAGGGGAATTGTTTCATAAAATGTGTCTTAGCAATAAATAAAAAAAAACTGTAAAAAGGCAGTGCGCACAATGGATCCAACTGAAGTCCTTTACAAATGCGTCCATTGCAGCTTGGTGTATGCAACAATTGAAGACATTAGAAGACATGTTTGTCGTAAGTATTTTATAGTAGCCTATTAAACACGTATTTAAACCGATTTCATCAGGCTCTGAAAATTCTTTGAAAAGAACACAAAGAATGGCCTTCTCTGCTGCCATAGTTGCAACGCTTGCGTAACACAACAGGGTGTTCAACGCACCACCGTTTCCGTTTAAATAAACGTTTTGCTACGTTTTGTCGGGGCTGAACGCGCTCCAGGTCTATGATTTTCATCGCCCTTGATGAAAATCAGATGAAATTTCTATTTTAAAAAATAGATTCAGTTTCATTTTCTTTGTATGGTTCTGTTAACAGATACACTGTCACATAGGCCCTTTACTAAAACAGGAACTAGAAGCTGTCCTAACATCACTCTGATAAGTTTTGCACCTTAGATCAGTTAAAAGAAGAGAACGAAACATAGCAGTTGCTATGCAGTGCAGTTCCTACTTTTATTTTCACTCTCAGAAGGTGAATTAAGTTCAACATATTCATACATCTATAGCCATATATTTCCATCATATCAATTTCATGAGGCTATTGATAGAATGTAAGTTATGCAGTGGGCATAAATAAAAATTTAAATACTTATTTCCTCATTTTTAAAAAAGTCACTTAAATTGCTCTTCCTGGTTTCATTTTCACCCATCCATCCATTATCTATACCCGCTTATCCTGGGCAGGGTCATGGGGGTTGCTGGAGCCTATCCCAGATTGCATTGGGCGAGAGGCAGGAATACACCCTGGACAGGCCGGCAATCTACTGCAGGGCACACACACCATTCACTCACACACTCTCCAATGAGTCTCCAATTGGCCTGCCTGCATGTCTTTGGACAGTGGGAGGAAACCGGAGTACCTGGAGGAAACCCGCGCGGACACGGGGCGAACATGCAAACTCCGCACAGAAAGCCCCAAGTCAAAGTTTGAACCTACAATCTTCTTGATGTGAGGCAACTCATGGCACCACCGCGCTGCCGTCTTTTTTTCAGCCGTTTATAAAAAGATATTTTATTTTTTATTTACAATAACTTCCCCCTAACACCACCAGCAGGACCTGCACAGTTAAACATCAAAGCAAACCGTTCAGTATGGACCTTCTCCCATAAGTCAATCTCTAAGGGTGAATTGTGATTGGCTCTGGGTATGGACCGCTCGGCTCCCAGACTATAAAACGATGTCCCCAGAAACAATCAGCTCATCCGAGTTGCTTAGTGTTACATGTATATGTCTCATGTACAACTTTAGATAACTTATTCTCTCTGTCACCGTGAGCAGCTGTGGTTTTCCGGCCTGTGCAGTTGCAAGCTTTTTCCCCTCAGTCCACTGGAAATGTGTGTGGGTGATCTTCAGCAGGTATATGCACATTGGCCACTTTTTATAGGTACACCGATCTAGGACTATCTTTAGCCTCCAAGCAGCCTGAATTCTTTGGAGCATGATTTCCACGAGGTGCTGGAAACATTCCATAAGGATTTTTGGCCCATGCTGACTCGATAGCATCACACAGTTCCTGCAGGTCACACTTTCATGCTGCCTCACCTAATCCCAGTGCTGCTTTATTGGACTGAAATATGGAAAGTCAGCAGGCCATTGGATAAAAACTGAGGTGTTCCACACCCATCTAGGGGTGGAGATGATGCATAACATAAAATAAAGTGGACGGGCCCTTTACCTCCCAACCGTCCTAACCTGCCAGGCCAAACCAAGAGCGAAAACCTCTTTTTCTTGCCAGCTCACTGATTTATTTTAATGGGTGGGGAAGCCAAGCCAACACAAAATACAAATAACTTTTGAGCTGAAAATAAAGCCAATAATGAATTGCACTAATCAGAAAATAAAAATGAACAACACTATGCTGACTTCCTGATCCAAACAAAAACAGGAGAAAAAAACCAAACCTAACTGTAGCAGTTGGGCCGCCGGAGAGGCGGATTGGTCTCGGCTGCGCTGGCTCGTGGAGAGGGCACACGCACCTGGGTTGTGTTAGCTAACCAGCACAGGGGCTTAAAGGTGTGCTGCTCTCCACAGTTTGTGGCCGAGACCGGGAGCTAACACTGAGAGCACAGTTATGATTTTCGTTTCGTTTTATTTTGAGGACTAAATAGAAAGGAATCCTCAGCTGTGATGTTGGAGGAGCTGGACCTGGCCAGGAAGGTGGTGAACTGAAAAGTTGCTGCTCTTTTTTACTTTCTTTTGTCTTTGTTATTTTAGCTTGTTGTTTTACTTTATTGTTTTTTCCCGTAACCCATGAGAGGGAGGGGTGAAGGTGTCAGTTTATTTTTTGTGTGGGTGCGCACTCTCTCTCTCCATGCGATAGACAACAATGTTCCCTGGCACTACCTGTGAGGGAGGGGAAGTGTGAAGACCAGACGCGACCAAACAGGGGATCTATAAGTTACTGAAGGGCACTCCAGTAACCACTAAGTCTCGTGAGAGACGAAATAAGGTGGTGCTATACTCCTAAGGGACGTATCCCAAATAAAGAATAAAAAACCCCTAAACGGGTAACTGAGGAAGAAGGAGTATATAAAAAATAAAGGAACAGGGAAATGAGAAAAGAAGAATAAATGACTTCGAACCGAAGCTGAGAAAAAGAAAAACGTCTTTTCAAAAACAAACAGAAGACGTTCTGAGGCCAACTAACACCGGGGGGAAAACTGGTTAGGAAGAGGCAGAAAGGTGTGCCCCGAGGGGGACACAATAACCCCCAAAAACTGCCAACCTCAGAATCTGGACAAATATTGTCCTAATACCTTTTTCTCCAAAACAAACTGAAGTCTGGATTCTTTTGGTTCCTGTTCCTATACCTTATACCTTGTACCTTATACCTTGCTCAGACAAGCGACAGGGAACTGGCTAGAGCAAAACACACTACACTCAAGCACCGTTCCACTGCCAACTGAGGCTTTAAATACCCAGCCACAGGTGTGGCTGGTAATCAGCGGAAGGTGTGAGCAACCAACAGGTGAAACAACTCAGTGGCAATCCTGCTGGAATGCAAGGAATGTTAGAGTGGGAACAATCCTCCCACAGGAACCAAAAATAACGATTAGCCGAGTGGCTAATCTGCAAGCTCGAAACTAAATCGTCCCCAAACACCAAAATAACGATTAGCCGAGTGGCTAATCCGAATGCTAACCACTGAGCCGGTGCAGGCACGGAAAAATGATCTACCCTGCACAGAAACCGTGACACTGCCGCATCTCCTTCCCCGGGGTGCCACGCTTGGCGTGTGACTCTAATCTAAAGCTGACCAAGTGGAACCCCACCCAGATTTTTAGAAAATTTATTCACAACTTACATACCACACAAGCTGATAGGAAAATAATGTACTAGCCATGCTGAACAGTGTATACTGTCAGGCTTTTTAATCACCTTTTTGACCACTGAAGTAGAAGTGTAAAGGTAAGGAAAGTGGGATAGGCAAAGAGAGGGAAATAAAGTTCAGATACAAACAGTGCACTCTATAGATATTTCAGTGGCTCTACTCAAAAAATTAATCATTAGAATTGATTTTTTAAAATGGAAACGCTATCAGCCCATCATTGCCTTGAGTAACACCATTAGCTTTATTACAACCAATGTGGTTTTTCTCCATATTTAGCTTAATTATGGTGAATTATACTTAAATATTTACATTTACATGCATTGATGTATTAAGCTAAGTAATCATAAGAATCAAGCAAATTCAAGAAGTAGTCTTTTTCTTTTCTACTCAAATCTTTTTCAAATTATTCAGTCAGTATGTTTATACAAATTACCCTTTTCTTAGAAATCAAGAGAAAAACCAGTCATTTAGAGGATTTAGCTGTTCTGTTTTTAATCAGTAAATTTTGTAGTACTGTGATACATTACAGCATATCTTGAAGCTGTTACAACCTCGGTCTAGCTAATGAATTCAGCAGGAAGTAGACAGGAATTGAGCTGCGGTTTATCTGGGTGAGAGGCTGCTGCGCTAACCACTGAACTAAAGGTGAAGTCATCAAAGCCTTCTTGCCTTGCTTCGGGGGGAGTAGTGCAATGATGCTCTCAGTACACTGGCTAGCCTCTCTGCTAATGGCAAACTCATTTTCAGAGAAACGGTTAGCCCAGCCACCTGTCACCCAGGCGACACAAGTTCAGTTCCTGCTTACTTCCTGTCAGGTTTGTTAGTTTAGATGTACGTGGTAACAGACTCACAATTTGTTATAGTGTGTCATGGATCTATAAAAGTTGGCCAATTAGAAAATGAAAAAGGTGAAATCATCTAAATCATGCATCAATTTGCAAAAGATTTGAGCAGAAAAGAAAAAAAGAACTAATTGAATCAACTTAATCCTAATGTTTTGTTAACTTAATATCTCAGTGAAGAAGAACATACATTTAAGTAGACTCAATGCAATTAGGCTTTGAAATATGGAGGAAACCCACATTGGTCGTATTTTAACTAGCTATGTTAACCTGACAAAGATAGCCTCATTGCATTTACAGAATGCCAAAGTAGAAATGTCTGAAAAACCTGCAAATTGTTACCCACATTTCTTTGAGTAGAGGCAATGAATCAGGTTTTAGAGAGAGCTGGTGTCTGCATTAATATGCGTGACCCTGAAGGCCTGACACTCCTGATTTAACCCAGCTGTTTAAATCTGATTACTCTAACATGGATCGCAAAGAACTCCACAAGAGATTCATTTAAATTCATAAGATTGTCAGTCACAGCAGATGAGAAGCTAAAACAGTGATGTATTAGGAGGGTGGAGGGTTTGCTGACCTCACAAGCAGGAAAGAGTACATCAACTCAGCTTAAAAAAACAGCCAAGGTATTTTTTTTCTATCACCCTTTTGTCCACTGAAGTTGAAGCGCTAAACCTCATGTTGAATCATGCAGGCAAACTGTGGATTTGCATTGATCTGTGAGTACTGCCAAATCAGTTTTGCAATGAAAAGTTGTTTAGCATATGGGAATGTTTCTGGATTAAAATTCTCCTTTAAGTTTTTCTACAATAATGCATTTGTTATGTTATGCGAAGGTACCTTAGTCAAATGTAACATTCTTAGCGCTAGAATACTCTAGCTTCTGGCTGTATTGGAATGACCTGCATTATGGGAAAAAAGAAATGGATGAGCTCAACCTTCAGTAGATGAAATACCTTGAATGATACCTACATATTTAGTGAGAGAAGAAAATAAACAGTTTTGTATTAGATTTATATGCAATGTGTTAGACTTGGGTTTGGTGCATGTCACAGTCAAATTTGGTACATCTTTGATTTGGTCGGTATTAGAATAAGCAACAGACCAGTAGTCTGTCTCAATAGTCACTGGTTTTGAAGAGGGTTTAATTTTTCCTATTTTCTGTTTATCTGTAAATCATCTTTGCAACAGTGTCTGTAAAAATCGCTAAACGAATGAACATTAATTGAACTAAAATTAATAAAAGGTTCAATGGCACACTGTTATAGGAACAAAAACTGTTAATGGCCTCAGCTGCAGACATGTTTCAACAGTTGAACTCATTAGGCTATATGCAGTTGCAATCAAAATTATTCAACCCCTCTAACCCATAAGATGTCTTTTGTGATGTGAATAAAATTTCATGACAATGTATCAACTAAGGCCTTTGTAAACAGAAATGCATGTTTATTAGAACACGTTCAAGTGATTTTGAAAACATACAGCTGAGTTTACTATTTTTTATAAGGAAAAAACTGAAATTCTCTCCCAAAAAATCAATGACCAAACTAGAAAGGTTACAGTTCCTGAAGGAATTGTGTGGGCTTGTCCTCAAGCCTCAATGCATTTCAATGAGGGGGCATAGCTCAGAAGAAGCACGAAACCGTCCAGACCACAGACTGTAAAACATGGTCCAGACCCACGGTGCACCGTAGCGTTACATATACAGCCGGGGATCAGCAAGTAGCAATTATGTTCCAGGGATTAGTCATATCCTGTGTCTAAGTGTCATGAGTAATACTTGGCTAACTATATAGCTAGCTAGCTATGGCATGTCCTCACCTCTGTAACGTAATTTGTTGTTCTCCGTGTGTCCATACATCTGTATCGGTGGTTGTAGCGTCCGTGTGTCAATACATCTGTATCGGTGGTTGTAGCTGTGTGTCATTAGCTCCTACTCATGCATGCAGGGTAGCATCCGTACGCACGTTGTAGCTGTGTGTCCGTAGCACCTAACCATGCGTACAGGATAACATCTGTACGCGCTAACTAGGTTAACTAAAGTAGGTGAAAGGTTACGGTTAGCTGACGTAACGGTAGGCGATAAAGCTGTGCTTAAAAATCTTGTGCCGTTGGAAGTGCGTCCTGCGCATGTTTCCTACTAAAGCGTCGCACTAAACTTCCCTCAATGAGCCACTATGGAGTGACCACAAAAAAGTTGAATATTTCAAAAAGTTTTGAATATTTCAAAAATCTGAATACAAGCGACAATGTCTGGAACTAGCCAGTCATCTTGATGTAAGCAGTTTGAATGTAGTGCAAAAACTGTAGGACTAGTTAGAGCTAAAAAAATCGGGCAGAAAGTGCAGATAATTTAAAAAAAAAAAAAAATAATATGCAAGATACCGGAAGCAAGCCCACTAATTATTCTACCCCCAAAATCAGTACTTTGTGGAACATCCTTTAGCTTTTATAACTTCCAATAAACGCTTTCTATAAGTGCTCACAAGCCTCTGACACCTCTATTTTGAAATCTTGGCCCATTCTTCCTGTGCAAATGCTTCAAGTTCACCAATATGCTTTGGTTTTCGTGATGCCACTGCTTTCTTCAAATACCACCAAAGATTTTCAATAGGATTTAAACCTGGGGACTGAGAAGGCCAGTCAAGGACATTCCAAGATCATTCCCTGAACCAAGATTTGGTTGACTTGGATGTATGCTCACCAAGCTTCAGCTTATGCACTGAGGGCATCACATTCTTCTCTAGAATGGCCTGGTATTTCTAGAAATCCATGGTGCCAGTCACACGCTGAAGATCGCCAGTACCAGAAGCAGCAAAACACCCCCACAGAAGGACTGACCCACCTCCATACTTGACTGTGGGGATGGTGTTCTTCATGTCATAAGCTGCACCTTTCTTGTGCCAGACATACCACTTATCCATGGGTCTAAACAATTCCAGTTTTGTCTCATCACTCCATAAAATATTCTCCCAAAACTCCATATACTTATCCAAATGACGTCTTGCATATTTACGTCGATTTTTCATATGCTTACTGGTTGTAGAGTGGAGTGGAGTGTGGCGAGGTGTCCGGCCATGAAGGCTTCAAATTGATGTGAAGAAGTGCATCGGTGGGATTTATATGTTTATCACAGGTGAAGCAAACAGTATTGCTATGGATTTCCTAAGGGCTTAAGTGTATTTCCACAAAATGTAGGTAATCTACAGACCAGCAAATATAAATACAAAATGTATATGCTACTCGCAAATCTTAAAAAATACATTTTTATTTTGAATTTTAACAGAAAACACAAGTGGCATACATGTTGTTTTTTTAGTTTCAATTCTCCCAAAAAGCATACATTTAAAAATATTTACAGTTTCCACAGGGGTTGAATAATTTTGATTGCAACTATATATATATATATATATATATATATATATATATATATATATATATATATATATATGTGTGTGTGTGTGTGTGTGTGTGTGTGTGTGTGTGTGTGTGTGTGTGTGTGTAGCATAACCTGCAGGTAGAAACTGAAGATTCTAAAGTATGCATCTTTTGTAATTAATTACTGAGGAACAACAAAGTTGTTATTGTTATAGAACAAATATACGCATAGTAACTGAACTTAGTAAGCGTTCAAAGTGAGTGAGTGAGGGAGAGCTTGTCCCTTATAGAAACTAATTTATTTTTTTCAACAGTTAAACAGGTAAGTTGAAGAGAACTGCACTGAACAATATATCTTGATTTCCTCATGAAACTCATTTGAGTAACTCAGTAAAAGCTTATATTCAGTGAGAGAGCAATGAAGAGCACTAATAAAATAATTTTATCCATTTTTCTGAGCTGAAGGGGAAAGGAAGTTCTAGAGGAAGTGATGTATGTGGAATATAAAAAGGGCCACAACAACCTAGAAAAACTGTTTTATGACACCTGGTCAATGTACAGAAACATATTTTACCAAAATGAATGAATGAAAATTTGTGACAGTGATAATAATAATAATAATAATAATAATAATAATAATAATAATAATAATAATAATAATAATCTTTTAAAAAATCAAATCAAAGGGAAACCCCCCCCCCCCCCCACACACACGCCTGTTCAAACTGATCATTATGGATCGTATTAAGTAACTTTGTTTTCTCTTAGACTTGATGCATTTCATTGCCCATGATATTAATACTGTCAATGATTTCTGACTGTTCTGTGTTACAGTGCTGAGTCTAATGGCCAGATTGGGTGAGTGCTCATAGATTTTCAAATAAACCCCACCTTAGATTACTTGATAATTTATCAGAGACAAACCATATTGAAACAGCAATGATAGTTCATTGAAATGTATAATTGATAACAGAATGTCAGTATTCACAATCAGACTGTAGAACAGCATTATCATGTATTGAGTTTGACTGCATTTGTGGACTGTAATATTATTCTGTGAGACTCAAGGCATGTCCTACAGTAGGGGGCGATACAGCGGTCACAAACAGAAGCAGATCTTTACTGTTCTAAACTAATGAAGCCACTGCCTTAATCAGAACACTATAAACATGCAGTGAGTATTTAAACCCATGCACTAACACAGTGAATGCTGTTTGTACAGGGAGCCCAAAGCCTGCACTGAGTCTGAAGCCTAACTGGCCCGTTCTTCACTGGAGAGACCGTCACTCTCAGTTGTTTGGGATGGTCTGATATTCGAACTGGATTCACATGGAGTAAATTTGAATTAAACAGTTGGACACTGAAGCACACATCCCATGAAAATACCATCTGTTACTGTAGCTCACGGTGGTGCATACAGGTGTGCTGATTCCTCCTCCCACAGTGATGATGTCAGAATGACTGTGTCAAGTGAGTCAAAACAAAACATCAGATGAACATATTGTGAGAACCATAATGTTTTACAAACACATATTTTTTCTTGATTTGGCTTTGTACTCCATAATTTCAGATTTGTAATCACACAATTCACATGTGGTTAAAGTGCACATCCTCACATTTTATTTAAGGCCATATTTTTATGTATTTTGGTTTCACCGTGTAGAAAGTACAACACATTTATTTAATCTGCTCCAGTGCGCATTGTTTCCTAGCTCTTTGTCATAACCCCAGTCAGAGTATGATTGTCACATTGTAGTCATGGCTACAGTACACTATAAAATAAGTGAAATCCCAGGTTAAAGTCAGTTTGCACTGTGTGTTTGATGAGGCCATTATTATGAGGACATGGGAGAGACTCAAGTCCGTTCTCTCTGTTTCAGACAAACCCCGGCCTGTCTTGACTGCCCCTCCGCACAGGCAAGTATATGCAGGAGAATCTATAAGTCTCTCTTGTGATGTTACAGGGACCTCTGCTGGCTGGAAATATTACTGGTACAAAGGAACTGGACCACATGACATTGCCCATATTGCCAGAACAGCTAAAGGCTTGTACACCTTCAGTGCTGCTGCTCTTACACACACAGGGGAGTACAGCTGCAGAGCTGGGAGGGGAGACCCAGTCTGGTACACAGAGTATAGCTGTCCCGCCTACATACAGGTAATAGGTGAGTGCTGACTGGTATTGAGTAAGTTGCCCCATCTACATACGGGTAACAGATGAGTGCTGAATGGTATAGAATACAATTACGCAGTCCACATTCATATATCAGGTGACTGCTGACTGGTATTCCACAGTGTGTAAAACTTGCAAGGACCCATACGGAACTGAGTTACTGTAAAACCGCATTATTTCTGTTAATTCTGGGACCCTGTTTATTATCTGCCAGCACCAGTGCTTTTTCACTGTTGATTCTTGTGTATCTTTTCTAAATGCCATTCAAAATAGAATAGCAACTGTTCTGGTTCTTTGTCGGTTAGGATGGCTTGTTTCCACCATAGTCATGAATACACTAACATTAAAATGGAACTGTGACCCACAGCACCACCAAAGGCCACTCTGACTGTAGAGCCAAAATGGCACCCACTCTACACTGGAGATACAGCCACCCTGATGTGTTGGGTGGACCCATATGGCAACTGGACATATTTCTGGTATAAAAACCAGCCCCAGAACGCTATATTCTTCACAAAGGAGTACACGGTAACCATCACTGGAGCTGCTGGGTATGACCGGGGCCAGTACTGGTGTGAGGGGAGGCTGGAGGGGAGAAATGTGACATCACAACCCAGCGACTCTATCACTCTGACTGTAGGTGAGTCACAGGTAGGCCTTCAATGAAGACATGGCATGTCATCATTAATATATGTACAGTCCATTACATTACATTTAATTTGCTTCTAAGACGCTTTCATCCATAGTGACTTACTATAGAGGAGAAACGCAATTGCATTGACCTGTGAGAAATAGGGCCAGACCTGGCTAACTGGGTGCTGACGTTTCTCCTGGTCTTGCCACTGCTATCTGTGGTTCTGAATTCTCCTGTTGTGGAAAAGGATAGCTGGATTTTTTGTTGCAGAGATGAGGTCCAGAGTGACAGCTGGCAGGACAGTACCTCCGCATTGCCATGTTTCCATGTTGTGCAGTCCACAACCTGGGCAGAGAAGTCAGACAAGATGAAGTCAAGGTTATGTTCACCTTCTCCAGTGTCCTGTCCAGCATTGTCCCCAGCAGGTCTGTGTTCACCCTGTCTCACAGTGTACACTCAGGATCTGCCTTCAGTCGCCAGAATCTGTGGCCGTGTCACCATCAGGGTGGCCATTGGGTCTCTCAGCAGTCCAGGCTGCCTGTAACAACTGCTCAAACTCTGGGCAATTCTGCCTGAAAATGAAGGACACTGGCAGGTCATGTACCGCCCCTGCGGTGATGTTCCAGTTCCTGTGCTGATAGTGGATGAGCAAGGTTACTTTTGGAAAGCACTCTCAGACTTTTCTTTGTTTTGGTTGGCTAGTTTCATTTCTAGATATTCAAAAAGGCGAAATGGTCAGCCAAATAAAAGCCACACTCTCCAGGTCCAGGGCTGATGGCCTCTGTTGAAGACACAGCTTACAACTGGTCACCTTTGAGAAGCGTTAGCTCATTAAGTTAAGCACAGTGCCAGAGCACTCAAGATCAGTTGCTTATGGTGCTGGTACCCTGACCCCACTGTGACACTAGTGGGGAGGGTGACTGATGAGGGCAGTGTGACGTTGGTGTGGGCCTGCCAATTAGAGATGGAGTGCGTTGACTTATGGTAACTGATTTTTTTGTTTAGAGTAAATGCGTGTTCAGGTCTGTTTGTGTGTGTGTGTGGGCATGCGTGTGTGCGTAGGTGTGTGTGGGCGGGGAGGATATGAGGGTGGTGGCAGAGATACATTTCCCCACACAACCCTGCGGAATTTCCCCACTGTCACCAGGCAACAGGAGGTATTCAATATGAAATTAATAGGCAGCCCTCGCTTTTTTTCTCCATTTAAAAGCAAACTAAAATAATAATTGCATTGTCTTGTAATGGCGTTACCATTCGGTGCATTCCTCAGTTAATGTGGATGAACAGAAAGCTCCTGTAAGTTCCTGAAGTTCAGTGGGAGGTCAGAGTCATGTCCCAGTGCATTGTGGGGAAAAAAGAGGGGCAAAAAGGTTCTCATGCGGCAGGCTTGTACCCGCTAACACAAAGCCTTTCCAGAAGATCTGGGTGAGATTTCAGTTAGATTCCATTTGATTGTCAGATAATGTTTTCATAGGAATGTTCCCCAGGCTTTGATCATTTCATTGTTGCAAAAGTTAAAGTTTGAGTTTATTCAATGGATAGCCAGAAAACTGGACAAATGTAGGTTTTGGGATTGTTTACCAATTTTTGGGAATGTATTGGGAACCGAAAACTGTTAACTGTGAAGATGTTCACAGTGTGGAGTAAATCTGAAGAGCTTAATTCTGCAAATGCAAAATAAAACATTATGAGCATGTTGGCATTGACACTGGGCTTTTTCATGAACACTATTCATTATTTTGTTCATAAACTTTAAAAAACTTTGAATAAAAGTAATCCCTGGTTTTCACATGAACTGTCAAATTCTTTTAATTTAAGGAATAAATCTTGGACCTTGGCTAGACATTCAGGTGACCCATCTCACTGGCTTACTTTTAGACAGTCAAGACATAAATTACATTACAGGGATTTCCTATCAGACACTCTTACCCAGAAGGACTTACACAAGTATTTACAAGACCAGAACCTTACCCATTATACTACACTTCTCAGTTAATACTGAGGTAACCAATCCCCTGACAATGAAGCTCAGTTAATACTGAGATAACCCATCCCCTGACAATGAAGCTCAGTTAATACTGAGATAACCAATCCCCTGACAATGAAGCTCAGTAAATCCTGAGGTAACCAATCCCCTGACAATGAAGCTCAGTTAATACGGAGATAACCAATCCCTTGACAATGAAGCTCAGTTAATACTGAGGTAATCAATCCCCTGACAATGAAGCTCAGTTAATACTGAGGTAATCAATCCCCTGACAATGAAGCTCAGTTAATACTGAGGTAATCAATCCCCTGACAATGAAGCTCAGTTAATACTGAGGTAATCAATCCCCTGACAATGAAGCACTGTTAATTTAGTCAGTCATGAACACGAGACCGCAGTGTCATGTGCCTTGGTGAGAACTGACAGTTTACACAGAGCACATGGTATAATTCAGCATTGTACTCCCAGTTTACACAAAAAAAATGAAAACATGCGTGAGACACAAACAAGTTTTCAATAGAATGTAATGACACCAGCGCCCTATATTTAAATGCATCTCCGCAGATTCCGTCTGACCCTTCAAAAAAAAAAAAAAAAAAATCTGGGTACTCGTATTTCAGATAAAAAGTCAAGAATTGTTTCTTTCTCAGCCTCTAGCCACTGTGTGTTTTTAGTGTTGGGCAGTTACCCAGGTCTGTTAATGTTAAAATATAGAAATAAACTCTACCACTGACAATTTGCCTTCATACCAGAGACACTGTAGCCTCTGTGTTCATTACACTGTGGTATTAGTGATTCACAAACCAAAAGAAAGGTCACAAGACAAAACATACTGAAATCCTGATCAGAGTATGATTTGTGTTCAGTGACTCAACGGGTGACATCTAAAGGAATGTTTATAAAGCCAATTTGGTTTTAGTTTAATTGTGAAGCCATAGCGCTACATCCCATCAAGTAAGCCAGGGCCAACTGAGCCAATGTTGGCAACAGTTGTCAGTGTGGCAATGGGTAAGGGTAAATAGCCAGACCACGCCACCTTAGGAATTTCACCCAAGGAAATAACCAGTTCAGACACTTTACAACAGTTTCTCAGGTTCTTTCATTGAAGGAAGACAGAGACATGGTGCAAAATAAATGATTTTAACTTTTATTGAGATTAAAATAGAGGGCTGGAAGTACCTGTATGGAAATAATCAAACTCAAATAGCCAATACAATTAGAAGCTACAAGAAAATAGCAGAAGAATTTAAGCAATGGTACGAAACTTTTATTAATTTAACATCAGAATACATACACGGACTTCCAGACTACCTTTGTTAAAAATGACTAAAATGGCCAATAGAGGGCGCTAAGGAGTGAGCCGAGAACATACTCGGTGGGAGGGTTACTAGCAATTACGGGCTGTCCAAGTAAATTCTACTTTGCATCACGCGTGCCATCTCATCTTCAACACGTCAAATTCGTGTTAAATAAGTGATTCAGTGCAATTACCATTAACAGGAACGCAAACAGTGAGGGACCTAACCACCAAGCTAACCTCCCCACCAGAGCAGCGCTGGGCTCACGGCCAACCTTAATTTAAGCAATTCAATAGATCTAGCTAAAAACAATGAATCAAATACAAAGAACCAGTTGGTTAGTTTCGATCATTTCTAAATTAAAATGTCAATTAGGGTAGGCCCACTACAGTATTTCCCGTATCTCCGCCAACAAACAGTGTAGCCCGTTTAAGGTTTTAAAAAAAGGGAGATTTAACAGCCGAACAATGGCAGTAAAACACGACCAGCGCGGATACACTTAATGAGCATTCAGGGTAGCAAGTGCCGTACAACTACCAAACACCATAGCATATTCTGACAAAGCTATATTACCAAATCACAGGAACAGGGGAGACCTACAGAATAGCTGATAAGTTTTAGGCAAGTAATGTTACGCTAAGAAAGAGGCAAAACAGCAGCACACTGGGGCAACCTAAAAAGGGGGAAAAACAAACCAATAAACAAGGTAACCGGACAATCGCTATGAAAAATAATTACCTCAGGTGCCATAAGGCAATCCTACTTACCATACCTCTGGCCTACCTTAAACCTCAGAAATATAAATGAAGAATCACTAGCTCCGGTCACGTCAACACACTACTATTGAAGGCCATTATCTGCTCAAATGGCATTCCATAAAACTGGACGTGTTAACACTCATTTTAATTTAATATATGCACAACCTCTGTAATTTATGCAGGACGTGCTCCCTTGTGTTGTTGTTCGACATCATGAATATGTATGACTGCCTTGATTCAAGGTCCGTCATTGGCCACACGACATTAACGCCTCGTTATTTGCTCAAATGGCCTTCCATAACTTCGCAAACTATTCAGTGACATCACTGAAGCCATAATGCTAACTGTGACATTAAAGCCATAATCCTGAAAACTGTGGCATCATTAAAGCTGTAATCGTGCTAACTATGCTAATTACGTGCTAACTACGCCATCATTAAAGCCACAATACTGCTAACTGTGACATCACTAAAGCTGTCATCCTGTTAACTGTGACATCATTAAGGGCGTAATTCTGAAAACTGTGACATCATTTAAGTCATAATCCTGCTGCTTGGGGGCAGGAGTGGAATCTCAACAGTCACTGCAGCTAATTTTGAAGAAAATAGTTAATGAGACATTTTTGGAAGTACTTGAGGATTGGTCTGGTAAATTTGGCTCTCTGAATGGGAAATAAAGCTAACCCAGAAAAATGAATGTGATGATGTGCAAACAGTACGCAATTGATTCCTGTATTACATATATTTTAACTGGGGATTTGGATTAAATGCTTGTATGTCTGGTCTTGGTTGAAAATGAAAGTCACCTGCGGCTGCACAGAACTAATGGTGGAGGGCTGAATTTTTATTGCGTCTTTCATCACAAAGCACTTTACAGTGAAGTGGCGGGTGTAAACTCATTACCCTAACCCCCTCCAATGTGTAGCACCCACTTGGATAATAATGGGAAATAGAAATGTAACAAATCATTAATAACATAATGTAAGTAATATGGGAAAGAAAAAAAAAATTCACAGAACCAGTGTCATTAGCCACAGCACCAGTTCTCTTTATTGTACCCTGATCACTGTGGTCAAGAAAGGGGATGTCTATGATTTCTGCACATGCTGAGCAGTACAGGAGTTGAAGTGGTTGTCAGGGAGATGATAATGCTCTTTGAACTCTCTTTCACTGCCACACTGAATGATGGATTTTGTGCATAACACGAAGGGTTAACTATATATATATATATATATATATAGTAAAAATATATACATTTCACAATACCACTCAATTGGCAAGGGAAAACAAAGGGAAACATACATTCACTTACAACACTGTTTGCTTTGCGATTTATGGATCAGATCATTGTGTCAAACTTTGGAACGTTATTCTGCTGGCTTTATGTGGATCCAGGATTTTTGTTTCATCATACTAGCGCTGAATGCGTCCCAGTTATAAATATTTTCCTTTAGAGAGAGAGAGAGAGAGAGAGAGAGAGAGAGGATTCCAGGATTGTGAAACATGGGAAGGAGGACTTACATTGGTCCATATGTTTCCCATCTAGAAATTTCCATAGCGATGTTCAAGCCATGACATGTGCTTTTGTCGGCATAGAAAAATATCTATTTTTGTTGGTGCACCTGAGACAGGTAGAGGAGTCTGCAGTGAAGGTTTTTAACATAGGTTGCTATGCTTGCATTTCTTGGCACCGGCAGTACACTAGTGGCTCCTGCTCCTGTTATATAAATTTAAACCTTTAAGCAACAACAATGTTACAGTCATGCATAACAGCAACTAACATACCCAATCAGAAATTAGCTATCAACAATAATAGGAAGAAAGAAGGAAGAAAGAAAAAAGAATAAAACAGAGGAATAAGACAGAAGAAGAAAGAATGAGTAAGAAGATGAAGAAAGAACGAAGGAGGAGGAGGAGGAGGAAGAAGAAAAAGAATATGCAACTACTATAAATAGTCAAGAATGAAATCTAGCAATCAGCAGATGCTAAGCGAATGGCTGCACTGTAATCCTTTCCCTAAAAAATATGACCTCATACTCACTCCTTCTCTCACTCTTCGGAATTTCCCCTTTGTGAAGTCCAAGCGACATCCCACATCTCGCGGTCAAGTTTTTCTCCATTCATTTTCTTTGTTTTTCTTTTGTATGTACTGTATGCAGATAGATTATTGTTGGAGCACTTCACTGGGAAATGCTGGAGAAGGCCATAGGCCATGAACGCGCATAGTAACATGCACACCAACAGCCAGGTGGAGGCTCGCTGTCCAAATACTATAGTGGCTCACTTCAGTTTTTATTGAAAGCCTGTACTTATAAAGTATGCAAACCTTCAGTTTGCTTATCACACGTCCCAGAGCTCTCCCTGTGGAGTCCGATTGAAGTCCCTATACCATTGTAAAAATTCATATGTTTATCTAGTATGGAACCAAAACATTTATAGGTATAAGTATAATTTAGTGACAAATCTCCAAAAAACAAACAAACAATAAAACAGATTCACTTCCTATTTCTCTGTTTTTTCTAAAGTGCACAACAAGGGTATTTTCTCTGTCAGTCATTTGTCTCCATGTGAGGCATCAGACATTGACAATGTTTAACCTATTTTGAAGATAACAAACATGTTTGCCCAAATCCAGGTGATTGGAACAGAACACAGGGGAGTGGGTATGTGTATGGTATGTTTGTGTGTATGGTACAATAGAAGTGCACCATCTGGGAATCGAACCTCCAACCCCAGACTTGAAAACTCCTTTCCCTAACGGTTATAGACTTGCAGGAAACCTTCCACAGACTTTCAGCCCCCTTCATTTACAGAGGAACTCATTCTGTTTTGTCTTCCTGAATGGGAATGAAATAAACACAGAAAAAATATATCATAAATGTGTTTCAGTGCTATACATGTATGCCTTCAACATAATGAAATTTCATTATACGGCACAATGAGCCTTCCATTTTAAAAGTTACATTCAGATCTTGCACATCTCATGTTGTCTGATGTTGAACTTGAAGCACTCTTGGAAAACCTTCAGTGCAGTCAGCCAGTGAAGTACTTGGCTAAACCTTGCACCAGTTTTGTATTGTGTCTGTTTGTTTTTAAAGATTAGTTTTATAAGAGCAAAGACCTGCGACCTCTGCCTGTACCCCACATTCCTACATCACTACCTCTGTGACCCTTGACCCGTGACCCCTTGCATGTGGTTGTAATCAGGAGATCCAATCAGAAGTGGGGAGCATGTTGATTGAGGGGAAATGAGGGTAATGAGAAACAGGCTTGTACAACACCATTCTACATCCTCCATCACACACACACACACACACACTCACACACATTTGCACGCACACACACGCACACACATGCACCCACACGCACACACGCACGCACACAAATCCACACTCACCCACACACACACACACACACACGTATACACACAGACACACACACGCACACGCGCACACACACACGTATACACACAGACACACACATGCACACGCGCACACACACACGTATACACACAGACACACTCATACACACACACGTATACACACAGACACACTCACACACACACGCACACACACACATATACACACGGACACACTCACCCACATTCACATACACCCACACACACACGCACCCAAATGCACACTCACACATACGCACACACACACACACACACACACATATACATACACATACACACACATGTATACACACAGACACACTCCCACGCACACACGCACACACACACACACACATACACACACACACACACACAGAGCAGCTGTTTAATCATGCCGCAGCTCATTTAGTGGCTGTAGTTAATGAGTTGTGGCTGCGCCCTGTGGAAAGGTCACCCAGTTTGCTGCTTTCCCATACAGACGGAGCACAGGGCCATTGTGTGGGACTCAGCCAGTCTGTGTAAAGTAAAAGGCCAGGATGGGGGTCCCTGCTGCCGGATACCCTTTTCCAGTCTCCCCTGGTAACCCCTCTGCCAATCAGCTGAGACAGGCAGGCGAGGTGGGGGCCGTTTGCCTGTCCCTCTGTCCGGTTTTACTTTCACAGTATCCAGTCTTGCTGTGATGTATGCAGACACGTTTGAGGGGAGTCATACGTACCCAGATGGTCACGTGTTCACATCCTGGCTCGCATTTCTGTGTTGCTACCTGCGGTATATATTTATTTATTTTTCCTTTTCTGTACATAACTATTAATCACCCTATTGGTCAACTCTTCAGTTCTCCCAAGGCTTGTGGGCCGAGTGAAATGCTTTGTGTTCATTTAACTCCAACAAAGTTACAGTGATATGGTTTCAAGAGGGTGCAAAGATGTACTCCATCAGAGTTGATTTTGTCTACAGCTCTACTATGTGCGTACTTATGGTGACTGAGGGCTCGGCTTATTGGCTCTTTCCCTGTTAGGAGCATGGGCTCTCAGCTGCTTGTTCTGTTGTTGTTGCTGTTGTTGTTGTTGTTGCTCTTGCTTTGACCTATTTTATGGTATTTTGGAGATATCAGAAGTGATTGTTAGTTTAATTTTCAGAGAAAACCCAGGGAATCAATGTATGTGGGTAAGGTGTTGAGTAACCACTCAGATGTAGGGGATGTGCTGGTGGTCAGATGTTTGTAGTACTTGAGTGAGAGAAACACCTGTGGCCAGTGACCATTCCACCACTGTCTTTGTTAATGTGTGGCTTTTGCCTTGTAACTACACCCTCCTACAAGACAGAAACAGAAGGTATGAGAGCAAGGGGAGGCCTCTAATTAAACCGACCCCTCCTGGTTTTAATGTGTAAGTGTGAGATGTGGTGCTGTTGCCATGCTGACTTTTGGCTGATGCAGTACCTAGTTTTGTCCAGCAGAGGACAGTCTGAGGACACCCAGCTAAAAGAAAGAAAAACTGGAAGGACCAAGTCTCGACCCCAAAAAGGCAAATAATAATAATAATAATTATTATAATAATAATAATAATAATAATAATGATAATAATGATAACAATAATAATAATAATAATAATGATAATAATAATAATAATAATAATAATAATAATAATAATAATAATAAATAAATTAATAAATTAATAAATAAATAAATAAATAAAAATAAAACAACTGCAAGTACGAAAATAAAGGGCTCAAACACAGATGATAAAAAGGTTCCCAGTCTTACATGGAATCAGGCTACAGAGGAAGAACCCATCCTCTGACTGGCAAGCTTGGTATTAACAGTTAAAGATGGGCTAAATGGCAATAGAGAACTAATGGGGAATCCGTCATCGCAAATAATCATTGTTGGACAGATTATGGTTTGAGGTATTAAACTAGCTGGTAAGATAGACATCTCCTTTTATAGTAATATCCGGTTCAAAAGAGCAAGGTCATCCATCGAGGTAGTGTCATAACAGGGGTTTAATACAGGAGAGGTTCAGCCCTGGAGTAAAATGCAGTGAGAATATTCTAGTTCCTCTGACATCATGCTTTAATCATCACAGTTCTGGAGTTTTTCTGGTTTGTTTCACTCCCTGGAGCTCCTCCCTCTGTCATATCTCCTTTCTCAGGTTCTTCTCATCTTTCACTTCCCTCTGGATCTTATCTGATGTCTTTTTCTCATGCTGCTGGAACCTCCTCTGTTCCTCTCCTCCTCCATGCTGTCAGTTTTCTGGAGGAGCTGTGTGATCTGAGTGTGGTCAGCCCTGTTCTTATTGCTTAACGTGTGACGTCCGAATGATTGGACTGATCACAGTAGTTTTGAAAATGTAGTAAATGTATTAACTATACTACAGAGTTTTCTGGTCTGTTAAACAGACATGTAAACTGTCTCAGCAGTAAAGGGCTTTGATGGTGTTGTGCAGGTGTGGGGTTCATATGCCTGCCATGGTGTGGGTGTGGTCTTAACCACAGTAGGCCAGATGGATGTGAATGCCTCCTTAAGGGTCTCTAAACAGCACAAACAATCATCTAATAATCTAGGAGGCCTTCTTCATGTGGTGCTCCAGATATTTCTCCCGAGACATGACCATCGGTCTCTTCGCCTCAAGGACATTGCTTGCTGCTTTTGCTTTGAATATGAGGGAAAACAGCGATAATTAGTATTCTGTCATGATCTAAGATTAAAAAAAAAAACAACTGATAGTGTCCTTCTCACCACATTTCTCCTGTTTGCTCTGAAGAACTGCAACCTGGAGAAAGACAAGTGACAGTCAGCAAAAGATCTGACAGGTGAGGCAAGTCTTCATTACTAGAACACAAAAACACACACACACACACATACATGCATATTCCTTCCAACCTCCATTTCAGCCTCTCACGTCAGGCTCCTCGATCTGACGCTGCAGCTCAGACACCAGTTTTAGTGAGTCCCTGTACTTGACCTCATAGTCACATATCTGCAATGGAAAAGGAGGAGACCATGGAGATTAAAGGTGTTCCTAAGACCCACACATATGTATGAAATCCTATAACAGGAGACAGACCTGACTGTAGAGAGGGTAGAGTGGAGCATTGGTACTCGCTGGATGTGCTCACCTGGGTCTGGTGCAGCTGCTCAGTCTTGAACAGCTTAAGGAGCAGAGCCTGGATCTCCTTTTTCACACGCTGCTCGTGCTCGCTCCTCTCCTCCATCACTCTTTTCAGCTTCGCTCTCCAGTCCTGCTCAAGCTGCCCCAGCTTCCTGCAGCATGAAGCACACCAGCTTCAGTCTTACACTGTGCTGGAGCCAGCAGTAACTTGTGTGCTGTTTATAAATCCACTCACGGCACATGGAGGTGAGCACAATGGGACACTCATCTCTTCTGTACAGGATTCCAGCACGTTTAAAAAAGAATCAAAAGCTTCATCATTCAAGTACAATTTAAGCTCAATGTCTTTCTCGTAAGTGTCTGTCCATTGTTAACTCAGATACAGTTACTTCTAAAATTAGTATCAATATTATTACCTTTCCTCTCCAATGACTGTTACTTGGAATTAGACACAAACCCCGAAATGGGTGGAGCTATTATGAGTTATTAACAGCTGATCATATTGATCCAATCAAAGTGGTCTGCTATGGAGATAAAACTGGATGGATTGGTTTATACCAATGTCAGTGACTCACAGCACATGGTAGTCCCACCCATAATGGAGTTCATGAAGCCTCACTCTCCCATTGCTGTGTTTACCTTATTGAGACGTCATATTTGGTTTCCCTTAACAAGGTCTTGCTTTGTACTCACTGCTGTAGAGCCATCTCTTCCTCTTGAAATGTCTTCTTAAATTCCTTCTGCTCCAGATTGGCACTTTTTATTCTGTTCTCTCTCTCCTCCAGCATCAAGTCAAGTGCATTTCTCTATTCATACATTTTCATGCATCTCCTTTGCAGCTCTCAGACACTTGCCTTCATGAAATATCAAATGGTGTAAATACACATTTCTAATATAAGCTGTTGCACAAACAGCAGTGCACCACTTCAGCCATAGATTCAATTAAAGCTTCACATTCTGAAAGTAACTGAAATTTATCACACTCATCTACAGTATGACAGTATTGAGCAGTATTCATACAATTCTGGGAAATTTGCCAATTACTAATTTCTGTTTCTCACCTTCAGGTTCCAGTTATTACGATGGGAGGAAGAAAGCATTCTTTTGATTCTTCTAATTTTTTCTCTAATCTAAAATGGACAAACACATGGATTATGACAAATACAAGCTCTCCTGAGGCATATACTTTACATGTGGATAAAATTCATCTGAACCTTACTTTTTTATTCAGGGCTGAAATTTTCACATGACTCTCATCCTTTTGTTGAGCAAACTGCTCCAAAAGTTGCTTGTTGGTCACTAAGAAATCATAATAGAAAGGAAGAAAGAGACTACATGAGATTCTAGCACATGATAATCTGGCCCTAAGATCCACATAAGATGTTACAGAAGGAAATAGATGGTAGTTAAACAAAAAATATAATAAAAATAAATAAACTCACATTGACTGGTCCTGCTTTTAAGCTGGAAATGGAAAATATAATAGAATGGAGGTATCAGAATAAAATATTTTGCTTAATAAAACTTTTCAAAAGTCAAACAGGCAGAGTATCTTGGTCAATAGAAGGTACAGTCTTTATACAGTATAATATGTGTTGAAAACTGTGAGACACTTAGCACTCATAATAATGGAAGAAATGCATACTCTTCTTCTCATGAGCACATCCAAAGCCGACCTGTTGCTGCCTGTGGCAAGTCTACGATTGTTTCATTGCCCATGATGAAAATCAGAGGAAATTTTGTATTTAAAAAATTGATTCAATTTCATTTTCTTTGTATGTTTCTGTTAACAGAGACACTGTCACATTACATATTACATTACATTACATTTATTTAGCAGGCGCTTTTATCCAAAGCGACGTAGACTCACACCCTTTACAAAAACATTTACATTTCACATTGACCCTTTACAAAAACAGAAACTAGGAAATACTAGTTCAGGCCCAGACCCAGTCTGAATCCCCAGGAATCCAGCAAGTGAGGTCACAACCTCCCCAGGAGGAAGAAAAGACTGGGAACAAATCTCTGGTCTGAATGAATGAATAAATCAATAAATAAGTGGCAATTCACCAAGAAGGCACAGATGCCCATTTATAACTAATAACTGTAATATTGACCCACAAAACAATAGTTTGCACTGTAATAAATGCAGGTACCATTAAACAGATAACTTATCTTAAGGCAGCTAAACCTGTAACATTATTCTAAAGGAAATCCTAAGAAAAAAGTAGGTCAGGGGAGCCATGGTGGCAGAGAGAGAGATGGGGGGTGGAAGGATACTGAGTTGGGACCTGGGGGAGGGTTGCCTGGGAAGAGGATTGACTAATGTGTTTGAAGACTCCATCTTGAAGGAAATGCAATCTTCAGCAACCTTCTTGTAAAAGAACCAGCAAGGTTGGGACACATGTGGTCTCCCCACACAGTGAAGAAGATGATGAGGGAGGCAAAGAAGAGCCCAAGGATCACAATTTGAGTTTAGTTGCTTTTTGAGATCACCAAGTCTCATAATCAACCATAAAATAGCACCTTCATATCAACAGGCTCTTTGGAACGATTGCACAAAGAAAGCCCTTACTGAGAGTAATCACTAAAATAAATTGTCTGGTTTGACCAAAATTGAGCCTTTTGGTCATGAACAGAAACTTGACAAAGTAAGGGTCAACTGCCTCTGACATCACACTGTAACCACACTCTTTCTGCAACTTTTAAGGTCTCAGAAAACGCCAACGTTCATAGTGTAACTGTTTGAACTGAACGCTAAATGATGCATGGAATATTATTTACAGAAATATTATTCACAGATTGATTATGTTGGCTGAGGTGTAATTTGCAATAGAAATTTGCATCACTCCAGCATGCCCAGCTGAACTACGCTGGCCTGAAGAAAGCTGTGAAAGTTACACATTTAACTGTGACACTGAGAAGCTCTCAGAGCGGCTGCCATCTCCTCTGAAATCACAGAGTATCCTAACCCAAACACAGCTGCAGGAAGCTTCAACGGTTACCAAGTGCGTCTGCATTTTAGTGCCATGCTCCTCTCTCCTCTGTTTGAAATATAAACAGAGCTGCAGGTTAGAGCCGATCGTGTGGTTTCTGTACTCTGATCACGTGCTCATGACGGGAAGCTAATGAGCCGCAACGTCCGTTATTTTTATACTTTCATTTTTTTTTCAAGAGGAGGTAATCAGATAAGTAAGATATGCCCACGTATTTTATAACTGTTCTGCAGCTATCTTCCTGTGTGTGGCAGGAAAAAAACGGGGTGTGCATATGCGAGTGTGTATGTGTGAAATAAACAGATGCAGCAGTTTCTTTCTCTGTATTTGTGTTTATACTCTGATAAACAGCTTGATGTCAATTCCATTTCTAGGAGCTTTTAGAATGTAAATATCTTCATAAATTATACTTTTAGAGAACTACAGTACCAGTCAAAAGTTTGGACACACCTACTCACGGAAGGGTTTTTCTTTATTTTTACCAATTTCCACATTTTAGAATAATAGTCAAGTCTTCAAAACTATGGAATAACACAAAGTGAATTATGCAATGACCAAAAAAAAGGTAAAACAAATCAAAACTATCTTATATTTTACATTCTTCAAAGTAGCCACCCACCCTTTGCCTGGATAACATCTTATTTTTACTAATTTCCATAATTTAGAATAATAGTCAAGTCTTCAAAACTATGAAATAACACAAATTGAATCATGCAATGACCAAAAAAAGGTAAAACAAATCAAAACTATCTTATATTTTACATTCTTCAAAGTAGCCGCCCTTTGCCTGGATAACATCTTGGCACACTCTTGGCATTCTCTCAACCAACTTCATGAGGTAGCCACCTGGGATGCTTTTCCAGCAGTCTTGAAGGAGTTCCCATATATACTGAGCACCTGTTGGCTGCTATATAGAGGCGACATAGCTCAGGAGGTAAGACCGATTGTCTGGCAGTCGGAGGGTTGCCGGTTCAAACCCCGCCCTGGGCATGTCGAAGTGTCCTTGAGCAAGACACCTGACCTCTAACTGCTCTGGCGAATGAGAGGCATCAATTGTAAAGCGCTTTGGATAAAAGCGCTATATAAATGCAGTCCATTTACCATTTATTCCTTTCCTCTCCGGTCCAACTCATCCCAAACCATCTCTATTGGGTTTAGGTCAGGTGACTGTGGAGGGCAGGTCATCTGATGCAGCACTCCATCACTCTCCTTCTTTGTCAAATAGCTCTTATACAGACTGGAGGTGTATTTTGGGTAATTGTCCAGCTGAAAAATAAATGACGGCCCAACTAAGCGCAAACCAGATGGAATGGCATGTCGCTGCAGAATGCTGTGGTAGCCATGTTGTTTAAGTGTGTCTTCAATTCTAAATAAATCGCCAACAGTGTCACCAGCAAAGCACCCCCACACTATCACGCCTCCTCCCCCATGCTTCACGGTGGGAACCACACATCCAGACATCATCAGTTCACCTTCTCTGTGTCTCACAAAGACACGACGGTTGGAACCAAAAATCTCAAATTTGGACTCATCAGACCAAAGGACAGATTTCCACTGGTCTGATGCCCACTGCCTGCGTTCCTTTGCCCAAGAAAGTCTCTTCTTCTTATTTGTCTCCCTCAGTAGTGGTTTCTTTGCAGCAATTCTACCATGAAGGCCTGATTCACGCAGTCTCCTCTGAACAGTTGATGTTGAGATGTGTCTGCTGCTTGAACTCAGTGAAGCATTCTGAAGCCTCTAATCTGATGTGCTGGTAATTATCCATTTCTGAGGCTGGTGACTCTAATAAACTTATCCTGTGCAACAGAGGTAACTCTTGGTCTGCCTTTCCTGTGGTGATCCTCATGAGAGCCTGTTTCATCATAGTGCTTCACAGTTTTTGCCACTGCACTTGAAGAAACGTTCAAAGTTCTTGAAATTTTCTGAATTGACTGACCTTCATTTCTCAAATTAATGATGGACTGTCATTCCTCTTTGCTAAGTTGAGCTGTTCTTGCCATATTACGGACTACTACAACCAGAAATGATGGCCTTCTACCGACCCTACCTTGTCTTAACACAACTGGTAGGCATTAATGAAAGAAGACATTCCACAAATTCACTTTTAAAGGCACACATTTACTATGTGTGCCTTTAAAATTATGATTTAATCATTGTGCTTCAACATTCTCCATCTCTAAATTTCACTGAAGTTCTAAATGAAAACTACTTGTTGGGGGTGCATTTCAAAAAACATTTTTTTTTTTTTTAATTAAAATTTTAGTTTTGTAAAGACATTCATACATAGGCATCAACTTCACTATTTATATTTGTCTAATAAACTAATTTCAAGCATTTCAGCATAATCCTTTAGATCAAAATGTCTTTAAGATCATGAGAAACATACATTCAGTCAGGTGTGTCCAAACTTTTGACTGGTACTGTATATGAACGTTTATTGTGTTGTACAGTTTTACTGATTCCTAATGCAAAGGTTTTATAACATGTTATTACTTACTGCAGCACAATTTCAATCCGAAGGTCTCCAGGGCGCGAGCATTATACTGTACATCAGCCCGGAAGCCAGGAGTGACCGCTGTCCATTCAGCACCACAGCGCCCGGCAGCACCAGTGTAGTAACCGCTGTCTTAACTCAGTACAGTTCATTGGTCTCACTCCATGAACATGCTGCGAATTCTGTACTGCTCATGTCAGCTGTGTTGCAGAAACTGTAGCCAAAATTGTTCCTGAACAAGACCGCATAAACTGAACAAGGGCGAAAACGCAGTCTTGGTAGTCTTTTGTGGGCACTCAGCACGAGGTCAACAGATACTCATAGCACTTTAGAAACTGTACTGTCAATATGTACGCATTTTTATACATACTGCTTTAAAGCAACATCGGTTCAGAAACGACTGTAAGTGAGATGAACTTAAAAACAGGCAGTGCTATACAGCAAATAACTTGTACTTGGCTCGAAAACGTTAGTCTAGCCACCAGCCCATTTACCATTTTCCCTTCAGTGGCCTGACCAATCGGTGCTCATCTTTTTATCTATGACGTCATTGCAGTTCGACGGTGGTAAAGTCGAACGAGACTTCCGGGTAAGCTTTCAGTGCAGTGTGAATGTAGCTCCACGAAGCTAGTGACAGAATGTAGCTAATTGTTTCAGAATTTTTTTTGCGATGATTCACGTCGTTAATGTCGACTGACCCGCAAGTTTAGCAAATATATATCTGTGATGAAAGTTCACGTTCACGTGGTTAAGATGACAATGAAGAAATCGAGGACTGCTATTTAGCTTGCTAAAGTTAGCTTGTTGAATTTAGCGTACTGCTCTACCACTTAATAGCTGTAATCTTAGCCACCTTTATCTTATTTTGTAAGCAAAATGTTGAGTATTCAGATCCCTTGATAGGTGGCTATAAATATTTATTTTCGTGTGGATATATGACGTGTTTTGGTTGCAAGCTAGATTATATTTTATTAAGTGGGCTTATTGTGAAGCGTACAGATCACTATCTGCCATGTAATTGAGACTCGCTGGATGAATAATAGGGAATATTGTGACGTCTGAATTGTAACTTAACCAGTTTTGTGCTAATTTAATTGAAAGGTGGAACGATATGATCAATAATGCGACGGGTGGAATAATGCGTATTCTGTGCGTTACTGCGTTGCAGGGGAGCTGAACGGGGGCAGTGGCTGCGTCCTCTGTCAGAGTGCCGCAGGACCAGCTTGGACTCCTGACGAGGAAGGGCTGCACGCGGAAGATGAGGGAATTTGAAGATGCGCAGGACAAGAGAGACCCAACGGCCCACTACCCCTATCCACCATCAGGTAAACCCATAAACATGCATATGACTAGACAGGAAAGCTCAGCCAACCTAAGCGGCGAAGCCCCGGAAATATGCTTGTACTGCGCATGTCTTCGTTGTTCAGGGGCAAAACATTGAGCTCCCCATTAAAGTGAATGGGGAATACCAGACTTTTGAAGGCAAAATAAAACTTCCCCGATAGTATTATGACTCTCGATTGATGACCGTTACGTTTCATATGAAAAGCAGATTTAAATATATGCATTATGTAGTAAAAATGCTCATGTTAATAAAAATTTCCCCATGACTTCTGGACCAAAACAACTATTGTTTCAGAAACTGCTGCACATAATGAGATTTATGATCACAAAAAAATGGACCGATGAGGTTTTCTTTGGTTCTTAAATCACCTTGGACTTCTACATTGAAATCAAAGGGCAGCAAGCTCTTTTGCCCTCAACAGTTTCCGAACGTGTACAGTAGAGGCCGTTTCCCGATACTTCCTCAGCTTCACCGACTGGCCACTTCTACCCTCTCCAGTTCCTATGTACGCTGTATGGGTAAACCACCCACCCTGCTGCCCCGAGGCCTGTCCCTAGTACCCTCACCCGACAGAGCACTCCTCCCCAGCCTGCCACTGCTGCTCCCCCTTGGGCAGATCCTGAGGTAAGATTTCACTGTTAACATGCAGCACTGACTTTGTGTGTTAAATGTTTCACTGTGAACCCATAGGAGACACATCATTTGGTAAATTTAACATTAACACACGTCTTGTTATAGAACCGTATTTTTGTTTCTGCATGGAAAGAAACACTAAAATCCAGATTTTTCCTGTTGAAATGAGTGTAGAGGGATGTCCAGACTGCTGGGTTGTTACTTTTTGTTTGTAAACCTGTAATAAAATGTAATTATTATTTGTGAATCTTTAATTAAAATGCAGATGTTTTCATAAAAATTCTGCCTCTTGCCAGTTTTATTACATTGTCTTTTATATGCGTCATATGTTTGCGTTTACATTAGAAGTCATCAGGGATATTATCATTTTTTAAAACAAAATGTCACTTCATCTCACCGCATGTACTCATTCATGCAAAATCTAATCTTTCACTTTGTTTGAATGATTCTCATCTCAACGGAACACAATAATACAGGTGCTCTTCTAGTACACATATCCCTATAGGACATCTATTTTATTTTGTTGCTTCTATTACATTTGAGCTTGAATAGGTTTTTACAAAATCATTGAAAAAATATATCTTCTAGGAAATAAACAATAAGTAAATTTTGTTGTGAATGAGTCTTTCAGTTTTATTTCACACTCTTCCGGTGAAGCAGGAAGCTAACATACGCGTACACTTTCACACACACACATATTTTATTATTTTTTCTTTTATTTGGTGTATTGTATTCCTATATTTAGCTAACAATATTTCTTATTTATTTATGCTCTGTCTATTTTTCTATGTTTTTGTTGAGCTGTTGTTTTATTTAGGGTGAGGCCATCTATAAGCCCCTCGGGTTTCTTGCCTCTCCCTGCACTATTTCACTGTTTTTGGGTCTCTTCTGTTTCTGTTTTGTATTTTAATTGTGCTAAATCAAATCAAATCAAATCAAATTCAGTTTTATATTAAATGTAAAGGCTTTGCTGCCTAGGGTTTCATACGACACAGCCAAACACTGCACTGGAAACTTTCTCCTTTTTTGAAATAAAAAATGTGTCCGTCAGTGTAGTGTGTCATGGGGGTGAGGTCTTTTGCTGGTGGGAGGTGTCCTGACAGTTTGCAGTGATGCAGAGTTGGAATATATGGAGAAAATGTAAATGGCGTTTGCTGATTTGTCATTGTAACTGTTTGAAGTGTTCCTGCAGTGCTCTTATAAGGCAGCAGTGAGTGTGATTGGTGGGGGGGGGGGGGAAGAGACTCTCTCAGAGGGGGGCCGGCTGCATGCATAGGGCTCAGTTTCTCTCAGAGCTCAGAGGTGAAGGTGTGAGCATCCACTCTGCTCTGAGGAAGGTTCTGTTCACGCTGAAGAAGATGGAGAGATGTCTGTTCTGCCTCTCTCTCTCCTCCCTGCTCCTGCTCTCCACAGCCAGTGAGTACCAACTTCATCCTCCTCTCCAGCTCCCAGTCAGGGCTCAGAGACTGGGGGTCAGGGCCAGGGGGTCTGCTGGTGAAAGGGCAGCTCCCTAGCCAGGGCAGTCTCTAAACGCCAGAGATTAGTAATATTTCATTGCAGTATTTTCAAGTTTTTGTGAAACTAATTTATTATGAATTATTTAGGAAATGTTTATGTATTGACCGGTATATACAATTCACTGCTATATAAAACACTATTTGAATAATCCAGCCAGGATAAAGACCTTTGTTTGCGCATAAATGTAAATGTAACTTCATTTTCATTTCTACAGAAGTTGGCACCTGATATTCATTAAAAAGTCCAGGTAATAGGTGGGTCCAAAATACAACCTGCTGTTTTATATAAAGTTAATTTCAGAAGTTAGCCTAATATATTATTACTCTCAGTTTCTGTAGTTGCAAACTGCTTTTTAGTTGTTTAGTCTTATGAAAAATGTCCAGTCGGATGAGTTTTACCCAAACGGAAATGTGACATACTTTAAGTGATACATTTGATTTCATTATGGAAGAACATTTATTATATATTACGCACATTCAAATGTACTCACCTGATAAAAAAAACAACAAAATAAAAGTAAATAAAACACGGCAGTGCAGCAGTGGTAAAACCTGTGCAAACCTCATCTTCAAACCCAGGGCTGAAGCAACGTCAATCCAGAGTCAGACTTTCTGTGTAAAAAACATACTCTGAACAGATAATATCATCCACCACTGCTGGCAACAACAAATGGAAAAAATAATTTTATTTCAAGCTCACACAAGTTTGAATATGTGGAATATTCAAACTAATATTTCAAAATATTTCTCAGTTTTAAAAATAAAAATGTTCAAATAAAAAGAATGGAAATTTAACAAAAAATATGGCAAGGATATATTCTATAGATGAAATTATATGTGATTGTTTAATAAAAATTCACAATCATTTTATTTAAAAAATTTTGACTCAGATTCACATTTAATCATTCATCATGGTTAAAATATTTTACGGATAATGAAGTCATCCCTAATGTAGAACATAATGTTTAGAGAGGTGAAGTATCATCCCAAGAGAGGTAGCGTAACCGGTGTTACACAAGAGTTTACCGAGGTTTATGTCTGAGTGACCATTAAGCCAGGAAATGCAACAGAAGGTGAAAACTCATACCAACCTGCAATAAAAATGCATGTTATCCCAGTCTCCTTTTAATCACTCAGTTTCTGTAGAAAGCGGACACTGGTAACGCTGATTGCATTTTGAGAATATCTTTGTGTTTGCACTCCACAAGGAAATGTTTCTGTATTTGATTCACTGGTGTACGAAAAACTATATTTGAATATTGCAGCGAGGCTAAAGCCGTTTCTCTGCTTATGTTTGTGTTTTAGTGAATTTAAAGATATTTTCAAAAGTGTTTTTCTAATCATTGTCATTTCTACGAAAGTTAGCACCTGATATTCATGTAAAAGTCCAGGTAATAGCTGGATCCCACAGTACAACCTGCTATTTTATATGAAGTTCATAAGTTAGCCTAATATATTATTACTTTCACCTTGTGTTGTTGCTAGCTGCTTTTTAGTATTTTAATTTTGTTAAAAGGCTTCAGTCTTTGATGAGTTTTAACTGAATGGAAATGTTACATACTCTCTTCATAGTGAAACATTGATTTAATTTTTGCTGCGCATTAATTATATATTACACCTATTAGAAAATACTCATCTGATGAAACATAACAAAAATAAAAACCTCAACTTCAAAAGCAGAGCTGAATCAGCACAGATCCAAATTATTTAAAATAGGCTAAACAGATATTATCCTAAACCTCTGCTAACAGCAGCCAATACGAAAATATTATTTCATTTCAGGCACGCATAAGTTTGAATGTGTGGAATATTTCACACAAAATTTTAAATTTCTTAGTTTCAGAAATACAAACATTTAAATAAAACATGAAATATGACAAGGATATATCCCATAGATTAGTTGAAATCTAAAAGTGATTGGTGAACAGGAATTTTATGAAGCATACGTATAAAAGTTGCTACAAATATAAAATAAAAGCTAAAAATTCTGATTTGCATTTAATCATCCCTCATAGTGAAAACAACATTTGACTGAAAACTTTTCAGTCTTTATCCAGTTACATGCCATTGGATATCCTCTCCTTTACTGGCATTTACCAGACGCTTATCTAGAGAAATTACGGAAACTTACGGAAACTACAGGTGCAAAGATCATGGACAGAAATGCTGTAATTTTCAAGAGAGGTAAAGTATCGTCCCCAGAGGGGTAGCGCATCTTTAAAACCAGTGTTTTGCACTGCACAGGAGTTTACTTTCATGTTTAAATGACCATTAAGCCCAAGAATACAACAGAAGGTGAAAAGTCTTAGTACCAAACTGCAATAAAAAAGCATGATGTTCCAGTCTACTTTTAAAGCCCTCGGTTTCTGTAGAAAGTAGATGCTGTTAATGCTGATTGCAATTTTAGAACATCTTTATGTCTGCACTCCACTTGAGATATTTGAAAATGTCAAATCCCAGGTTTTTAAAACCATCTCAATATTCTCAATTCCTATTTTCAGGGCTGTAAATCCCCTCTAAAATTGGAGAAATTCAAAATACATATTTATTTAGTAAACTTTTATAAGCAAATCATTTTCCCCACCTTGTGGCCAAAGTGTGCATCTGCAGTCTGTGGGGGCTTCTCCCTGAGAGATGAGTGCTGTCACTCGAGCATCATCTGCTTATTCATGTGACTGGCCTCACTGGCAGAGCTCATGTCACTGGTGTACAGTGTACAAAGCATGCGTGATAGAGCATACCCTTGTGGTGTGACTGTGTTCCTGCAGACAGTGATGGGGAGGGGTTTTCCAGCTCTTGCTGTCTGAGCCCTATCTTTTGAATCCACAGTGTCAATATGGTGTTAACACCCATGGTAGAGGTAGAGGTGCATCATGGGAGCTCCTGGGGCACAGTGTGTGATGCTAACTTTGACCAGCAGGACACAGAGGTTGTGTGCAGGGATCTGCGCTGTGGAGTTCTTAAAGAGCTGCGGGGGCAGCTGCATTTGGCCAGGGCGAGGGCCAGGTGTGGGCAGAGGAGATTCAGTGTACAGGCAATGAATCTCAGATTTACTTCTGTCCCAATGCACCCTCACATAATCAGTCCTGCTCCCATCGAAACAATGTGGGGCTGGTGTGTTCTGGTAAGAGTCTTCTATGCACTGTGAGTGTTTTTGTGATATTGGTTAGACGTCATTCCTATACAGATTGTATGCATTTATATGTAGATATATATCTTTATTCATGATACTATGAAGTGATAGGGGCTGTATTGTTTGAATATTGTGATGCATATATAATTTGTAAAATCAGTGAAAACTATAGAGGGCTGTGATGTAGTAGAGTTCACTGTGGAGTGTGCTTGATCTCCCAGTGTCTGTGTGAATATAATCTGTGTGGAGTTTGCATGATCTCCCGGTGTCTGTATGAGTTTAATCTGTGTGGAGTTTGTATGATCTCCCAGTGTCTGTGTGAGTTTAATCTGTGTGGAGTTCGCATGATCTCCCAGTGTCTGTATGAGTTTAATCTGTGTGGAGTTTGCATGATCACCCAGTGTCAAATTGGTGTTAACACCCATGGTACAGGCTAAACAGTATAAAAATTGATTATCAATGTTTGTACACAAGAACCAGGTTTACACTGCCACTTACATTACCATTATTCTATTATTATATTAGTGTGAGTCTTCTACACCAGGAGTGAATTTTAGCAAGCGCAGCAGAAGATTTTTTGTAATTGTAACAGCTCTTCCAGTCATTGGTAGCAGCAGAGAGCTGACCAGTTCGAAAGCATTCTACATAGCAGGATTGATGCTGAATACAAATACCATATTCGGCAACACTTGAATAATGTGCTCTCTTCGTATGTTTCTCCTTCCAATTTTGGCCAATATTATTGAATTTGTTATGGCAGAATTATATATGAAACATTATACAAGAAATTGTACATATTTAATATTGCATATGTTGTTATTGAATTATATAAGTAATTACATATATATATATATATATATATATATATATATATATATATAGAAGCTTTTCAATGTTTCATTTAATTTATCCATGTTTATGCAAATCAAACATACAGGTAAAGTGGGGCTTTAACAAAGAGGAGGGGAAAGAATTAACTAACAAAAAACAACAAAACATGTTAGCATTACATTCTGTAGTTTTTTAAATTTCATTTGGACCTCATATCATACAGTTTTTGTAGAGAAAAACTGAGAGGGTTTAGTGGAGAATGTCTTCCAGGTCTAGATGGATATAGTTGCTACCCCAGCTACCCTATAGGGAAAAAGTTCTGGTTATAAACAGCTTAACTGTTTCAGCACTGTGGCTAAAGTCTGCAACACTGGATCCTCCATGTGGCTCTGATATGCACAGCATTGGCTGAGGGCACCAGTTCTTTGTACATGTCCAATTTGCAATCTGAACTGGACAATGTAACATTGGTCCAAGTAACTGATAGGAGAAATTTACCAGTAGTTTCTAATGAAGTTTTATTTCTGTGACTCAGTTGGGTACTTGGGGATGAGTGGGTGGGATTGAAGACGGGGGTCGGGGGGGGGGGGGGGGGGGACTTCTTTGCTTGTAAGCACAGGATAAAAATCCTGCATAGTAGGCCATTAAACCCAAGTGCATTTGACTTAAACATAGAACATTGTATAAACACAGGGTACTCTATCCATGGATTTTAAAATTATTTTTTGCATTTAAATTTTTTGGTTTTGCATAAGATCACCCACACCCATCTCACACAGTTTCTCATTCTCATACTTGACTCTTTCTCTCTGCTCTCTCTCTCAGGTATTGAGGATGTGAGGCTGGCGAATGGTAGCAGCCGCTGTTCTGGGATAGTGGAGGTTTACCATCGAGGAGTGTGGGGGACAGTGATGTGGGAGGGCGGAATGTGGACTATGAGAGAAGCTGGAGTGTTGTGTAGCGAGCTAGCCTGCGGAGATGCTGTAGATGCACCAGAACGTGATCACACTGTACCAGGGTCTGAGAAAATATGGATGGGTCTGGTGTTCTGCCAGGGATCAGAATCCACACTGAAAGAGTGCATTTTAATAGCATGGGGTGAACGTTACATTCGCTATGCATATGTTGCCGGAGTGGTCTGCTCAGGTAGGACTGCTATTCAGCTCTTAGCAATGCTTTTATTGCAATGCAGCAAATTGGATTGAAATGAGGATATATTCATTTTCATAAACAAATGTATTATATATGAATAAAACTTAGCATTACATTTTTCCAACTTAAAAAAGGGAATGTATTGTTCCATTCACTAAACTAATCCACAATTTACAGCCACAACAGAATCTCATACTTATGTTTCTGATGTACTTGCTCTGGTTCTGTAGCTATGTTATATTCATGCTAATGTTTATTAATTTTATCCTAAGTCTGTTACTGCAGTTAGCTTGTGATTGGCTCATCTTGCACTCCAGTTTACACGTGACTGGCTTGGTTCAAATTGCGGTTTACATGTGATTGGCTCCTCTCACAGAGTCACACTGCAGTTTTCATGTGATTGGTTCCTCTCATACTGTTGTACTCCATTTTTAGTAGCTATGCAATTCTGTATTCTTATGGCTGTACTGAATGTTGTCTCTGGAATAAGGTGCCAGTCATTGCTGATGATTCTCTGTTTATTCCCTGTTTATTTCTAGGCAATGTCAGGCTGGTGGGTGGGGCAGACCTGTGCTCTGGGAGAGTAGAGGTGCATCATGGGAGCTCCTGGGGCACAGTGTGTGATGCTAACTTTGACCAGCAGGACGCAGAGGTTGTGTGCAGAGAACTGGGCTGTGGAGCTCTGAAAGAGCTGCGGGGGGCAGCTGCATTTGGCCAGGGGGAGGGCCAGGTGTGGGCAGAGGAGATTCAGTGTACAGGCAATGAATCTCAGATTTACTTCTGTCCCACAGCACCCTCACAAAATCAGTCCTGCTCCCATCGAAACAATGTGGGGCTGGTGTGTTCTGGTAAGAGTCTTCTATGCACTATGAGTGTTTTAGTGATATTGGTTAGACGTCATTCCTATACAGATTGTATGCATTTATATGTAGATATATATCTTTATTCATGATACTATAAAGTGATAGGGGCTGTATTGTTTGAATATTGTGATGCATATATAATCTGTAAAATGCAGTGAAAACTATAGAGGCCTGGGATGTAGTGGAGTTCACTGTGGAGTGGGCTTGGTCTCCCAGTGTCTGTGTGAATATAATCTGTGTGGAGTTTGCATGATCTCCCGGTGTCTGTATGAGTTTAATCTGTGTGGAGTTTGCATGATATCCCGGTGTCTGTATGAGTTTAATCTGTGTGGAGTTTGCATGATATCCCAGTGTCTGTATGAGTTTAATCTGTGGGAAATTGACATGATCTCTCATTGTCTGTTTGAGTTTAATCTGTGCTCATTCTGTATTTGTGTGCATGCATGTCTATGTGTGCGTGTGTGTATGTATGTGTATATTTGTGTTTGTGTGTGTGTTTTGTACCTGTGTGTTTGTGTTATCCTTTTCCATAAGTTTCCTTTATTATCTCAGTGTTGGTCAGATGCTAACCCACTGTGCTGTGTGTAGGGTACACTGAGTCCAGGCTGGCTGACGGCCCTGACAGCTGTTCTGGTCGAGTAGAGCTGCAGTACCTGAATATCTGGGGGACAGTGTGTGATGCATGCTGGGATAGGAGAGCCTCCAATGTCCTCTGTCAGCAGATGAAATGTGGGACTGCAGTGGCAGTGCCAGGCCAGTCCTGGTTTGGAGCGGGGAGTGGGCCAATCAGGGCTGATGTGTTTGATTGCCATGGGAACGAGACACGCCTCTCGCAGTGTGCCATTTCCTCTTGGAGCCGAGCTATGTTCTCACATGAACAGGATGCTGGAGTCATCTGCTCTGGTGAGGAGTCCTGCTCTCTATACTGTATACTTGGCAGAATTTAGCATATATTCGTATGCTATATTTGTAGCATATATTTACGATGTACAACGTCGCTCTGGATAAGAGCGTCTGCCAAATGCCTGTAATGTAATGTAATGTAATATTTACCGCACTGAGAGAGACAGAGAGTGACAGAGAGAGAGAGAGAGAGAGATTGAAAAAGAAAGAGAGAGAGAGAGAAATTGAAAAAGAAAGTGAGAGAGAGACAGAAAAGGTGAGAGAGACAGAGAAACAGAAAGAGAGTAAGAGAGAGCCAAGTGAGAGAGTGAGAAACTTTTAGATGGGTGTGGGTTGTCTTTTGCAAAATCAAAAATACGATGAACCAAAATATAAATGCAACACTTATCAATTTAGAAGATTTTACTGAGTTCAAAGGTAATAAATGTAAATCAGTCAACTGAAATGGATTCGTTAAGCATGTATCTATTGATTTCATGTGATTGGGGATACAGATATGCCTTTTTTTAGTCACAGATTCCCCAAAAAGAAGATACCATGAAATGAACAGAATACCCATCAGTATCTTGTGTGACCACCATTTGCCTCATGCAACGCAACACATTTCCTTCGCATTAAATTCATCAAATTGTTAATTGTAGCCTGTGGAATATTGTCCCACTCCCCCTTCAATAGTTTTTGGATATTGGTAGGAACTGGAACACACTGTCGTGTGTGCCGGTCCAGAGCATCCCAAACATGCTCAATGGTGTCTGGTGAGTATGCAGGCCATGGAAGACCTGGGACATTTTCAGCTTTGAGGAATTGTGTACGGATCCTTGCAACATGGGGCCGTGCATTGTCATGCTGAAACATGAGGTGATGGCGGTGGATGAATGGCACAGCCATGGGCCTCAGGATCTCATCACGATATCTCTGCATTCAAATTGCCATGGATAAAATGCACTTGAGTTCTCTGCCCATAGGATATGCCTACCCATACCAACACTCCACCACCACCATGGGCCACTGTTCACAACGTTGACATCAGCAAACCGCTCACCCACCCGACGCCATACACGCTGCCTGCCATCTCCCCTGTACAGCTGAAACCGTGATTCATCTGTGAAGAGGACCATTCTCCAGCGTGCCAGTGGCCACCGAAGGTGCGCTTTTGCCCACTCACGTTGATTGTAACGCCGAACTGCAGACAAATCTAGACCCCGGTGAGGACGTCGAGCACGCAGATGAGCTTCCCTGAGGTGATTTCTGACAGTTTGTGCAGAAATTCTACGGTTGTGTAAACCAACTGTTTCATCAGCTGTCCGTGTGGCTGGCCTCAGATGATCCTGCTGGTGAAGAAGTTGGATGTGGCGGTCCTGGGCTGGCGTGGTTACACGTGGTCTGCGGTTGTGAGGGCTGTTGGACGAACTTCCAAAATCTCTGAAATGACGCTGGTGGCGGCTTATGGTGGAGAAATGATCACCCATTACTCCGGCAACAGCTCTACAGGACATTCCTGCAGTTAGCATGCCAATTGCATGATCTCTTAACTCTTGAGGCATCTGTGACATGGTGTTGAACAACAAAAAACTCAACAATTTAGGGTGGCCTTTTATTGACCCCATCATAAGGAACACCTGTGTAGTGATCATGGCTTTTAATCAACAACTTGATATGCCACACCTGTGCAGGAAATTGATTATCTTGACAAGGAGAAATGCTAGCTAACAGTGATATAAACAAATTTGTGGGAAAAATTTGAGAAAAATAAAATCTTTGTGCACATAGAACAAATCTTTGAGGTATTATTTAAACGCATTAAAAATGGCTGAAAAAATAGAAGTGTTGCGTTTATATTTTTGTTCAGTATAAAAATGCACAGGGTAGAGTATCTTGTGTTTATATGATGTTAGGTGTTAAGTTGGATATAAACAAAGGAGTGTAATCTGTAATTCTGTGCAAATTTGTGTGACACACTTGGATTTAAAAGGAGTGTAATCTGCTATCCTGTGGAAATGCATGCGAGTAATACACTTGAATTTAACAGAGGAGTATAACCCTAACCCTAATACACTTGGATCTAACAGAGGAGTCTAACCCTAACCCTAATACACTTGAATTTAACAGAGGAGTCTAACCCTAACCCTCATACATTTGGGATCCTCAGGCTCTGCCCTCTCAGCTCTGGACGGGACGGTGCGGCTGGCTGGAGAGAGTGCGTGTGAGGGCCGGGTGGAGGTGTACTACCAGCAGACCTGGATCAGAGTGGGGGGGTCCTGGAGCTTCAGCGAGGCCTCGGTGGCCTGCAGGCAGCTGGGCTGTGGCTCTGCAGTGCAGGTCAACAGTTCTTCTCCATCTGGGACGGGGGACAGTGGGGAGTGCCTGATGGGGTTTCAGTGCTCCGGGAGAGAGGCTCACCTGGGGAACTGCAGCGCTCCACACAAACTCACCTGCAGCTCCAAGGAACAGGTGTCCATCGTCTGTTCCAGTGAGTACAGGTTACTAATAAAGCTTCTCTGCAGTGTCTAGTAGGGCTGAATACAAATACTATATTTGACAACACCCAAATAATGCGTTCACCCTGAATGTTTTCTTGCCCTTGAATTTGGATTCGGATCTTTTCCCCACCTCTTTGATGCGATTCGCTCAGAAGTCAGCTCCACATTTCTCAATTAGACACACACACATTGCAGAGAGACAGTGAGAGTTTCCTTTAACACTAGATAGGCCAGAGCAACATCATTGATCTTTGGGGACTTTAAAATGAAAATTACTCCTACACCGTAAATATTATATCCTCCTCCTTCCGTGACTTTCCTAAATATCTGGGCTTACACAGTTTTTTTTTTTTTTGCCATTTCCCCCCCATTTTCTCCCCAATTTAGTCGTTATACCAATTCCCCATATGGATCACTGTCCTGGTCGATGCGCGATCCTCTGTTGGTCTGGGGATGGTGTAGACTACCACATGCCTCCTCTGATACATGTGGAGTCGCCAGCCGCTTCTTTTCACCTGACAGCGAGGAATTTCATGTGCGAAGGTTCACGCTATCTCCCCCAGATCCCCTCCCTGCTGAACAGGCGCCCCACCCAACCAGTAGGAGTCGCTAATGCACCGATGAGGACTAGGGTTGCAAAATTCCAGGAATATTCAAGGATGGAAACTTTCAATGGGAATTAATGGGAATTTATGGGAATTAACAGGAAATAACGGGAATAAAATGGAAATACAGCCCTATTTGCTCAGGCTGCATTTACCATGTCGTATGCAGATAGAAACAAACCTTTTACCATATCATAAGCAGACATAATTGCAAACATTCCCAATGACCCCTCTCCAAAAAAGACTTTTCTCTGAACACCTAAAAAAAACCCCAAAAACAGTTTTCCGAGTGTTGTTTTAGAATTCTATTTACATAGGTAGTTGAAGCGCGAGTTTTTAGAAAAAGTCAAGGAATGACAGACATGTGGAATAAACATTAACAAAATGCATCCCATTTAACTGCGCAAGGGGTCAGTTGACCCGGCGGTTCCAGTGATGAGCAGTATATTGTGAGTAGTGCCAAGTGACGTCGGCAGCACAGTACGTGACCAAAGACAGGAAGTTTTGAAGAGAGGCTAACTTCTTGTCCAAAATTACCAATATTTATACGACGTCTCGATGCTGCTTCACAGCGATAAAAATATCCTACTTATCAGAAAACGTTAATTTCGTCCACAAAAAATATTCGTTACGACCCCTTTTTCCATGACAAAAACAAAACATAATGAAATAACAATTCAGAATATGCCTTAGGGTTTAAAGTGAACAACTCATTTATAAAATAAATGTTTTACAATAAAGAATGAATGGAAATAGATTAATTAAAACTCCTCAAGTCTGACCGAGCCGGATGTGCCGCTGTCGGGGATTGAACCCTGGTCTCTGGTGGTAGGCGAGTGCCTTAAACTGTTTTTAAAATAAATGTTAAAAATTGGCTCAGTATAGAAATACAGGCAGTTCATGCCGTTTTCTTCCCAACCCCCCAATAATACCCAGGTGGGAATGTGTCGCTGTCTACTCCTGCACGCTGTTCAGCTACTGAATGACCGGCGCTTTGATATGAGTTTCCCAATCAAACGCTAGCGAAACTAACTTTGTACATATAATCACACAAAATTCAATCACTGCAATCATCTGATGAAGTTGATAAACCCTTTGGGGTGAGGATGAATAATTCTGGACGTTGTAGTTATAGAAATGATAACCTTAGAACTCACCAGCATATTTTCAGGTTTTCACTGAAAATGAGACTTTGAATGAACTGAATAGAACAGCTGCATGACAACTGAAATGTCACTGATTTGTGTGCGTATGGTCTCAACAAACCACCAAGGCTGTGCATTGTCTGTGGAATTGATAAGAGGAGAACAATGGTGTGTAGGGTATGTAAAAGCGCACTCCAAGGGGAAGGGAGGGAGAAATGTACTGAATTCGTTATGACCGAGGAGATCTTTTTTTTTTAAATATTGCACTTTGTATTTCTTTAACTATTTTCTATTCCATTTCCATTTTGTTTTGTCATGCACATCTTTGTGCTTTTCTCTGTGTTCATGTAATATGCCTTGATACATTTTCCCTTCACCTATATTACAAAACCCCTATAATTTAATAATACAAATGTTGAAATTTCTTTCAGCATTTAATTTCAGACTCATCTAAAAAGAGGTCCATAGCAGGTTTTGTGCTCTTTTTTTCCTCAAGAAAATAGTTTTGAAATATATTATTTCACAGTCTTCATAATCTGATTAGGCTGTTACCGGTGCAGAAATCAATGCTGTAATGCTGGATACGTCCAGCTCATGTGTGGGTAGGGTTCATGCAGTTCATAAAATGCAGTTCAGAGTAAGGATGAGTTACTATTTTTTTATTCATAAAAATATTTTGTCTATGTTTGAAACCTGATTTGACTGTTTGTTTTCATCAGTGTTATAAAAGCCTGTTTTGGCTATATAATATATTGGTCGTTATTTAAGGTAAGGTAATCTTTATTATCCCCGATTTGTTGCACAGCCGGCAGTAAATATAATCATCATCAACAATCAACACACACCAATCAACACACAAACAATTCACACAAAAAACATAGAATTACACAACGTTATTCAAAAGGCCAATAGCAGCAATATTTCTTTGTTAAATACTGCGTTTAAAAGCAAATTAGCTGTTGTTTAACTGGATTATTATTGATGTCATTGTAAAACCATGACTTTAATACTTTAATATCGACAATAGTAGTGCCACTGATTACAAGGGTTAAACCACAACCTGAGAGTAAATATTTACAACAGGCAAAGAGTTTGTGTTACAATAGGTTCCAGCAAGCTTGAACACATTACCTGAACCATCTGTTTTTTAAAGTTCAATTCTCTCTGACGCTTATCATCAGGTAAATCATTAAGGTATTTTTAAAAGTCTTTCTCTCTCTATTTTCATTCTCTAGGTGTGTGAGTGGATATTTTGTGTTTCGTTTGAAAAATGCAAATATGTTGGTCTCTATTTTGTACATTTTGTGCAATAAAGGAGTCTTTTAAAAGTCTCTCTCTCTCTCTCTCTCTCTCTCTCTTTCTCTTAGATCACAGGTCTCTCAGGCTGGTGGGGGGAGGGGGGGAATGTGCGGGACGTTTGGAGGTGTTCCGCAACGGCTCCTGGGGGACGGTTTGTGATGACTCCTGGGACCTGGAGGATGCTCAGGTGGTGTGCAGGCAGCTCCAGTGTGGGACGGCCCTCAGTACCCCGCTACCCTCCTTCTTTGGGCCAGGAAATGGACCCATCTGGCTGGATGAGGTGGGCTGCATGGGAAATGAGACGTCCCTGTGGGACTGTCCCACATCTGGATGGGGACATACTGACTGTGGACACAATAAGGATGTGGGGGTCATGTGTTCAGGTTTGGAAATCTATTGAGCGCCTAAAAATCTTGCTTTTACACTGACACTTGATAAATACATGATACCCGACTAGTCAGGAAATTCAGGTGTTTCACAAAATATTGGTGAAGTGATGAGATCCAATTCAGGAGAACACTGACTAACGGAACATACTATTTTTCATCCCAACTCACCTGCATTTGATACTTTTACATTTTTTTCCTCTGTAATTTCTGGCAGGCTATTTTAAAGTTACGTTTATTTTGTCCCTAAAAGATTTCTAACATTGTCATTGTAGAATTCAAGGAGATAAGGCTGACCAAAGGCTGTTCTGGGAATTTGGAAGTTTTCTACAATGGCACCTGGGGCAACGTGTGCTTCAATCGAATGACTACAGACACAGCCACTCTCATATGTCAGGAGCTGAACTGTGGGAAGAGTGGATTGGTTTCTCGTACAAGGCCAAGGCTGGAATCAGTTCCAAACTGGCTGGATCATTTAGAATGTCGCCCACATGACTCCACTCTGTGGCAGTGCCCATCAAGCCCTTGGGGTCAGAATAGCTGCAGGAAAAATGACGTGGCTTTGCTCACCTGCACAGGTAAACCTGCCCCTACTGCAGACACAGTATTACTCTTGTTGGGAAGAGTAGAATATATATAGATATAGATCGTTATTCATTATACTATGAAATTACACATCTCAGGGGCTGTAATGCTTGAATACTGTGATGTAGACATAATGTGTAAAATGCCGAGAAAACTAAAGAGGGCAGGGATGTGCAGCCCATAACCCTGTGATAGGGGAAGCACAGATTATGTACCATAGACACACAGGAAGAGGAAGCACACAGCTATCAGCAGCCTTCCTGTGAGCTGCAGGAATTCACATACAGGGATTTCTGAGCCACAGCATTTCCCAGTGTCTGTGTGAATATAATCTGTGTGGAGTTTATATGATCTCCCAGTGTCTGTGTGAGTTTAATCTGTGCGGAGTTTGTATGATTTTGTATGACATTGTAATCAAATGAATGTTGGGAACTGTAGAATAAATCTTTCTCTACTGCAGATAGAGTGTTACTCCTCTTATAGTAGTCAGATTCTATAACATTTGGTAAAAATAAGGGCTATTGTGAATTTTCTTTAGTTTTGGTGTAGCCCCAAGAATGAGATGTTTCTGAAGCGTTCAGTAGTGCGGGTTGCTTTTCATATGACATGCACCTGTCTTTGTCTCTGTGTTAATAAAATTATATCTTAATTTCTAATTCATTTATATATTACTTTTTTCCACATCAAAGGGGAAGAGCAGAACGAAGTTCCAAGAAGCAAATTGTCATGCTCCTCTGCTACAAATCAGAGAGCTTGCACAAGTACGTTTTCTGAGGCCTGTCAACATGAGATGTGTCTGTAGATGTTAAATGTAATGAGATCAGCCATAATGTCAGCAGAGATGTGACTGTAGGAGATGTTAAACGTAATGAGATCAGCTAGAATGTTAGTGGAGAAGTGTCTATAGGGGATTTTAAACGTAATGAGATCACCCATACTATTAGTGGAGGTGTGTCTATTGGAGATGTTAAACGTAATGAGGCTGCTCAGCTCATCTGTGTTTCCTGCTCTAGATCACTGGCCCCTCCGGCTGATGGGGGGTAAAGGCGAGTGCTCTGGGAGGCTGGAGGTGTTCCACGAGGGGTCCTGGTGGATGGTGTGTGGAGACTCCTGGGATATGATGGACGTCCAGGTGGTGTGCAGACAGCTGGGCTGTGGGTCAGCAAAGGAGGCCCATGGTAATGCTATTTTTGGGCTGGGGAATAGTTCCCTCTGGCTGACTGAAGTGAACTGCAGGGGCAGTGAGCTGCACCTGTGGGACTGCCCACACTCTGTGCACCAGCACAGCCGCTGCCCACCCCAGAACCAGGCTGGGGTCACCTGCACAGGTGAGCCTGCGTCTCCAGATCACCTCAGGCTGACTGCCAGCTTCTGTGAAGTTTAATCACTGGAGCCCTGACAGAAACACACACCCTTAACCCCAGGAGCAGCTTAGATTCACCCTGCATTACACCTCTATGATTACTTTGTTTATAGCACTGTGAAAAAGTATTTGACCCATTCTGATTTCCTCTGTGATTGCATATTTGTCACACTGAATGGTTTCAGATTGTTAGACAAAATGTAATATTAGACAAAGGGCACCTGAGTAAACAGGTTATAAACAGTTAATTATTATTTAATTTATTTAATGAAAAAAGTTATCAAACACCCATATCACCCATGTGAAAAAGTAATCGTCCCCTTAAACTTAAAAACTGGTTGCACCACGTTTAGCAGCAAAATGTACAAACAAACACTTCCTATAATTTGATACCAGTCTTTTATATCACTGTGGAGGAATGTTAGCCCACTCTTCTTTGCAGAACTGCTTTAATTCAGACAAATTTTTGAGCATGAACTGCTTGTTTCAGATCTTGCCACAGCATCTCTATTGGACTCAATCAGGACTTTAACTATAGGCCAGTCCAAAACTTAAATTTTGTTTATTTTCAGCCATTCAGATGTGCCCATTCAAATGTTTTGGATCATTGTCTTGCTGCATAACCTAATTACGCTTCAGCTTCAGCTCACAAACAGATGACCGGACATTCTCCGGCTAAGAATTTTCTGGCACAGAGCAGAATGAATGGTTCCTACAATAATGGCATGTACATGGTCCCGAGGCAGCAAAGCATCCCCACAGTATTGCACTACCATCACCATGTTTGACTGTTGGTATGATGTTCTTACTGTGAAATGCTGTATTTGCCTTACGCCAGACATAATGGGACCCATGTCATCTCAAAAGTTCCACTTGTGACTCATCTGTTCATAGAACATCATCCCAAAATGCTTGGGGATCATCCAGGTGCTTTTTTTGCAAATTGAGAGGAGCATTGGTTTTTCTCTTTGGTAATGGTCTCTTTCTTATTGTGGAGTCTTGAACACTGACCTCAGCTGAGGCTAGAGAAGCCTCCTTTTCTTTGTATGTTCTTCTGGGATCTTTTGTGACTTTGTTGCTGTGCCTTCTGAGAAATTTTAGCATTCTCCATTTGGAAATAATGGCTCTCCCTGTGGTTCAGTGAAGCTCCAGAGCCATAGAAATTGCTTTCTATGCCTTTCCAAACTAATATATTTCAACAACTTCTTTCTTATCTCTTCTGGAATTCTCTTTGACTGTGGCATAGTGTGCTTGTAGGAACTTTGTGATGACTACTTCACTCGGACGGTATGGTTTGAAATGAATGAGGTTTAGATTCAACAGGGCTGGCTGAAATCAAGCCTGGCTGTGTTCAGTCAGCTGAATCTGTTTATCAATTCAATTAGGTTAATTGGTTTACTGAAGCACTGTATGGCACTGTATGTATTCACTAATAATGGAAGCAGAAATAATGATGCATTGGAACGACATTCACATTTATCAGAAGCACTTATCCAGGGCAGCTTACAGAAGTGCATCCATAAAGGTTTAGGCAACAAGCACAGAGGATGAGGAACAGGAAGTGAGACAATTGAATGAATAAATAATACATCTCCTTATATTTTACAGGTCATTCACCTGACTCCAGTTCCACGGCAGGTATGGACGTCCTCTAGATGGTGCAGGAAAGAGTTTAGGAGATAAAACCTGAGGCTGAGCTCAGAGCCCTGTCAATCACACAAACACAAACCCTTTCTCATGCCCAATAAAGAAAACAATGCATTTGCTTATTTTGTTGTTTTATGTCCTCCTGGAATGACTATCAAACCAACAACACAGCCAGGTAAAGCTGACCCAGGAGTCATTTATACAGTAAAAAGAGGACCTATTATCTCACAACTAATTTCAGTTATTGAGACTAGCTTTTCTGTTAATTCTTTGTATTGCACTTCCTCCATAGACATTCTATTGCTAGGTGGTGACTGAGTAGATAGCTATGCCTCACATACATTAGAGGACTAAAGTCTGACACGCTCACGGTAACACTTAACAAAAAGTCCCATAAATTGGCATTAAATAATGTCGTTATTTAACAAGAAAGAACAAAGAACAAATAAATTAATTAAGCATGAAATTAACTTTTCATTAGTTAGTTAGCAAATACATAAACTATTGCATTGGTTGCATTATTGTTTACACATTAGGAAAACATAAGATAAACTTATAGGGCTCTATTTTTGTGAATCTAGGCGCAAACGCAAACGCAGGTCTAAGTTCAGAGCGCTGGTGCACATGGGTATGGCCAACTCTTTTTTGGTAATTTGGTGACCAGAGGCGCAAGCGCATCCATGGCGCAGCATGGGGCAGGGTTGGAGTGGGAGGAATACATTATTAGCAGGTATGTCCTGGCTGCCTCCAATCATGGCCAATCAAATCAGCTCCTCTCATCCCCTTTAAAACCGGCGTGGCGCACAGGCGCAGCGTATTGTCAATTTCGTAATGGCTGAAGACGCGCCAGACCGGCTCTGCCAGCCAAACTTTACTTTTTTCAGGAAGAAACTGACATACTTGTCCGAGAGGTTCAGACTCACAATGACCGAATATATGGTACTGCAAGTCGGCCTCCATGGGCTGATGATGTTAAATTGGCTTGGGAAAAGGTAACGATTATTATAAATGCCTCTTCCTCTGGAGCTCTGAGAACCGCTGCCCACATCAAATTCAATAGACAAGAGTCAAGCTTATTTTTTTATGATTAACTGATTCAGAAGGTTGCATTCAGTAGTCTTGTTTTAATTATTTGTGCAAGCAGGATGAAATACGTAGGACATCCACCAAACCTGTCTGTGGGATTTTGGATAGGTCTACGTTCATGTGTGCCCCCGCCCACTAAAGTCACGAAAATAGCTGAAGATCACCAGCGCTGCGCTTAGACGTGGTTTGAGTGGGCGGAGACACAGGCGTGATTTTACGCCAAAACAGACACCAAAATTGTAATGCGCTGGCGTATCTGTATCGACACACCCCCAGCTACGGCATCCCACCCATCTCGGCGCAGACCGGTTCATGTCGAGCCACGAAATTAGCGAATGGGCGCAAGCGGGAAAAAATCACTTTGCATCCTACCATATTGCAAATACACCTGTGTGTGCGCTTGGACCAGACTTCCGCCGGTACGAAAATAGAGCCCATAATCAGTTAACAAATAACAAATAATTCAACAGTTTTTATTCCAAATTGAAATAGCATTAACTACTGCAGTTGGTAACATTAATTAACATTGTACAAATACATTATCAAAGATGTACAGTTTAAAATTTCAGTAGTTAGTAGTTAACAACTGCATTATTCCTCCCCTACATTAGAGGACTTCTAGACTACCAAAGTCTGACACACTCTCACGTGTTGACACATTGGTCCAGACAGTAATTGAATTATCAGAGGACCTCGCAGAAAAACAATAGTCTTTTTCAGCCAGAATTATTATTCGCATGCTCTGTAAAAATCTAAAAATCGCTGAAAGCTGAAATGTTTACTAGTTGAAAGCTATACTGTACACTTGTTCTATGACCCACTTTCGGCCTCATTGCATTGAGAATTGTGGAATGACTTATTATATACAGTACGTACAGTGACCACTTAGCTGGTGGAAACCTAGCTAAGTGGTCATTGTAAGTTAAGTAGCAGCAGTATGCCATGTTGTTGCTGATTCCCAACCCCTTTACTTCCTCATTTTCAGTGACCAAACGGCCAGAGCCCCCATTAGAGGCTCCACCCAGCCGGTCTATCCTAGAAGTGGCCTTCCTGGTGGTGGGGGTGCTGTTCCTCTTGCTGCTGGTGGTGCTGGGTGTTCTGCTGCTCCGGAACAGAGCACTGAGGAGAGGTAGGGGGCAGACGGATAGATGCTGGGCAAACCGCCATCACATGCTAGCTGTGACTGAGGAAGCCTCTTCAGTAAACAGCTCAGTCGGTGAACCAGGCAGTTTTAAATAGGGGCTGATGGGAGGCTCGCCTACTTAAGACCCTGCACCAGTGTGTGTTAGTGGGCTCTGCAGTGTGTGTCCTCCATCACCAGGTCCCCTGAAAGCAAGGAGACTTCAGGGCACTGTGTGATTAGCTGTAGCATTTTCAAGCGAAGGAGGGATTCAGTTGGCATGCTCACCATGTCTCTTTGTGCATGAGCACCCCCTCAGGTCAATCACATGCCTGCAGTTTGCCTGGATAAGGAATTAGTTGTGTAATAAAAGGTTAAACTGATCTCAGATCAGCAGTCCTACAGGACCCTGGTCTCTGTCAGGTGGCTGGTGTATGACAGTAGCTGTGTGCTGTACCTCTGCTACTCACATGCAGAGAGAGATAGGCTCTCTGACAGGAGACTTTAACTCTGTGATTCTCTGTCTCTGCTCTCACAGCCCTGTCTCAACGGGACCACGCCCCTCTGCACGAAGCCGTCTACGAGGAGATTGAGTGCAAACTGGCTGAAGGGGGAACCACCAGCGCCCCCTGGCGGGGTGAGTGAATCTGATCTGTCCTCCTCGAGCTTCACAGTAAAGTCTTAAGCACATTGTCGAAGACCTCCACAGAGCATGTGTGGTGTGGGCGGGGTCATTACACAACCTCTCTCCTGTTCACAGGGAGTCGCCTATCTGAGGATCCGCCCTCTGGGTATGAAGACGTGGGAGAAGGCGAGGGACTCTCCCTCTCAGGTAAGGGGGCGGAGCTCTGTGGAGCTCTCAGTGGGTGAAGATGGTGATGCTGTGGTTCCAGTGTGATTTTGGAAGGGGAGGGACTCCTGAGTGATCCTCAGAGTTTTGGTGGATTCGGTGGGTTAACATGATCTACAAACCAGACAGCAATGTAATTTGATTGGTAGGGAACTGGGGTTGTAACCTCAAGGTTGCAGGTTCAATTCCCTGATAGAACTGCCGGGTACTTGACCTGAATTACTGACCTGACTATATCCAGGTCAGTAATTCAGGTCCAGCTGTATGAAATGGATACTGCATAAAAATGCCAAAGCTGTGTAAGTTGGTCTGATTAAAGGGTCTGAGAAATGCCTGTAATGTAATCATATTTTTGATTCATTGTAAATTCATGACATACATTAAAACAGAAGTTATAGGCACACAGGGATACACTGTTAATCATTCCTTATACCTCACAGAAACACTGAAATAGGATCCTTCAGGCCTATATTTTTGAGTACTTAGATACATCTTCCAGGAAGTGGAGCTGTGCTCTTCTGTGTTCTGTCTAATTGTTATTGCCGGGTCAGTTCAGTTCCTGTGGGACACCCCGGGTAATGGGGAATCCTGATGCGGATTCCCCATTACCCGCATACCAAGGTTTAAATATGGGGTCAGTTAGACTGTGAAAGGTGTCCCCACATCGTCAGTCAGCCGTGACTGCAGTGTGCAAACACAGCTAGCTGAAGTGTTATTCAGTGCTGCTCTGAAGGGCTCTGCAGTTTTGCTGTGTTAGAGTCTTGATGAAGCCATAAGTCCCCAGAAGTCTCTTTGCTTTCAGGGGACCTGGTGACGGAGGACACACCAGAGAACTATGATGATGTCATCACTGCAGAGAAGCATCTAGACAGTGTGACAGGTGAGTGCTTTAATTGGTTTGTGGGACGATTAAATATTTTCTCTTCATGAATACATCTATTGGCCTTCATTATAATATATTGTAATTAGTTGTTTGTGTTATGTGGCCAGTATAGATTTGGAGGGGGAATTTACTTTGTCCTCTTTAGAAGACTAAAAGTTGTGCATTACTGAAATTATTTGATCACATAGAACCGCTCTTGTTGAAAATACTTTTGTGGTCCAGCCTTGGACATGGAAAAATGACTTTGAAAGTTGTTCCCCCAAAAATGATCCATTATGAGTACTATAACCAGTGTGCCCAGTTTAATCAGCACAGCTGCTGCTTCTCTCTGCTTGTTTAAGGGGAGCTGGTGGACGGAGATGCACCAGAGTGCTATGATGATGTCATCACCATGCAGCCAGGCCCAGATGCTTTTCCAGGTTGAGTATCTCTTTTTAGACAGAATGTTGGAGTGAAGCACAATCTCTGTCATCAAATTCACCGTGTTCTGCTCAGGTGGTTTTTGTGTCTCTGACTGCAATCGTGTTATTTATTCATTATCAATCTTATTTTTACATTCTAGGTATTGATGTTTAGTTAATTATTCCATTTATTCACTTTAAGTCTCCATCCTGTGCTAAAAGTCTCTACTTCCTGTCCGTGTGACTTCTGAAAGTCACTGCCCTGGGTTACTTCCTGTCTGTGTGTCTTGTGAAAATCACTGCCCTGCGTTACTTCTGTCTGTGTGATTTGTGAAACTCACTGCCCTGGGTTACTTCCTGTCTGTGTGATTTGTGAAACTCAGTGCCCTGCGTTACTTCCTGTTTGTGTGATTTGTGAAACTCACTGCCCTGCGTTACTTCCTGTTTGTGTGATTTGTGAAACTGACTGCCCTGGGTTACTTCCTGTTTGTGTGATTTGTGAAACTCACTACCCTGGGTTACTTCCTGTTTGTGTACTTCCCATTTTGTTTCAGATACTGGCTCTTTGAAGGCAGTTTTAGTGATGGCTTCATAGGCAATTATGAGAATATGTGCATTCCTTTCCACCTGCAAACTTTGCTGAAAGCAGGCATTTGAGTGTTGATGTAAGCCTGTTAAAATATTTTGAATTAAACTTTTACTTTCAGTATAGAATTACAAGATCACGGCAGGCATTTGTTGAAAATGACCTTCTGCTGACTGTGTCTGTCTGTCTTCTGATCCATCCCTGTAGGGGAGAGCGTTCTGGCCCCCGAAAGCCCTCCAGCTCCCAGTGGGATGGACTATGATGATGTGGGGGAGGAGCCTCCTGAATGAGGAGGAGCATCTTGAGATTGGCACTTCTAACTGAGGAAGAGTCCGCTCACTCAAGTTTGGATAGCAGAGCGTACAAGGACACATTTATCCTACACAGTGTCAAAAGGAAAATATTTTAATGTGGTAAAACCACATCCTAGTAGATCAATTAGTAATTCACCTGTAATTATTGACAGTAGATTCCTTAGCTTGTTCATAAATTAGAACATTGTAAGTGCTGGTACTTGTATAGATTGGCTAAAACAGCTTGCATTCATTAACACAATGAATCAATTATTGCAGTACTACTCGCTTCATGCTGCTTTCATTTCTACCCAAACTGGTTCAATAGACTGGAACTTTTTTCTTTCAGCATTTAAATATCTGTTGCCATTTTTTTTATTAAGAAAAAACTTTCATTAACATTTTTATACATCTTGGAGAATTATGCAGCTTTTGATAGACAATATTTTATAAAAATGAAATATATTTTTCCAACATACTCACAATGTATTTGTTTGCCTTCTTAAGCAATATCAATATTTTTAACAGCTATACATAAATGTGATATTTTAAATAAAGCTTGAAGACTGAATTCCTTTTTACGTCTGTTGTATATTCATTTATTTATTTGTCAGAAAATATTAAGAGATATGCATTGTACAGTTTAGGTTGTTTGTCGTTTACTGGAGTCTGCGCTGTGTCTCATGGTTTAGGGCCCTCAGCTTCTCCCTCCACATTCAGCTCACCATTCCTGTTCAGTCTCTCCTGCTCAGACTTGGATTTGATTGTGTTTCTCAGCGCAGTGGAAAGTGCCATAACTGACCTACTGGGGATATTACATTACACGTATGTTTCTTTTTTCCTTTATTTCTCATCATGTTACAAAATTAAAGAAGGAACAAAAAAGAACGCTTTAAAGTCCATTTAATTTAATACTAATACACGCAGACACGTGAAATGCATTTTGAACATGTTACAGAGTCTCAGCTGTTTAAGCTGTATGTACATCTTTCGCGAGTTTTCTGCATCATATATAAAGTTCAACGTAGGACCTGAAACAAACATACAGCAATCAAAGCTGACTAACTTAGACAAAGATGTCATGTGCAGCGCTGGTGAATCACAACCTCAGATAAATATTACACAAATTCTGCACTCCAAAGGCACAACAACTTCCTGTTCTCATTCCCAAAACTCACTGAGTGTCCCCATGACTGTACCCCCAATCAGGATTTCCCTGCAGGCTGGGAAACATCACAATGAAAAATAATCCTGAGCTCTCAAACGTTCTTCATTCCACATGAGCACACTGATTCAGCTTCTGTGTGAAGGTTTTATAAGTCAACTTCCACATTCTCTTCAGTGTATTTGACAGTTGCTTCATTAGACGACCCTGCACATCAACAAACATGTATAAACACAACAGAGGGAGAGAACTGGGATTGAGAATGAACAGTGTTGCAGCCTGAAACCTGAAACACACGTTGTTTTTAGATGTGTTCCCCTGTAAAATGACATCACCTGGTTTCCTGCACCATTTCACACACAGTATAATGGAGGCCATCAGCAGAGGAGCAGCTCCCAGACCGAATACCAGTCTACCTGTGGAGAGACACAGAGATGAGGGATATGTGGAGGATATAAACCTGTGCATATACAGGAATATATGGTTTGACAGGGTGGCAATCGGAACCCATGAAGTGGTTAATATCTCTTATACTATGGCTACAACTAAAATGCATGAAACAATTAAAATATGAGGTATTTTTTAAAGACATTTCATTAACTAAAACCATTGTGTACACATCTGTCACTTCACTAAATATGGTTTCTCTGGTAATGATAGATGGCACCAGTGTTTCTCTTTTCATATGTCACGTGGTGATATATTCACGTGGTGTTCAGTTTCCTTATATTTCAGGATTTCTGAGTCAACAAATTGAATGTTTTCGTGTAGTGATTTAGAACCATAATGAGGCAAATTGCCCACATTGCCATGCCTATACACAAATATATACAGCAGCCATACCACCATGCACTCTGCTCCTGCTGACTGGCTGAAGCTAAGCAAGTGTGGGCTTGGTTAGTACTTGGATGGGAGACCACCAGGGAGTACTGAGGAAGTGCTGTTGGTGGGCCAGCAAGGGGCAATCTTCCCTCTGGTCAAATAAACCCCAATGCCCCAGTGCAGTGACGGGGACACTGGGCTGTAGGAGATGCCATCTTTCGGATGAGACGTTAAACCGAGGTCCTGACTCACTGTGGTCATCAAAGATCCCATGACACTATTCGCAAAGAGTAGGTGGTTCCTTGGTGTCCTGGCTAAAATCCCAGATCTGGCTCTAGCAAAAAAAAAAACTTGGCACCTAATCATCCCCTGATCTAATTGGCTAAAAAAAAGTTCTCTCCCTCCAGCGGAGCTGCTCAGTGGCCAGCAATAGAGGATTGTGGTTGTATTGGGCAGCTCCCAGGTGTAAATGTGTATGAGTGTGAAGCAGGGCGTTGCTGCAAAAGAGCATCCGTGCTCAGCGAACCTACCCTGGGTAAATAAAGGTTAAATAAAAAAATAATACATGGGTGTCAACCAATCAGTTAATGGAATACAATGTAATGCACTGTAAATATATTAAGGTGAAGTTCTATATCTAAATAAAAGGCCTACCTAAGACTCACCTACAGTCAGAGTGATGGCGTCACTGCGCTGTGATGTCATATTTCTCCCCTCCAGCCTCCCCTCACACCAGTACTGCCCCTGGTCAGACCCAGCAGCACCAGGGATGGTGAGTCTGTTACCAGTTACACTGTGACCAGCAGTCTGGGACACGGCCATCTGGGTCTGGTCTTTGTACCAGGAATATGTCCAGTTGCTGTAGGAGTCTACCTCACACCTCAGGGTGACGGTCTCTCCATTGTACAGTGGGCGCCATTTTGGCTCTGCAGTCAGCTTGGCTTTAGGCAGTGCTGTAGAAACAGACAGACTGGGTCACAGTTCTGTTGTCATGCCAGTGTTTTAATGACTATGGAGAAACCAAATCACCCTAACTGAGGCGAAAAAATTCAGGGCAGCTACATTCCTAATTTTAACGACATAAAGATATCCAAGAATCAACAATGAAAAATCTATAATTATAATCCACATAGCACAAATATGAAAATAAGAAAGAGGATCCCAGAATCATCACAGCAGTTGCACCCAGTGCATTATGGGAATGTGCCAGTTTTGCACACTGAAAAATGCCTGTCAGCACTCACCTGATACCTGTATGTGGGCGGGGTAACTGTACTCTGTGTACCAGTCAGCACTCACCTGATACCTGTATGTGGGCGGGGTTACTGTACTCTGTGTACCAGTCAGCACTCACCTGATACTTGTATGTGGGCGGGACAGCTGTACTCTGTGTACTCTGTGTGGGATGAGTGAGACCACCTAATTAATTGGGTATTTGCCTGTAATAAATAAACTGGTGGAGGAAGCCCAATGTGCACTGGGGAAGATTGAATAAATGTGTTAAATATGGTCTCTCTGTGGGACGAGTGAGACCACCAGTGTTCAGCTGTTGATCAGTTTTGACTCACCTGACACGTTCAGTCCGACATGATCACTATAGGAGCCAAAATCAGTGCACCTGTATATACCACTGTGGGCTTCAGTAACAGGTGAGATGATGTAGGTGTTTTCATAGGATGTGTGCTGTACCACCGAATGATTTGATTCATTTCTGTACCATATGAATCCATAATGTTTGAATGGCTGTCCCAAACACCTGAAACCGACAGTCTCTCCAGTGAAGAACAGGGGCCAGTTAGGTTGCAGAGTCAGTACAGCCTTTGGGCTCCCTGTACAAACAGTGCATGCACTACGTCAGTACATGTGTTTAAATACTCATGACATGCTTATAGTGTCTTGATTAATGCCTCCGCTTCATTAGTTTAGAACAGTAAAGATCTGCTTCTGGTTGTGATCTCTGTATCGCCCCCTATTGTAGGACATGCCTTGAGTCTCACAGAATATTATCTCCACATTACAATCCACGTATGCATTCAAACTCATCACATCATTATGCTGTTATATAGTCTTAATGTGAATACTGACATTCTGTTATCAATCATGCGTTTCATTAAACTAGCAATGCTGTTTTCTCTGATAAATCATCAGGTAAGAAAAGGTGGGATTTGTTTTAATATCTATGAGCACTCACCCAATCTGGTCATTAGACTCAGCACTGTAACACAGAACGGTCAGAAATCATTGGTAGTATCAATATAATGGTCAATGAAGTGCATTAATTCCAAGAGAAAGCTAAATTACAAATATTTTCCAAATGAAGACTGAATAGACCCCATCATTTCAATCTGATTACATGATATGTTCTCTGTAGTATTTTGGATGCGGGGTAAACTTAAGTAAACCAGTTATGTGAAAAATCAGTTTGAATGTAGTGTGTTCATTTGTTTGAAGCAACATTTGAATATATTGGGATGGCAGGTATGCCATCCCGCCAAGTTACGCCTTGTTGGGATGGCAGGTATGCCATCCCGCCAAGTTACGCCTTGGCGGGGGCATGCCCCATATTGGGATTGGGATGGCAGGTATGCCATCCCGCCAAGTTATGCCTTGGTGGGGGCATGCCCCATACCTATACAGCACCGAGAGTTTGGCACTTTTCAGGGTTCCCCACAGAAATAACCACAACAGCCACAGACACTCAGCCCTTAAAAACATTAAATTCTGTACATTCTGACCCCATTTCAACAGACGGATTTCATAAACAACTTCACATGTCCACACAATAAAGCCCCAAACTAAGGGGATTTTGCGTTTTCTCCTTCTTCTTCTCTTTCTTCTTCTTCTTCTTCTTCTTCTTCTTCTCATTCTTCTTCTTCTCATACTTATTTTTCCTGCCGTCTATCCCACTAACAACATGTTTACCGACATCAGCCAAATCCTCATCCTCATGACCCAATCAAAAACTCGCATACACATGCAAAATACCCATACCTTTTTACTCTGAAACATCTTCTATACAAACAGCTAGTCTGCCTGTGGCCTAGTGGGTAAGGTTACAGTCTTGAGAACATGGGGTTGTAGGTTCAAGCCCAGCAAGGGACATGTTTCTTTAACCTGCTTTTACCCTAACTAATAATTGTCTGCTACTTCTCAATTATTGCTGTTGCACCATGTCTACCCGCCATTCACCGAACGTATACACTGCATTATGACGTACCGTCTGCACGTTCAGTTATTAACCGGCTACAATATTGCAAACCCGTATGGATTCAACGGGAGCTCTTCTGTGCTTACTGGCCTGTGTTCTTTAAAACCACGGACAGGTTTGCTAATGATATTTCACGCATTGCATAGCTATGTCATGGTGCTGCACTAACAAAGTCACAGACTGATAAACCTCCGGTTGAAGGATTGAATCCCGCCTCGCTCTCAAGCAGATAATTTCCTCTTTTACACTAACGTTTTCTTACGCTTTTATATTTGCTTTACCAAAACTCACTCACGGCCACCCGTATGCATTTCATGACGGCAAATGTATTCATTTTATTAAAAAGTTAAACCAGTTCACCACTGTGCAATTTCTACTAACTATATTTCTTCACTTGGCTACCGCACAAAACCTTCTTATCAACAAACGCCATGTTTCTACATTCATGTTACCTCGCCCTGTTCTCTATCTAGCCACATACAAACAATTACTACGTATGTACGTTCTGCAACTCCCCATTAAAACATTACATTTAAAATCATGACTCACTCATAAGTATAACTACTAGTACTGAACATGAGAAAAGCACATCAGTGCAATAGATTCCACACGTTACTTAACCCTCCACTTTAACGGTTGATGCTTTACACCGACTATTATATGAGTGAATGACTGAATGAATGAATGAATTTTACTATTGTGTTATGCATCACATGGATGCCCAGCCCACATGGGCTTATATGACACCAATATTTTGCATATAACAGATCCAGAGTAAATCCTACACCTATTAAAATGCTACAGACACATATCTGATACATATACCCTGTACACAAGAGTACAGTCTCCATAATCAAACCTTCTTATCTTCTTTTCCAAGTTTTTTGCAACATATTCAAAATCATTTCATAAATAATAACACCTCATTAGAGACTAAACAAACAATCCATCTTGCCTTCTCTTCCAGGCTTTTGAAACAAAGTTAGTCATTTTAAAAACGTTAATATATACCGTTCCATAAGGACACAAAGCTCGCTCATGGTCACTTTATTTACTCCGCACTATAGTCTCTGATCTTGTCAACCTTCACCTACATGGCCATTCTGCTAAAACGTATTGTTTCAACTACGCAATTTCATCATTTCGTCCTAATTTCTCTCACACTGTTGTTATTTTCTCATATGCAAAGCCTGCTGGGACATATGCGTCTACTCCTATTCTCCACTATCAAGTGTTCCGGTTCTAGCTTAGCAAAACAGCGAAGAGGATTCCCACCTGCAGATAAGCCTATCAAAATGCCTTATAAACCTTACAAACACTAAAAGTGCATCTCCACGAAATAACAGACAACGGAGCAGGACAGCAGGGTACACAAGTTGCGACCTAGGCAGCTCTAATTCTACGGGCTTGCTGATTCTTTTCTCAATCAAGGCTCGTTGGATGGTCGTCAAATCCGTGAGTACATACACTGGCCATATTTCACCTGCGTTTCTGTTGCGTTTACACTTACGCCACCACACCCTTTGTCACAGCCACTGTTTTACATATATAGCAAACCGAAACTGCTAAACAGTGCACGCTCATCAGACTGTACAAATTCACACAAGGATAGCCATAATCCACAACCGTTTCTTACAGGGTCACTTCGCATTTCTCACTCTCATAATAAAATGCTTTTCAAAAAGAAATGATATCTCATAAAAAACAGGTTTTCAACGTACAAAAATGCCAAGTTACTCAAAAGTATTGATATCAAAATGACGCCAAGTTACGGTACTACAAACAATATAGGCTATCTTGCCTCACCGAAATTACATAAGATGTATTTCAAAGCAATGCTACCCAATATTTCCTCAATTCTTTCAAGTCACTTGGCCCTGTGTTTTGTAATCTTACCATTTTACAATGTCATGCAAACTTTGTGTCAGATCAAAGTGTGAAATATTTCGAATTGCCTCATGGAACATATTGAAATTCATGTACAAAACTGCTGGTGAGTAACTACAGGAAGCACATTTCTCCAGAAAACATGTTTATACTTGCTTCTGAACTGAATTTGAGTACATGTACAAGTTATTGTATATTTGCTACGTACAATAAATACTGCATGTAAAATACATATTGTACATACATACATAGAGAACTTCTTTATCCCCATGGGGACATTTCCCTCGCAGCATGTTACATTCACATTTACAAAAACACATCAAGAAACATACTATCATGCACGCAACAGAAAGGCTGGGCAGCGAAATACATACATACCAATACAAATTGGACATATACACACCTATTCAATCAATCTTGACTGTGAGAGAGTCATCCACACATATGTTTGGCCTGTCCATGTAGTGCATGCTTATAAACACAGGGCCAAGTGACTTGAAAGAATTGAGGAAATATTGGGTAGCATTGCTTTGAAATACATCTTATGTAATTTCAGTGAGGCAAGATAGCCTATAGTGTTTGTAGTACCGTAACTTGGCCTCATTTTGATATCAATACTTTTGAGTAACTTGGCATTTTTGTACGTTGAAAATGTGTTTTTTATGAGATTAAAATATACTTCTATAACCCTTTTTATAGACACACTGTCACAAAGATGCTTTACAGATGAACAGGAAAAAGAAAAAATTTAAACCCCTGTAACAAGAAAATGGCTATAGAGACAGAACAATTAACTGCATAGTAACAGAGTAGTAACTCTTACTGTTATCTATTGTGTTTTCCAAGACCTCAAGTCAAAAACGTGCCCCTTAATATGGCCCAAATCCAAGTCTAACACACTTCACATCCAAAACCTATTACAAGACCGTGTTTGTTATCTTCTCTCACTAAATTTTGTTAGTGATCATTCAAGGTACTTTATCTGCTGAATTAAACGCATACTTCTTCACTCATACTTTTCTTCTTATCTGATAATGCAGGTAATTCCAAGGCAGCCCAAAGGCTGTACAGCATTCTAGTGTTGGTGAGGTCAAATAATGCTGAGTTACTTCAACATAACTTCGTAAATGTGTTGTTCTTTTCTCAATAAAATGCAAATTTCACCACAAAAACATACTAAAAACCTTTACATTATAAAACTGATTCGGTAGTACTCACAGATCAATGTGACCCCTCTGTTTGCCCGCATGATTCAAGAAGAAGTTTAGTGCTACAACTTCAGTGGTCAAAAGGGCGGAAAAAAACCCTGGCAATTTCTTTGCAGTATAGCACAGCTACTGCATTCTTTTCTTATCTGCTTGGGTGGTCAGTAAGTTGTGAAATCATTCTCACACAAGCTCACACATTTCCTGCCTACTGACAAAAAAGTCACCAACAGCAGGAGCCAGAAAACCCGCAGGCACTCACAGTGCCAAGCAGGGAACACATTACGCAAACATGTGCTTGAATTGTGTAGGCTACATTCAGAACTAAGCCACTTTGTATGACCTGCTGACACTAGATACCTCTGCATCTGATTTTCTGGAGGTTCTGTTCGCTCTCTGTCGAACATCCTTCTCTGGGAGCTCTGGGCCAATTCACAAGAACCCTGAGATTGACTTATGGAAGAAGGTTCACACTAAAGAGTCTGCTCTGATGTTTAACTGTACAGTTCCTGGAAAGGACTTGGGGTGGGGGTGGAGGGGGGGCGTGTTGTAAATAGAAAATGAAATACATTTTTTGTAAACTGTCACTGGAACAACTGTTTTTTTTTTTTTTTAATTAGGGATTAACATTAAAAAAAACTCTAATGCATAACTTATATTGTTTTTTATATTCCTGAACAATAGAGGTGAAGCATGAGGTGCTTGGAGGTACGTCAAGTCAATTTGCATAAATGAAATTCAAAAAACAGTGCCCTCAAAAAGAATGGTAACGGTAATCTGAAATTAGTTATTTTTGCCTTTTATTTAAGGAATTTGGATTTAAGATCGAAAGATGTATATGAGACAAAAGTAGAAACAATCAGCTTTTATTTGATGGTATTTGTATCACCATTTTACCAAAACAGCTGTTTTTTTGTTGAGTCCCTTGATTTTCAGCTGTGCAAAAGTAATTTAAAGTATGAATATAAAATCAAAAAGTAGGATAAAAGTTTCTTGCTTCACACTCTCAGCTGTCCATCATTACGTACAGAGAAAAGAGTTCACTTGACATTTACCATACTTTCAGAGGACACTATGTGAAAGCAAAAATAAGGAAGTATAAACTAAAGAAAAAGTGGAAAACTTCACTCTCATTATCACCAGAAATCAGAGTGATTTTAGGGCAGAACTGTGCCTAAATGCACTGGTCCTCTGTGCAATGCAACACTGCATGGTTCAAAAACCTGACTGTGTCAGAGCTGACTGGGAATGTTGGACAATAGCCATAGTGTCCAGCCAAAGGCTATTTCAGTTTGACAGCTTCAGTTTCACAAAATGGCTGCTTCTCTGTCTGGTATAGCCAAGCAGCAGGCTGGTTGCATGCATTTGAAAGGATGGGGCTGCTAGAATGCCCGCTAACAAACTTACACAGAATTGGGTGCAGGTCTGTGGCCCTTTAAACATACAGTGAATGTCACTCTGAGAAAAAGCATGAGAACCTCTACTATCCTGCATTTTACTTTGCAGAACATTCAATCCTGGGAATTGGGCTGAGGTTTTTTTTTCTTGGTGTGTGCATCCCCACAAACCCCCTCCCTTTTTTTCCCTGCCCCAATCCAAAGTGACCAATGCAATCAGCCCACCATAATCCTCTCCCAAACACTCATAGGTATGGGTGAGGGAATAAATAATATGTTAAAATAAATAAATACATAAAATAAATAAATAAATAAATAAATAAATAATAATAATGCCTTTATTTTGTTGGAGATTTGTGAAGACGTCACAAAATGTACTTTTCTTTGAAAATAGCAGCATTTGCCCAGCAGGTGGGGCCATAGAGCAATAAAAAAATAGAGTATTTCAAGAAAAATATGGTGCTAGTATGCCTTATCTTTAGGGTACGTTGTAGTATGCAGGATTTCCTGCAATCTGGCACCACTAATTCAACAATGGTGATGGAGAGTAGAGGTTCTACTATAATGATCTTTAAATAAACAGACAATGTCAGAGATGTAACATTGAGGCTAATGTGTGAGGTCCCGCCCTACTGAAAGAGCAGCTGTGTAAATAGCGTGTAGTGGCTACAGTCTCCTATAGGCATTAATCAAGGTCACCCCTGTAGGGGCTGGACTGTCAGAGTGATGTTTCTCTGCTGTGCTGCACTCACTATAGTTCTTCCTTCTTCCTTCCATTTATAGCCACCAATAAGGCTGTAGTTTGAAAGTGTTCTTCAGCATGGTGTGAAATGAAAGCTTTTCCTGTAAATAAATAGAAACAGGCCAATATGTCTGCATGTGTCCAAGGCTGAAGTTAATCTGAGCAGACAGAGAGACTCACTCCAATACTGTTGGGGTCTGAAGTGTGAATAACCCAGTTAAACAATAAGAGAATCCCCTGCTTTCTTCCATGTTGACTGCAGGTCTGATATTCAACTTGCTGCAGGACTGTGTTGCCTGATGTGTTGGCATGACACAGCAGTTCATCTGCGGTTCTCTACCCCCCTCTCAACGGCTCAGAGAGACAGTCTAACTGGCTCCATCCTTCTTGCAGATATGGACTTCATGGCTGCTTGGACACAGAATTATTTGTGTTCTGTCTGTTTCTCCAGGCTTGGCAGCTGATTGGATGCAGCAGAAGAGCTGTACTCACAGCTGAGGACCACTCTGTGGGAAACTGAGCAGCAAATGGGCAGAGGGGGCGGAGTTAATGCACTCAAAAAACCGCTACACTTCCTGTTCCTGGCTAAGACAGTGTGCGGGCAGCCATCCTTCAGCATTTAATTTAATGCCCGTACCACTCTACTAATTCTCTCAATGAACAACTGAGGTCTCTTGCCGTGATCAGCATTCCACACGTGCGCCCAACCCCCGCTGCTCCCGCAGTTCTTGCCCAAGGGAGTTAGAAGACAGCACTACTCATGACATACGCACACTCGTCTATTTTGATCATCACTTGTGCCATTTCTCATGACCTGCTAAAGTTCTGAGCTTGTGAGAAGAAGCCTAATACTGTCCCAGAGGAAGACCTGGCCTTTGCACATGTTCACTGAACAGGGGATGCCATTAATTAAATTAAAAAACAACACAGATCAATGAACTTAAACCCACCTCTTCTGGTTTTAATGTTAAAGTCCCAGTACCTGTGTGATATGTCCTGCTGTTGGCCATGCTGACTTCTGGCTGATGCAGTACTTACTTGTGTCCAGGTGAGGTCAGCAGAGGACATGTTTCACTGTCAGCTGAGAAAGAACAAAAAGAAAAACTGAACTCCCCCCCCCCCCCAAAAAAAAACAGCAAGTAAAGTAAAAAAAAAAAAAAACTGAAACAGCGATAATAAAAAGGTTCCCAGGCTTAGGTGGAAGCTGGCTACAGAGGAAGCCCATCCGCCACTGGCTAGCCTGGTATTAACAGTTAAAGATGGGCTCATTGTCAATAGAGAGCTAATGGGGAATCTGTCAAAGCAAATAATCATAATGATTGAACAGATGATGGCCTGAGGTATAAAACTAGCTGGAACAATATACATCCCCTTGTACAGTAAAATCTGGTTCAGAACAGTGAGATCATCCATCCAGGTCTCCAGGTAGTGTCATGACAGGAGTTTGAACTAAGATGCAGTGAGAATATTCTATTTCTTCTGACATCATGCTTTAATCACCACAGTTTTTTCTGGTTTGTGTCACTCTCTGGGGCTCCTGCCTCTTCCCTGCCTTTATGTTCTTAACATTATTTCATCCACTTCTCTCTGGATCATCTCTGATGTCTCTCTCATTCTGATGGAGCCTCCTCTGTTCCTCTCCTCCTCCATGCTGTCAGTCATCTGCAGGAGCTGTGTGATCTGAGTGTGGTCAGCCCTGTTCTCATTGTTTAACATGTGATGCTCCTCCCAACCACCAGGGTGTGTGCTTCCTGACATTGCAGGGCTGAAGTGCCGCTCAGTGAAGAATTCCACTGCATCCCAAAGCCTTTCCTTGTGTACTCAATCCTTCATTTAATGAACCCTGTCTGTCACTTACGTTTGTTGCCACATACAACTAACCCCCAAAAGAGAAACAAATGATTATTTAATGTTTTTCATTTTTAATAGCAGGAGTTGTAAATATAGAATTCTTGAACTGAATGTAGTGAATTTATATAATATACTATAGAGTTTTCCAACCTGTTAAACTGAAACTTGAAAATGGATTAGGTGAGAACACAGGTAATTGGATATTGGGGCAATAGAGTGTGAAGTGAGATTGGGGTAGTTGGAGCAACAGTCATATCCATTATGTCTGGCAATGGTAGATGCTGGCAGGTGTGTGTCTGTGTTGTGAAAGGCTTGCATATTTTCACCAATAGGTGTCAGTAAAGTCCCACTAAAAATGTGGGGAAATGCCAGTCTTTCTCTGGGACATAACCAGACTTCTGTTCACCGGTTCTGCCTTTCAGCAGGTCAACAGAAATGCCACAAAATAAACGAGTGTCTGTACGTCAGGAGTAGCGCTGTCTCCTAAATTTATTGGGCTGGAACTACGGGAGTAATGGGGGTTGGGCGCACATGTGGAATGCTGATGGCAGAACAGAATCATTTGTAGACTGCCAGAGAGGTGGGAGATCTCTGGTGTTCATTGAGAGAATTAGTTGAGCAGAACGGGTATAAAATTAAAGGGGCATGTAGGATCGGTGAGGATAAAGAGATTCCCCCAGGGGGGTGGGACGGGGGGGAGATTCATTGTGTGCCAGTTAATTTTATTTTGGTTTATTCTTGGTGGCCAGGTCTGTGTTGTGTCTCAAGATACTTTTAGCCTTTGGTACAGCACCTTTGTGTGGTGTCAGTGTTGTGATTGGTTGTGCTTGTAACCTGGACGAGGGGCTTATCTGGCGGCAGACGGGGGGAGAAGCCCTAGCCTGGAAGCCAGAGTGTACAGCGGCGTTGGCAAAATCGGAGACCAGGCTGGAGGCGCTGCGGGAAGTTGGAACAGGAAGTGCAGCAGTTTCTTGAGAAGCCTTTAGTTTATTCAGAGCTCAGAGTGCAGTAACTCCTCCCCCTCTATCTATTTGCACTTCAGTTTCCCACATAGTGGTCCTTAGCTATGACCTAACACAGCTCTTCTGATGCAGCCAATCAGCTCCCAAGCCTAGAGAAACAGACAGAACACAAATGATTCTGTGGCCGAGAAGGGTGGAGCCAGTTAGACTCTCTGAGCTGACGGAGCATGGTGGCCGGATGTTGGGCTTTGACTGGGCATTGTTGGGCGTTGTTTTTGCAGAGGTCATTATAGTAGAATCTCTACTCTCCATCACCATCAGGGAATCCGTGTTGCCGGATAGTAGAAAATTTTGTATAGTAGAGCGTACCCTAAAGATTATGCAGGAGCCAAATTACTGAAGTATTTATTTATTAATTTTTATTAAAAATCTCAATGTATTATTTTATTGCTCAAGGGCCCCACCTGCTGGCCAAATGATTTTACAATAGCTTCTATTTTCAAGTAAATGTCTGAGGGACATGCACTATAAGTTCAAAGGAGCACAGACAAGCACCCCATCCTGTGTAAGTTTGTAAGCACACAGACTAGCACCTCAATCTTGTGTACGTTTATTAGTGCACAGACAAGCATCCCCATCTTTTCAAATGAATGCAACCAGCCTGCTGCTTGACTATTGAATCTGACCAATCAGAGGAACTGCTATGTTGTGATGGGACGGTACTCCTCACAAACTGAAGCCACCTTTCTGTGGACCACACTACAGCCTCTGGACAGCACAGTAGCCAATCACATACACCCAGGGCTTCACTCTAGCCAATTGTGAGCTGTCCTGCGGGTCCAACATTCACAGTCAGCTCTGGCACAGTCAGGTTTTTTTAGACCATGCAGTGTTTCATTTCACAGAGGACCAGTGCATTTAAGCAAGGTGCTGCTCTAAAGTCTCTCTGATTCCCTGTGATAACGAGTGGAGTTCTGCACTTTTTCTTTAGTTTATAAAAAAGAAGAGAAGAAAACATGAAGCTGGTTTGCTGTGCAGGACCTATTTCCCTATTTTTTCTCTCACAAACAGAGCCCCCCAAAAGTGTTGTAATGGTAGAGGGAAATTGGTTATTTTTGCTCTGTGCTTACGGTAAATGGATATGAATATGAGACAAAAGTACAGTCAGCTGTTAATATCATGGTATGTGTGTTACCATTTCTCAGAAACTGCTGTCTTTATGTTGAGTCCCCCTATTTTCAGCTGTGTAAAAGTAAAAAAAAAAAAAATTAAATTAAAAAGCAGAAGTTCTTTCCTCCATATTTTCAGCTTTCTATTGCTTTGGTTTTTATTTATTTATTTTTTTTTATCTCATCTATTCATAAAACTGTTTCAAAAGTCTTCTGGCTTGTCTCTGTATTTTTTGGCAAATTCTAATTTGGCCTTTTGATTCTTGACGTTGATGTGAGGTTTTGCATTTTGCTGTTTAGCCTCTATAATTCTACTCTCAGAGACTTCTGCATTTGGCGGCTTGCTTTATTGTTACCCCTGCCCTCTGGAGATTGCTGGTGACATCACTGACCGTAGTTTTAGGGTTCTTCTTCACAACTCTTCACAGGATTCGTCTGTCATCAACTGCAATACAACTCATACAGGTACTTAGAGTTGTATGTAGCCTACACAACTCACATACAAGTTTGAATAGTTTATTATCTGTTTGGCACTGTGAGTGCCTGTGGGTTTTCTGGCTTCTATTGTTGGTGGCTTCTTGTCAGTAGACAGGAAAGGTAAGAGTGACCTTCTGCAGATATATATTTAAATTTAGTTGATTGTAGTTACAGAAAAGCGGAAGGTAAAGCAGTGATGAAGTAGAAGGGTGGGAGCTTCTGTAAGAATTTTTTTTGCAACTTGCTGTCCACACAAGCAGATAAGAAATGAATGCATTAGAGGTGATGTACAGTATATATATTAGCCCAGGGGTTTCTTTTTTATCACTCTTTTGATCACTGAAGTTGAAGCACTAACCTTCCTGTTGAAGCATGCAGGCAAACAGAGGGGTCACATTGATCTGTGAGTACTACCGAATTAGTTTTTTTATGTAAAGGTTTTTAACAGACAAGTATGTTTTTGTGGTGAAATTTGCCTTTGATTGATATAAAATTAACCACAACAACACATTTGTTAAGTTATGCTTAAATAAATAAGTATGATTTGACCTCACTAATACTAAAATGCTCTACAGCGTTTGGGCTGCATTGGAATGACCTGCGTTATGGGAAAAAAAGAAAAGTATGAGTGAAGAAGTGTGCTTTTGCTTCGGTAGATAACATACCTTGAATGATCACTAACAATTTTTTGTGAAAGAAGAAATACAATTTTATTTATTTGTTATTTGAAAGAGACATTGGACAGTTAGTAACTGCCCCAGAATTAGCTTGATAACTAAATTTCTTCAGTAGTCCCTTGGCAGGTGGGAAAGTGGGAAAATTTACAAAAAATATGTACAAGCAGCAATTTACAATTAGAATAAAAAGGATGGTGTGCATCAATACACTCTAGCAGTAAAATAAAAAATCTAAATAATCGCAAAAGGTACCACTGTAGCATATTGTGCTACAAATAAAATAATAAAACAAAAAATTACATGATAAAAGGTAAAACAATTGCACTTAAAAATATAACAGTGGTGATATATGACTGGCTTTTTAGCAAGAATTTTCAGTGTATTTTTGCACAGAACATGTAAAGGCTTCAAATATGTTCACACAAACAGATATACGCTCCATTCAAACTGATCATTGCCGAACTCGAACACTGACTGGTGGACCTGATTTTACCCAACTTCCAAAGTACTGCATGGATGACATCTTGAAATCAAACAGCAATGATGGGGATGTATTTAGGCTTTATTTGGAACATATTTATGGTTTTGTATTTTTCTTGCGCTTATTGCATTTCTTTGGCCATTTCGATGATGATGTCAATGATTCCTGTCTTTTTCTTTTTTTTTTTTTTTACAGTGCTGAGTCTAATGACAAGACTGGGTGAGTGTTACTAGATTTTAAAACAAACCCCACCTTCTGTTACCTGATAATTAATCAGAGTTTAACCTTATTCAGACAGTTTAGTGAAACTTATGATTGATAACAGAATGTCATGCGTCACAATAAGACTGTCTCAGCATTATGATGTGATTAATTTGACTGCATATGTGGACGGTAATGTAGAAATATTATTCTGTGAGACTCGAGGCATGTCCTACAGTAGGGGGTGATACAGAGATCACAAACAGAAGCAGTTCTTTACTGTTCTAAAATAATAAAGCCACAGCATTAATCAGGACACTATAAACATGTCATGAGTATTTAAACACATGTACTGACGTAGTGCATGCACTGTTTGTACAGGGAGCCCAAAGGATGTACTGACTCTGCAGCCTAGCTGGCCCCTGTTCTTCACTGGAGAGACCATCACTCTCACGTGTTCGGGACAGCCATTCAAACATTATGGATTCACATGGTACAGAAATGAATCAAGTAGTCTTGTTTCAAAGCACACATCCCATAACAACATCTACACCATCGCACCTGTAACTGAAGCCCACAGTGGTGTATACTACTGTGCTGCTGAAAACAGGAGTGATCCTGTCAGACTGAACGTGTCAGGTGAGTCAAAACTGGTCAGCAGCTGAACACGGGTGGTCTCACTCGTCCCACAGAGAGACCATATTTAACACATTTATTCAATCTTCCCCTGTGCACATTGTGCTTCCCGTACCAGTTCATTTATTACAGGCAAATATAAAATTAACTTATTTTCACAAAAATGGGCTGGGTATACCACCAATTGAGTTGAGTTTCTGACTGTCACACTGTTTGTATTGTTAATATTTGAGCTTCTGTATGTTTACATCCATGGAATGTTGCCTTTTCTATCTGTTATGACAATGAGAGAACCAACTGCTTTAACTCTTTGTCTCAACCCCAATCAGAGCATGCCTGTCCCTCTGTAGTCATGTCTACACTCCACTAGCAAAGTTGTATATAAAAGTTGTGTAAATTTCTCTCGGTATGAGCATCTGCTAATGCCTGTAATGTAATGTAATGAGCAGTTAGAGCTGTGATACAGTCTGTCCGTCTTCACAGCCTCGCCCACACCCATTCTGAGATAGTCACATGCTTTCCCAGTACATGGATAAACGAACCATGTTCTACTGTATCCCAGATTAAAGCCAGTTTGCACTGTGCGTTTGATGATGCCATTATTAGGAACCTGGGGGAGAGATTCAGTCTGTTTTCTCTGTTATAGAGATACCCCCACCTGTCCTGACTGTCTCTCCACACAGGCAGTTATATGCAAGAGAACATGTCAGTCTCTCTTGTAAGGTTACAGAGACTTCAGCTGGCTGGGACTATTACTGGTAAAAAGGAACTGGATCACATGACATTGCCCATATTTCCAGAACATCTCAAGGCTTGTACACCCTCAGTGCTGCTCCTCTTACACACACAGGGGGGAGACCCAGTCTGGTAAACAGAGTATAGTTACCCAACCCACATACAGGTATCAGGTGAGTGGTGAGTACTGACAGGCATTATTCAGTGTAAAAAATTGGCACATTCTCATAATGCACTGGGTCCAACTGCTGTGATGATTCTGGGGCCCTGTTTCTTAGTTTAATTCCTGTACCATTACGATCAGGATTAGAGCTTTTTCATTTCTGATTTTTGAATATCTTCTCTTAATATCATTGAAAATTGGAATGTAGCTGCCCTGGTTTTTGTCCTTCATTTAGGGTGATTTGTTTTTTCCATAGTCATAAAAATACTGGCATGACAACAAAACTGTGACCCAGTCTGTCTGTTTCTACAGCACTGCCTAAAGCCACTCTGACGGTACAGCCAAAATGGCGCCGACTGTACAATGGAGAGACCGTCACCCTGAGGTGTGAGGTGGACTCCTACAGCAACTGGACATATTCCTGGTACAAAGACCAGGCCCAGATGGCTGTGTCCCAGACTGCTGGTCACAGTGTAACTGGTGACAGACTCACCATCCCTGGTGCTGCTGGGTCTGAGCAGGGGCAGTACTGGTGTGAGGGGAGGCTGGAGGGGAGAAATGTGACATCACAGCGCAGCGACTCCATCACTGTTGCAGGTGAGTCTCAGGTACGCTTTCAATTTGGATATGTCACATGCTCTATTGGATTCAGATCTGGGGACTGTGCAGGTCATTGGAGTAAAATTAAGTCGCCATCTTGTTTGTGGAACCAGCTAGAGGTGATGTGTGCTTTGTGACATGGCGCATTACCTGCTGGAAGTATCAACTCGAAAAAAGGTAGACTGTGGTCATAAAGGGATGTACATGGTCCGCTACAATGTTTAAGTATGTTCTGGCACTCAATTGATGCTCAGTTGGTATTAAGGGGCCTAATGTGTATGCCACAAAAACATTGCCCACACCATTACACTACCACTAACAGCTGTTACTGCTGACAGAAAGAAGGATGGGATTTTTTTGCAGTATGGATTCATCCTGTTTTGCCAAATTCAGACCCTACCATCTACGTATGTGTCATAGCAGAAATTGAGATTCCTCAGACCAGACATTTATCCATTCTTCAATTGTTTAGTTTTGGGTTGTGTATTCAGAGATGTCCTTCTGCGCAGCACTGTTGTAAATAGCTGTTATTTAACCATTTGCGGCATTTCTGCTGGCTTGAATGAGTCTGCCCATTTAACTCCGACGCTATCATTAATAAGGTGTTTTCACCCACAGATCTGCTACTCACTGGATTTTTTTGTTTATTGCACCACTCTCTGTAAATTTCATTCATGTTTTTGGGATTCTAATGAACTCAGCAGTGCTAGAGGCTTTGTATAATTAGTCTTAATTTCAATGATATTCAACTTATGCTCACACTATAGAGAATAAAAATATTCTGTGAATGATTTCACATATATAATTTACTTTTGAAGTTATGCTTCAAATATTTATATTTTATGAAATATTGCGCAGGACCACCTATTGATTCAAAGATAATTAATCTTTCTGACATGGTTCTTTTTCCCTTGTATTTTATACACAACAGCTTCCTCCTAAATCAAAACTGTGACCCAGTCTGTCTCCTTTCCACAGCCCTGCCTAATGCCTCTCTGACTGTAGAGCCAAAATGGCGCCCACTGTACAATGGAGAGACCGTCACCCTGAGGTGTGAGGTGGACTCCTACAGCAACTGGACATATTCCTGGTACAAAGACCAGGCCCAGATGGCTGTGTCTCAGACTGCTGGTCACAGTGTAACTGGTAACAGTCTCTCCATCCCTGGTGCTGCTGGGTCTGACCAGGGGCAGTACTGGTGTGAGGGGAGGCTGGAGGGGAGAAATGTGACATCACAGCGCAGCGACTCCATCAATCTGACTGTTGCAGGTGAGTCTCAGGTACGCTTTCAATTTGGATATGTCACATGTTCTGTTAAATTGAGATCTGGGGGCTGTGCATGTCATTGGAGTAAAATGAAGTCACCGCCATGTTTGTGGAACCAGCTGCAGGTGACGTGTGCTTTGTGACATGATGCATTACCTGTTGGAAGTATCCACTTGAAACGAGAAAGACTGTGGCCTTACAGGGATGCATATGGTCAGCTACAATGCTTAAGTATGTTCTGGCACTCAAATGATGTTCAGGTAGTATTAAGGGGCCTAAGTGGTGTCACAAAAACATTCCCCACACCATTACACCACCACTACTAGTCGTTACTGCAGAGACGAAGCAGGATGGATTCATCCTGTTTTGCCAAATTCTTACACTATCATGTTTCAATTGTTAGTCTTGGGTTGGGTATTCAGAGATGCCCTTATACACAGTACTGTTGTAAACAGCTGTTATATGAGCATGTGTGGCCTTTCTGCTAGCTTGAACGAGGCTGCCCATTCTGTTCTGGCCTCTCTTATTAGCAAGGTGTTTGCCCCCAAAGAGATGCCATTCACAGGAGTTTATTGCATCACTCCCCATGAAATCTAGAGACTGTACTATATAAAAATCCCAGGAGCAAAGCTGTTTCTGAGATGCTGGAACCACCATGTCTGGAACCAGCTATCATACCATGGTCAAAGTCGCTTAGATTGTGTATCTTGCTCATTATAATTATGGTTGAACAAAAAACGAAAACTCTTTACCATGTCTCCATGCTTTATATGTTGACTTGCCGATGCCACGCCCTTGTTGTGAGATGATATTAAACAGGGAGATAAAGAGGCAGGAGAGGAAATTGTTTACTGAAACACAGGAAATTATATTAATCAGATATGCAGCTCACAAAAGGGGCCAGCTTTTGGTTGTCAACCTCAGCACCAGATGTAATGTCGCCCCTGCTGATATCTATTATTTACGCTCAAAAAGCAAGTTTCCCCATTGGGCTCCATTCATTTTTGAAAACAAAAATAAATACTCAAATATATATGTTAACTATATTAGGAAGAAAAAACTCTTCAAATAATTTGTTCAGACATGTTATTGGCATTCTCCTGAATTCAGCCGTGCTAGAGGCTTTGTATAATTGTCCTAATTTCAATCATATTCAAATAATGCAAACATTAAAAAATTATGTAAATTATTTTGCATACATAATTTGCTTTTGGTTAAATGCTTCAAATATCATAATTTATTTTTTGTGCAGGCCTGTCTATTAATTCAAAGACAATGTACCTTTCTGCCAGGTTATTTTTCATTACACTTTAGACATAACCCTTTCCTCCTCAGTCACATGAACATTCTGACAGAAGAAACTGTGACCCAGTCTGTGTCCTTTCCACAGCCCTGCCTAATGCCACTCTGATCATGAAGCCAAAATGGCGCCCACTGTACAATGGAGAGACCGTCACCCTGAGGTGTGAGGTGGACTCCTACAGCAAGTGGACACATTTCTGGTACAGAGACCATAACCAGACAGCCACATCTCTCTCTAAAGAGTACAGTGTAAACATCACTGGGGCTGCTGGGTCTGACCAGGGGCAGTACTGGTGTGAGGGGAGGCTGGAGGGGAGAAATGTGACATCACAGCGCAGCGACTCCATCACTCTGACTGTTGCAGGTGAGTCTCAGGTAGGCTTTCCAATTATATATAAAACTTTATCCTTAAAATAATTGCATTGCTCTCCATTCACTTACCATACATAGGAGCAACACACAGTATAACAATTTATACTATGGCTTGGACAAATATTTAATTCCGATTGGTTGACTGCTATGTCAACCAATCGTTTTATTCGTGTTTGTATAAAGGCATGGCGATGTGGGTAATTTTGCCTCATTATGGTTTCATATCACTACACGAAAACTTTCAATTTGTTGACTTAGCAATCCTGAAATAAAAGGCAACTTAACACTACGTTATTTTAAAAAAATCAATCGCTAAGTTTAAATGTGCAGATAGAAAGCATTTTTTTATCCAGAAAATATCTCAGTTTCAACACATTTCACATTTATGTGGTCAGGGGTGCAGCATTTATTAAGCTTGGAGATATTAACGTATCGTAGTTATGTGGATGAGAATATATGATACAGCGGACTGTTTTCCCACTATACCGGTTGCTAAATGCATCATGACAATAACTGTGAATTTTGTTTATCATTGTTTAATGTCTTTTCTCTTTTCTTATATTTTTGATGGCTGATAGTGAGACTACTCTGCATACATAAGAAAAGAGAAACACTGGTTTATCATTACCAAAGGAACCATATTTAGTGTAGTGGCAGATGTGTACATAATAGTGTTAGTTTTGTAATTAATAAAATGTCTTTAAAAATACCTTTTTATTTAAATTTTTCCATGCATTTTAGTTGTAGCCATAGTATAAGAGATATTAATTCACTCACTTCATGGGTTCCGATTGCCACTCTGTCACACCATATATTCTTGTATATGCACAGGTTTATATCCTCCACATATCCCTCATCTCTGTGTCTCTCCACAGGTAGACTGGTATTCGGTCTGGGAGCTGCTCCTCTCCTGCTGGCCTCCATTATACTGTGTGTGAAATGGTGCAGGAAACCAGGTGATGTCATTTTACAGGGGAACACATCTAAAAACAACGTGTGTTTCAGATTTCAGGCTGCAACACTGTTCATTCTCACCCCCAGTTCTCTCCCTCTGTTGTGTTTATACATGTTTGTTGATGTGCAGGATCGTCTAATGAAGCAGCTGTCAAGTACACTGAAGAGAATGTGGAAGTTGATTTATAAAACCTTCACACAGAAGCTGGATCAGTGTGCTCATGTCGAATGAGGAACGTTTGAGAGCTCAGGATTATTTTTCGATGTGATGCTTCTCAGCTTGCAGGAGGGGAAATCCTGATCGAGGGTGCAGTTATGGGGACACTCAGTGAGTTTTGGGAATGAAGCAGTCGTGCCTTTAGAGTGCAGGATCTGTATAATATATGTGAGGTTCTGATTCACCAGAGCTGCACTTGTGGTCTTTGTCTAAGTTAGTCTGCTTTCATTGCTGTATGTTGGTTTCAGGTCCTACGTTGAACTTTATATATTATGCAGTGCACTCGACACAAGCTTACATACAGCCTAAACAGCGGAGACTCTGCAACATGTTAAACATGCATTTCATGTGTCTGCTTTTATTAGTATTACATTAAATGGACTTTAAAGTGTGTTCTTTTTTGTTCTTTCTTTATTTTGTTAACATAAGAAATAAATGAAAAAAATGAACATGTGTAATGTAACATCCCCAGTAGGTCAGTTATAGCACCTTCCACTGTGGTGAACAACACAATCTAATCCAAGTGTGAGAAGGAGAAACCGAACAGGAATGGTGAACTGAATGTGGAGAGAGAAGCTGAGGGCTCGATTGTTTTTATTATATTATTTTTATATAATTACTGTTAATACTTCTACTGCAATAACAATTTACCAGTCATAACTTTCTTGTGTTCATTCTTCGTGGGGATGAATTGTGAAAAATAAATATTAATAAATAAGTAGTCTAATTCTGGCATTTGTCTCTCTTGATGCTATATTATGCTGATTCCACCATATTATTTTGACTACATTGTCATTTTGATATTGCTTGTAATAGCATATCGTCATTAAAAATGTTATTAGTTACGGTATTTCTGTCTTTGCATGATGAAGTTTTCGATGATAACATAGAGTAATCACATATGAAAAATAAATAGGGCATCATTGTCAGGACTGGCGAGGGAATGGACCCAAATGCAGAGTAAAAAAATCCAAGAACTCCAAAAGGAAAATTCACACAAATACTTGAATTACCAAAACTAAGGAACAAATGCAGGAAACCAGAAAATGCCTCGCAGGGCAAATCCCAAAAACACAAAAGAAAAATACAAATAAACAGAAAAAGAAAAACACACAGAACAAAACTCGGGCAGGGCAGGAACTCATGGGCGGAAACACAGAGGCAGAAAAACATGTGGAAACACAAGGAACCAGCACCCAAGTCAGGGAAACAAAGAACTCAAATAGACACGACACTAACGAGACACAGGAGGGCACAATGCACAATTAGACCACAGAGAAGGAAGGGAAAACGAGACATAACCAAAAAACAATAATAGATTAATTGAAAACAATAATACAATTAAACAGGGAAAAGGAACAGAACTACAAACTGAAGTGCCGCCATCTGGTGGCCCAAAAAAGGAAACGCAGACAAGCACAGAACCATGACAATCATAAATAAAAAATGAGAACAGCTAAATTTAATTTGATCTTAAATAATTTTTCAGCACCATTTGGCCAGGGCAATGATGGGATAGGCTGTTGGCTTGGCAAGCGTTTTTGAGGAAGTAGACTACAAGTGATTTACATTACCGGCATTTAGCAGACACTGTTATCCAGAGCGACTAGCACAGCTTTTACATTGCATCTACATTGGATCCATTTATACAGCTGCACTTAAACTGAAACAATGCAGGCTAGGTACATTGCTCAAGGGTACAACGGCTGTGTCCTACACAGGAATCAAACCTATGACCTCTGGGTTACAAAGCCAGTTCTACTCATTATACTGTGCTATCGCTCATGCTAACGTAATAGCGTGTCTTTGGATGTTCATCACATTTGCTGTCCTTTCTGAACCGATGTTGCTTTAAAGCAGTATCCGTTCAAATGCCTACATAAGGATCATATAGTTTTAAAGTGCGCTAAGGTTCTGTTGACCTCGTGCTGGGTGCCCCCTAAAGACTGTCAGAGATTGCGCCTTCGGCCTGGGTGAGTAAACAAAGTATTTTTTGGGAACAGATTGGGCTACAATTGGCGCATCACTGATGAAATGAGCAATACAGAAATGGCAGCTTCAGTCTTGCATGTTTACGGAGTGAGACTGCGGTGACGTGGTGCTGAATGATATTTGCAGTACTCTGGCAGCGCGTGGTGCTCAATGGACAGCGGTCACTCCTGGTTCAGGGCTGATGTATAATGCTCGTGTACAGGAGACCTCTGGATTGAAACAGTGCTGCAGTCATTAATGCATGTTATGAAACATTTCTAATAGGAATCAATAAAATGTATACAACACAATAAACGTTGATTTAACGCACTTAAATAATAACTTTTTGAGATAACCTTTATTTTTTTATAAGCTCCCTGACATGGAATGGACACCTAGCTGTTCACTTGACTATAAACACAAATATACGGACTTTCACATTTCTCCAGAGGAAGAAAGTGCTGCATCACACATGCTCTCTGGTGTATGCACACACTGTTATTTTCCTGCCACACACAGGGGGAAAGCTGCAGAACGTTTATAAAATACGTGGGCATGTCATACTTCTCTGATTACCTCCCCTAAAAAAAAAATGAAAGTATAAAAATAACGGACGCTGCGGCTTATTAGCTTCCCTTCGTGAGCATGTGATCAGAGTACAGAAACCACATGATCGGCTCTAACCTGCAGCTCTGTTTATATTTCAAAAGGAGGAGAGAGGAGCATGGCACTAAAATGCAGACGCACATGGTAACCGTTGCAGCTTCCTGCAGCTGTGTTTGGGTTAGGATACTCTGCGATTTCAGAGGGGATGGCAGCCGCTCTGAGAGCTTCTCAGTTTCACAGTTAAATGTGTAACCTTCACAGCTTTCTTCAACTCAGCGTAGGTGAGCTGGGCATGCGAGAGGGATGCAAATTTCTATTGCAAATTACACCTCAGCCAACATGATCAATTTGTGAATAATATTTCTGTAAATAATATTCTATACATCATTTAGCATTCAAACAGAGTTACATTATAAACTTCAGGGTTTTCTGAGACCTTAAAAGTTGCAGATATTGTGTTGTTACAGTATGATTTTGGAAGCAGTTGACTCTTACTTTGCCAAGTTTCTGTTCATGACCAAAAGGCTCAGTTTTGGTGAAACCAGACAATTGATTTACACAATTGCTCTCACTAAGGCCTTTGTTTGTGCAGCATTTCCTAAGAGCCTGTTGGTATGACGGTGTGATTGTATGGTTGAATATGAGACTTGGTGATCTCAAAAAGATACTAAATTCAAACTGTGATCCATGGGCTCTTCTTTGCCTCCCTCATCATCTTCCTCGCTGGGTGGGGGTGCCATATGTCCAACTTTGCTACTTCTTTTACAGGAAGGTTGCTGATATTTACAAATCCTTCAAGATGGAGTCTTCAAGCACATTAGTCAATCCTCTTCCCAGACAACCCTCCCCCATTCCCAACTCAGTACTCCTCCCCCCATCTCTCTTTCTGCTTCATCTCCTCTTCTCTCTCTTTACCAAGTCTCTTGTTTCTGTTATCTCCTCTCATACTGTATCTTCCAGGTCACATCTCCAGTCTGCTCTGACCCCTGGTGGTGGAATGAGTTTCTGACTGCTGTCAAGACCTGAGAAGCCCTTCCCATCTTCCCACTGCAGTCAGGACAGCAGAAGCCCTGCCCATCTTCCCACTGTAGTCAGGACAGCTGAAACCCTGCCCATCCTCCCACTGCAGTCAGGACAGCAGAAACCCTGCTCATCTTCCCACTGTAGTCAGGACAGTAGAAACCCTGCCCATCTTCCACTGTATACTGTAGACTCAGCCCCACAGATTCCACCATGGCTCCCCTAACCTACTTTTTTTTCTTTATATTTCCTTTAGAATAATGTTACAGGTTCAGCAGTGTAAAGTTATCTGTCTAACGGTACTTGCATTTATCACAGTATAACAGTTGTTTTGTAGGGTAACATTACACTTATTAGTTATAAATGGGCATCTATGCCTTCTTAATGAATTGGCACCTATTTAAGTATTATTTAATTTTTATTTTTTATTCATTATGACCTGAGATTTGGTCCCCGTATTTGTTTCCCCGAGTGTCTTTTCTTCCTCCTGGGGAGGTTGTGACCTCACTCGCTGGATTCCTAAGTATTCAGACTGGGTCTGTATATATGTATATAGTTTAGACCCGGTTCCTGTTTTAGTAAAGGGTTTATGTGACTGCATCTCTGTTAACAGAACCATAAAATGAAAAAAAAAAATTGAATCCATTTTTGTAAATATAGAAATTTCCTCTGATTTTCAGAATGGGCAATGAAACATTTGTAGACCTGGCTTGTGTTTCTCGTTGCGTAACCTGCTGTTCAAATCTGAATTATGACAAAATGTTATATTTTATTTTTTAAAAACAAACAAGTATTCATGTATGAAGGCAAGTAGGCAATCTCAGCAACTTGTGGATCCCTCTGTGACGCTTTTGACAACTCATAAACTGCATTAGGTCATAATTCGAATTCGAATGAACAGAGGTTCTGCGCCGGTTTTATATTTTCACCACTAGGTGTCAGTAAACTCCCACTAAAATCCCATTTCAGTGACTGTGGGGAAATGCCAGTCTTTCTCTGGGACATAACCAGACTACTGTTCACCGGTTCTGCCTTTCAGCAGGTCAACAGTAATGCCACAAAATAAACAAGTGTCTGTACGTCAGGAGTAGCGCTGTCTCCTAAATTTATTGGGCCAGAACTACGGGAGTAATGGGGGTTGGGCGCACGTGTGGAATGCTGATGGCAGAACAGAATCATTTGTAGACTGCCAGAGAGGTGGGAGATCTCTGGTGTTCATTGAGAGAATTAGTTGAGCAGAACGGGTATAAAATTAAAGGTGCATGTAGGATCGGTGAGGAGAAAGAGATTCCCCCAGGGGGGTGGGACGGGGGGGAGATTCCTTGTGTGCCAGTTAATTTTATTTCGGTTTATTCTTGGTGGCCAGGTCTGTGTTGTGTCTCGAGATACTTTTAACCTTTGGTACAGCACCTTTGTGTGGTGTCAGTGTTGGGATTGGTTGTGCTTGTAACCTGGACGAGGGGCTTATCTGGCAGCAGACGGGGGGAGAAGCCATAGCCTGGAAGCCAGAGTGTACAGCGGCGTTGGCAAAACCACGGACCAGGCTGGAGGCGCTGTGGGAAGTTGGAACAGGAAGTGCAGCAGTTTCTTGAGAAGTCTTTAGTTTATTCAGAGCTCAGAGTGCAGTAACTCCACCCCCTCTATCTATCTGCTCTTCAGTTTCCCACATAGTGGTCCTTAGCTATGACCTAACACAGCTCTTCTGCTGCAGCCAATCAGCTCCCAAGCCTGGAGAAACTGACAGAACACAAATGATTCTGTGGCCAAGCAGCCATGAAGTCAGCATATGCAAGAAGGGTGGAGCCAGTTAGACTGTCTCTGAGCTGACGGAGCATGGTGGCCTGATGTTGGGCTTTGACTGGGCATTGTTGGGCATTGTTTTTGCAGAGGTCATTATAGTAGAACCTCTACTCTCCATCACCATCAGGGAATCCGTGGTGCCGTATAGTAGAAAATTTTGTATAGTAGAGCGTACCCCAATGGATTATGCAGGAGCCAAATTACTGAAGTATTTATTTATTCATTATTTTTAAAAACTCAATGTATTATTTTATTGCTCAAGGGCCCCACCTGCTGGCCAAATGATTTTACAATAGCTTCTATTTTCAAGTAAATGTCAGAGGGACATGCACTGTAAGTTCAAAGGAGCACAGACAAGCACCCCATCCTGTGTAAGTTTGTAAGCACACACACTAGCAGCTCAATCTCGTGCACGTTTTTTAGTGCACGGACAAGCATCCCCATCTTTTCAAATGAATGCAACCAGCCTGCTGCTTGACTATTGAGTCTGACCAATCAGAGGAGCTGCTATGTTGTGATGGGATGGTACTCCTCACAAACTGAAGCCACCTTTCTGTGGACCACACTACAGCCTCTGGACAGCACAGTAGCCAATCACATACACCAAGGGCTTCACTCTAGCCAATTGTGCGCTGTCCTGCGGGTCCAACATTCACAGTCAGCTCTGGCACAGCCAGGTTTTTTAGACCATGCAGTGTTTCATTTCACAGACAACCAGCGCATTTAAGCAAGGTGCTGTCCTAAAGTCTCTCTAATACCCTGTGATAACAAGTTAAGTTCTGCATTTTTCGTTAGTTTATAAAAAAGAAGAGAAGAAAACATGAAGCTGGTTTGCTGTGCAGGACCTACTTCCTTATTTTTGCTCTCACAAACAGAGCCCCCCAAATGTGTTGCAATGGTAGCGGGAAATCGGTTATTTTTGCTCTGTGCTTACGGTAATTGGATATGAATATGAGACAAAAGTACAGTCAGCTTTCAATATCATGGTATGTGTGTTACCATTTCTCAGAAACTGCTGTCTTTGTGTTGAGTCCCCCTATTTTCAGCAGTGTAAAAGTAAAAAAAAAATAAAAAAATTAAAAAGCAGAAGTTCTTTCCTCCACACTTTCAGCTTTCCATTGCTTTGGTTTTATTTTTATTTTTTTGACTCATCTGTTCATAAAACTGTTTCAAAACTCTTCTGGCTTGTCTCTGTATTTTTTGGCAAATAATAATTTGGCCTTTTGATTCTTGATGTTGATGTGAGGTTTTGCATTTTGCTGTTTAGCCTCTATAATTCTGCTCTCAGAGTCTTCTGCATTTGGCGGCTTGCTATATTTTTTCCCCTGCCCTCTGGAGACCGCTGGTGACATCACTGACCGTAGTTTTAGGGTTCTCCTTCACAGCTCTTCACAGGATTCATCTGTCATCATCTGCAGTACAACTCATACAGGTACCTAGAGTTGTATGTAGCCTACACAACTCACATACAAGTTTGGATAGTTTATTCTCTGTTTGGCACTGTAAGTGCCTGTGGGTATTCTGACTTCTGTTGTTGGTGGCTTTTTGTCAGAAGACAGGAAATGTAAGAGTGATCTTCTGTAGATATATATTTAAATTTAGTTTATTTTAATTACAGAAAAGCGGAAGGTAAAGCAGTGATGAAGTAGAAGGGTGGGAGGTTCTGTGAGAATTTTTTCGCAACTTGCTGTCCACACAAGCAGATAAGAAAAGAATGCATTAGCGGTGCTGTACAGTATATATAAAAGGCCAGGGTTTGCTTATGGCACTTTTGACCACTGAAGTTGAAGCATTAAACTTCCTCTTGAATCATGCAGGCAAACAGAGGGGTCACATTGATCTGTGAGTACGACCAAATCAGTTTTTTAATGTAAAGGTTTTTAACAGACGTTTTGTTTTTGTGCAGAAATTTGCATTTGATTGAAACAAAACAACAACAACACATTTGTTAAGTTATGTTTAAATAAATAAGTATTATTTGACCTCACTAATACTAAAATGCTCTACAGCGTTTGGGCTGCATTGGAATGACCTGCGTTATGGGAAAAGAAGTAAAGAATGAGTGAATGAAGTATGCTTTTGCTTCAGTAGATAACATACCTTGAATGATCACTAACCAATTTTTTTTGGAAGAAGAAATGCAATTTTATTCATTTGTTATTTGAAAGAGACATTGGACAGTTAGTAACAGCCCCAGAATTATCTTGATAACTAAATTTCATCAGTAGTCCCTTGGCAGGTGGAAAAGTGGGAAAATTTACAAAAAAATATGTACAAGCAGCAATTTCTAATTAGAATAAAAAGGTTGGTGCGCATCAATGCACTCTAGCAGTAAAATAAAAAATATAAATAATTGCAAAAGGTACCAATGTAGCATACTGTACTACAAATAAAATAATAAATCAATAAATTACATGATAAAAGGTAAAACAATTGCACTTAATAATATGACAGTGGTGATATGTAACTGGCTTTTTAACCAAAACTTTCAGTGCATTTTTGCACAGAACATGTAAAGGCTTCAAATATGTTCACACAAACAGATATACTCTCCATTCAAAATGATCATGGTTGAACTCAAACACTGACTGGTGGACCTGAGTTTACCCTACTTCCAAAGTACTGCATGGATGATATCTTGAAATCAAACAGCTTGAAATCAAATGATGGGGATATATTTAATCTTTATTTGGAACATATTCATGGTTTTGTATTTTTCTTGTACTTATTGCATGTCTTTGGCCATTTCGATGATGATGTCAATGATTCCTGTCATTTTTTTTACAGTGCTGAGTCTAATGACAAGACTGGGTGAGTGTTACTAGATTTTAAAACAAACCCCACCTTCTGTTACCTGATAATTTATCAGAGAATAACCTTATTCAGACAGTTTAGTGAAACTTATGATTGATAACAGAATGTCATGCTTCACAATAAGACTGTCTCACAGCTTTATGATGTGATTAATTTGACTGCATACGTGGACGGTAATGTAGAAATATTATTCTGTGAGACTCAAGGCATGTCCTACAGTAGGGGGTGATACAGAGATCACAACCAGAATCAGTTCATTACTGTTCTAAAATAATAAAGCCACAGCATTAATCAGGACACTATAAACATGTCATGAGTATTTAAACACATGTACTGACATAGTGCATGCATTGTTTGTACAGGGAGCCCAAAGGCTGTACTGACTCTGCAGCCTAACTGGCCCCTGTTCTTCACTGGAGAGACCGTCACTCTCAGGTGTTTGGGACAGCCATTCAAACATTATGGATTCACGTGGTACAGAATTGAATCAAATCGTTGGGAGATAAAGCACACATCCCATGAAAACATCTACACCATCGCACCTGTTACTGAAGCCCACAGTGGTGCATACAGATGTGCTGCTGAATCCAGCAGTGATCCTGTCAGACTGAACGTGTCAGGTGAGTCAAAACTGGCCAGCAACTGAACACTGGTGGTCTCACTCGTCCCGCAGAGAGACCATATTTAAAACATTTATTCAATCTTCCCCAGTGCACATTGTGCTTCCCGTACCAGTTCATTTATTACAGGCAAATATAAAATTAACTTATTTTCACTTAAATGGGCTGGGTATACCACCAATTGAGTTGAGTTTCTGCCTGTCACGCTGTTTGTATTGATAATATTTGAGCTTCTGTATGTTTAAATTCATGGAACGCAGCCTTTTCTATCTGTTATGACAATGAGAGAACCTACTGCTTTAGCTCTTTGTCTCAACCCCAGTCAGAGCATGCCTGTCCCTCTGTAGTCATGTCTACACTCCACTAGCAAAGGTGTATGTAAAAGTTATGTAAATTGCTCTGGGTATGAGCATCTGCTAATGCCTGTAATGTAGTGTAATGTAATGAGCAGTTAGAGCTGTGACACAGTCTGTCCGTCTTCACAGCCTCACCCACACCCGTTCTGAGATAGTCACATGCTTTCCCCGTACATGGATAAGCGAACCATGTTCTACTGTATCACAGATTAAAGCCAGTTTGCACAGTGTGATTGATGATGCCATTATTAGGAACCTGGGGGAGAGATTCAGCCTGTTCTCTCTGTTATAGAGATACCCCCGCCTGTCCTGACTGTCTCTCCACACAGGCAGTTATATGCAAGAGAACATGTCAGTCTTTCTTGTAAGGTTAGAGAGACCTCAGCTGGCTGGGAATATTACTAGTAAAAAGGAACTGGATCACATGACATTGCCCATATTTCCAGAACATCTAAAGGCTTGTACACCCTCAGAGCTGCTGCTCTTACACACACAGGGGGGAGACCCAGTCTGGAATAGTATAGTTACCCCATAGAGTACAGTTACCCCACCCACATACAGGTATCAGGTGAGTGCTGATTTTGTACACAGAGTATAGTTACCCCACCCACATACAGATATCATGTGAGTGCTGATTTGTACACAGAGTACAGTTACCCCACCCACATACAGGTATCAGGTGAGTGCTGACAGGCATTTTTCAGTCTGCAAAATTGGCACATTCCCATTATGCACTAGGTCCAACTGCTGTGATGATTCTGGGGTCCTGTTCCTTAGTTTAATTCTTGTGCCACTACAATCAGGATTAGAGATTTTTTCATTTCTGATTTTTGAATATCTTCTCTTAATATCATTGAAAATAGGAATGCAGCTGCCCTGGATTTTGTCCTTCATTTAAGGTGATTTGGTTTCTCCATAGTCATAAAAATACTGGCATGACAACGGAACTGTGACCCAGTCTGTTTGTTTCTACAGCACTGCCTAAACCCACTCTGACGGTAGAGCCAAAATGGCGCCCACTGTACAATGGAGAGACCGTCACCCTGAGTTGTGAGGTGGACTCCTACAGCAACTGGATATATTTCTGGTACAAAGACCAGGCCCAGATGGCTGTGTCTCAGACTGCTGGTCACAGTGTAACTGGTAACAGACTCACCATCCCTGGTGCTGCTGGGTCTGACCAGGGGCAGTACTGGTGTGAGGGGAGGCTGGAGGGGAGAAAAGTGACATCACAGCGCAGCGACTCCATCAATCTGACTGTTGCAGGTGAGTCTCAGGTACACTTTCAATTTGGATATGTCACATGCTCTATTGGATTGAGATCTGGGGGCTGTGCAGGTCATTGGATTAAAATGAAGTCGTCGTCTTGTTTGTGGAACCAGCTAGAGGTGACGAGTGCTTTGTGACATGGCACATTACCTGTTGGAAGTATCATTTTGACCAAAGGTAGACTGTGGTCATAATGGGATGCACATGGTCCGCTAAAATGCTTAAGTATGTTCTGGCACTCAATTGATGCTCAGTAGGTATTAAGGGGCTTAATGTGTGTGCCACAAAACAATTGCCCACACCATTACACTACCACTAACAGCTATTTTTATTGCTGACACAAAGCAGGATGGGATTTTTATGCAGTATGGATTCATCCTGTTTTGCCAAATTCAGACCCTACCATCTATGTATGTGTAGTAGCAGAAATTGAGATTCGTCGGACCAGACATTTATCCATTCTTCAATTGTTTAATTTTGGGTTGTGTATTCAGAGATGTCCTTCTGTGCAGCACTGTTGTAAATAGCTGTTATTTAACCATTTGTGGCCTTTCTGCTAGCTTGAATGAGTCTGCCCATTCATCTCCGACGCCCTCATTAATAAGGTGTTTTCACCCACAGAACTGCCACTCACTGGATTTTTTTGTTTATTGCACCACTCTCTATAAATTTCAGACATGTTATTGGGATACTAATGAATTCAGCAGTGCTGGAGGCTTTGTATAATTGTTCTAATTTCAATGATATTCAAACAATGCTAACTAAAAATTAAAAAATTCTGTAAATTATTTTGCATACATAATTTGCTTTTGGTTAAATTCTTCAAATATAATAATAATAATTAATTTTTTTATGGAGGCCTGTATATTAATTCAAAGACAATGTACCTTTCTGCCAGGTTCTTTTTCATTACATTTTATACACAACTGTTTCCTCCTCAGTCACATGTACATTCTGACAGAAGAAACTGTGACCCAGTCTTTGTCCTATCCACAGCCCTGCCTAATGCCTCTCTGACTGTAGAGCCAAAATGGCGCCCACTGTACAATGGAGCGACCGTCACCCTGAGGTGTGAGGTGGACTCCTACAGCAACTGGACACATTTCTGGTACAGAGACCATAACCAGACAGCCACATCTCTCACTAAAGAGTACAGTGTAAACATTACTGGGGCTGCTGGATCTGACCAGGGGCAGTACTGGTGTGAGGGGAGGCTGGAGGGGAGAAATGTGACATCACAACCCAGCGACTCCATCACTCTGACTGTTGCAGGTGAGTCTCAGGTAGGCTTTCAAATTATATATAAAACTTTATCCTTAAAATATTTACATTGCTTCCATTCACTTACCATACATAGGATCAACAAACAGTATAACAATTTATACTATGGCTTGGACAAATATTTAATTCCGATTGGTTGACAGCCATGTCAACCAATCGTTTTATTTGTGTTTGTATATAGGCATGGCAATGTGAATAATTTTGCCTCATTATGGTTTCAAATCACTACACGAAAACTTTCAATTTGTTGACTTAGAAATCCTGAAATAAAAGAAAACTTAACACCACGTTATTTAAAAAAAATCAATCGCTAAGTTTAAATGCAGGGCAGTGCAGACAGAAAGCGTTTTTCATCCAGAAAATATATGTTTCAACACATCTCACATTTTTGTGGTCAGGGGTGCAGCATTTATTAAGCTTGGAAATCTTAGCATATCGTAGTTATGTGGATTAGAATATATGATACAGCTGACTGTTTTCCCACTATACCAGAATGAAGAGAATGTGGAAGTTGACTTATAAAACCTTCACACAGAAGCTGGATCAGTTTGCTCATGTGGAATGAAGAACGTTTGAGAGCTCAGGATTATTTTTCAATGTGTTGTTTCCTTTAGAGTGCAGGATCTGTATAATATATGTGAGGTTCTGATTCACCAGAGCTGCACTTGTGATCTTTCTCTAAGTTAGTCAGCTTTGATTGCTGTATGTTTGCTTCAGGTCCTATGCTGAACTTTATATATTATGTAGTAAACTCGCTGCAAGCTTACATACAACCTAAACAACTGAGACTCTGCAACATGTTCAACATGCATTTCATGTGTCTGCTTGTATTAGCATTAAATTAAATGGACTTTAAAGTGTGTTCTTTTTTGTTCCTTCTTTATTTTAACATAAGAAATAGATGAAAAAATAAACATATGTGTAATGTAACATCCCCAATAGATCAGTTATACCACCTTCCACTGTGGTGAAAAACACAATCTAATCCAAGTGTGAAAATGAGAAACCGAACAGGAATGGTGAGCTGAATGTGAAGAGAGAAGCTGAGGGCTCGATTGTTTTTATTATATTATTTTTATGTAATTACTGTTAATACTTCTACTGTAATAACAATTTACCAGTCATAACTTTCTTGTGCTCATTCTTCGTGGTGATGAATCGTGAAAAATAAATATTAATAAATAAGTAGGCTAAAGCTGGCATTTGTCTCTCTGATGCTATATTATGCTGATTCCACCATATTTTTTTGACTACATTGTCATCTTGATATTGCTTGTAATAGCAAATCGTCATTAAAAATGTTATTAGTTGTGGCATTTCTGTCTTTGCATGATGAAGTTTTCGATGATAACAAAGAGTAATCACATATGAAAAATAAATAGGCCATTATTGTCAGGACTGGCGAGGGAATGGACCCAAATGCAGAGTAAAAAAAATCCAAGAACTCCAAAAGGAAAATTTACACAAAGACTTTAATTACCAAAACTAAGGAACAAATGCAGGAAACCAAGAAATGCCTCGCAGGGCAATTCCCAAAAACACAAAAGAAAAATATAAAGAAACAGAAAACAGAAAATCCAAAAATCGCAAGAAGAAAAACATACAGAAGAGAACTCGGGCAGGGCAGGAACTCATGGGCAGAAACACAGAGGCAGAAAAACATGTGGAAACACAAGGAACCAGCACCCGAGCCAGGGAAGCAAAGAACTTAAATAGACACGACACTAACGAGACACAGGAGGGCACAATGCACAATCAGACCACAGAGAGGGAAGGGAAAACGAGATAACCAAAAAACAATAATAGAATAATTGAAAACAATAATACAATTAAACAGGGAAAAGGAACAGAACTACAAACTGAAGGGCCGCCATCTGGCGGCCCAAAAAAGGAAACGCAGACAAACACAAAACCATGACAATCATAATTAAAAAATGCGAATAGCTGCATTTAATTTGATCTTAAATAACTGTTCAGCTCACGTTGGCCAGGGCAATGAAGGGATAGGCTGTTGGCTTGACAAGCGTTTTTGAGGAAGTAGGCTACAAGTGATTTACCTTACCGGCATTTATCAGACACTGTTATCCAGAGCGACTAGCACAACTTTTACATTGCATCTACTTTGGATCCATTTATACAGCTGGACCTATACTGAAACAATGCAGACTAGGTACCTTGCTCAAGAGTACAATGGCTGTGTCCTACACGGGAATCAAACCTGTGACCTTTGGGTTACAAGACCAGTTCTACTCATTATACTGTGCTATCGCTCATGCTAACATAATAACAGTGTCTTTGGAAGTTCATCACATTCGTTGTCCTTTCTGAATCAATGTTGCTTTAATGCAGTATCCGTTCAAATGCCTACATAAGGGTGTGCCCCCTAAAGACTGTCAGAGATTGTTTTATTGCTCAAGGGCCCCACCTGCTGGCCAAATGATTTTACAATAGCTTCTATTTTCAACTAAATGTCAGAGGGAATTGCACTGTAAGTTCAAAGGAGCACAGACAAGCACCCCATACTGTATAAGTTTGTAAGCACACAGACTAGCACCTCAATCTTGTGTATGTTTTTTAGTGCACAGACAAGCATCCCCATCTTTTCAAATGAATGCAACCAGCATGCTGCTTGACTATTGAGTCTGACCAATCAGAGGAGCTGCTATGTTGTGATGGGACGGTACTCCTCATAAACTGATGCCACCTTTCTGTGGACCACACTACAGCCTCTGGACAGCACAGTAGCCAATCACATACACCAAGGGCTTCACTCTAGCCAATTGTGAGCTGTCCTGCGGGTCCAACATTCACAGTCAGCTCTTGCACAGTCAGGTTTTTTAGACCATGCAGTGTTTTATTTCACAGACAACCAGCGCATTTAAGCAAGGTGATGCCCTAAAGTCACTCTGATTCCCTGCAATAACAAGTGAAGCTCCGCATTTTTCTTTAGTTTACAAAAATACAAGAGAAGAAAACATAAAGCTGGTTTGCTGTGCAGGACCTACTTCCTTATTTTTGCTCTCACGAACAGAGCCCCCCAAAAGTGTTGTAATGGTAGCGGGAAATCGGTTATTTTTGCTCTGTGCTTACGATAATTGGATACGAATATGAGACAAAAGTACAGTCAGCTTTTAATATCATGGCATGTGTGTTACCATTTCTCAGAAACTGCTGTTTTTGTGTTGAGTCCCCCTATTTTCAGCAGTGTAAAAGTTAAAAAAAAAATTAAAATTAAAAAGCAGAAGTTCTTTCCTCTACACTTTCACTTTCCATTGCTTTCGTTTTTATTTTTTTATTTTTTTGTCTCATCTGTTCATAAAACTGTTACAAAACTCTTCTGGCTTGTCTCTCTATTTTTTGGCAAATTCTAATCTGGCCTTTTGATTCTTGATGTTGACGTGAGGTTTTGCATTTTGCTGTTTAGCCTCTATAATTCTGCTCTCAGAGTCTTCTGCATTTGGCGGCTTGCTATATTTTTTCCCCTGCCCTCTGGAGACTGCTGGTGACATCACTGACCGTAGTTTTAGGGTTCTCCTTCACAGCTCTTCACAGGATTCATCTGTCATCAATTGCAGTACAACTCATACAGGTACTTAGAGTTGTATGTAGCCTACACAACTCACATACAAGTTTGGATAGTTTATTCTGTTTGGCACTGTGAGTGCCTGTGGGTTTTCTGGCTTCTGTTCTTGGTGGCTTTTTGTCAGTATAGAGGAAATGTAAGAGTGATCTTCTGCAGATATATATTTAAATTTAGTTGATTTTAGTTACAGAAAAGCGGAAGGTAAAGCAGTGATGAAGTAGAAGGGTGGGAGCATCTGTGAGAATTTTTTCACAACTTGCTGTTAACACAAGCAGATAAGAAAAGAATGCATTAGCGGTGCTGTACAGTATATATAATAGCCCAGGGGTTTCTTTTTTATCGCTCTTTTGATCAGTGAAGTTGAAGCACTAAACTTCCTCTTGAATCATGCAGGCAAACAGAGGGGTCACATTGATCTGTGAGTACTACTGAATCAGATTTTTTAATGTAAAGGTTTTTAACAGACAAGTATGTTTTTGTGGTGAAATTTGCATTTGATTGAAATAAAAAAACAAAAACAACACATTTGTTAAGTTATGCTTGAATAAATAAGTATGATTTGACCTCACTAATACTAAAATGCTCTACAGCGTTTCGGCTGCATTGGAATGACCTGCATTATCGGAAAAGAAGAAAAGTATGAGTGAAGAAGTATGCTTTTGCTTCAGCAGATAACATACCTTGAATGATCACTAACAATTTTTTGTGAAAGAAGAAATACAATTTTATTTATTTGTTATTTGAAAGAGACATTGGACAGTTAGCAAGTGCCCCAGAATTAGCTTGATAACTAAATTTCTTCAGTAATCCCTTGGCAGGTGGGAAAGTGGGAAAATTTACCAAAAATATGTACAAGCAGCAATTTGCAATTAGAATAAAACGGTTGGTGTGCATCAATACACTCTAGCAGTTAAATAAAAAATATAAATAATCGCAAAAGGTACCAATGTAGAATATTGTGCTACAAATAAAATTATAAAACAAAAAATTACATGATAAAAGGTAAAACAATTGTACTTAATAATATAACAGTGGTGATATGTAACTGGCTTTTTAACCAGAAATTTCAGTGTATTGTTGCACAGAACATGTAAAGGCTTCAAATATGTTCACACAAACAGATATACGCTCCATTCAAACTGATCATTGCCGAACTCAAACACTGACTGGTGGACCTGAGTTTACCCAACATCCAAAGTACTGCATGGATGACATCTTGAAATCAAACAGCAATCATGGGGATGTTTTTAGGCTTTATTTGGAACATATTTATGGTTTTGGATTTTTCTTGCACTCATTGCATGTCTTTGGCCATTTCGATGATGATGTCAATGATTCCTGTCATTTTTTTTTACAGTGCTGAGTCTAATGACAAGACTGGGTGAGTGTTACTAGATTTTAAAACAAACCCCACCTTCTGTTACCTGATAATTTATCAGAGAATAACCTTATTCAGACAGTTTAGTGAAACTTATGATTGATAACAGAATGTCATGCGTCACAATAAGACTGTCTAACAGAATTATGATGTGATTAATGTGACTGCATATGTGGACGGTAATGTAGAAATATTATTCTGTGAGACTCGAGGCATGTCCTACAGTAGGGGGTGATACAGAGATCACAAACAGAAGCAGATCTTTACTATTCTAAACTAATGAAGTCACAGCATTAATCAGGACACCATAAACATGTCATGAGTATTTAAACACATGCACTGACGTAGTGCATGCACTGATTGTACAGGGAGCTCAAAGGATGTACTGACTCTGCAGCCTAACTGGCCCCTGTTCTTCACTGGAGAGACCGTCACTCTCAGGTGTTCGGGACGGCCATTCAAACATTATGGATTCACATGGTACAGAAATGTATCAAATATGTGGGATCTAAAGCACACATCCCATGAAAACATCTACACCATCGCACCTGTTACTGAAGCCCACAGTGGTGTATACACGTGTGCTGCTGATTCCAGCAGTGATCCTGTCAGACTGAACGTGTCAGGTGAGTCAAAACTGGTCAGCAGCTGAACACTGGTGGTCTCACTCGTCCCACAGAGAGGCCATATTTAACACATTTATTCAATCTTCCCCATTCACATTATGCTTCCTGCAGCAGTTCATTTATTACAGGCATATATAGAATTAACTTATTTTCACTAAAATGGGCTGGGTATACCACCAAATGAGTTGAGTTTCTGACTGACACACTGTTTGTATTGTTAATATTTGAGCTTCTGTATGTTTAAATCCATGGAATGTTGCCTTTTCTATCTGTTATGACAATGAGAGAACCTACTGCTTTAGCTCTTTGTCTCAACCCCAATCAGAGCATGCTTATCCCTCTGTAGTCATGCCTACACTCCACTAGCAAAGTTGTAGAAGTTGTGCAAATTGCTCTCGGTAGGAGCATCTGCTAATGCCTGTAATGTAGTGTAATGTAATGAGCAGTTAGAGCTGTGACACAGTCTGTCCATCTTCACAGCCTCGCCCACACCCGTTCTGAGATAGTCACATGCTTTCCCAGTACATGGATAAGCAAACCGTGTTCTGCTGTATCACAGATTAAAGCCAGTTTGCACTGTGCGTTTGATGATGCCATTATTAGGAACCTGGGGGAGAGATTCAGTCTGTTCTCTCTGTTATAGAGATACCCCGCCTGTCCTGACTGTCTCTCCACACAGGCAGTTATATGCAGGAGAACACGTCAGTCTCTCTTGTAAGGTTACAGTGACTTCAGCTGGCTGGGAATATTACTGGTAAAAAGGAACTGGATCACATGACATTGCCCATATTTCCAGAACATCTAAAGGCCTGTACATCCTCAGTGCTGCTGCACTTACACACACAGGGGGGAGACCCAGTCTGGTACACAGAGTATAGTTACCCCACCCACATACAGGTATCAGGTGAGTACTGACTGGCATTATTGTGCAAAATTGGCACATTCCCATAATGCACTGGGTCCAACTGCTGTGATGACTCTGGGATCCTGTTCCTTAGTTTAATTCTTGTACCAATTCGATCAGGATTAGAGCTTTTTCATTTCTGATTTTTGAATATCTTCTCTTAATATCATTGAAAATAGGAATGCAGCTGCCCTGGATTATTTCCTTCATTTAGGGTGATTTGATTCCTCCATAGTCATAAAAATTCTGGCATGACAACAAAACTGTGACCCAGTCTGTCTCCTTTCCACAGCCCTGCCTAAAGCCACTCTGACTGTAGAGCCAAAATGGCGCCCACTGTACAATGGAGAGACTGTCACCCTGAGGTGTGAGGTGGACTCCTACAGCAACTGGATATATTCCTGGTACAATGACCAGGCCCAGATGGCTGTGTCTCAGACTGCTGGTCACAGTGTAACCGGTAACCGACTCACCATCCCTGGTGCTGCTGGGTCTGACCAGGGGTAGTACTGGTGTGAGGGGAGGCTGGAGCGGAGAAAAGTGACATCACACATCACAGCGCAGCGACTCCATCAATCTGACTGTTGCAGGTGAGTCTCAGGTACACTTTATATTTGGATATGTCACATGCTCTATTGGATTCAGATCTGGGGACTGTGCAGGTCACTGGAGTAAAATGAAGTCGCTGTCCTGTTTGTGGAACCAGCTAGAGGTGACGTGTGCTTTGTGACATGGCGCATTACCTGCTGGAAGTATCAACTTGCTAAAAGGTAGACTGTGGTCATAAAGGGATGCACATGGTCCGTTACAATGCTTAAGTATGTTCTGGCACTCAGTTGATGTTCAGTAGGTATTCAGAGTCCTAATGTGTGTCACAAAAACATGGCCCACACCATTATAGTACCACTACCATGTTTTACTGCTGACAGCAGGATGGGATTTTTGTGCAGTATGGATTCATCCTGTTTTGTCAAATTCTGACCCTACCATTTATGTTGACGCAAAAATGGAGATTCGTCAGACCAGACATTTATCCATTCTTCAATTGTTGATTTTTGGGTTGTGTATTCAGCAGACCTGGGTCAAATAAATATTTGTTTTGGATTCAAATACTTTTCTGTTCTGTATTGATCTTGCCTGGTGTAATTGAGCCTGCCAATATGACTAGAAGGCGGGGTTTGCACTCTTTGGGAGTATTTCATTTTTCCAATACACCAGACAAGATCAGTAAAGCGTAGAAAAGTATTTGAATCCAAAACAAATACGTATTTGACCCAGGTCTGGTATTCAGAGATGCCCTTCTGCGCAGCACTGTTGTAAATAGCTGTTATTTGACCATTTGTGGCCTTCCTGCTAGCTTGAACGAGTCTGCCCCTTCTCCTCCGATGCTCTCATTAATACGGTGTTTTCATCCACTGACCTGCCACTCACTGGATTTTATTGTTTATTGCACCACTCTCTGTAAATTTCAGATATGTTATTGGGGTTCTAATGAATTCAGCAGTGCTAAAGGCTTTGTAAAATTATCCTAATTTCAGTGATACTCAACTTATGCTCACACTATAGAGAATAAAAATATTCTGTGAATGATTTCACATATATAATTTACTTTTGAATTTATGCTTCAAATACTTGTATTTTAGGAAATATTGCGCAGGACCACCTATTGATTCAAAGATAATTAATCTTTCTGACATGGATCTTTTTCCCTTGCATTTTATACACAACTGTTTCCTCCTCAATCAAAACTGTGACCCAGTCTGTCTCCTTTCCACAGCCCTGCCTAAAACCACTCTGACTGTAGAGCCAAAATGGCGCCCACTGTACAATGGAGAGACCGTCACCCTGAGGTGTGAGGTGGACTCCTACAGCAACTGGATACATTCCTGGTACAAAGACCAGGCCCAGATGGCTGTGTCTCAGACTGCTGGTCACAGTGTAACTGGTAACAGACTCACCATCCCTGGTGCTGCTGGGTCTGACCAGGGGCAGTACTGGTGTGAGGGGAGGCTGGAGGGGAGAAAAGTGACATCACAGCGCAGTGACTCCATCACTCTGACTTTTGCAGGTGAGTCTCAGGTACGCTTTCAATTCGGATATGTCACATGCTCTATTGGATTCAGATCTGGGGACTGTGCAGGTCATTGGAGTAAAATGAAGTCACCATCTTGTTTGTGGAACCAGCTGCAGGTGACGTGTGCTTTGTGACATGGCGCATTACCTGCTGGAAGTATCAACTTTATAAAAGGTAGACTGTGGTCATAAAGGGATGCACATGGTCCGCTACAATGCTTAAGTATGTTCTGGCATTCAACTGATGGTCAGTTCGTATTAAGGGGCTTAATGTGTCTCACAAAAACACACCATTACACTACCACTACCAGCCGTTACTGCTGACACAAAGCAGGATGGGATTTTTATGCAGAAGGGATTCATCCTGTTTTGTCAAATTCTGACCCTACCATCTACGTATGTGTCGTAACAGAAATTGAGATTCGTCAGACCAGACATTTATCCATTCTTCAATTGTTTAGTTTTGGGTTGTGTATTCAGAGATGTCCTTCTGCGCAGCACTGTTGTAAATAGCTGTTTTTTGACCATTTGCGGCCTTTCTGCTAGCTTGAATGAGTCTGCCCATTCTACTCCAACGCTCTCATTAATAAGGTATTTTCACCAATAGAACTGCCACTCACTGGATTTCATTGTTTATTGCACCACTCTCTGTAAATTTCAGACATGTTATTGGGGTTCTAATGAATTCAGCAGTGCTAAAGGCTTTGTATAATTATCCTAATTTCAATGATATTCAACTTATACTCACACTATAGAGAATAAAAATATTCTGTGAATGATTTCACATATATAATTTACTTTTGAAGTTATCCTTCAAATATTTATATTTTATGAAATATTGCGCAGGACCACCTATTGATTCAAAGATAATTAATCTTTCTGACATGGTTCTGTTTCCCTTGCATTTTATACACAACTGTTTTCTCCTCAGTCACTTCTACATTCCGACAGAAGAAACTGTGAACCAGTCTGTCTCCTTTCCACAGCCCTGCCTAAAGCCACTCTGACTGTAGAGCTAAAATGGCACCCACTGTACAATGGAGAGACCGTCACCCTGAGTTGTGAGGTGGAATCCTACAGCAACTGGATATATTCCTGGTACAAAGACCAGGCCCAGATGGCTGTGTCTCAGACTGCTGGTCACAGTGTAACTGGTAACAGACTCTCCATCTCTGGTGCTGCTGGGTCTGACCAGGGGCAGTACTGGTGTGAGGGGAGGCTGGAGGGGAGAAATGTGACATCACAGCGCAGCGACTCCATCAATCTGACTGTTGCAGGTGAGTCTCAGGTACGCTTTCAATTTGGATATGTCACATGCTCTATTGAATTCAGATCTGGGGACTGTGCAGGTCATTGGAGTAAAATGAAGTCGCCATCTTGTTTGTGGAACCAGCTGCAGGTGACGTGTGCTTTGTGACATGGCGCATTACCTGCTGGAAGTATCTACTTGATATAAGGTAGACTGTGGTCATATAGGGATGCACATGGTCCGCTACAATGCTTAAGTATGTTCTGGCACTCAATTGATGCTCAGTTGGTATTAAGGGGCTTAATGTGTGTCACAAAAACACACCATTACACTACCACTACCAGCCGTTACTGCTGACACAAAGTAGGATGAGAATTTTATGCAGTATGGATTCATCCTGTTTTGTCAAATTCTGACACTACCATCTACGTATGTGTCGTAACAGAAATTGAGATTCGTCAGACCAGACATTTATCCATTCTTCAATTGTTTAGTTTTGGGTTGTGTATTCAGAGATGTTCTTCTGCGCAGCACTGTTGTAAATAGCTGTATTTTGACCATTTGTGGCCTTTCTGCTAGCTTGAATGAGTCTGCCCATTCTGCTCCGACGCTCTCATTAATGAGGTGTTTTCACCCATAGAACTGCTACTCTTTGGATTTCATTGTATATTGCACCTCTCTCTGTAAATTTCAGACATGTTATTGGGATTCTTATGAATTCAGCAGTGCTAAAGGCTTTGTATAATTATCCTAATTTCAATGATATTCAACTTATGCTCACACTATAGAGAATAAAAATATTCTGTGAATGATTATACATATATAATTTACTTTTGAAGTTATGCTTCAAATATTTATATTTTATCAAATATTGCGCAGGACCACCTATTGATTCAAAGATAATTAATCTTTCTGACATGGTTCTGTTTCCCTTGCATTTTATACACAACTGTTTCCTCCTCAGTCACTTCTACATTCTGACAGAAGAAACTGTGAACCAGTCTGTCTCCTTTCCACAGCCCTGCCTAAAGCCACTCTGACTGTAGAGCTAAAATGGCACCCACTGTACAATGGAGAGACCGTCACCCTGAGGTGTGAGGTGGAATCCTACAGCAACTGGATATATTCCTGGTACAAAGACCAGGCCCAGATGGCTGTGTCTCAGACTGCTGGTCACAGTGTAACTGGTAACAGACTCACCATCCCTGGTGCTGCTTGGTCTGACCAGGGGCAGTACTGGTGTGAGGGGAGGCTGGAGGGGAGAAAAGTGACATCACAGCGCAGCGACTCCATCAATCTGACTGTTGCAGGTGAGTCTCAGGTACACTTTCAATTTGGATATGTCACATGCTCTATTGGATTCAGATCTGGGGACTGTGCAGGTCATTAGAGTAAAATGAAGTCGCCATCTTGTTTGTGGAACCATTTGAAGGTGACGTGTGCTTTGTGACATGGCGCATTACCTGCTGGAAGTATCAACTTGATAAAAGGTATACTGTGGTCATAAAGGGATGCACATGGTCCGCTACAATGCTTAAGTATGTTCTGGCACTCAACTGATGGTCAGTTGGTATTAAGGGACTTAATGTGTGTCACAAAAACACACCATTACACTATCACTACCAGCCGTTACTGCTGACACAAAACAGGATGGGATATTTATGCAGTATGGATTCATCCTGTTTTGTCAAATTCTGACCCTAACATCTACGTATGTGTCATAGCAGAAATTGAGATTCGTCAGACCAGACATTTATCCATTCTTCAATTGTTTAGTTTTGGGTTGTGTATTCAGAGATGTCCTTCTGCGCAGCACTGTTGTAAATAACTGTTATTTAACCGTTTGTGGCCTTTCTGCTAGCTTGAATGAGTCTGCCCATTCTACTCCGACGCTTTCAATAATGAGGTGTTTTCACCCATAGAACTGCTACTCACTGGATTTCATTGTTTATTGCACAACTCTCTCTAAATTTCAAACATGTTATTGGGATTCTTATGAATTCAGCAGTGCTAGAGCTTTTGTATAATTATCCTAATTTCAATTATATTCAATTTATCCTCACACTATAGAGAATAAAAATATTCTGTGAATGATTTCACATACATAATTTGCTTTTGAAGTTATGCTTCAAATATTTATATTTTATGAAATATTGCGCAGGACCACCTATTGATTCAAAGATAATTAATCTTTCTGCCATGGTTCTTTTTCCCTTGCATTTTATACACAACTGTTTCCTCCTCAGTCACTTCTACATTCTGACAGAAGAAACTGTGACCCAGTCTGTCTCCTTTCCACAGCCCTGCCTAAAGCCACTCTGACTGTAGAGCCAAAATGGTGCCCACTGTACAATGGAGAGACCATCACCCTGAGGTGTGAGGTGGAATCCTACAGCAACTGGACATATTCCTGGTACAAAGACCAGACCCAGATGGCTGTGTCTCAGTCTGCTGGTCACAGTGTAACTGGTAACAGACTCACCATCCCTGGTGCTGCTGGGTCTGACCAGGGGCAGTACTGGTGTGAGGGGAGGCTGGAGGGGAGAAAAGTGACATCACAGCGCAGCGACTCCATCAATCTGACTGTAGGTGAGTTTCAGGTACGCTTTCAATTTGGATATGTCACATGCTCTATTGGATTCAGATCTGGGGACTGTGCAGGTCATTGGAGTAAAATGAAGTCGCCATCTTGTTTGTGGGACCAGCTGCAGGTGACGTGTGCTTTGTGACATGGCACATTACCTGCTGGATGTATCAACTCGAAAAAAGGAAGACTGTGGTCATATAGGGATGCACATGGTCCGCTACAATGCTTAAGTATGTTCTGGCACTCAATTGATGGTCAGTTGGTATTAAGGGGCCTAATGTGTGTGCCACAAAAACGTGGACCACACCATTACACTACCACTACCAGCTGTTACTGCTGACACAAAGCAGGATGGGATATTTATGCAGTATGATTTCATCCTGTTTTGCCAAATTCAGACCCTACCATCTACGTATGTGTCTTGGCAGAAATTGAGATTCGTCAGACCAGACATTTATCCATTCTTCAATTGTTTAGTTTTGGGTTGTGTATTCAGAGATGTCCTTCTGCGCAGCCCTGTTGTAAATAACTGTTATTTGACCATTTGTGGCCTTTCTGCTAGCTTGAATGAGTCTGCCCATTCTTCTCCGACTCCCTCATTAATAAGGTGTTTTCACCCACAATACTGCCACTCACTGGATTTTATTGTTTATTGCACCACTCTCTGTAAATTTAAGACATGTTATTGGCATTCTTATGAATTCAGCAGTGCTAGAGGCTTTGTATAATTATCCTAATTTCAGTGATACTCAACTTATGCTCACACTATAGAGAATAAAAAATATTCTGTAAATGGTTTCACGTATATAATTTACTTTTAAAGTTATGTTTCAAATATTTATATTTTATGAAATATTGCACAGGACCACCTATTGATTCAAAGATAATTAATCTTTCTGCCATGGTTCTTTATCCCTTGCATTTTATACACAACTGTTTCCTCCTCAGTCACTACTACATTCTGACAGAAGAAACTGTGACACAGTCTGTCTCCTTTCCACAGCACTGCCTAAACCCACTCTGACTGTAGAGCTAAAATGGTGCCCACTGTACAATGGAGAGACCGTCACCCTGAGGTGTGAGGTGGACTCCTACAGCAGCTGGACATATTCCTGGTACAATGACCAGGCCCAGATGGCTGTGTCTCAGACTGCTGGTCACAGTGTAACTGGTAACAGACTCACCATCTCTGGTGCTGCTGGGTCTGACCAGGGGCAGTACTGGTGTGAGGGGAGGCTGGAGGGGAGAAAAGTGACATCACAGCGCAGCGACTCCATCAATCTGACTGTAGGTGAGTCTCAGGTATGCTTTCAATTTGGATATGTCACATGCTCTATTGGATTGAGATCTGGGGGCTGTGCATATCATTGGAGTAAAATGAAGTCACCGCCATGTTTGTGACATGATGCATTACCTGATGGAAGTATCCACTTGAAAAAAGATAGACTGTGGCCTTACAGGGATGCATATGGTCAGATGCAATGCTTAAGTATGTTCTGGCACTCAAAAGATGCTCAGTTGGTATTAAGGGGGCTAAGGGGTGTCACAAAAATATTCCCCACACCATTACACCACCACTACCAACCGTTACTGCAGAGACAAAGCAGGATGGTTTCATCCTGTTTTGCCAAATTCTTACAGTACCATTTTTCAATTGTTAGTCTTAGGTTGGGTATTCAGAGATGCCCTTCTACACAGTTCTGTTGTAAACAGCTGTTATATGACCATGTGTGGCCTTTCTGCTAGCTTGAACGAGACTGCCCATTCTGTTCTGGCCTCTCTTATTAGCAAGGTGTTTGCCCCCAAAGAAATGCCATTCACAGGAGTTTATTGCACCATTCCCCGTGAAATCTAGAGACTGTACCGCATACAAATCCCAGGAGCGAAGCTATTTCTGAGATGCTGGAACCACCACGTCTGGAACCAGCTATCATACCATGGTCAAAGTTGCTTAGATTGTGTATCTTGCTCATTATAATTTTGGTTGAACAAAAAACGAAAACTCTTTACCATGTCTCCATGCTTTATATGTTGACGTACCGATGCCACGCCCTTGTTGTGAGATGGTATTAAACAAGGAGATAAAGAGGCAGGAGATTAAATTGTTTACTGAAACACAGGAAATTATTTTAATCAGAGATGCAGCTCACAAAGGGGGCCAGCTTTCGGTTGTCAACCTCAGCACCAGAGGTAATATCGCCCCTGCTGATATCTATTATTTATGCTCAAATAGCATGTTTCCCCATTGGGCTCCATTCATTTTTGAGAACAAAAATAAATACTCAAATATTTATGTTAAGTATATTAGGAAGAAAAAACTCTTCAAATAATTTGTTCAGACATGTTATTGGCATTCTCCTGAATTCAGCAGTGCTGGAGGCTTTGTATAATTGTCCTAATTTCAATGATATTCAAATAATGCAAACATTAAAAAATTCTGTAAATTATTTTGCATACATTATTTGCTTTTGGTTAAATGCTTCAAATATAATAATAATAATTTATTTTTTTTGTGCAGGCCTGTCTATTCATTCAAAGACAATGTACCTTTCTGCCAGGTTCTTTTTCATTACATTTTAGGCATAACCCTTTTCTCCTCATTCACTTCTACATTCTGACAGAAGACACTGTGACCCAGTCTGTCTCCTTTCCACAGCCCTGCCTAAGGCCAATCTGATCGTGAAGCCAAAATGGCGCCCACTCTACAATGGAGAGACCGTCACACTGAGGTGTGAGGTGGACTCCTACAGCAAGTGGACACATTTCTGGTACAGAGACCATAACCAGACAGCCACATCTCTCACTAAAGAGTACAGTGTAAACATCACTGGGGCTGCTGGGTCTGACCAGGGGCAGTACTGGTGTGAGGGAAGGCTGGAGGGGAGAAATGTGACATCACAGCGCAGCGACTCCATCACTCTGACTGTTGCAGGTGAGTCTCAGGTAGGCTTTCAAATTATATATAAAACTTTATCCTTAAAATATTTACATTACTTTCCATTCACTCACCATACATAGGAGCAACAAACAGTATTACAATTTATACTATGGCTTGGACAAATATTTAATTTCGATTGGTTGACAGCCATGTCAACCAATCGTTTTATTCGTGTTTGTGTATAGGCATGGCAATGTGGGTAATTTTGCCTCATTATGGTGTCAAATCACTACACGAAGACTTTCAATTAGTTGACTTAGAAATCCTGAAATAACAGAAAACTTAACACCACGTTATTAAAAAGATAAATAGAAAGTAGATAGAAAGCGTTTTTTTTATCCAGAAAATATCTCAGTTTGAACACATTTCACATTTATGTGGTCAGGGGTGCAGCATTTATTAAGCTTGGAGATAACGTATCGTAGTTATGTGTATGAGAATATATGATACAGCTGACTGTCTTCCCACTATACCAGTTGCTAAATGCATCATGACTACTTGTGAACTTTGTTTTTCATTGTTTAATGTCTTTTCTCTTTTCTAATATTTTTGATGGCTGATAGTGAGACTACTCTGCATACATATGAAAAGAGAAACACTGGTTTATCATTACCAAAGAAATCATATTTAGTGAAGTGGCAGATGTGTACATAATGGTGTTAGTTTTGTAATTAATAAAATGTCTTAATAATACCTTTTTATTTAAATTTTTCCATGTATTTTAGTTGTAGCCATAGTATAAGATATATTAACCACTTCATGGGTTCTGATTACCACTCTGTCACTCCATATATTCTTGTATATGCACAGGTTTATATCCTCCACATATCCCTCATCTCTGTGTCTCTCCACAGGTAGACTGGTGTTTGGTCTGGGAGCTGCTCCTCTCCTGCTGGCCTCCATTATACTGTGTGTGAAATGGTGCAGGAAACCAGGTGATGTCATTTTACAGGGGAACACATCTAAAAACAACGTGTGTTTCAGGTTTCAGGCTGCAACACTGTTCATTCTCACTCCCAGTTCTCTCCCTCTGTTGTGTTTATACATGTTTGTTGATGTGCAGGGTCGTCTAATGAAGCAGCTGTCAAGTACACTGAAGAGAATGTGGAAGTTGACTTATAAAACCTTCACACAGAAGCTGGATCAGTGTGCTCATGTGGAATGAAGAACGTTTGAGAGCTCAGGATTATTTTTCAATTGTGATGCTTCTCAGCTTGCAGGAGGGGAAATCCTAATTGAGGGTGCAGTTATGGGGACACTCAGTGAGTTTTGGGAATGAAGCTGTCATGCCTTTAGAGTGCAGGATCTGTATAATATATCTGAGGTTCTGATTCACCAGAGCTGCACTTGTGATCTTTCTCTAAGTTTGTCAGCTTTGATTGCTGTATGTTTGTTTCAGGTCCTACGTTGAACTTTATATATTATGTAGTAAACTCGCCGCAAGCTTACATACTGCCTAAACAGCTGAGACTCTGCAACATGTTCAACATGCATTTCATGTGTCTGCTTGCATTAGTATTAAATTAAATGGACTTTAAAGTGTGTTCTTTTTTGGTTCTTCTTTATTTTATTAACATAAGAAATAAATGAAAAAAAATAAACATGTGTAATGTAACATCCCCAGTAGGTCGGTTATACCACCTTCCACTGTGGTGAACAATACAATCTAATCCAAGTGTGAGAAGGAGAAACTGAGCAGAAATCGTGAGCTGAATGTGGAGAGAGAAGCTGATTGTTTTTTTTAATATTATTTTTATATAATTACTGTTCATACTTCTACTGTAATAACAGTGTTACCAGTCATAACTTTCTTGTGTGCATTATTTGTGGTGATGAATCGTGACAAATAAATATTAATAAATAAGTAGGCTAAAGCTGGCATTTGTCTCTCTTGATGCTATATTATGCTGATTCCACCATATTATTTTGAGTACATTGTCATTTTGATATTGCTTGTAATAGCGTATCGTCATTTAAAATGTTATTAGTTGCGGTATTTCTGTCTTTGCATGATGGAGTTTTTGATGATAACTAAGAGTAATCACATATGAAAAATAAATAGGCCATCATAAATAAAAAATGAGAATAGCTGAATTTAATTTGATCTTAAATAATGGTTCAGCACCAATTGGCCAGGGCAATGAAGGGATAGGCTGTTGGCTTGGCAAGCATTTTTGAGGAAGTAGACTACAAGTGATTTACATTACCGGCATTTAGCAGACACTGTTATCCAGAGCGACTAGCACAACTTTTACTTTGCATCTACATTGGATCCATTTATACAGCTGGACCTATAGTGAAACAATGGAGGCTAGGTACCTTGTTCAAGGGTACAACGGCTGTGTCCTACACGGGAATCAAACCTGTGACCTTTGGGTTACAAGACCAGTTCTACTCATTATACTGTGGTGCTCAATGGACAGCGGTCACTCCTGGTTCAGGGCTGATGTATAATGCTCGTGTACAGGAGACCTCTGGATTGAAACAGTGCTGCAGTCATTAATTCATGTTATGAAACATTTCTAATAGGAATCAATAAAATACATACAACACAGTAAACGTTGATATAACGCACTTACAGTTTTTCTCAATTGTTTAAACACGTTTTCTGAAACTATAGCTCAGTTTCTCAAAACTCTACACACAAAGCACAGCAACAGTTAACCTTTTGCCAAAACTACACAAATCTCTTGCAAAATGCATTCATGCATTCAAAACCATGTTCTCTCTTCTCAAAACTGACTTTTTACATCAAAATGATTCACACAGGCCTCATATGAATAGGTCTTATTGAGCATTGATTTCACACTGGTGCGATAAATTTAAAAACACAACCATCAAAATACTGTATATATTTTTTGGCCTCATGAGGCCATGTTACATATTCAAGTTATAAAATTGTGTAAAAATTGCTTATATTTTCTCCTTTTTTGAAGTTTTAGTTTTCTTTTCGAGGGGTCCCAAAATAGGCTGCAAATTTACAGTAAATATAAGGACTGTTGCCATGATACAATACAGTAAATATATCATCATATAAATAGTGCATTTGCTAGGTAAACCTAATTCTAATTCAGTACAGTACAGCAAAGTATGTGATCTGTTATCACTTTGAGTGTTGTTATTGTGTATGATACAATGCACATTTACTGTATTGTCCTGCCAATGAGGTCCAGTTGGGCTGCACTCACAACCCAGGTTCCATCATGAGTCATACTGAACGTTGTTAGAAGTGTTTTTTCATTTTCCTTATCAGTGCAATTATGAGTTTTGCCAAAATAGATAACATTTGTGTCTTCTCAAAACTAGAACGTGCTTAGACTGGTCAATGGATGTAATGATCTGTTATCATACATGAAATCAATGAACAAATTCAAAAAGGTAACAAAGCAAATCTTTATTTGTTACTGTAAAATAAATCTTTGTTCAGCAGACTGCAAAATAACAATCGTAGTTTTTGGGCCTGCTGTAAAAAAAGCAAAAAACAAATACGTGATCAACCAAAGTTGCACGTATTTCATTTGAAATATTAGGTTGCCTCCCTCTTCTTCGTCCACCTCGTTCACCTCGTACATGTCCACCTCCTCCTCTACCTCTACCTCTCTGTGCTGCGTGTTGCTCCATTGTTTTCCAACACAATAGAGGTCACCTGAGGTCTCTTTTATGCCCTGACAGATATTTGAAAAGTTTAGCAAATTGAGTTTGAGCAGGTGTGGCATGAGTGAGACCAATTGGTACGTAGAGTTTGGCATTTGAAGGCCAGTGTTTTCCATGTGAACAAACAAGGCTTGATTATGAAAATTGTGCTAAATGATGAGATTGTGTGTGTAGAGTTGTGCAAAAATGTGATTTAGAATTGCTATTTGAGTGAAAACAGAGGAATTGTGCTTAGAGTTTTGGAGAAATATTCTTTGTTGTTGACACATGAGCTTCAAGTTTTCACCATCGTGTGCATAGTTCCAGTTTTAGTGTGTAAACATTTGAGAAAAACTGTAAATAACAACTTATTGAGATAACCTTTGTTTTTTATAAGCTCCCAGACATGGAATGGACACCTAGCTGTTTACCTGACTATAAACACAAACATACGGACTTTCACATTTCTCCATGCGCTCTGGTGTATGCACACACTGTTATTTTCCTGCCACACACAGGGGGAAAGCTGCAGAACAGTTATAAAATACGTGGGCATATTATTTGATTACCTGCTCTTGAAAAAAAAATGAAAGTATAAAAATAACGGACGTTGCATCTCATTAGCTTCCCTTCGTGAGCACGTGATCAGAGTACAGAAACCACACGATCGGCTCTAACCTGCAGCTCTGTTTGTATTTCAAAAGGAGGAGAGAGGAGCATGGCACTAAAATGCAGACGCACTTGGTAACCGTTGCAGCTTCCTGCAGCTGTGTTTGGGTTAGGATACTCTGTGATTTCAGAGGGGATGGCAGCCGCTCTGAGAGCTTCTCAGTGTCACAGTTAAATGTGTAACTTTCACAGCTTTCTTCAGCTCAACGTAGGTGAGCTGGGAATGTGAGAGTGATGCAAATTTCTATTGCAAATTACACCTCAGCCAACATGATCAATTTGTGAATAATATTTCTGTAAATAATATTTTATACATCATTTAGCATTCAAACAGAGTTACGTTATAAATGTTAGGGGTTTCTCAGACCTTAAAAGTTGCAGAAATTGTGTGGTTACAGTATGATTTTGGAAGCAGTTGACTCTTACTTTGCCAAGTTTCTGTTCATGACCAAAAGGCTCAATTTTGGTCAAACCAGACAATTGATTTACACAATTGCTCTCACTAAGGCCTTTGTTTGTGCAGCATTTCCTAAGAGCCTGTTGGTATGACGGTGTGATTGTATGGTTGAATATGAGACTTGGTGATCTCAAAAAGCAGCTAAATTCAAACTGTGATCCTTGGGCTCTTCTTTGCCTCCCTCATCATCTTCCTCGCTGGGTGGGGGTGCCATATGTCCAACTTTGCCACTTTTTTTACAGGAAGGTTGCTGATATTTACAAATCCTTCAAGATGGAGTCTTCAAACACATTAGTCAATCCTCTTCCAAGACAACCCTCCCCCATTCCCAACTCAGTACTCCTCCCCGCTCTCTCTTTCTGCTTCATCTCCTCTTCTCTCTCTTTACCAAGTCTCTTGTTTCTGTTATCTCCTCTCATACTCTCTCTTCCAGGTCACATCTCCAGTCTGCTCTGACCCCTGGTGGTGCAATGAGCTTCTGACTGCTGTCAAGACCTGAGAAACCCTTCCCATCTTCCCACTGCAGTCAGGACAGCAGAAGCCCTGCCCATCTTCCCACTGCAGTCAGAATAGCAGAAACCTTGCCCATCTTCCCACTGCAGTCTGGACAACAGAAACCCTGCTCATCTTCCCACTGTAGTCAGGACAGCTGAAACCCTGCCCATCCTCCCACTGCAGTCAGGACAGCAGAAACCCTGCTCATCTTCCCACTGTAGTCAGGACAGCTGAATCCCTGCCCATCTTCCACTGTATACTGAAGACTCAGCCCCACAGATTCCACCATGGGTCCCCTAACCTACTTTTTTTTCTTTATATTTCCTTTAGAATAATGTTACAGGTTCAGCTGTGTAAAGATAAGTTATCTGTCTAATGGTACTTGCATTTATCACAGTATAACAGTTGTTTTGTAGGGTAACATTACACTTATTAGTTATAAATGGGCATCTATGCCTTCTTAGTGAATTGCCACCTATTCATTTATTTTTTAAATTTTTATTTTTTATTCATTATGACCCAAGATTTGGTCCCCGTATTTGTTCCCCCGAGTATATTATCTTCCTCCTGGGGAGGTTGGACCTCACTCGCTGGATTCCTAAGGATTCAGACTGGGTCTGTATATATATATATAGTTCAGACCCGGTTCCTTTTTTTAGTAAAGGGTTTATGTGACTGTATCTCTGTTAAGAAAACCATAAAATTAAAAAAAAATTGAATCCATATTTTTAAATACAGAAATTTCCTCTGATTTTCATGATGGACAATGAAATATTTGCAGACCTGGCTACAGGCAGGTCGGCCGTGTTTCTCGTTGTGTAACCTGTTTTTAGAATCTAAATTACGACAAAATGTTATACTTTATTTTTTTAAAAACAAACAAGTATTCATGTATGAAGGCAAGTAGGCAATCTCAGCAACTTGTGGATCCCTCTGTGACACTTTTGACAACTCACAAACTGCATTGGGTCATAACTTCCCAAACACGTCTCCTGTCTGTTCTGGCCCCACGATGGTGGAATGACCTCCCCGTGGAGGTCAGAACAGCTGAGACCCTGACCCACTTCAAGCGACAACTGAAGACTCACCTCTTCAGGCTGCACCTTTACCCATCCCTCCCTACCTCCCTGTAATCTCTAAATTGACTGTAAGCTTAGGGTTGTAACTAGGTAGCTGTTTCATAGTTGACTTAGTTAATGCACTCGTGTCTTAAACTAGTGCTTGTATTTTTGCATAGACTGCGTTGTTGCTGTTCTTGTTTGTGTTAGTGTTAATCAGTTTAACCTACAGGGTCCAAGTTAAACTATGCGGTTGTTCCCTGCACTTGGAACGGTACTTCTCTCTACGGCTTTCAACACACTTGTTCCTGGTTATGGTTATACACTTTGTTGTACGTCACTCTGGATAAGAGCGACTGCCAAATGCCTGTAATGTAATGTAATGTAATGTAATAATTCCGAATTCGAATGAACAGAGGTTCTGCGCCGGTTTTATATTTAAACGCGTTTCCAGAATCCAGCCGTTAGTTCATGAGTCCGCTTTTTTATATACAGGTTGTGTTCATTTTCCCTCTAATCTAGTAAGTTTATAGGCTACATCTTAAATTTAAACACAGGCTGCAGCCAAAACAGCCAAAATGCCATTTAATTGGCGTTGGCTGTTTTTAATCGCGCTGCTTAATTTCAAGCTACCGCAATTTGTCGAAGATCCCAATCAGTTTCTCAACACATATTACAATGGTAAGATGAATATTGAATGGATTCAGTGCTGCTTTACCACTTAGTTGTACGAATAAGTATTTAAGTAACATTTGTTGGCTTTCTTGCCATTTTTGTCACGATAGAAATCTATTGTTATTATATTTCAGTATTTCATTTATGTTGATATCGAGACATTACAGTGAGACATGAAACAAAAAACATTTAATCATCAATCTCACATGGTCTATTTTTTATATAAGTGTATTGAATAACATACAACAATAGTTGTACAGTAGTTCATTGTTATACAGTTGTTGTATAGTTGATACAGAACCTCCAATCTCTGCACTGAGATTGGGAGTGTGATCTTGTCTCTGCAATGTGATTTGGGGAGTGTGATCTTGTCTCTGCAATGTTATTTTGTTCTTGTGATCTTATCTCTGCAGTTTGATTTGGGGAGTGTGGTGTTGTATGAAGTGTTGGATGTTGTATGCAGATTTTGCTTTGCAGTGTGATCTGGAGAGTGTGATCTTGTCTCAGTAGTGTGATTTGGGGAGTGTGATCTTATCTCTGTAGTGTGATTTGGAGAGTTATCTTATTTGTGCACTGTGATTTGGGGAGTGTGATCTTCTCTCTGCAATGTTATTTTGTGCTTGTGGTCTTGTCTCTGCAATGTGATTTGTGCAGTGTGATCTTGTCTCTGCAGTGTAATTTGGAGAGTGATCTTGTTTCTGCACTGTGATTTGGTTTTGTGATTTTTTGTGATTCTGCTTTTTCCCAGTGCTTCCTTTCCCCAGGACAGCCTCATTGCAGTACGGCCAACCGGATGGCCAGTTCCTGATAGACCAGAGCATCTTACAGATAGGAAGTGTAAGCTACACTACACACCTGTGTCAAGCACATATATGAATATAATTATTCTGTAACATTTGGAAACTCCTGCAGTTCCCTGGGAATTATAAAGAAAATATATTTAAAGTGTAAAGTCAAATTGCAAAAGTTTGCACATCATAACGAATCTGCTGAAAATACGTCTTTCACTTTACTTAAAAATTGAAAGTATTGGACAAGGTTTAATTAAATAGCCAGGGACAGTCTTAAGCTCATGAATAGGCAAATCTATTCATGAGCTCATGAATGACTACAGTTAAAATAAGTGTACATAATTGAACTTCATTCAGTAATTCAGAAGCAGGTCCAGCCTCCAGGATTGGGGTCTCCACCCATTTTGTTCTGACATTTTAATGGGTGGAGACCTCAATCCTGGAGGCGGGACCTGCTTCTGAATTACTGAATGAAGTTCAATTATGTGTATTTACACAACCTGCCGTTCATTCATTCATAAGTATCTGTTTATTGTTTCTTCAGGAAATGGATTCTGCTAGTGAAAGCACCAGGAAAAGCACTGCGTTACTTCCTATAGAAACACCCAAAATGCAGGTGGACATTAGCCCGTTGCTGGATATCTGTCTTGCATCAGACCGCCCATCGACAGGTACCTGCTTCCTGCTACTGCTGTTAAGATGGCCATTCTTCAGGGGTGAGGAGAACATCCTGTCATGCAGTTATGTTGAAATCCCTAAAATGATCCTCATATTCTTTGGATTCAGGAGAGGCTTCTTTCAATAAAATCAATGAGATGAAGGACAGTGTCTCCTCACTGAAGTTCATCACCAGCATACAACTTTACTTTTTACACTGTGCTATTTACTGTTGTGTGTTCAGGAATTCTCGTATAAGATAGGACTGCATGTGATCAGAAACACCAGCAAATGAACAACTCCAGTGACCTTTGACCTTTAACACTGATTGTTTCTGTTCAGATCATCAACATCTTGCCACAGAAATGGCAGCCAGGCTCTGTGTTCCATCAGACAGCAAAGATGGTCATGTCCATGACACCGGCTTTGAATGTGCTCATGATTTTGGTCTTCTGATGAATTTTATCCACATGTAAAGTATTTGCCTCAGGAGAGCTTGTATTTGTCATAATCCATGTGTTTGTCCATTTTAGATTAGAGACACTAAAGAAAAAACTAGAAGAATCAAAAGAATGCTTTCGTCCTCCCATCGTAATAACTGGAACCTGAAGGTGAGAAACAGAAATTAGTAATTGGCAAATATCCCAAAATTGTATGAATACTGCTTGATACTATCATATACTGTAGATGAGTGTGATTAATTTCAGTTACTTTCAGAATGTGAAGCTTTAATGGAATCTATGGCTGTAGTAGTGCCCTGCTATTTGTGCAACAGCTTATATTAGAAATGCGTATTTACGCCATTTTATATTTCATAAAGGCAAGTGTCAGAGAGCTGCAAAGGAGATGCATGAAAATGTGTGAAAAGAGAGATGGCTGAATATGTGTGAAGAGAGAGATGCACTTGACTTGATGCTGGAGGAGAGAGAACAGAATAAAAAAGTGCCGATCTGAAGCAGGAGGAATTTAAGAAGACATTTCAAGAGAAAGAGATGGCTCTACAGCAGTGAGTACCGAGCAAGACTCTGTCAAGAGAAACCAGATATGACATCTAAATAAGGTAACCATGGCAATGGGAGAGTGAGGCTTCATGAACTCCATTATAGGTGGGACTACCGTGTGCTGTTAGTCATTGACATTGATATGAACCAATCTCTCTAGTTTGGTCTCCATAGCAGACCACTTTGACTGGATCAATATTATCAACTGTTAATAACTCATAATAACTCCACCCATTTCAGGGCTTGTGTCTTATTCCAAGTAACAGTCATTGGAGAGAAACGGTAATAATATTGATGCTAATTTTAGAAGTAACTGAATCTGAGATAACAATGGACAGACACTTAACAGAAAGCTTAAATTGTATTTGAATGATGAAGCTTTTGGTTATTTCTTAACGTGCTGGAATCCTGTACAGAATAGATGAGTGTCACATGGTGCACATCTCCATGTGCTGTGAGCCGGTTTATAAAAAGCACCCAAGTTACTGCTGGCTCCAGCACAGTGTAACACCGGGCACCCACCGCACGCGTATCGACCGCGAGCGCACTACGCGCGTATTACGCGCGTAACTGAAGCGTAGTTGAAGTACTGTTACAACGGCAGCGGGCGACGTCGTCTCCACCAGATGCGAACGCGTCGCGAACCGGCTGCGAAGCTCGCGCGACACAAGCGAACTGAAGCGTAGTTTTTCGCTTCTGTTCTATTTTTTCGGCTTGTCGCGCTTCACGATGGCCTGTTTATACACAGAAATATGCTCTAAAATGCTAGGTATACATGCTCTGATTTATATTTCATCCTTATATGGCTGGGGGTGTGTCCCTAGTTACCTCCCAGATATTTTATATTTTAGCAGCTAAAAAAATACAAGCCTTTTCGTTTTTGTATTGTCCTTGCAGGAAAAAAAAAAAAAAAAAAAAACTGGAACCTGGGGAAAAGGCAAACTTAGTTTCGCTATCTTATTTTGCGGAGGGGGTGGGGTAAATTGGGATGGCAGGTATGCCATCCCGCCAAGTTACGCCTTGGCGGGGGCATGCCCCATACCTATACAGCACCGAGAGTTTGGCACTTTTCAGGGTTCCCCACAGAAATAACCACAACAGCCACAGACACTCAGCCCTTAAAAACATTAAATTCTGTACATTCTGACCCCATTTCAACAGACAGATTTCATGAACAACTTCACATGTCCACACAATAAAGCCCCAAACTAAGGGGATTTTGCGTTTTCTCCTTCTTCTTCTCTTTCTTCTTCTTCTTCTTCTTCTCATTCTTATTTTTCCTGCCGCCTATCCCACTAATAACATGTCTCCCCATTGGACATTTTACCAACACCCGCCAAATCTTCACCTACACGACCCAATGAAAAACTTGCATACACACGCAAAATACCCATACCTTTTTATTCTGAAACATTTTCAGTACAAACAGCTAGTCCACTTTTGGCCTAGTGGGTAAGGTCCCAGTCTTGGAAACACAGGGTCGGAGGTTCAAGCCCAGCTAGGGCCATGTTTCTTTAACCTGCTTTTACCCTCACTAATAATTGTCTACTACTTCTCAATTATTGCTTTTGCACCATATCTACCCGCCGTTCACCGAACGTATACACTGTATTATGACGTACCGTCTGCACGTTCAATTGTTAACCGGCTACAATATTGCAAAGCCATATGGATTCAACGGGAGCTCTTCTGTGCTTACTCGCCCGTGTTCTTCTTTAAAACCACGGACAGGTTTGCTAATGATATTTCACGCATTGCATAGCTATGTCATGGTGCTGCCCTAACAAAGTGACAGACTGGTAAACGTCTGGTTTAAGGATCGAATCCCGCATCGCGCTCAGGCAGATAATTTCCTCTTTTACACTAACGTTCTCTTACGCTTATATTTGCTTTACCAAAACTCACTCATGGCCACCCATATGCATTTCATGACGGCAAATGTATTCCTTTTATTAAAAAGTTACACCAGTTCACCGCTGTGCCATTTCTACTAACTACATTTCTTCACTTGGCTACTGTACAAAACCTTATCAGCAAACGCCACGTTTCTACATTCATGTTACCTCGCCCTGTTCTTTATCTAGCCACATACAAACAATTACTTCGTATGTACGTTCTGCAACTCCCCATTAAAACATTACATTTAAAATCATGATTCACTCATAATTATAACTACTAGTACTGAACATGAAAAAAACACTGCAGTGCAATAGATTTCACACGTTACTTAACCCTCCACTTTAACGGCTAACGCTTGATAGCGACTGTTATATATACCGTTCGATAAGGAATATAAGCTCGCTCATGGTCACTCCATTTACTTCGCACTATACTCCGTGATCATGTCAACCTTCACCTACATGCCCATTATGCTAAAAACATATTGTTTCAACTACGCTATTTCATAATTTCATCCTAATTTCTCTCACACTGTTGTTATTTTCTCATAAGCAAAGCCTGCTGGGACATATGCGTCTGCTCCTATACTCCACTATCATGTTTTCCGGTTCTAGTTTAGCAAAACAGCGAAGAGGATTCCTACCTGCAGATAAGCCTATCAAAATGCCTTATAAACCTTACAAACACTGAAAGTGCATCTCCACGAAATAACAGACAAAACGGAGCACGACAGAAGGCTACACAAGTTGCGACCTAGGCAGTTATAATTCTACGGGCTTGCTGATTCTTTTGTCAGTCAAGGCTCGTTGGATGGACGTCAAATCCGTGAGTACATACACTGGCCATATTTCACCTGCGCTTCTCATGCGTTTACACTTATACGCCACCGCACCCTTTGTCACAGCCACTGTTTTACATATATAGCAAACCGAAACTGCTGAACGGTACACGCTCATCAGACTGTATACAAATTCACACAACGATAGCCATAATCCACAACCGTTTCTTACAGGGTCACTTCGCATTTCTCACTCTCATAATAAAACGCTTTGCAAAAAGAAATGATATCTCATAAAAAACACGTTTTCAACGTACAAAAATGCCAAGTTACTCAAAAGTATTGATATCAAAATGACGCCGAGTTACGGTACTACAAACAATATAGGCTATCTTGCCTCACCGAAATGACAAGATGTATTTCAAAGCAATGCTACCCAATATTTCCTCAATTCTTTCAAGTCACTTGGCCCTGTGTTTTGTAATCTTACCATTTTACAATGTCATGCAAACTTTGTGTCAGATCAAAGAGTCAAATATTTCGAATTGCCTCATGGAACACATTGAAATTAATGTACAAAACTGCTGCTGAGTAACTACAGGAAGCATATTTCTCCAGAAAACATGTTTATACTTGCTTCTGAACTGAATTTGAGTACATGTGCAAGTTACTGTATATTTGCTACGTACAATAAATACTGCATGTAAAATGCATATTGTACATAGGCTACATACATAGAGAACTTCTTTATCCCCATGGGGACATTTCCCTCGCAGCATGTTACATTCACATTTACGAACACAGACTTATACCAAGAAACATACTATCATTCACGCAACAGAATGGCTGGGCAGCGAAATACATACATACCAATACAAATTGGACATATACACGCCTATTCAATCAGTCTTGACTGTGAGAGAGCCATCCACACATATGTTTGGCCTGTCCATGTAGTGCATGCTTATACACACAGGGCCAAGTGACTTGAAAGAATTGAGGAAATATTGGGTAGCATTGCTTTGAAATACATCTTGTCATTTCGGTGAGGCAAGATAGCCTATATTGTTTGTAGTACCGTAACTCGGCGTCATTTTGATATCAATACTTTTGAGTAACTTGGCATTTTTGTACGTTGAAAACGTGTTTTTTATGAGATTTGAAAATACACCACAGAAAGACGTAGCCTATTGAATGATGTAGAAGTGAATGCACCGAGCAGCGGTTTGTTAGCTCGAGTGTTGGAAGGTAGTTTTTAACCAAACGTTGCTCAGCCTATTTGACTTCTCCGATGTCTTCATTCGCCGTGATTAGCTGATTTTACTAAATCTGATCCTATAAATGTTTTGACGTGAATGACAAGACGACACGGGAATTCCCAATGGTTGATTACAGATTATTTATTATTATTAGGATCATTACATATTCTTCGTGAAATTGGCACGCTTGTTAACCAAGCAAATAAATTAATACGGTTTGAGATTGATTATTATGCAGGCTACGCTGCGATTTAAGCTTATGGTAATTCTTTAAAGCGTTTACTTTCTCACGTATTTACATGTGTTAAAAAAATATTACCAAATTAACAGACTGAAAAAGATCTCTCACCAAGTATTCACTTACCCATAATCAACAGTCCTGAACAAACGTGAAATACACGATGTAATCGCGCTGCAGACTGCGAGAGCTACTAGGAATATAGAGCTTTAAGCAAGCCTTTGCGCGACACAAACGGAACCAGTGGAGACACGCTACGCGCCGCACTGCTTCGCCGTGCTGCTTCGCCGTGCTGCTTACGCGACGCTTACGCGACGCGTGCGGTGGGTGCCCGGCGTAAGACTGAAGCTGGTGTGCTTCGTGCTGCAGGAAGCTGGGGCAGCTTGAGCAGGACTGGAGAGCGAAGCTGGAAAGAGTGATGGAGGAGAGGAGCGAGCACGAGCAGAGTGTGAAGGAGTTCCAGGCTCTGCTCCTTAAGCTGTTCAAGACTGAGCAGCTGCACCAGACTCAGGTCAGCACATCCAGCGAGTACCAATGCTCCACTCTACCCTCTCTACAGTCAGGTCTGCCTCCTGTTATAGGATTGCATACATATGTGTGGGTCTTAGGAACACCTTTAATCTCCATGTTCTCCTATTCCATTGCATATATGTGACTATGAGGTCAAGTACAGGGACTCACTAAAACTGATGTCTGAGCTGCAGCGTCAAATCGAGGAGCGTGAGGTGAGAGGCTGAAATGGAGGTCGGCAGGAAGATCCGTGTGTGTGTGTGCGCGCGCGTGTTCTGGCAATGAATACTTGCTTCACCTGTCAGATCTTTTTCTGACTGTCACTTGTCTTTCTCCAGGTTGCAGTTCTTCAGAACAAGCAGGTGGAACTTGGTAAGAAGGACACTATCAGTTGTTTTGTGAATTGGTATCTTAGATCATGACAGAACATTAATTACCCCTCTTTTCCCTCATATTCAAAGCAAAAGCAGTAAGCGATGTCCTTGAGCCAAAGAGACGGATGGCCATGTCTCGGGAGAAATGTCTGGAGCACCACATGAAGAAGGCCTCCTAGATGATTAGATGATTGTTTGTGCTGTTTAGAGACCCTTAAGGAGGCATTCACATCCATCTGGCCTCCTGTGGTTAAGACCACACCCACTCCATGGCAGTCATATGAACCCCACACCTGTACAACACAATCAAAGCCCTTTACTGCTGAGACGGTTTACATTTCTGTTTAACAGACCGGAAAACTCTATAGCATAGTTAATACACTCACTACGTTTTCCTATTAAAAATTAAAAAAATATATAAAAATTTTACGCTTTTGGAGGTTCATTGTACATGGCAACAAAGCAAGTGAAATTCAGTGTTTATTATATGAGGAAATAAGGTCACAAGGAAATACTGTTGGGATGCTGTGTAATTCTCAACTAAGCATCAGTGCAGCCCTGCAGTGTCAGGAAGCACACACCCTGGTGGTTGGGAGGGGCATTGCGGTGATTGTCAGCCCATTCTAAAAGTAAAACAATGGTATGTGAAAACAGTACTGCTCACACATGGACACATGGGAAAGGAGATGTTTAGAGATGTTTGTGCAGAATGGCTGTGAGATTCAGGAGCTCGTTGGTCAGTGTCATGGCGGACGTCACATGTTAAGCAATGAGAACAGGGCGGACCACACTCAGATCACACAGCTCCTCCAGAAAACTGACAGCATGGAGGAGGAGAGGAACAGAGGAGGCTCCAGCAGCATGAGAAAAAGACATCAGATAAGATCCAGAGGGAAGTGAAAGAAGATAAGAAACAAGAAGAGGAAAATAACATAAAGGAGGGATGGAATAGGCAGGAGCTCCAGGGGGTGACACAGATGAGAAAAACAGCAGGAGGAGTGATTTAAGCATAATGTCAGAGGAAAGGGAATATTCACACTGCATTTTCTCCAGAGCTGAACCTCTCCTGGTCAAGACCCCTGTTATGACACTACTTGGGGGCCTGGATGGATGACCTCGATCATCTGCATCGCATTTTAATGAACCAGGGCTGTTAATTTTCTCGGCTAATTTAATACCTCAGGCCATAATCTGTACAAACTTTGATTATTTGCTTTAACAGATTCCTATTTAGCCCGTATTTTACTGTTGATATCAGGCTCGTATGAACCATTTTATCATCACTGTTTCAGTCTTTTTACTTTACTTGTTGTGTATTGGGAGGCTCAGATATGATCTTGCCCATTTTTTAAATTTGCTGTTTTGGCTGACCGTGAAACATTGCCTCTGCTGACCTTGCCTGGTCACAGATGAGTACAGCATCAGCATTAACCCCCTGCAGGATATCTCACTCCGGTATAGAGACTTAAACATTAAAACAAAGAGAGGTTGGTATGAAGTTATTGTCTAAGTTTATTAATCAGTGTTGTTCATTTGTTTATTTAGTGGCATCCACTTGCTCTCATGCCTTTTGTTTCTGTCTTGTAGGAGGGTGTAGTTACAAGGCAAAAGTCACACATTAACACAGACAGTGGTGGAATGGTCACTGGCCACAGGTAATTCTCTTACCTGCAGGGTCAGGTACTACAAACATCTGAGCACCAGCAGATCTCCTACATCTGAGAGGTTACACAACACCTTCACTTCCCCACATACATTAATTCCCAAAGCTGTCACAACAAAAGAGAATTTAGTTCTCACTTGACTGTTTGATGATTTTTTAATTTTGAAAATGGATTAGGTGAGAACATAGGTAATTGGATATTGGGGCAACAGAGTGTGAAGTGAGATTGGGGTAGTTGGAGCAACAATCATATCCATTATGTCTGGCAATGATAGATGCTGGCAGGTGCGTGTCTGTGTCGTGAAAGGCTTGCATATTTTCGCCACTAGGTGTCAGTAACCTCCCACTAAAATCCCATTTCAGTGAATGTGGGGAAATGCCAGTCTTTCTCTGGGACTGCCAGAGCGGTGGGACATCTCTGGTGTTCATTGAGAGAATTAGTTGAGCAGAACAGGTATAAAATTAAAGGGGCATGTAGGATCGGTGAGGATAAAGAGTTTCCCCCAGCGGGGTGGGATGGGGTGGAGATTCCTTGTGTGCCAGTTAATTTTATTTTGGTTTATTCTTGGTGGCCAGGTCTGTGTTGTGTCTCAAGATACTTTTAACCTTTGGTACAGCACCTTTGTGTGGTGTCAGTGTTGTGATTGGTTGTGCTTGTAACCTGGACGAGGGGCTTATCTGCCGGCAGACGGGGGGAGAAGCCATAGCCTGGAAGCCAGAGTGTACAGCAGCGTTGGCAAAACCGCAGACCAGGCTGTGGCGCTGTGGGAAGTTGGAACAGGAAGTGCAGCAGTTTCTTGAGAAGTCTTTAGTTTATTCAGAGCTCAGAGTGCAGTAACTCCACCCCCTCTATCTATTTGCTCTTCAGTTTCCCATATAGTGGTCCTTCGCTATGACCTAACACAGCTCTTCTGCTGCAGTCAATCAGCTCCCAAGCCTGGAGAAACAGACAGAACACAAATGATTCTGTGGCCAAGCAGCCATGAAGTCCGCATATGCAAGAAGGGTGGAGCCAGTTAGACTGTCTCTGGGCTGACGGAGCATGGTGGCCAGATGTTGGGCTTTGACTGGGCATTGTTGGGCATTGTTTTTGCAGAGGTCATTATAGTAGAATCTCTACTCTCTATTACCATCAGGGAATCCGTGGTGCCGGATAGTAGAACATTTTGGGTAGCAGAGTGTACCCCAAAGATTAGGCTGGAGCCAAATTAGTACAGTATTTATTTATTTTTTTAACTCAATGGATTTTTTTGTTGCTCAAGTGCCGCACCTGCTGGCCAAATGATTTTACAATAGCTTTTGTTTTCAAGTAAATGTCAGAGGGACATGCACTGGAACTTTAAAGGACCACAGACAAGCACCCCATCCTGTGTAAGTTTGTAAGCACACAGACTAGCACCTCAATCTTGTGTATGTTTTTTAGTGCACAGAAAAGCATCCCCATCTTTTCAAATTCATGCAACCAGCCTGCTGCTTGACTATTGAGTCTGACCAATCAGAGGAGCTGCTATGTTGTGATGGGACGGTACTCCTCACAAACTGAAGCCACCTTTCTGTGGACCACACTACAGCCTCTGGACAGCACAGTAGCCAATCACATACACCCAGGGCTTCACTCTAGCCAATTGTGCGCTGTCCTGCGGGTCCAACATTCACAGTCAGCTCTGCCACAGTCAGGTATTTTAGACCATGCAGTGTCTCATTTCACAGAGGACCAGTGCATTTAAGCAAGGTGCTGCCCTAAAGTCTCTCTAATTCCCTGTGATAACAAGTGAAGTTCTGCACTTTTTCTTTAGTTTATAAAAAAGAAGAGAAGAAAACATGAAGCTGGTTTGCTGTGCAGGACCTACTTCCTTATTTTTGCTCTCACGAACAGAGCCCCCTAAAAGTGTTATAATGGTAGCGGGAAATTGGTTATTGTTGCTCTGTGCTTACGGTAATTGTATATTAATATGAGACAAGAGTACAGTCAGCTTTTAATATCATGATATGTGTGTTACCATTTCACAGAAACTGCTGTCTTTGTGTTGAGTCCCCCTATTTTCAGCTGTGTAAAAGTAGAAAATAAATTAAAAATTTTAAAAGCAGAAGTTCTTTCCTCCACACTTTCAGCTTTCCATTGCCTTGGTTTTTATTTTTTTATTTTTTTGTCTCATCTGTTCATGCAACTGTTTCAAAAGTCTTCTGGCTTGTCTCTGTATTTTTTGGCAAATTCTAATCTGGCCTTTTGATTCTTGATGTTGATATGAGGTTATGCATTTTTCTGTTTAGCCTCTATACTTCTGCTCTCAGAGTCTTCTGCATTTGGCGGCTTGCTATATTTTTACCCCTGCCCTCTGGAGACCGCTGGTGACATCAATGATCGTAGTTTTAGGGTTCTCCTTCACAGCTCTTCACAGGATTCATCTGTCATCAAATGCAGTAGAACTCATACAGGTACTTAGAGTTGTATGTAGCCTACACAACTGACATACAAGTTTGGATTGTTTATTCTCTGTTTGGCACTGTGAGAGCCTGAGGGTTTTCTGGCTTCTGTTGTTGGTGGCTTTTTGTCAGTAGACAGGAAATGTAATAGTGACCTTCTGCAGATATATATTTAAATTTAGTTTATTTTAGTTACAGAAAAGCAGTGATGAAGTAGAAGGCTTCTGTGAGAATTTTGTCGCAACTTGCTGTCCACACAAGCAGATAAGAAAAGAATGCATTAGCGGTGCTGTACAGTATATAATAGCACAGGGGTTTCTTTTTTATCACTCTTTTGACCACTGAAGTTGAAGCACTAAACGTCAGGCAAACAGAGGGGTCACATTGATCTGTGAGTACTACCGAATCAGTTTTTTAATGTAAAGGTTTTTAACAGACAAGTATGTTTTTGTGGTGAAATTTGCATATGATTGAAAAAAAAACAACAACAACACATTTGTTAAGTTATGCTTAAATTAATAAGTATGATTTGACCTCACTAATACTAAAATGCTCTACAGCGTTTGGGCTTCATTGGAATGACCTGCCTTAAGGGATAAGAAGAAAAGTATGAGTGAAGAAGTATGCTTTTGCTTCAGTAGATAACATACCTTGAATGATCACTAACATTTGTTTGTGAAAGAAGAAATACTATTTTATTTATTTGTTATTTGAAAGAGACATTGGACAGTTAGCAAGTGCCCCAGAATTAGCTTGATAACTAAATTTCTTCAGTAATCCCTTGGCAGGTGGGAAAGTGGGAAAATTTACAAAAAATATGTACAAGCAGCAATTTGCAATTAGAATAAAAAGGTTGGTGTGCATCAATACACTCTAGCAGTAAAATAAAAAAAATATGAATGATCGCAAAAGGTGACACTGTAGCATATTGTGCTACAAATAAAATAATAAAACAAAAATTACGTGATAAAAGGTAAAACAATTGCACTTACTAATATAACAGTGGTGATATGTAACTGGCTTTTTAACCAAAACTTTCAGTGTATTTTTGCACAGAACATGTAAAGGCTTCAAATATGTTCACACAAACAGATATACTTTCCATTCAAACTGATCATTGCCAAACTCAAACACTGACTGTTGGACCTGAGTTTATCCAGCTTCCAAAGTACTGCATGAATGACATCTTGAAATCAAACAGCTTGAAATCAAATGATGGGGATGTATTTAGACTTTATTTGGAACATATTTATAGTTTTGTATTATTCTTGCACTTATTGCATTTCTTTGGCCATTTCGATGATGATGTCAATGATTCCTGTCTTTTTTTTTTTTTTTTTTACAGTGCTGAGTCTAATGACATGACTGGGTGAGTGTTACAAGATTTTAAAAGAAACCCCACCTTCTGTTACCTGATAATTTATCAGAGAAAAACCTTATTCAGACAGTTTAGTGAAACTTATGATTGATAACAGAATGTCCTGCTTCACAATAAATCTGTCTCACAGCATTATGACGTGATTAATTTGACTCTAATGTTGAAATATTATTCTGTGAGACTCGAGGCATGTCCTACAGTACGGGGTCATACAGAGATCACAAACAGAAGCAGATATTTACTGTTTTAAACTAATGAAGCCACAGCATTAATCAGGACACTATAAACATGTCATGAGTATTTAAACACATGTACTGACGTAGTGCATGCACTGTTTGTACAGGGAGCCCAAAGGATGTACTGACTCTGCAGCCTAACTGGCCCCTGTTCTTCACTGGAGAGACCGTCACTCTCAGGTGTTCGGGACAGCCATTCAAACATTATGGATTCACATGGTCCAGAAATGAATCAAATATTTTTGTGGAAAAGCACACATCCCATAACAACACCTACACCATCGCACCTGTTACTGAAGCCCACAGTGGTGAATACTCGTGTGCTGCTGAATCCAGTAGTGATCCTGTCAACTGAACATGTCAGGTGAGTCAAAACTGGTCAGCAGCTGAACACTGGTGGTCTCACTCATCCCACAGAGAGACAATATTTAACACATTTATTCAATATTCCCCAGTGAACATTGTGCTTCCCGTACCAGTTTATTTTATATTCGCCTGTAATAAATGAACTTATTTTCACTTAAATGGGCTGGGTATACCACCAATTGAGTTGAGTTTACGACTGTCACACTGTTTGTATTGTTAATATTTGAGCTTCTGTATGTATAAATCCATGGAATGTAGCCTTTTCTATCTGTTATGATAGAATGAGCGAACCTACTGCTGTAGCTCTTTGTCTCAACCCCAATCAGAGCATGCCTGTCCCTCTGTAGTCATATCTACACTCCACTAGCAAAGTTGTATGTAAAAGTTGTGTACATTGCTCTGGGTAGGAGCATCTGCTAATGCCTGCAATGTAATGTAATGAGCAGTTAGAGCTGTGACACAGTCTGTCCGTCTTCACAGCCTCGCCCACACCCATTCTGAGATAGTCACATGCTTTCCCAGTACATGGATAAGCGAACCATGTTCTACTGTATCCCAGATTAAAGCCAGTTTGCACGGTATGTTTGATCTCATCAAAAACACGTTTTCAACGTACAAAAATGCCAAGTTACTCACACGTACAAGACATACACCGTCTATAACTCATTCATTCAGACTGTCAAAATCCAGGCCTGCCATTAAAAGTATTGATATCAAAATGACGCCAAGTTACGGTACTACAAACAATATAGGCTATCTTGCCTCACCAAAATTAAATAAGATGTATTCCAAAGCAATGCTACCCAATATTTCCTCAATTCTTTCAAGTCACTTGGCCCTGTGTGTATAAGCACATGCACTACATGGACAGGCCAGACATATGTGTGGATGGCTTTATGACAGTCAAGATTGATTGAATAGGCGTCTATATGTCCAATTTGTATTGGTATGTATGTATTTCACTGCCCAGCATTTCTGTTGCCTGAATGATTGTATGTTTCTTGGTATAAATGTCTGTTTGTAAATGCGAATGTAACATGCTGCGAGGGAAATGTGACCATGGGGATAACGAAGTTCTCTATGTATGTATGTACAATATGCATTTGACATGCAGCATTTATTGTACGTAGCAAATATACAATAACGTGTACATTTACTCAAATTCAGTTCAGAACCAAGTACAAACTTATGTTTCCTGGAGAAATGTGCTTCCTGTAGTTACTGACCAGCAGTTTTCTACATGAATTTCAATGTGTTCCATGAAGCAATTCGAAATATTTGACTCTTTGATCTGACACAAAGTTTGCATGACATTGTTAAATGGTAAGATTACAAAACACAGGGCCAAGTGACTTGAAAGAATTGAGGAAATATTGGGTAGCATTGCTTTGGAATACATCTTATTTAATTTTGGTGAGGCAAGATAGCCTATATTGTTTGTAGTACCGTAACTTGGCGTCATTTTGATATCAATACTTTTAATGGCAGGCCTGGATTTTGACAGTCTGAATGAATGAGTTATAGACGGTGTATGTCTTGTACGTGTGAGTAACTTGGCATTTTTGTACGTTGAAAACGTGTTTTTGATGAGATATCATTTCTTTTTGCAAAGCGTTTTATTATGAGAGTGAGAAATGCGAAGTGACGTGTACCGTGTGGCAGTTTCGGTTTGCTATATATGTGGGTATATATATATATATATATATGGGTGCGGTGGCGTATAAGTGTAAACGCATCATAAGCGCAGGTGAAATATGGCCAGTGTATGTACTCACGGATTTGACGGCCATCCAACGAGCCTTGATTGACAAAAGAATCAGCAAGTCTGTAGAATTAGAGCTCCCTAGGTCGCAACTTGTGTACCCTTCTGTCCTGCTCCGTTGTCTGTTATTTCGTGGAGATGCACGTTTAGTGTTTGTAAGGTTTATAACGCATTTTGATAGGCTTATCTGCAGGTGGGAATCCTCTTCGCTGTTTTGCTAAGCTAGAACCGGAAAACTTGATAGTGGAGAATAGGCGCAGACGCATATGTCCCAGCAGGCTTTGCTTATGAGAAAATAACAACAGTGTGAGTGAAATTAGGATGAAATGATGAAATTGCGTTGTTGAAACAATATGTTTTTAGCAGAACGGGCATGTAAGTGAAGGTTGACATGATCACAGAGTATAGTGCGAAGTAAATGGAGTGACCATGAGGGTGCTTATTTTCCTAATCGAACGGTATATATAACAGTCGCTGTAAAGTATCAGCTATTAAAGTGGATGGTTAAGTAACGTGTGAAATTTATTGCAGTGGTGTGTTTTTCTCATGTTCAGTACTAGTAGTTATAATTATGAGTGAATGCAATGTTTTATTGGGGAGTTGCAGGACGTACATACGTAGTAATTGTTTGTATGTGGCTAGATGGAGAACAGGGCGAGGTAACCTGAATGTAGAAACGTGACATTTGCTGATAAGAAGGTTTTGTACGGTAGCCAAGTGAAGAAATATAGTTAGTAGAAATGGCACAGCGGTGAACTGGTGTAACTTTTTAATAAAACGAATACATTTGCCGTCATGAAATGCACATGGGTGGCCGTGAGTGAGTTTTGGTAAAGCAAATATAAGCGTAAGAAAACGTTAGTGTAAAAGAGGAAATTATCGGCCTGAGGGCGAGGCGGGATTCAATCGTTCAACCGGAGGTTTACCAGTCTGTCACTTTGTTAGGGCAGCACCATGACATAGCTATGTAATGCGTGAAATAGCATTAGCAAACCTGTCCGTGGTTTTAAAGAAGAACACAGGCGAGTAAGCACAGAAGAGCTCCCGTTGAATCCATATGGCTTTGCAATATTGTAGCCGGTTAACAATTGAACGTGCAGACGGTACGTCATAATACAGTGTACACGTTCGGGGAACGGCTGGTAGATATGGTGCAAAAGCAAGAATTGAGAAGTAGTAGACAATTATTAGTGAGGGTAAAAGCAGGTTAAAGAAACACGTTGTTAGCTGGGCTTGAACCTCAGACCCTGTGTTCCCGAGACTGTAACCTTACCCACTAGGCCACAGGCGCACTAACTGTTTGTATTGAAAATGTTTCAGAATAAAAAGGTATGGGTATTTTGTGTGTGTATGCGAGTTTTTCATTGGGTCGTGTAGGTGAAGATTTGGCGGGTGTCGGTAAAATGTCCAATGGGGAGACATGTTATTAGTGGGATAGGCGGAAGGAAAAATAAGAATGAGAAGAAGAAGAAAAAGAAAGAAGAAGGAGAAAACGCAAAATCCCCTTAGTTTGGGGCTTTATTGTGTGGACATGTGAAGTTGTTTATGAAATCTGTCTGTTGAAATGGGGTCAGAATGTACAGAATTTAATGTTTTTAAGGGCTGAGTGTCTGTGGCTGTTGTGGTTATTTCTGTGGGGAACCCTGAAAAGTGCCAAACTCTCGGTGCTGTATAGGTACAAAAAAAACAAGGCGTAACTTGGCGGGATGGCATACCTGCCATCCCAATATGAAAGGCCAGGTTTTTTTTTATCGCTCTTTTGACCAGTGAAGTTGAAGCATTAAACTTCCCCTTGAATCATGCAGGCAAACAGAGGGGTCACATTGATCTGTGAGTACTACCGAATCAGTTTTTTAATGTAAAGGTTTTTAACAGACAAGTATGTTTTTGTTGTGAAATTTGCATGTGATTGAAAAAAAAAAAACAACAACAACACATTTGTTAAGTTATGCTTAAATTAATAAGTATGATTTGACCTCACTAATACTAAAATGCTCTACAGCGTTTGGGCTGCATTGGAATGACCTGCCTTAAGGGAAAAGAAGAAAAGTATGAGTGAAGAAGTATGCTTTTGCTTCAGTAGATAACATACCTTGAATGATCACTAACAATTTTTTGTGAAAGAAGAAATACTATTTTATTTATTTGTTATTTGAAAGAGACATTGGACAGTTAGTAACTGCCCCAGAATTAGCTTGATAACTAAATGTCATCAGTAGTCCCTTGGCAGGTGGGAAAGTGGGATAATTTACAAAAAAATATGTACAAGCAGCAATTTGCAATTGGAATAAAAAGGTTGGTGTGCATCAATACACTCTAGCAGTTAAATAAAAAATATAAATAATCGCAAAAGGTGCCACTGTAGCATATTGTGCTACAAATACAATAATAAAACAAAACAATTACATGATAATAGGTAAAACAATTGCACTTAATAATATGACAGTGGTGATATGTAACTAGCTTTTTAACCAAAACTTTCAGTGTATTTTTGCACAGAACATGTAAAGGCTTCAAATATGTTCACACAAACAGATATACGCTCCATTCAAACTGATCATTGCCGAACTCGAACACTGACTGGTGGACCTGAGTTTACCCAACTTCCAAAGTACTGCATGAATGACATCTTGAAATCAAACAGCTTGAAATCAAATGATGGGGATGTATTTAGACTTTATTTGGAACATATTTATAGTTTTGTATTTTTCTTGCACTTATTGCATTTCGTTGGCCATTTCAATGATGATGTCAATGATTCTTGTCTATTTTTTTTTTTACAGTGCTGAGTCTAATGACAAGACTGGGTGAGTGTTACTAGATTTTAAAACAAACCCCTCCTTTTATTACCTGATAAATTTTCAGAGAAAAACCTTATTCAGACAGTTTAGTGAAACTTACGATTGATAACAGACTGTCCTGCTTCACAATAAATCTGTCTCACAGCATTATGACGTGAGTTATTTGACTGCATATGTGGACGGTAATGTAGAAATATTATTCTGTGAGACTCGAGGCATGTCCTACAGTACGGGGTGATACAGAGATCACAAACAGAAGCAGATCTTTACTATTCTAAACTAATGAAGCTGAGGCATTAATCAGGACACTATAAACATGTCATGAGTATTTAAACACATGTACTGACGTAGTGCATGCACTGTTTGTACAGGGAGCCCAAAGGCTGTACTGACTCTGCAGCCTAACTGGCCCCTGTTCTTCACTGGAGAGACCGTCACTCTCAGGTGTTTGGGACGGCCATTCAAACATTATGGATTCACATGGTACAGAAATGAATTAAATAGTTGGACGCTAAAGCACGAATCCCATGAAAACATCTACACCATCGCACCTGTTACTGAAGCCCACAGTGGTGTATACAGCTGTGCTGCTGAATCCAGCAGTGATCCTGTCAGACTGAACGTGTCAGGTGAGTCAAAACTGGTCAGCAGCTGAACACTGGTGGTCTCACTCGTCCCACAGAGAGACCATATTTAACACATTTATTCAATCTTCCCCAGTGCACATTGTGCTTACCGTACCAGTTCATTTATTACAGGCAAATATAAAATTAACATATTTTCACTAAAATGGGCTGGGTATACCACCAATTGAGTTGAGTTTCTGCCTGTCACACTGTTTGTATTGTTAATATTTGAGCTTCTGTATGTTTAAATCCATGGAATGTAGCCTTTTCTATCTGTTATGACAATGAGAGAACCTACTGCTTTAGCTCTTTGTCTCAACCCCAGTCAGAGCATGCCTGTCCCTCTGTAGTCATGTCTACACTCCACTAGCAAAGTTGTATGTAAAATTTGTGTAAATTCCTCTGGGTTTGGTAGCGTCTGCTAATGCCTGTAATGTAGTGTAATGTAATGAGCGGTTAGAGCTGTGACACAGTCTGTCTGTCTTCACAGCCTCGCCCACACCTGTTCTGAGATAGTCACATGCTTTCCCAGTACATGGATAAGCGAACCGTGTTCTACTGTATCTCAAATTAAAGCCAGTTTGCACTGTATGTTTGATTATGCCATTATTAGGAACCTGGGGGAGAGATTCAGTCTGTTCTCTCTGTTATAGAGAAACCCCACCTGTCCTGACTGTCTCTCCACACAGGCAGTCATATGCAAGAGAACATGTCAGTCTTTCTTGTAAGGTTACAGTGACTTCAGCTGGCTGGGAATATTACTGATAAAAGGAACTGGATCACATGACATTGCCCATATTTCCAGAACATCTAAAGGCTTATACATCCTCAGTGCTGCTGCACTTACACACACAGGGGGGAGACCCAGTCTGGTACACAGAGTATAGTTACCCCACCCACATACAGGTATCAGGTGAGTGCTGACAGACATTATTGTGCAAAATTGGCACATTCCCATAATGCACTGGGTCCAACTGCTGTGATGACTCTGGGATCCTGTTCCTTAGTTTAATTCTTGTACCAATTCGATCAGGATTAGAGCTTTTTCATTTCTGATTTTTGAATATCTTCTCTTAATATCATTGAAAATAGGAATGCAGCTGCCCTGGATTTTGTCCTTCATTTAGGGTGATTTGATTCCTCCATAGTCATAAAAATTCTGGCATGGCAACAGAACTGTGGCCCAATCTGTCTCCTTTCCACAGCCCTGCCTAAAGCCACTCTGACTGTAGAGCCAAAATGGCGCCCACTGTACAATGGAGAGACCGTCACCCTGAGGTGTGAGGTGGACTCCTACAGCAACTGGATATATTCCTGGTACAAAGACCATTCCCAGATGGCTGTGTCCCAGACTGCTGGTCACAGTGTAACTGGTAACAGATTCAACATCCCTGGTGCAGCTGGGACTGACCAGGGGCAGTACTGGTGTGAGGGGAGGCTGGAGGGGAGAAAAGTGACATCACAGCGCAGCAACTCCATCACTGTTGCAGGTGAGTCTCAGGTACGCTTTCAATTTGGATATGTCACATGCTCTATTGGATTGAGATCTGGGGACTGTGCAGGTCATTGGAGTAAAATGAAGTCGCCGTCCTGTTTGTGGAACCAGCTAGAGGTGACGTGTGCTTTGTGACATGGCGCATTACCTTCTGGAAGTATCAACTTGCTAAAAGGTAGACTGTGGTCATAAAGGGATGCACATGGTCCGCTACAATGCTTAAGTATGTTCTGGCACTCAACTGATGTTCAGTAGGTATTCAGAGGCCTAATGTGTGTCACAAAAAAATTGCCCACACCATTATACTACCACTACCAGGTTTTACTGCTGACAGCAGGATGGGATTTTTGTGCACTATGGATTCATCCTGTTTTGTCAAATTCTGACCCTACCATTTATGTCGTTGCAAAAATGGAGATTCGTCAGACCAGACATTTATCCATTCTTCAATTGTTGATTTTTGGGTTGTGTATTCAGCAGACCTGGGTCAAATACATATTTGTTTTGGATTCAAATACTTTTCTGTTCTGTACTGATCTTGCCTGGTGTAATTGAGCCTGCCAATATGACTAGAAGGCGGGGTTTGCACTCTTTGGGAGTATTTCATTTTTCCAATACACCAGACAAGATCAGTAAAGCGTAGAAAAGTATTTGAATCCAAAACAAATACGTATTTGACCCAGGTCTGGTATTCAGAGATGCCCTTCTGCGCAGCACTGTTGTAAATAGCTGTTATTTGACCATTTGTGGCCTTCCTGCTAGCTTGAACGAGTCTGCCCATTCTCCTCTGACGCTCTCATTAATAAGGTGTTTTCATCCACAGAACTGCCACTCGCTGGATTTTATTGTTCATTGCACCACTCTCTGTAAATTTCAGATATGTTGTTGGGATTCTATTGAACTCAGCAGTGCTGGAGGCTTTGTATAATTATCCTAATTTTAAAGAAACTCTATTTATCCTCACACTATAGAGAATAAAAATATTCTGTAAATGATTTCACATATGTAATTTTCTTTTGAAGTTATGCTTCAGTTATTTATATTTTATAAATTATTGCGCAGGACTACCTATTGATTCAAGGAAAATTAACCTTTCTGACATGGATCTTTTTCCATTGCATTTTATACACAACTGTTTCCTCCTCAGTCACATCTACATTCTGACAGAAGAAACTGTGATCCAGTCTGTTTCCTTTCCACAGCCCTGCCTAAAACCACTCTGACTGTAGAGCCAAAATGGCGCCCACTGTACAATGGAGAGACCGTCACACTGAGGTGTGAGGTGGACTCCTACAGCAACTGGACATATTCCTGGTACAAAGACCAGGCCCAGATGGCTGTGTCTCAGACTGCTGGTCACAGTGTAACTGGTAACAGACTCACCATCCCTGGTGCTGCTGGGTCTGACCAGGGGCAGTACTGGTGTGAGGGGAGGCTGGAGGGGAGAAAAGTGACATCACAGCGCAGCGACTCCATCAATTTGACTGTTGCAGGTGAGTCTCAGGTACGCTTTCGATTTGGTTATGTCACATGTTCTGTTAAATTGAGATCTGGGGCATGTGCAGGTCATTGGAGTAAAATGAAGTCGCCATCTTGTTTGTGGTAGCAGCTAGAGGTGACGTGTGCTTAGTGAAAAGACGCATTACCTGCTGGAAGTATCCACTTGAATACAGGTAGACTGTAGTCATAAAGGGATGCTCATGGTCAGATACAATGCTTAAGTATGCTCCGGCACTCAAATGATGGTCAGTTATTATGGGGCCTAATGTGTGTCACAAAAACATTCCACACCATTATGTTATTGGCATTCTGATGAATTCAGCAGTGCTGGAGGCTTTGTATAATTATACTAATTTTAATGAAACTCAACTTATGCTCACACTATAGAGAATAAAAATATTTGGTTTATTATTTCACATATATAATTTATTTTGGGTGAAATGCTTAAAATTTTAATATTTATGGAATATTGTGTAGGACCACCTATAAAGTCAAAGAAATTTTATATTTCTGCCATAGTTCTTTTTCCTTGCAGTTTATGCGCAACTGTTTCCTCCTCAGTCACTCCTACATTCTGACAGAGAAAACTGTGATCCAGTCTGTCTCCTTTCCACAGCCCTGCCTAAAACCACTCTGACTGTAGAACCAAAATGGCGCCCACTGTACAATGGAGAGGCCGTCACCCTGAGGTGTGAGGTGGACTCCTACAGCAACTGGACATATTCCTGGTACAAAGACCAGCCCCAGATGGCTGTGTCCCAGACTGCTGGTCACAGTGTAAGTGGTAACAGACTCAACATCCCTGGTGCAGCTGGGACTGACCAGGGGCAGTACTGGTGTGAGGGGAGGCTGGAGGGGAGAAATGTGACATCACAGCGCAGCGACTCCATCACTCTGACTGTTGCAGGTGAGTCTCAGGTAGGCTTTCAAATTATATTCAAAACTTTATCCTTAAAATATTTTCATTGCTTTCCATTCACTTACCATACATAGGAGCAACAAACAGTATAACAATTTATAATTACTTGGACAAATATCTAATTCCGATTGGCTGACAGCCATGTCAACCAATCGTTTTATTTGTGTTTGTTTATAGGCATGGCAATGTGGGTAATTTTGCCTCATTATGGTTTCAAATCACTACACGAAAACTTTCAATTTGTTGACTTAGAAATCCTGAAATAAAAGGAAACTTAACACCACGTTATTAAAAAAAAATTAATCGCTAAGTTTAAATGTGCAGATAGAAAGCGTTTTTTTTATCCAGAAAATATCTCATTTTCAACACATTTCACATTTTTGTGGTCAGGGGTGCAGCATTTATTAAGGTTGGAGATATTAACGTATCGTAGTTATGTGGATTAGAATATATGATACAGCTCACTGTCTTCCCACTATACCAGTTCCTAAATGCATCATGACAATCGTTGTGAACTTTGTTTTTCATTGTTTAATGTCTTTTCTCTTTTCTAATATTTTTGATGGCTGATAGTGAGACTACTCTGCATACATATGATAAGAGAAACACTGGTGCCATCTATCATTACCAGAGAAACCATATTTAGTGAAGTGACAGATGTGTACATAATGGTTTTAGTTGATGAAATGTTTTTTTAAAAATACCTTTTTTATTTAAATTTTTTCCATGCATTTTAGTTGTAGCCATAGTAAAAGAGATATAAACCACTTCATGGGTTCCGATTGCCACCCTTTCAGGCCATATATTCTTGTATATGCACAGGTTTATATCCTCCACATATCCCTCATCTCCCTCATCACAGGTAGACGTAGACTGGTATTCGGTCTGGGAGCTGCTCCTCTGCTGCTGGCCTCCATTATACTGTGTGTGAAATGGTGCAGGAAACCAGGTGATGTCATTTTACAGGGGAACACATCTAAAAACAACGTGTGTTTCAAGTTTCAGGCTGCAACACTGTTCATTCTCACTCCCAGTTCTCTCCCTCTGTTGTGTTTATACACGTTTGTTGATGTGCAGGGTCGCCTAATGAAGCAGCTGTCAAGTACAATGAAGAGAATGTGGAATTTGACTAATAAAACCTTCACACAGAAGCTGGATCAGTGTGCTCATGTGGAATGAAGAACGTTTGAGAGCTCAGGATTATTTTTCAATGTGATGTTTCTCAGCTTGCAGGAGGGGAAATCCTGATTGGGGCTGCAGTCATGGGGACACTCAGTGAGTTTTGGGAATGAAGCAGTCGTGCCTTTTTTGGGGGGTTTTTTCAGCTTTATTTGGATAGGATAGTGTAGAGAGAGAGGAATAATTAAGAGGAGAGAGAGGTGCGACAAAGGTCTGCGGTCGGATTCGAACCGCCAATGTCGCGGCTCGCGTTGAGCATGTGGATAGCGCTGTACGGACTGCGCCCACAGTCGTGCCTTTAGAGTGCAGGATCTGTATAATATATCTGAGGTTCTGATTCGCCAGAGCTGCACTTGTGATCTTTGTCTAAGTTAGTCTGCTTTCATTGCTGTGTGTTTGTTTCAGGTCCTACGCTGAACTTTATATATTATGTAGTGAACTCGCCGCAAGCTGACATACAGCCTAAACAGCTGAGACTCTGCAACATGTTCAACATGCATTTCATGTGTCTGCTTGTATTAGTATTAAATTAAATGGAATTTAAAGTGTGTTCTTTTTTGTTCCTTCTTTATTTTGTTAACATATGAAATAAATGAAAAAAATAAACATATGTGTAATGTAACATCCCCAATAGGTCAGTTATAGCACCTTCCACTGTGGTGAACAACACAATCTAATCCAAGTGTGAGGAGGAGAAACCGAACAGGAATGGTGAGCTGAATGTGGAGAGAGAAGCTGAGGCCTCGATTGTTTTTATTATATTATTTTTATATAATTACTGTTAATACTACTACTGTAATAACAATGTTACCAGTCATAACTTTCTTGTCTTCATTCTTCGTGGTGATGAATTGTGACAAATAAATATTAATAAATAAGCAGGCTAAAGCTGGCATTTGTCTCTCTTGATGCTATATTATGCTGATTCCACCATATTATTTTGACTACATTGTCATTTTGATATTGCTTGTAATAGCGTATTACCATTATCATTACATTACATTACAGGTCATTAAAAATGTTATTAGTTGCGGTGTTTCTGTCCTTGCATGATGAAGTTTTCGATGATAACTAAGAGTAATTACATATGAAAAATAAATAGGCCATCATAAATAAAAAATGAGAATAGCTGAATTTAATTTGATCTTAAATAATTGTTCAGCATCAATTGGCCAGGGCAATGAAGGAATAGGCTGTTGGCTTGGCAAGCATTTTTGAGGAAGTAGACTACAAGTGACTTAAATTACCGGCATTTAGTAGACACTGTGATCCAGAGCGACTTACACAACTTTTACATTGCAACTACATTGGATCCATTATACAGCTGGACCTATACTGAAACAATGCAGGCTAGGTACCTTGCTCAAGAGTACAACGGCTGTGTCCTACACGGGAATCAAACCTGTGACCTTTGGGTTACAAGACCTGTTCGACTCATTATACTGTGCTATCACTCATGCTAACATAATAGCAGTGTCTTTGGAAGTTCATCACATTTGCAGTCCTTTCTGAACCAATGTTGCTTTAAAGCAGTATCCGTTCAAATGCCGACATAAGGATCATATAGTTTTAAAGTGCCCTAAGGTTCTGTTGACACGTGGTGCTCAATGGACAGCGGTCACTCCTGGTTCAGGGCTGATGTATAATGCTCATGTACAGGAGACCTCTGGATTGAAACAGTGCTGCAGTCATTAATGCATGTTATGAAACATTTCTAATAGGAATCAATAAAATGTATACAACACAATAAACGTTGATATAACGCACTTAAATAATAACTTATTGAGATAACCTTTATTTTTTATAAGCTCCCTGACATGGAATGGACACCTAGCTGTTTACCTGACTATAAACACAAACATACGGACTTTCACATTTCTCCAGAGGAAGAAAGTGCTGCATCACACATGTGCTCTGGCGTATGCACACAGTTATTTTCCTGCCACACACAGGGGGAAAGCTGCAGAACGGTTATAAAATACACAGGCATGTCATACTTCTCTGATTACCTCCTCTAAACGAAAAATTTAAATACCAATATAGAGGACGCTGTGGCTGATTAGCTTCCCTTCATGAGCACGTGATCAGAGTACAGAAACCACGCGAGCGTCTCCAACCTGCAGCTCTTTCTGTATCTCGAGCAGAGGAGAGAGGAGCATGGCACTAAAATGCAGACGCACATGGTAACCGTTGCAGCTTCCTGCAGCTGTGTTTGGGTTAGGATACTCTGCGATTTCAGAGGGGATGGCAGCCGCTCTGAGAGCTTCTCAGTGTCACAGTTAAATGTGTAACTTTCACAGCTTTCTTCAGGTCAGCGTAGTTCAGCTGGGCATGCGTGAGTGATGCAAATTTCTGTTCAATCAATTTGTGAATAATATTTCTGTAAATAATATTCCATATGTCATTTAGCATTCAAACAGAGTTACCTTATAAACTTTAGGGTTTTCTGAGACCATAAAAGTTGCAGAAATAGTGTGATTACAGTATGATTTCAGAGGCAGTTGACTCTTACTTTGCCAAGTTTCTGTTCATGACCAAAAGACTCAATTTTGGTCAAACCAGACAATTGATTTACACAATTGCTCTCACTAAGGCCTTTGTTTGTGCAGCATTTCCAAAGAGCCTGTTGGTATGACGGTGTCATTGTATGGTTGAATATGAGACTTGGTGATCTCAAAAAGCAACTAAATTCAAACTGTGATCCTTGGGCTCTTCTTTGCCTACCTCATCATCTTCCTCGCAGGGTGGGGAGGCCATATGTATCCCAACTTTGCTGCTTCTTTTACAGGAAGGTTGCTTATATTTATAAATCCTTCAAGATGGAGTCTTCAAGCACATTAGTCAATCCTCTTCCTAGACAACCCTCCCCCATTCCCAGCTCAGTACCCCTCCCCCTTCTCTCTTTCTGCATCCTCTCCTCTTCTCTCTCTTTACTAAGTCTCTTGTTTCTGTTATCTCCTCTCATACTGTATCTTCCAGGTCACATCTCCAGTCTTTTCTGACCCCTGGTGGTGGAATAAGCTTCCCACTGCTGTCAGGACTGCAGAATCCCTGCTCATCTTCCCACTGTAGCCAGGATAGCAGAAGCCCTGCCCATCTTCCCACTGCAGTCAGGGCAGCAGAAATCCTGCTCATCTTCCCACTGCTGTGAGGACAGCAGAAGCCCTGCCCATCTTCCCACTGCAGTCAGGACAGCAGAAACCCTGCCCATCTTCCCACTGCAGTCAGGATAGCAGAAACCGTCCTCATCTTCCCACTGTAGTCAGGACAGCAGAAACCCGGCTCATCTTCCCACTGCAGTCAGGACAGCAGAAACCCTGCCCATCTTCCCACTGCAGTCAGGACAGCAGAAACCCTGCTCATCTTCCCACTGTAGTCAGGACAGCAGAAACCCTGCTCATCTTCCCACTGTAGTCAGGACAGCAGAAACCCTGCCCATCTCTCCACTACAGTCAGGACAGCAGAAACCCTGCCCATCTTCCCACTGCAGTCAGGACAGCAGAAACCCTGCCCATCTTCCCACTGCAGTCAGGACAGCAGAAACCCTGCTCATCTTCCCACTGTAGTCAGGACAGCAGAAACCCTGCTCATCTTCCCACTGTAGTCAGGACAGCAGAAACCCTGCCCATCTCTCCATTACAGTCAGGACAGCAGAAGCCCTGCCCATCTTCCCACTGCAGTCAGAACAGCAGAAACCCTGCCCATCTTCCACTGTATACTGAAGACTCAGCACCACGGTTTCCACCATGGCTCCCCTAACCTACTTTTTTTCTTTATATTTCCTTTAGAATAATGTTACAGGTTCAGCTGTGAAAAGATAAGTTATCTGTCTAATGGTACTTGCATTTATCACAGTGTAACAGTTGTTTTGTAGGGTAACATTACACTTATTAGTTATAAATGAGCATCTATGCCTTCTTACTGAATTGCCACCTATTCATTTATTTTTTAATTTTAATTTTTTATTCATTATGACCCGAGATTTGGTCCCCGTATTTGTTCCCCCGGGTGTCTTTTCTTCCTCCTGGGGAGGTTGTGACCTCACTCACTGGACTCCTAGGGATTCAGACTGGGTCTGAATATATATATATAGTTCAGACCCATTTCCTTTTATTAGTAAAGGGTTTATGTGACTGTATCTCTGTTAACAGAACCATAAAAATAAAAAAAAATTGAATCCATATTTTTAAATACAGAAATTTCCTCTGATTTTCATAATGGGCAATGAAACATTCGTAGACCTGGCTACAGGCAGGTCGGCCGTGTTTCTCGTTGCGTAACCTGCTTTTCGAATCTGAATTACGACAAAATGTTATATTTTATTTTTAAAAAACAAACAAGTATTCATGTATGAAGGCAAGTAGGCAATCTCAGCAACTTGTGGATCCCTCTGTGATGCTTTTGACCACTCACAAACTGCATTGGGTCATAATTCGAATTCGAATGAACAGAGGTTCTGCGCTGGTTTTATATTTAAACACGTTTCCAGAATCCAGCCGTTAGTTCATTAGTGCGCTTTTTTATATACAGATTGTGTTCATTTTTCCTCTGATCTAGTGAGTTTATAGGCTACATCTTAATTTTAAACACAGGCTGCAGCCAAAACAGCCAAAATGCCATTTAATTGGCGTTGGCTGTTTTTAATCGCGCTGCTTAATTTCAAGCTACCGCAATTTGTCATAGATCCCAATCAGTTTCCCGGCACATATTACGACGGTAAGATAAATATTGAATGGATTCAGCGCTGCTTTACCACTTAGTTGTACGAATAAGTATTTAAGTAACATTTGTTGGCTTTCTTGCCATTTTTGTGATGATAGAAATCTATTGTTATTATATTTCAGTTTTTCATCTACGTTGATATCGAGACATTACAGTGAGACATGAAAAAAAAATTAATCATTAATCTCACATGGTCTATTTTTATATACATGTATTGAATAACATACAACGATAGTTTTACAGTAGTTCATTGTTATACAGTTGTTATATAGTTGATAGAGAACCTTCAATCTCTGCACTGTGATTTGGGGAGTGTGATCTTGTCTCTGCAATGTTATTTTGTGCTTGTGATCTTGTCTCTGCAATGTGATTTGGGGAGTGTGATCTTGTCTCTGTAGTGTGATTTGGAGAGTGATCTTGTCTCTGCACTGTGATTTGGTTTTGTGATTTTTTATGATTCTGCTTTTTTCCCAGTGCTTCCATTCCCCAGGACAGCCTCATTGCAGTACGCCCAACCGGATGGCCAGTTCCTGATAGACCAGAGCATCTTACAGAAAGGAAGTGTAAGCTACACTACACACCTGTGTCAAGCGCATATATGAATATGACTATTCTGTACCATTTGGAAACTCCTGCAGTTCCCTGGGAATTATAAAGAAAATTTTTTTTTTCAGGAAATGGATTCTGCTAGTGAAAGCACCAGGAAAAGCACTGTGTTACTTCCTATAGAAACACCCAAAATGCACGTGGACATTGGCCCGTTGCTGGATATCTGTCTTGCATCAGACCGCCCATCGACAGGTACCTGCTTCCTGCTGCTGCTGTTAAGATGGCCATTCTTCAGGGGTGAGGAGAACATCCTGTCATGCAATTTTGTTGAAATCCCTAAAATGATCCTCATATTCTTTGTATTCAGGAGAGGCTTCTTTCAATAAAATCAATGAGATGAAGGACAGTGTCTCCTCACTGAACTTCATCACCAGCATACTCCTTCAAGCTGAGCTGTACATTCGAGCATATTCAGAAACGGTAACATCTTTACTTTTTACACTGTGCTATTTACTGTTGTGTGTTCAGGAATTCTCGTATAAGATGGGACTGCATGTGATCAGAAACACCAACAAATGAACAACTCCAGTAACCTTTGACCTTTGACACTGATTGTTTCTGTTCAGATCATCCACATCTTGCCACAGAAATGGCAGCCAGAGGCTCTGTGTGCTATCAGACAGTAAGGATGGTCATGTCCGGCTTTGAATGTGCTCATGATTTTGGTCTTCTGATGAATTTTATCCACATGTAAAGTATTTGCCTCAGGAGAGCTTGTATTTGTCATAATCCATGTGTTTGTCCATTTTTGATTAGAGACACTAAAGAAAAAATTAGAAGAATCAGAAGAATGCTTTCTTCCTCCCATCGTAATAACTGGAACCTGAAGGTGAGAAACAGAAATTAGTAATTGGCAAATTTCCCAGAATTGTATGAATACTGCTCGATACTGTCATACTGTAGATGAGTGTGATTAATTTCAGTTACTTTTAGAATGTGAAGCTTTAATGAAATCTATGGCTGAAGTATTGCACTGCTGTTTGTGCTACAGCTTATATTAGAAATGTGTATTTACACCATTTGATATTTCATAAAGGCAAGTGTCAGAGAGCTGCAAAGGAGATGCATGAAAATGTATGAAGAGAGAGATGCACTTGACTTGATGCTGGAGGAGAGAGAGAACAGAATAAAAAGTGCCAATCTGGAGCAGGAGGTATTTAAGAAGACATTTCAAGAGATAGCGATGGCTCTACAGCAGTGAGTACCAAGCAAGACTGTTAAGGGAAACCATAGCAGACCACTTTGCCTGGATCAATTGTATCAACTGTTAATAACTCATAATAACTCCACCCATTTCAGGGCTTGTGTCTTATTCCAAGTACCAGTCATTGGAGAGGAAAGGTAATAATATTGATGCTAATTTTAGAAGTAACTGAATCTGAGTTAACAATGGACAGACACTTAACAGAAAGCTTAAATTGTACTTGAATGATGAAGCTTTTGATTATTTTCTAACGTGCTGGAATCCTGTACAGGATTGATGAGTGTCACATGGTGCACACCTCCATGTGCTGTGATCCGGTTTATAAAAAGCACATGAGTTACTGCTGGCTCCAGCACAGTGTAAGACTGAAGCCTGTGTGCTCCGTGCTGCAGGAAGCTGGGGCAGCTTGAGCAGGACTGGAGAGCGAAGCTGGAAAGAGTGATGGAGGAGAGGAGCGAGCACGACCAGTTTGTGAAGAAGGAGATCCAGGCTCTGCTCCTTAAGCTGTTCAAGACTGAGCGGCTGCACCAGACCCAGGTGAGCACATCCAGCGAGTACCAATGCTCCACTCTACCCTCTCTACAGTCAGGTCTGTCTCCTGTTATAGGATTGCATACATATGTGTGGGTCACCTTTAATCTCCATGTTCTCCTATTCCATTGCAGCTATGTGACTATGAGGTCAAGTACAGGGACTCACTAAAACTGGTGTCTGAGCTGCAGCGTCAGATCGAGGAGCGTGAGGTGAGAGGCTGAAATGGAGGTCGGCAGGAAGATCCGTATGTGTGTGTGTGTGTGTGTGATACTTGCCTCACCTGTCAGATCTTTTTCTGTCTGTCACTTGTCTTTCTCCAGGTTGCAGTTCTTCAGAACAAACAGGAGAAACTTGGTAAGGACACTATCAGTTGTTTTTTTAATTGGTATCATGACAGAACATTAATTACCCATCTTTTCTCTCATATTCAAAGCAAAAGCAGCAAGCGATATCCTTGAGCCGAAGAGACGGATGGCCATGTCTCGGGAGAAATATCTGGAGCACCACAGGCATTCACATCCACCTGGCCTCCTTTTGTTAAGACTACACCCACACCATGGCAGGCATATGAAGCCCACACCTGTACAACACAATCAAAGCCCTTTACTGCTGAGATGGTTTACATTTCTGTTTAACAGACCAGAAAACTCTATAGCATAGTTAATACATTCACTACATTTTCCTATTAAAAATTAAAAAAATATCAAATAATATTACGCTTTTGGAGGTTCAATGTACATGGCAACAAAGCGAGTGAAATTCAGTGTTTATTAAATGAGGAAATGAGGTCACAAGGAAATACTGTTGGGATGCTGTGTAATTCTCAACTGAGCATCAGTGCAGCCCTTCAGTGTCAGGAAGCACACACCCTGGTGGTTGGGAGGAGCATTGCAGTGATTGTCAGCCCATTCTAAAAGTAAAACAATGGTATGTGAGAACAGTACTGCTCACACATAGACACAGATGGGAAAGGAGATGTTTAGAGACGTTTGTGCAGCATGGCTGTGAGCTTCAGGAGCTCATTGGTCAGTGTCATGGGGGACGTCACATGTTAAGCAATAAGAACAGGGCTGACCACACTCAGATCACACAGCTCCTGCAGACGACTGACAGCATGGAGGAGGAGAGGAACAGGAGGCTCCAACAGCAAGAGAAAAAGACATCAGAGAAGATCCAGAGGGAAGTGGAAGAAGAGAAGAAATAAGAAGAGGAAAAGAACATAATAAAGGAGGGTGGGAAGAGGCAGGAGCTCCAGGGAGTGACACAGATGAGAAACAGCAGGAGGATTGGGTGATTGGGTGATTTAAGCATAATGTCAGAGGAAAGGGAATATTCACACTGCATTTATCTCCTGAGCTGAACCTCTCCTGGTCAAAATGCTGTTATGACACTACTTGGGGGCCTGGATGGATGACCTCGATCTTCTGCACCGCATTTTAATAAACACGGGCTGTTAATTTTTTCAGCTAATTTAATACCTCAGGCCATAATCTGTACAAACTCTATGATTATTTGCTTTAACAGATTCCTATATAGCCGGTCTTTAACTGTTGATACCAGGCTTGTATGAACCATTTTATCATCACTGTTTCAGTCTTTTTACTTTACTTGCTGTGTATTGGGAGGCTCAGATATGATCTTGCCCTTTTTGCTGTTTTGACTGACCGTGAAACATGGCCTCTGCTCACCTCCCATGGTCACAGATGAGTACAGCATCAGCTTTAACCCCCTGCAGGATATCTCACTCCGGTATAGAGACTTAAACATTAAAACAAAGAGAGGTTGGTATGAAGTTATTGTCTAAGTTAAGTTTATTAATCAGTGTTGTTCATTTGTTTATTTAGTGGCCTCCACTTGCTCTCTTGCCTTTTGTTTTTGTAGGAGGGTCTAGTCACAAGGCAAAAGTCACACATTAACACAGACAGTAGTGGAATGGTCACTGGCCACAGGTGATTCTCTCACCTGCAGGGTCAGGTACTACAAACATCTGAGCACCAGCAGATCTCATACATCTGAGAGGTTACACAACACCTTCACTTCCCCACGTACATTAATTCCCAAAGCTGTCACAACAAAAGAGAATTTAGTTCTCACTTGACTGTTTGATGATTTTTTAATTTTGAAAATGGATTAGGTGAGAACATAGGTCATTGGATATTGGGGCAACAGAGTGTGAAGTGAGATTGGGGTAGTTGGAGCAACAATCATATCCATTATGTCTGGCAATGATAGATGCTGGCAGGTGCGTGTCTGTGTCGTGAAAGGCTTGCATATTTTCACCACTAGGTGTCAGTAACCTCCCACTAAAATCCCATTTCAGTGAATGTGGGGAAATGTCAGTCTTTCTCTGGGACTGCTAGAGCGGTGGGAGATCTCTGGTGTTCATTGAGAGAATCAGTTGAGCAGAACGGGTATAAAATTAAAGGGGCATGTAGGACTGGTGAGGATAAAGAGATTCCCCCTGGGTTGTGGGACAGGGTGGAGATTCCTTGTGTGCCAGTTAATATTATTTTGGTTTATTCTTGGTGGCCAGGTCTGTGTTGTGTCTCTAGATACTTTTAGCCTTTGTTACAGCACCTTTGTGTGGTGTCAGTGTTGTGATTGGTTGTGCTTGTAACCTGGACGAGGGGCGTATCTGGCGGCAGACGGGGGGAGAAGCCATAGCCTGGAAGCCAGATTGTACAGCAGCGTTGGCAAAACCGCAGACCAGGCTGGAGGCGCTGTGGGAAATTGGAACAGGAAGTGCAGCAGTTTCTTGAGAAGTCTTTAGTTTATTCAGAGCTCAGAGTGCAGTAACTCCTCCCCCTCTATCTATTTGCTCTTCAGTTTCCCACATAGTGGTCCTTAGCTATGACCTAACACAGCTCTTCTGCTGCAGCCAATCAGTTCCCAAGCCTGGAGATACAGGCAGAACACAAATTATTCTGTGGCCAAGCAGCCATGAAGTCTGCATATGCAAGAAGGGTGGAGCCAGTTAGACTGTCTCTCGGCTGACGGAGCATGGTGGCCAGATATTGGGCTTTGACTGGGCATTGTTGGGCGTTGTTTTTGCAGAGGTCATTATAGTAGAACCTCTAATCTCCATCACCATCAGGGAATCCGTGGTGACGAATAGTAGAAAATTTTGTATAGTAGAGCGTACCCTAAGGATTATGCAGGAGCCAAATAACTGAAGTATTTATTCATTAATTTTTAAAAAAACTCAATGTATTATTTTATTGCTCAAGGGCCCCACCTGCTGGCCTAATGGTTTTACAATAGCTTCTATTTTCAAGTAAATGTCAGAGGGACATGCACTGTAAATTCAAAGGAGCACAGACAAGCACCCCATCCTGTGTACGTTTGTAAGCACACAGACTAGCAGCTCAATCTTGTGTATGTTTTTTAGTGCACAGACAAGCATCCCCATCTTTTAAAATGAATGCAACCAGCCTGCTGCTTGACTATTGAGTCTGACAAATCAGAGGAGCTGCTATGTTGTGATGGGACGGTACTGCTCACAAACTGATGCCACCTTTCTGTGGACCACACAACAGCCTCTGGACAGCACAGTAGCCAATCACATACGCCCAGGGCTTCAATCTAGCCAATTGTGCGGTCCAACATTCACAGTCAGCTCTGGCACAGTCAGGTATTTTAGACCATGCAGTGTTTCATTTCACAGAGGACCAGTACATTTAAGCAAGGTGCTGTCCTAAAGTCTCTCTAATACCCTGTGATAACAAGTGAAGTTCCACATTTTTCGTTAGTTTATAAAAAAGAAGAGAAGAAAACAAGAAGCTGGTTTGCTGTGCAAGACCTACTTCCTGATTTAGGCTCTCACGAACAGAGCCCCCCGAAAGTGTTGTAATGGTAGAGGGAAATTGGTTATTTTTGCTCTGTGCTTACAGTAATTGGATATGAAAATGATACAAAAGTACAGTCAGCTTTTAATATCATGGTATGTGTGTTACCATTTCTCAGAAACTGCTGTCTTTGTGTTGAGTCCCCCTATTTTCAGCTGTGTAAAAGTAAAAAAAAAAAAAAAATTAAAAAGCAGAAGTTCTTTCCTCCACACTTTCAACTTTCCATTGCTTTGGTTTTTATTTTTTTTATTTTTTTGACTCATCTGTTCATAAAACTGTTTCAAAACTCTTCTGGCTTGTCTCTGTATTTTTTGGCAATTTCTAATTTGGCCTTTTGATTTATGACTGTGGTGGGGTGGGCGTGGTTTGAGCGTCGGCTGCAGAGAGAGAGAGTGTGAGAGGAGCGGCTCTCGGATTCTTCGCCACAACTGTTAGGTGGAGGTAATCAGCGCCGATAATTGTCAATTGTGTAATTGCGCTGATTGCCTCTAATTGCTTTCAACAGTGAGCCTGAGGTTTTTAAAAGCGGGACCGGAAGCCGGAGGAGAGAAGAGCGCCTGTGGGAAAGACACACACGAAACCGCAGACTGTGTGTCGGTGTGTGTTAACTTGTAAAAAAAGACGAGCGCTTTAATAAAAGAGCACGGAAGTGCTACAAACCAAACGGTTGTCTCCCGTGAGTGTGCTTGAACCAGGAGGGGTGGCACTCGCTTGCCACAGTGGTGGCCCGTACGGGGAGCAATTTTGAAACATTGCACAAGAGGAGACAACCATGGAGCACAGCCAGGAGCATGGGGAAATGGCACAACCGGTGGTAGCGCTGGCGAGGATGCTGGAGGGGATGGCGGCGATGCAGGAGAGGCAGGCGGCGATGCATGCTGAACAACTCGAGGCTCTGCGGGCACAGACCTCCCTCCAGACTCAGGCTCTACTACAGCTGGCGGCTGCGGGAGAACCCAGCTCCCGAGAGCGACAGACCGGACCCCCCGTAGCTATCCATCTGCCGAAGATGACCCCGGAAGATGACGCGGAGGCATTCCTCGACGGGTTTGAGGTGGCCGCGAGGGCATGTCAATGGCCGGAGGAGGAGTGGGTCGTCCGTCTCCTGCCCCTTTTAACGGGGGAAGCCCAACAAGCTGCACACAGCTTACCCCCCGCAGCGCGGTCGGTATATACGAGCCTGAAGAAGGCGGTCCTGGACCGCCTGGGGTACAGCCCGGAAGAGCACCGGCGACGGTTCCGGGAGACGGCCCTGGCAGGAGAGGACCGGCCGTTCGCATACGCCCAGAGACTGCTGGACATGGCGCGTCAGTGGCTGCGACCGGAACTCCGGTCAGCCGACGGGGTGGTGGAGCTGGTGACCCTGGAGCGATTCATTGATGGCCTCCCGGGGGAGACGGCGAACTGGGTGAGGTGCCATAGACCGACCGGGTTGGCAGCCGCAGTCACCCTGGCGGAGGACCACCTGGCGCTCTACCCCGCGGCCAGTCACAGCAGCAGCAGCAGCAGCAGCAGCAGCAGCAGCCAGGACGGGCAGACACGGCTCCGCGCAGGAGAGCCCCTCCTCGCTCCCTTCCTCCCCCCCTTCCTTCCTCCCTCCCCCGTGCCCAAACCCCCTCATTTTCCCGCAACAACCCATTTTTTTCTGTCTCCCCAGCCCCAGGCTCAGTGGCGGCGGGGCTCGACCCACAGAGAGCTCCTCAGACGCCCGGACCGGGGTGTTGGCGGTGCGGACAACCGGGTCACCTGCGCCGCGAGTGCCCGCTCATGGAGGTGGGGCAGGTGGTTCGTGTTGTCGGCCCGCCCACCTCCGCTCCCGACCCAGACGGAGCGTACTGTATTCCGGTAAGGATTCAAGGGAGTGAACACCAGGCGCTGTTGGACTCAGGGGCTATGCAGACCATGATTCAACAGAGCCTGGTTCGACCAGAGGCGTTGTTAGAAGCATCAAGGGTATCTATAAGGTGTGTGCATGGGGATTTACACGAGTACCCTATCGTCTCAGTGGAAATTCGGTGTCAAGGAAAAAAACATAAAATAAAGGCTGCGGTTAGCTCCCGCCTCTCGCACCCTCTGATTTTAGGCACTGATTGGCCGGGGTTCCGCCAGGCAGCTGGTAAGGTAGGGGGGGTGCGTTCACGACGGGTAGGGCTGTGTGATGTGTGTGCTGCTGTCAGCGGTGATGCGGGGTCGTCCGACACGGCAGAGGGGGAGCCGGCACCAGTGGAGCCTCCGGGGGAGACTCCGCAGGTACCGGTGTTTCGCCCCATGGAGGATTTCCCACTCGAGCAGTCTCGTGATGACACCCTACGCTTTGCCTTTGACCGCGTGATGTCCATTGATGGTCAGCAGGTGCGCCCTGATGCAACACTCACTCACCCGTATTTTGTAATAATTCAGGATAGGTTATACAGAGTGTGTCGTGACACTCAGACTAATGAGGAAATCACCCAATTGCTGGTGCCTAAAAGCTCTCGGGAAATGGTTTTTCAGACGGCTCATTTTAACCCCATGGCTGGTCATTTAGGGTATGAGAAAACACTGAACCGGATAATGGCTCGTTTTTACTGGCCGGGCATTTGGGCCGACGTGCGTCGGTGGTGTGCGTCGTGCCCTGAATGCCAACTAGTAAATTCCCCGGCTATTCCAAAAGCGCCGTTGCGCCCCCTTCCGCTAATGGAGGTCCCTTTTGAGAGAGTGGGGATGGACCTCATCGGGCCATTTGATCGGAGCACGCAGGGATACCGTTTCGTGTTAGTTCTGGTGGATTATGCGACAAGGTATCCCGAAGCAGTTCCTTTGCGCAGCATTTCGGCAAAAAGTGTTGCGCAGGCATTGTTTCAAATAATCTCCCGCGTCGGAATCCCGAAAGAGATTCTGACTGACCAAGGCACGCAGTTTATGTCACGCACACTACGCGAGCTGTACGGGTTATTGGGCATTCAATCTATTAGAACCAGCGTGTACCATCCCCAGACGGATGGGCTCGTTGAGCGTTTTAATAGAACGTTGAAGTCTATGATCCGGAAGTTCGTTCATGAGGATAGCCGTAATTGGGATAAGTGGTTATCTCCTCTGGTGTTTGCAGTGCGGGAGGTTCCCCAGGCCTCCACGGGATTTTCTCCCTTTGAACTACTGTTCGGTAGGAAACCCCGGGGGATATTGGACCTAGTTAAAGAAAACTGGGAGGAGGGTCCGAGTCCTAGTAAAAATGAATTACAGTACGTGCTGGACCTGCGAGCAAAACTCCATACACTGGGTAAGTTGTCACGGGAGAATTTGCTCGAGGCGCAGGCACGTCAGCAACAGCACTACGACAGAGGAGCTAAACTACGTCAATTTTCACCGGGAGATAAAGTTCTTGTGTTACTCCCTACCTCTAGTTCTAAATTACTCGCCAAGTGGCAAGGGCCCTTTGCGGTCACACGGCGAGTGGGGGAGGTTGACTATGAGGTAGAGCGTACTGATAGAGAGGGGGCCAAACAGATTTATCACCTCAATCTCCTGAAAGCGTGGAAGGAGGTAGTGGCTGTCTCTCTGGTTACGGTGGATAAGGAGAGAGATGAGCTGGGGCCGGAGGTACCAAATTCATCCAATCAGATCTCAACCCTTTCAGATGACCATCTCTCACCGAATCAGAGAGCAGACCTTGCCTTGTTGCAAAAGCGTTTTGCTGATGTGTTTTCCCCCATACCAGGACGCACGCACCTCATACACCACCACATTGACACTTCCCCGGGGGTGACGGTGCGGACCCGGCCCTATAGGTTGCCGGAACACAAAAAGAAATTGGTTCAGGCAGAGATAAAGGCAATGCTAGAGCTGGGGGTAATCAAGGAATCCCACAGTCCCTGGAGTAGCCCCATTGTGCTGGTAGGTAAGCCTGATGGGTCTATTCGCTTCTGTGTGGATTATAGAAAAGTAAATGAAGTGTCACGGTTTGATGCTTATCCAATGCCTCGGGTCGACGAGCTCTTGGATCGGCTTGGCACGGCTCGATTTTTTTCGACGCTGGATTTAACCAAGGGTTACTGGCAGATTCCCTTATTTGCCAAATCTAAGGAAAAAACGGCTTTCTCCGCTCCGGATGGTTTGTACCAATTCAGGACACTTCCGTTTGGGTTATTCGGAGCCCCTGCCACTTTCCAGCGCCTGATGGATCAGGTATTGCGTCCGCATGCTGGATATGCTGCTGCCTATCTGGATGATGTAATTGTTGGGAGCAGCATTTGCAGCATGTGGGGGCAGTGCTCGAATCCTTAAGGCAGGCAGGGCTCACGGCTAACCCAAAGAAGTGTGCTATTGGCCGAGCGGAGGTACGGTATTTGGGGTACCACTTGGGAAGTGGACAGGTGCGGCCTCTAGTGGACAAAACCGCTGCGATTGCAGCCTGTCCCCGACCCAAGTCAAAAAAAGAGGTAAGGAGGTTCTTGGGGCTGGCCGGCTATTACAGAAGATTCATCCCGGCATTTTCGGAGCTAACCAGCCCCCTAACTGACTTAACCCGAAAAGGTGCCTCAGATCCGGTCCAGTGGACGGAACCGTGCCAGCGGGCGTTTGAGAGGGTAAAAGAAGCTCTCTGTGGGGAGCCGCTCTTGTTCACACCTAACTTCTCTCTCCCTTTTGTTTTGCAGACTGATGCGTCGGACAGAGGGCTGGGGGCTGTTTTGACCCAGCAGGTGGAGGGAGTCGACCGCCCCGTGCTGTACATTAGCCGAAAACTGTCACAACGGGAGGCGAAGTACAGCACGGTGGAGAAAGAGTGCCTCGCCATTCGGTGGGCGGTCGGAGCCCTCCGTTATTACCTTCTGGGTCGCCCATTCACCCTCTGTTCGGACCATGCCCCCCTCCAATGGCTCCACCGCATGAAGGATACCAACGCCCGGATCACTCGGTGATATCTGGCTTTGCAGCCTTTTAACTTCAAAGTGATCCATAGACCGGGCGCACGGATGGTCGTGGCTGACTTCCTCTCTCGCCCCCAGGAGGAGGGGGGGGGGGTTTGGTCATCGGCCGGATGGCTCCCCGGCCTAAGTCGGGCGGTGGGGGTATGTGGTGGGGTGGGCGTGGTTTGAGCGTCGGCTGCAGAGAGAGAGAGTGTGAGAGGAGCGGCTCTCGGATCCTTCGCCACAACTGTTAGGTGGAGGTAATCAGCGCCGATAATTGTCAATTGTGTAATTGCGCTGATTGCCTCTAATTGCTTTCAACAGTGAGCCTGGGGTTTTTAAAAGCGGGACCGGAAGCCGGAGGAGAGAAGAGCGCCTGTGGGAAAGACACACACGAAACCGCAGAGTGTGTGTCGGTGTGTGTTAACTTGTAAAAAAAGACGAGCGCTTTAATAAAAGAGCACGGAAGTGCTACAAACCAAACGGTTGTCTCCCGTGAGTGTGCTTGAACCAGGAGGGGTGGCACTCGCTTGCCACAATGACGTTGATGTGAGGTTTTGCATTTTGCTGTTTAGCCTCTATAATTCTGCTCTCAGAGTCTTCTGCATTTGGCGGATTGATATATTTTTACCCCTGCCCTCTGGAGACTGCTGGTGACATCACTGACCATAGTTTTAGGGTTCTCCTTCACAGATCTTCACAGGATTCATCTGTCATCATCTGCAGTACAACTCCTACATGTACTTAGAGTTGTATGTAGCCTACACAACTTTCAAGTTTGGATAGTTTATTCTCTGTTTGGCACTGTGAGTGCCTGTGGGTATTCTGACTTCTGTTGTTGGTGGCTTTTTGTCAGTAGAGAGGAAATGTAAGAGTGATCTTCTGTAGATATATATTTAAATTTAGTTTATTTTAGTTTCAGAAAAGTGGAAGGTAAAGCAGTGATGAAGTAGAAGGGTGGGAGGTTCTGTAAGAATTTTTTCACAACTTGCTGTTCACACAAGCAAATAAGAAAAGAATGCATTAGAGGTGCTGTACAGTATATATAAAAGGCCAGGGTTATTTTTATGGCTCTTTTGACCACTGAAGTTGAAGCATTAAACTTCCTCTTGAATCATGCAGGCAAACAGAGGGGTCACGTTGATCTGTGAGTACTACCGAATCAGTTTTATAATGTAAAGGTTTTTAACAGACAAGTATGTTTTTGTGGAGAAATTTGCATTTGATTGAAACAAAAAACAACAACAACACATTTGTTAAGTTATGCTTAAATAAATAAGTATTATTTGACCTCACTAATACTAAAATGCTCTACAGCGTTTGGGCTGCATTGGAATGACCTGCGTTATGGGAAAAGAAGTAAAGAATGAGTGAAGAAGTATGCTTTTGCTTCAGTAGATAACATACCTTGAATGATCACTAACCAATTTTTCTTGAAAGAAGAAATGCAATTTTATTTATTTGTTATTTGAAAGAGACATTGGACAGTTAGTAACTGCCCCAGAATTAGCTTGATAACTAAATTTCATCAGTAGTCCCTTGGCAGGCGGGAAAGTGGGAAAATTTACAAAAAATGTGTACAAGCAGCAATTTGTAATTAGAATAAAAAGGTTGGTGCGCATCAATACACTCTAGCAGTAAAATAAAAAATATAAATAATCGCAAAAGGTACCAATGTATCATACTGTAGTACAAATAAAATAATAAATCAATAAATTACATGATAAAAGGTAAAACAATTACACTTAATAATATGACAGTGGTGATATGTAACTGGCTTTTTAACCAGAGCTTTCAGTGTATTTTTGCACAGAACATGTAAAGGCTTCAAATATGTTCACACAAACAGATATACGCTCCATTCAAACTGATCATTGCCGAACTCAAACACTGACTGGTGGACCTGAGTTTACCCAACTTCCAAAGTACTGCATGGATGACATCTTGAAATAAAACAGCAATGATGAAGATGTATTTAGGCTTTATTTGGAACATATTTATGGTTTTGTATTGTTTTTGCACTTATTGCATTTCATTGGCCATTTTGATGATGATGTCAATGATTCCTGTCTTTTTTATTTTTTACAGTGCTGAGTCTAATGACAAGACTGGGTGAGTGTTACTAGATTTAAAAAAAAAGCCCACCTTCAGTTACCTGATAATTTATCAGAGAAAAACCTTATTCAGGCAGTTTAATGAAACTTATGATTGATAACAGAATGTCATGCTTCAAAATAAAACTGTCTCAGAGCATTATGATGTGATTAATGTGACTGCATATGCGGACGGTAATGTAGAAATATTATTCTGTGAGACTCAAGGCATGTCCTACAGTAGGGGGTGATACAGAGATCACAAACAGAATCAGTTCTTTACTGTTCTAAACTAAAGAAGCTGAGGCATTAATCAGGACACTATAAACATGTCATGAGTATTTAAACACATGTACTGACGTAGTGCATGTACTGTTTGTACAGGGAGCCCAAAGGCTGTACTGACTCTGCAGCCTAACTGGCCCCTGTTCTTCACTGGAGAGACTGTCGGGTTCAGGTGTTTGGGACAGCCATTCAAACATTATGGATTCATATGGTACAGAAATGAATCGAATAGTTGGGAGCTAAAGCACAGATCCCATGAAAACATCTACACCATCTTACCTGTTACTGAAGCCCACAGTGGTATATACAGGTGCGCTGATTTTGGCTCCTATAGTGATCATGTCAGACTGAACGTGTCAGGTGAGTCAAAACTGGTCAGGAGCTGAACACTGGTGGTCTCACTCATCCCACAGAGAGACCATATTTAACACATTTATTCAATCTTCCCCAGTGCACATTGTGCTTCCCTTAACAGTTCATTTATTACAGGCAAATATAAAATTAACTTATTTTCACTTAAATGGGCTAGGTATACCACCAATTGAGTTGAGTTTCTGACTGTCACACTGTTTGTATCGTTAATATTTGAGCTTCTGTACGTTTAAATCCATGGAATGTAGCCTTTTCTATCTGTAATGATAGAATGAGAGAACCTACTGCTTTAGTTCTTTTTCTCAACCACAATCAGAGCATGCCTGTCCCTCTGTAGTCATGTCTACGCTCCACTAGCAAAGTTGTATGTAAAAGTTGTGTAAATTGCTCTGGGTAGGAGCATCTGCTAATGCCTGTAATGTAGTGTAATGTAATGAGCGGTTAGAGCTGTGACACAGTCTGTCCGTCTTCACAGCCTCGCCCACACCTGTTCTGAGATAGTCACATGCTTTCCCAGTACATGGATAAGCGAACCATGTTCTACTGTATCACAGATTAAAGCCAGTTTGCACTGTATGTTTGATTATGCCATTATTAGGAACCTGGGGGAGATATTCAGTCTGTTCTCTCTGTTATAGAGAAACCCCACCTGTCCTGACTGTCTCTCCAAACAGGCAGTTATATGCAAGAGAACAAGTCAGTCTCTCTTGTAAGGTTACAGTGACTTCAGCTGGCTGGGAATATTACTGGTAAAAAGGAACTGGATCACATGACATTGCCCATATTTCCAGAACATCTAAAGGCTTGTACACCCTCAGTGCTGCTCCTCTCACACACAGGGGGGAGACCCAGTCTGGTACACAGAGTATAGTTACCCCGCCCACATACAGGTATCAGGTGATTGCTGATTTGAACACAGAGTACAGTAACCCCACCCACATACAGGTATCAGGTGAGTCCTGACAGGCATTATTCAGTGTGCAAAATTGGCACATTCCCATAATGCACTGGGTCCAACTGCTGTGATGATTTTGGGGTCCTGTTTCTTAGTATAAATCTTGTACCATTACAATCAGGATTAGAGCTTTTTCATTTCTGATTTTTGAGTATCTTCTCTTAATTTCATTGAAAATAGGAATGCAGCTGCACTGGTTTTTGTGCTTCATTTAGGGTGATTTGGGTTCTCCATAGTCATAGAAACACTGGCATGACAACAGAACTGTGACCCAGTCGGTCTGTTTCTACAGCCCATCCTAAAGCCACTCTGACCGTAGAGCCAAAATGGCGCTCACTGTACAATGGAGAGACCGTCACCCTGAGGTGTGAGGTGGACTCCTACAGCAACTGGACATATTCCTGGTACAAAGACCAGGCCCAGATGGCTGTGTCTCAGGCTGCTGGTCACAGTGTAACTGGTAACAGACTCACCATCCCTGGTGCTGCTGGGTCTGACCAGGGGCAGTACTGGTGTGAGGGGAGGCTGGAGGGGAGAAAAGTGACATCACAGGGCAGCGACTCCATCAATCTGACTGTTGCAGGTGAGTCTCAGGTACGCTTTCAATTTGGATATGTCACATGCTCTATTGGATTCAGATCTGGGGGCTGTGCAGATCATTGGAGTAAAATGAAGTCGCTGTCTTGTTTGTGGAACCAGCTAGTGGTGCCCACACCATTACACTTCCACTAACAGCTGTTGCTGCTGACACAAAGAAGGATGTGATTTTTATGCAGTATGGATTCATCCTTTTTTTGCCAAATTCAGACCCTACCATCTACGTATGTGTCGTAGCAGAAATTGAGATTCGTCAGACCAGACATTTATCCATTCTTTAATTGTTTAGTTTTGGGTTGTGTATTCAGAGATGTCCTTCTGCGCAGCACTGTTGTAAATAGCTGTTATTTAACCATTTGTGGCCTTTCTGCTAGCTTGAATGAGTCTGCCCGTTCTACTCCGACGCACTCATTAATAAGGTATTTTCACCCATAGAACTGCCAGTCAATGGATTTTTTTGTTTATTGCACCACTCTCTGTAAATTTCATACATGTTATTGGAATTCTTATGAATTCAGCAGTGCTAGAGGCTTTGTATAATTATCCTAATTTCAATGATATTCAACTTATGCTCACACTATAGAGAATAAAATATTATGTGAATGATTTCACCTATATAATTTACTTTTGAAGTTATGCTTCAAATATTTATATTTTATGAAATATTGCACAGGACCACCTATTGATTCAAAGATAATTAATCTTTCTGACATGGTTCTTTTTCCCTTGCATTTTATACACAACTGTTTCCTCCTCAGTCACTTCTACATTCTGACAGAAGAAACTGTGACCCAGTTTGTCTCCTTTCCACAGCCCTGCCTAATGCCTTTCTGACTGTAGAGCCAAAATGGTGCCCACTGTACAATGGAGAGACCGTCACCTTGAGGTGTGAGGTGGACTCCTACAGCAACTGGACTTATTCCTGGTACAAAGACCAGACCCTGGTGGCAGTGTCCCAGAGTGCTGGTCACAGTGTAACTGGTAACAGACTCACCATCCCTGGTGCTGCTGGGACTGACCAGGGGCAGTACTGGTGTGAGGGAAGGCTGGAGGGGAGAAAAGTGACATCACAGCGCAGCGACTCCATCACTCTGACTGTAGGTGAGTCTCAGGTACGCTTTCAATTTGGATAAGTCACATGCTCTATTGGATTCAGATCTGGGGTCTGTGCAAGTCACTGGAATAAAATTAAGTCATCATCTTGTTTGTGGAACCAGCTAGAGGAGACGTGTGCTTTGTGAAAAGACGCATTACCTGCTGGAAGTATCCACTTGAATACAGGTAGACTGTGGTCATAAAGGGATGCACATGGTCCGCTACAATGCTTAAGTATGCTCTGGCACTCAAATGATGGTCAGTTATTATGGGGCCTAATGTGTGTCACAATAACATTCCACACCATTATGTTATTGGCATTCTGATGAATTCAGCAGTGCTGGAGGCTTTGTATAATTGTCCTAATTTCAATGAAACTCAACTCATACTAACACTATAGAGAATAAACATTTTTGGTTTATTATTTCACATATATAATTTATTTTGGGTGAAATGCTTAACATTTTTATATTTATGTAATATTGTGCATGACCACCTATAGAGTCAAAGAAAATTTATATTTCTGCCATAGTTATTTTTCCTTGCAATTCATGCACAACTGTTTCCTCCTCAGTCACATCTACATTTTGACAGAAGAAACTGTGACCCAGTCTTTCTCCTTTCCACAGCCCTGCCTAAAGCCACTCTGATCGTGAAGTCAAAATGGCGCCCACTGGACAATGGAGAGACCGTCACCCTGAGGTGTGAGGTGGACTCCTACAGCAACTGGACACATTTCTGGTACAGAGACCATAACCAGACAGCCACATCTCTCTCTAAAGAGTACAGTGTAAACATCACTGGGACTGCTGGGTCTCACCAGGGGCAGTACTGGTGTGAGGGGAGGCTGGAGGGGAGAAATGTGACATCACAGCGCAGCGACTCCATCACTCTGACTGTTGCAGGTGAGTCTCTTTCAAATTATATATAAAACTTTAAAGTTTAAATGATAGATAGAAAGATAGAAAGCGTTTTTTTATCCAGAAAATATCTCATTTTCAACACATTTCACATTTTTGTGGTCAGAGGTGCAGCATTTATTAAGCTTGGAGATATTAACGTATTGTAGTTATGTGGATTAGAATATATGATACAGCTGACTGTTTTCCCACTATACCAGTTGCTAAATGCACCATGACAATAGTTGTGAACTTTGTTTTTCCTTGTTTAATGTCTTTTCTCTTTTCTTATATTTTTGACGGCTGATAGTGAGACTACTCTGCATACATAAGAAAAGCGAAACACTGGTTTATCATTACCAAAGAAACCATATTTAGTGAAGTGGCAGATGTGTACATAATGGGGTTAGTTTTGTAATTAATAAAATGTCTTTTAAAATACCTTTTTATTTAAAATTTTCCACGCATTTTAGTTGTAGCCATAGTATAATGGATATTAACCACTTCATGGGTTCCGATTGCCACCCTGTCAGGCCATATATTCTTGTATATGCACAGGTTTATATCCTCCACATATCCCTCATCTCTGTGTCTCTCCACAGGTAGACTGGTATTCGGTCTGGGTGCTGCTCCTCTCCTGCTGGCCTCCATTATACTTTGTGTGAAATGGTGCAGGAAACCAGGTGATGTCATTTTACAGGGGAACACATCTAAAAACAACGTGTGTTTCAGGTATCAGGCTGCAACACTGTTCATCATCACTCACTGTTCTCTCCCTCTGTTGTGTTTATACATGTTTGTTGATGTGCAGGGTCGCCTAATGAAGCAGCTGTCAAGTACACTGAAGAGAATGTGGAAGTTGACTTATAAAACCTTCACACAGAAGCTGGATCAGTGTGCTCATGTGGACTGAAGAACGTTTGAGAGCTCAGGATTATTTTTCAATGTGATGCTTCTCAGCTTGCAGGAGGGGAAATCCTGATTGGGGGTGCAGTCATGGGGACACTCAGTGAGTTTTGGGAATGAAGCAGTCGTGCCTTTAGAGTGCAGGATTTGTGTAATATAATCTGAGGTTCTGATTCACCAGAGCTGCACATGTGATCATTGTCTAAGTTAGTCAGCTTTGATTGCTGTATGTTTGTTTCAGGTCAGAGCGTTGAACTTTATATATGATGCAGAAATCTCGCCACAGGCTTACACACAGCCTAAACAGCTGAGACTCTGCAACATGTTCAACATGCATTTTATGTGTCTGCTTGTATTAGTATTAACCATATTAACCATATGCATGGTGTCCACTACAGTGGACAGGGCTATTAAAGTCTATTTTTACCAAGTCAAAAACATTCCTAATATCCAAACCGCTTGATTCCTTGGACCTTTCCCTAAATATTGATATACTCCATATTGTTACATTTGATTGCCTTTTCCAGTTTTGACACATTGAAGGTCAAAATGGTGGGTGGAGGTGGGAAACAGAACAGGAATGGTGAGCTGAATGTAGAGGGAGAAGCTGAGGGCCCTAAACCATGATACACCATGTGAACGACAAACAACCTAAACTGTGTACAATACATATCCCTTAATATTTTCAGACAAATTAATAAATAAATGAATATACAATAGAAGTAAAAGGTAATTCAGTCTTTAAGATTTATTTAAAAATATCTCATTGATGTACAGCAGTTAAAAATCATGATATTGTTTAAGAAGGCAAAGAAATACAGTATGAGTATGCTGGAAAAATATATTTCATTTTTTTAAAAATATCGTCAATTAAAAGCTGCATAATTCTACAAGATATAGATGTAGGTCCAAATATCTAAAAATATTTCGTATAAAAGGGTTATTAAAGGTTTTTTGTTAATAAAAATAAATGGCAACAGATTTTTCAATGCAGAAGGAAAAAATGTTCTGGTCTATTGAACCAGTTTGGGTAGAAATGAAAGCAGTATGATGCACTGTGTCAGAGAGAGCCAACATGGACAGCTGTGACCTACACATGATGAACACAGCAGCCAAAACTGAAAGGTTTTGATGATAACACAAACAAATCTAAAGCAAAGACTTACACACTTACTAAAGCTCTTTGTTCTAATTTTACATTCCATTTTATATTTAATGACTCGGTTTAGTTTGAGTTGTCATTACATCATCATCTGAGTCAGCAAAATAATTGATTCACTGTGTCAATAAATGCAAGCTGTTATAGCCAATCTATACAAGTACCTTGCACTTACAATGTTCTGATTTATGAACAAGCTAAGGAACCTACTGTCAATAATTTCAGGTGACTTACTAATTGATGAATGGCTGACCTACAAGGACAATGGTTCTCAACCTCGGTCCTGGGGGCACAGTGTGTATGCTGGTTTTCGTTCCAACCACAATTGCAATCTCAGAATTTTAATAACAAGCTGTTCATTTTTCTTAATTATGTGTTTTTCATGTTAAGAGGAATTATTTACCCGAATAAGCCACATTCAGTCAGAAATGTCAGAAATTGCTATGCATGGCATGAAGAATAAAATCCCATTGTGTTATTGTGTTGCTTTTTAAGTGATTGCAAACAATCACTTAAAAAGAGGAAACATTTTTAACAGATCAAATTAAAGAGGGGAATTAATAGGCTCTTAATTAGGTTGCTGAACACGTGTTTAAGTGCTTTAAGTGCATAATATTTCCCTTAAACTAATTAGCACAATACAGATTTGGCTCATTATCATTTTCTTTGTTTTTGAATTCATCGTTATCTATCAAATGATTAGATTTAGTGGCCAGGTGTCCACACTTTTCCCAATTAGGAACCTGTTCATTTTCCTCAGTCTTTATTTTGATTAGTTAAAGTTTTTTTAACCTCTTTATGTAATCGTCTACAATATAGCACAATGTGAATATGGGACTTTTATTCTTTATGGCATGCATAGGTATTTCTGACGCAAGGTGGCTTAAGTGGGCAAATAATCCCTCTGACATGAGAGGCACCTAAATAAGGAAAAATAATAGCTTGTTACAATTCTGGGATTGCAATTGTGGTTGGAATGAAAACCAGCATACACAGTAGGCCCCCAGGACCGAGGTTGAGAACCACTGTACTAGGATGTGGTTTTATCACATTAAAATATTTTCCTTATGACACTTTGTAGGACAAATGTGTCCTTGTACGCTTTGCTATCCAAATGTGTGAGTGGACACTTCCTCAGGTAGAACTGCCAATTTCAAATTGCTCCTCCTCTTTCAAGAGGCTCCTCCCCCACATCATCATAGTCCATCCCACTGGGAGCTGGAGGGCTTTCAGGGGCCAGAACGCTCTCCCCTACAGGGACGGATCAGGAGACAGATAGACACAGTCAGGGAAAGGCTCATTTTCAGAAAATCACTGCTATGATCTTGTAATTCTATATTGAATGTAAAAGTTTCATTCATGTCCACAAAACAATTTTCAACTACAAGAACTATTGTATGTAATCAATTTCAGTAAGCACAAGTTTTATTCTTCTAAAACGACAAATGGAGTTTTCTCCTCCAAATCCCTACTGGCTGTTTAACACAAACAACTAAGTGTAATATATAATAATGAATGCAAATAGATGTAATCATGAGGAGAAAATACTGAATCACTATATACCAACCAAAACACTCACCTGCCATACTGTCTGGATGCTTATCTGCAGTGATGACATCATCATAGTTCTCTGATGTGTCTTCCATCAGCAGATCCCCTGAAAGGAAAGAGACTTCTGGGGACTTATGGCTTCATCAGAAGGCTAACACAGCAAAACAGCAGAGCCCTTCAGAGCAGAACTGAATAACACTTTCGCTAGCTGTGTTTGCACACTGCAGTCACGGCTGACTGACGATTTGGGGACACATTTCACAGTCTAACTGACCCCATATTTAAACCTTGGTATACTGGTAATGGGGACTCCGCATCACTGTGTCCCACAGGAACTGAACTGACCCGGCGGAAAAAGAGAGACAGAACACAGAGGAGCACAGCTCCACCTGGTGGAAGACGTATCTAAGACCACGTTTACACCACCGGACTTGATGCCTAGTTATGATTTTTTGCCTATGACCTATTTTGTTGACCACCTGTTTACATCTACTTTTAAAAGTGACCTATATCCAGTACCTACCCTCACATGGTTTACACTTGAAATAACCCACATGCATATAGAAGGGTTTGGTGAACAACCACGCCACCACGGCCATATCACTATCTTCAGGCCATAGCAAAAAAATGATCAGGTGTTCTATCAGGAAATCAAACCTGCAACCTGGAGGTTACAAGCCCAGTTCCCTAACTATCATACTGCACTGCTGTCCTGTTTGTGGATCATGTTACATAGCTTATCGAAACTCTGAGGACCACGCTGAAGAGCAGTCAGGAGTCCCACCCCTCCCAAAATCACACTGGAACCACCGCATCACCACCGACACCAACAGAGCTCCACAGAGCTCCGCCCCAATACCTGAGAGGGAGAGTCCCTCGCCTTCTCCCACGTCTTCATACCCAGAGGGCGGATCCTCAGATAGGCGACTCCCTGTGAACAGGAGAGAGGTTGTGTACTGACCCCGCCCACACCACACATGCTCTGTGGAGGTCTTCCACAATGTGCTTAAGACTTTACTGTGAAGCTCGAGGAGGACAGATCAGATTCACTCACCTCGCCAGGGGGCGCTGGTGGTTCCCCCTTCAGCCAGTTTGCACTCGATCTCCTCATAGATGGCTTCGTGCAGAGGGGCGTGGTCCCGTTGAGACAGGGCTGTGTGAGCAGAGACAGAGAATCACAGAGTCAAAGTCTCCTGCATATCTCTCTCTGCATGTGAGCAGCAGAGGTACAGCACACAGCTACTGTCACACACCAGCCACCTGACAGAGACCAAGGCCCTGTTGGACCGCTGATCTGAGATCAGTTTAACCTTTTATCACATAAGGGATAACTTATCTGGGCAGACTGCAGGAATGTGATCGACCAGAGGCGCTAGTGCACAAAGAGACATGGTGAGCATGCCAACTAAATCCCTCCCTCTCTTGACAACACTACAGCCAATCACACAGTGCCCTGAAGTCTCCTTGCTTTCAGGGGACCTGGTGATGGAGGACACACACTGCAGAGCCCACTAACACACACTGGCGCAGGATCTTAACTGGGCGAGCCTCCCATGAGCCCCTATTTAAAACTGCCTGGTTCACCGACTGAGCTGATTACTGAAGTGGCTTCGTCAGTCACACCCAGCGTGTGATGGTGGTTTGCCCAGCGTACATCCGTCCCCTACCTCTCCTCAGCCCTCTGTTCTGGAACAGCAGAACACCCAGCACCACCAGAAGCAGGAACAACAGCGCCCCTACCACCAGGAAGGCCACTGTTGGGATAGACCGGCTGGGTGGAGCCTCTAATGGGGGCACTGACTGTTTGGTCGTAACTGAAAATGAGCAAGTAAAAGGGTTGGGCATCAGCAGACAACATGGTGTACTGATACTCAACTTACAATGACCACTTAGATGGGTTTCCAACAGCTAACTGTCACTGTACATATATAGCCAGTCACCTAGCTACCTATAAAAGCAAAGCACTTACCTGCATTAAGCAAGTCATTCCACAAGATTTCCAATGCAATAAGGCAAAAAGGTGGTCTAAGAGCAAGTTTACAGTTAAGCTTCCAGCTAGTAAACATGAGCTAAGTTAGCTAAGCCTGTGCTAGCAGTAAGAGAATGTGGGTGTTCTCTGTTATCTGTACAAAAACATTGGCTATTTAAATTTAATAAGCTACTAGCTTGACATCAGTATTCAGTCAGCTTAGCTAGTCACACCATGTTTAAAGTTAGATTGAAACCTAGAGGATTACATTCTCTTTTAATGCATCTGAAATAAATGCATTACATTCTCTTTTAATGCTATGTATTACATTTTCTTTTAATGCTGAAATCAATACTATTGCTAACTGGCAACAAAAACTTCAAGAAGCAGCTGAGTGTTAACCAATCAGCACGGTCACTGACATACTGAGTGTTACTTTGCAACCTACCCAGGCTAACAATTACCACCTACCTACGGCATATCTGTAGAGGAATTGCAATACAAAGAATTCATGGAAAAGTTAGTCTAAGCTGATATTTGTGAGATTTGTGCCTTTCACTGCATGAATAACTACTGGGACAGCTTTACCTGGCTGTGTTGTTGGTTTGACAGTTAACCCAGGAGTACCTAAAACAATGAAATAAATAATTGTTATCATTATTGGGTATGAGAAAGGTTTTGTGTTTGTGTGATTGACAGGGCTCAGAGCTCAGCCTCAGGTTTATTTCCCAAACTCTCCCCTACAACATTCACAAATTAAGAAATGTATTATTTATTCATTCAATTGTTCCACTTCCCGTTCCTGCGAACTGTTATTGGCTGTGACCCTGATGGGGTCACATCCTCTGTGCTCGTTGCGTAAAATTTTATGGACGCACTTCTGTAAGCTGTCCTAGATAATATCTTCTGATAAATGTAAATGCAGTTCGAATGTATCATTATTTCTACTTGCATTAATAATGAATGCCTAAATAATATCATCAAAGATGTGTAATGCAGGGTGGATCTTTAAGCTGCTCCTGGGGTTAAGGGTGTGTGTTTCTGTCAGGGCTCCAGTGATTAAACTTCACAGAAGCTGGCAGTCAGCCTGAGGTGATCTGGAGATGCAGGCTCACCTGTGCAGGTGACCCCAGCCTGGTTCTGGTGTGGGCAGCGGCTGTGCTGGTGCACAGAGTGTGGGCAGTCCCACAGGTGCAGCTCACTGCCCCTGCAGTTCACTTCAGTCAGCCGGAAGGCACCATTCCCCAGCCCAAAAGTAGCATTACCATGGGCCTCCTTTGCTGACCCACAGCCCAGCTGTCTGCACACCACCTGGACGTCCATCATATCCCAGGAGTCTCCACACACCATCTGCCAGGAGCCCCCGTGGAACACCTCCAGCCTCCCAGAGCACTCGCCTTTACCCCCCATCAGCCGGAGGGGCCAGTGATCTAGAGCAGGAGACACAGATGAACTGAGCAGCCTCATTACGTTTAACATCTCCAATAGATACACCTCCACTAATAGTATGGGTGATCTCATTATGTTTAAAATCCCCTATAGATACATCTCCGCTAACAGTTAGCTAGGTAGCTACTGCTGGCTAAGTAGGCTATGTCAGCAAGATGTTATTTGCGGTACTTCATTGTGGGACGTAACTGCAGCTATGGCTGTTTTCAACAAGTGCGCTAAGTAGCAAGCTATCTAGCTTGTTAACCAGATAAACATAAAACGTTGTTACTAGCAAACTTCAGACTGATGTCATGATTGTTTACCCTTTTATAGCATCATATGATACTCAAGTGTTGCAAGCAAGTCCGTAGGGAGCATCCGTTATACTACAATCGTACTACCGAGTTTCTAACCTCATTTCTGTTCATTTTAGAAGTAATTTGGAAGTAGTAGTAGCTAGCTACCATAACACGGAATGGAAAATGCACACTTCACTGTAGGATTTTCAATCAAGGCATTGCAAATAAATAGTATGTCATTAAATAAATTATATGAAATCGCTTCTGTACTACTGTGCTGGAGTGGAAGTAAAATAGAAAGGTTCAAGTGTCATAGTTGAGAACTGTGCTTAGCACTAGCTTCTGTTTAGATAGTCATTGAACTGAGAGTGAATTCATACCATTCGAGAGTTGGCTGTGTGGGAAAGACATTCACTGACTGGAGCTGTTAACCTCCCTGTTTAAGGGTGCACATAATTTAAAGAGGAAGGTTGACCTAGTAGTATCTAGGCGGGAGAAAAGAAATACTGTCTCTCTGAGCTGTTATGCTGCATTGTTGTGAGCACCAACATTTTTTCAGGAGCTGTAAATGTATAATTCAATTTACAGCTGAAGAGGGAGGACTAGAACGAGAATACTATATTTGCAACTGAGTGTTTTATTAATGGTCAAGCATGAGAAAAACCTCAAATGACTGGAAAACTTGAAAGTTAGATTCATTTTGATGTACTGACTCAAATGTACTGATTCTTTATAAAGAATCAAACTTCCCAACAATACGATCCAATCCTGAACTGTATACATGCTGTGATTAGTCAGGCTAATGTGGATGATAGCCAAAGCATGTCTTAAAATCTGGACTAGACTCTGTAAAAATAAATAAATAAATAAATAAAAAAATTTAAAAAAACTATTCGGTGATTTTTTAGTAAACGGAGCCGCTCAGATTGTCTCAAAAATCCACAAATGAATGTGAAGCAGCTACATTTATCTGTGGATCAGCTATTTTTTTTTATTTTTATTAATCTGAGACAAAAATACCCCCATACTAATCTCATTACATTTAATATGTACAGACACATCTCCTTAACATTACTGCTGACCTCTCACAATGCTTTTTGCCCTGTGGAGAATATTCATCATATTCAAAGTTTTTTACAAAAACCTGTACAAAAGTGAATTTATTATAGTGATTTACACATGCAACATATGCAATGTGTAATTGTACACATTCAGTTTTGTTCACTTTGAGATTTCATTCTGGTATCTTTGCAAATATCTTGGGTGTTATAAGACACTCTCAAGAAGACTCCCGAATGACAGTCACAGTATTTTTAATAAACTACCAGTAACCCTGTCAAAGACCCAGTCACTGCACAGGAACTTGACCTTTCCCAAACCAGAGTAGATTTGTGGCTGTGGATACGGCCTGCTAATCACATGTTGGCAGACCTCAGGATTCAGCCCAAAAAAAAAAAAAAAAAAACGTACTTGTGCAAGCGTTCTGATTTGTAGCAGAGGAGCATGACAATTTGCTCCTTGGAACTTCGTCGTCCTCTTTCCCTTTGATGTGGAAACAATATATATAAATCAATTATACACAAAACATGAATGAATAAACAGAGAGAGAGAGACAGGTTCATGTCATATCAAAAGCAAACTACTGAAAGCTTCAGAAACATATCATTCATGGGGTTACATTAAAACTGAAGAAAATTCACAATAGCCTTTAGTTTTACCAAAATAATGTTAGAAACACTAATAATCTGACTTACTTATTGGTTACAGTTTATGGTACAATGACTTCATTAATTAAATCTTATCTTCTTCACCGTATACATAAATGAGCCAGTTCTGCTTGAAGATTTAATTCTACCGTTCCTAACAGGAGTAAGAAAGTCAACAGTAGAGACAGGTTTATTCTATTGTTCCCAATGGGAGTAATACTGTGTCTGCATAGAGACAGGTTTACCTGTGCAGTTGAGCCAAGCCGTGGCTTTTTGCCCGCATGTATTCTGACCCCAAGGATTTGACGGGCACTGCCACAGAGTGGAGTCATGTGGGCGACATTTTAAATGATCCAGCCAGTTTGGAACTGATTCCAGTCGTGGCCATGCAGAAGAAACAAATCCACTCTTCCCACAGTTCAGCTCCTGACATATGAGAGTGGCTGTGTCTGTAGTCATTCGATTGAAGCACACGTTGCCCCAGGTGCCATTGTAGAAAACTTCCAAATTCCCAGAACAGCCTTCGGTCAATCTCATCTCCTTGAATTCTGCAAGAACAATGTTAGAAATCCATTAGGTTTAAAAATAAACATAACCGTAAAATCACTTGCCAGAAATTACAGAGGATACAAATGTAAAATGATCAAATGCAGGTATAAATCAGGATGAAAAGCTGTATATTCCGTTAGCCACTTCTCTCCTGGGATGGATCGAATCACTTTACCAATATTTTGTTGAAACATTTGAATTTCTTGACCAATTGGATATCATGTATTCACCCCAATCTAATAACAGTGTAAAAGCAAAAACGTTAGATGCTCCATTGAGTTCCAAACCTGAACACACGACTCCCACATCCTCCTTGTGTCCACAGTCAGTTTGTCCCCATCCGGCTGTGGGACAGTCCCACAGAGATGTCTCGCTCCCCACACAGCCCACCTCATCCAGCCAGATGGGTCCATCTCCTGGTCCAAAGAAGGAGGGTAGCGGGGCAATGAGGGCTGTCCCACACTGGAGCTGCCTGCACACCACCTGAGCATCATTCAGGTCCCAGGAGTCATCACAAACTGTCCCCCAGGAGCCCCTGTGGAACACCTCCAACCGTCCCGCACAGTCCCCCCCTCCCCCCACCAGCCTGAGAGACCTGTGATCTGAGAGAGAGAGACAGAGAGAGAGAGAGAGGGTTGTTAGAACTTATCTGAACTTAAGAGTTGTAACAGAAACTCTTTGCCAGTTTTAAGTACTTACCCTCATTCGTCATACTTAAAACAAATCCTTCACATTGAGTGTACAATATTCACCATGTCAAACAAGCAGCTAGAGTCTGCAGAGAAGCTTCATTAGTAACGTGTACTCACTGGAACAGACGATGGACACCTGTTCCTTGGAGCTGCAGGAGAGTTTGTGTGGAGCACTGCAGTTCCCCAGGTGAGCCTCTCTCCCAGAGCACTGAAACCCCATCAGGCACTCCCCACTGTCCCCCGTCCCAGACGGAGAGGAACTGTAGACCTGCACTGCAGAGCCACAGCCCAGCTGCCTGCAGGCCACCGAGGCCTCGCTGAAGCTCCAGGACCCCCCCACTCTGATCCAGGTCTGCTGGTAGTACACCTCCACCTGGCCCTCACATGTATTCTCTCCAGCCAGCCGCACCGTCCCGTCCAGAGCTGAGAGGGCAGAGCCTGAGGGTCCCAAATGTATGAGGGTTAGGGTTAGACTCCTCTGTTAAACCCAAGAGTATTAGGGTTAGGGTCAGACTCCTCTGTTAAATCCAAGTGTGTTACTCACACGCATTTGCACAGGATTACAGGATTTAAGTTTAATAGAAACACAGGATACTCTACATGTGGATTTAAAATTTTTTTTGCACTTTTATTTTTAGTTTTTGCAAAAGACTGCCCACGCCTTCCTCACACATTCTCACAGTCTCTCTTTCTTTCTCTCTCTGCTTTCTCACTCTCTCCAATTCAAATGCTTTATTGACATTACATGTTTAAAAATACATATTGCCAAAGCATAGTGATAAGAAAAATCAATCAAAATAAGAATATAAAAAACAAGCAGGAACAAAAATAACAGCAAAAAATGACATAAACATAACATTCATAAACTATTAAATTGACTACTAAATACTATTACTACATTATACCATACTCTTACTATATTATACTATGCTCTATTATTAAATTTATTATTATATTCTCAATAAAATATTATGGTTAAATGTTTACTCACTGTCTCTCAGCCTGTGACAGGCAAAAACATATTTAGCTGTGAGTGAGGCTGTTGGTCCTCCTCCTAATAGGACTCACAGCTTTAGTTCATTTGCAAGGAAGGGAAATTTATTTTGGAATTTTTACATCTTGTTAAAATATATTTTTCTTATTTGTGAATATATTTCACAATACATCAGGAAGTGCATCTCTGTCTCTACCTCTCCTGTCTTGCAGTGACCACATATGTTCTTCTTTGTATAGCCATGTTTTTTTGTGCCTTCCATTTTCAGTTGTTGAGGTATGGTCACTGAGCCTGTACTTGGTCAGGATTTGTCTCTGCTTTGTATCTCTGCCACTGAAGAGATACTCTACCAAATTGTATTCTCGATTTAGGGCCAAATAGCAATTAAGTTTGTTTTGAGTTTTGGTTTTATTATTCCAATGTTTCAGATGGTCAGTGTTAGGTTTTAGCTGGTCTCTCTCTCTCTCTCTCTCTCTCTGACAGTGAGGATTTCTTGGTTTAACAGCCAATGTCTTTATAAGTAAAATGAAACCTAGAAGTGCTTATTGACATTTCAACAGCACATTGCTGGATGATGCAAATTTCAGGAAATGTTTTTTTTTTTTGGAAGCGATGGAGATCTCAGAAAGCCCAGTCAAGTCTGGTCAAGAGCTCACTAAGTCTACTGACATCCAGAGAAGGGCCATATAATTTTATACTGAACTTTATGCATGTGAATATAAGGAAGTGGATGAGGTGGCAAAACAGTTCTATGAGGGTCTACCGCAGGTGTCTGTGGAGGCTAATGGGGTGCTGGAGTGACCACTGGCTCTGACAGAGCTCTTTAAAGCGCTACAATGTACAATGTGGCTGTGCTCCTAGTATAGATAGCCTGTCTGTTGATTTTTTCAAGGCCCTCTAGGGGTGTTGGGTGCTGATCTCCTGGCAGTGTTAAATCCCAGTTTGGCTGGTGGGCTGCTGCCAGTGAGTTGCAGGCGGGCAGTCCTCACTCTACTTCCAAAGAAGGGTGACTTGCAGGACATGAGGAAATGGAGACCAGTGTCTTTACTGTGCACAGATTGTACATTTCTTTCCAAGGTGCTGGATAACATGCTAAGGAAGATGTTGGAGCACACAAATCAGTCCTATTGAGTCCCTGGCAGATCCATAACGGATAATACATTCTTAATATGTGATGTCATTGATATCTCTGGGCTATTAGGTTTAGATACTGGTCTTATTTCCATTGACCAGGAGAAGGTTTTTGACCGGATTGAACACCAATATCTGTGGCAGACTTTTGAGGTATTTGATTTCAGCCCTGGCTTTGCAACCATGATCAAAGCACTTTATGGGGGCATTGAGAGTGGATTTGAGGTAAATAGGGGGTTAAGTTTTAAAGTTCTCAGAGCTATCAGACAGGGTTCTCTTTCTCTGGGATGCTGTACTGTTTGGCTATTGAACCCTCATGTCAGGTAAGTAATAGGCTGCAGGGTCTGAAAGTGGCACCTGGGTTAGATAGGGTTTTTTTATCAGCATACACAGACGATGTGCTGATCATGACCAATAATCAGAAGGATCTAGACATACTGAGTCTTATTGTGAAGCAATTTGTAGGGCTGTCCTCAGCAAGGGTGAACTGGGCAAAAAGCCCAGATATGCTTTCAAGTACTTGGAGGTGTACCTGGCGGAAGATACTGTCATGCAGAAGAACTGAGAGGGTGTCCTGGAGGCTGTCCAGGGTTGCTTAAATAGGTGGAACTGGCTCGTTCCATGCTTCTCATATAGAGGGCGGGCCCTCATTGTAAATAACCTGGTAGCTTCAGCACTTTGGCATAGACTAGCATGTCTAAAGCCACCTGCTGGCCTGTCAGCCAAGATTCAGGTGTTTCTTCTTGATTTTTGCTGAGGAGGTTATCACTGGGCTTCAAAGAGCATTTTGTTTTACCAAGGGAGGAGGGTGGTCAAGGGATTGTTCATCTGGCCTGTAGAATGGCAGCTTTTAGATGAAAGGGGATTCAGAGGTTATTGTGCACAAGGGGTAGAAATGTATGGAGGCAGCTTGCTGAGGTTGTTCTGAGGCATGTAGGAGGGTTGGATTTAGGTTTTCCCTCTGTGTTTCTGGTTGACCTCAGAACATTGTCACTTAAGGGTGTGCCACCTTTTTACAAAGGTCTGCCAAGAGTGTGGGGGCAGATGGATGTGGTGAGATCTGCCTCACCTGAATCTGTGAAGTGGCTCCTGGAGGAGCCGTTGGTGTACGGAGCACGGCTGGATATTACCACAGCAGCCACTTCATCAGACCTTTTAAAAGCAGCTAACCTTGTTTCTTTAGGGAAACTGGTTGAGCTAGCTGGGAGAAACCTTGCAGAGACTAGGAGGTTGGCTGAGCGGCTGGGAATGAGGTCTATGTGGGTGGCTAGCCAGATCCTGCAGTGGTATAGGAGAGCCTTGATCACAGAATACTGGAGGCTACTGCAGGAGGGAGAAAGTTGGGACGTTGACATGGAGGAGCTGTTTCCTAGGCTGCTGCTGGTACCTGCCACTGCAGAGACAGTGGAAGGGTCTGCTCTAGACTCTGCAGACTGGGCAACAGAGCTGACACTCCCTGGAGGTGGGGCCAGAGGTGTGGCCTGCGTGGACTGAACTGGATAAACTGCCTTTGCCGAAGTATGCTGGGGACTTGCAGTGGAGAGTTCTCCATGGGGTTTTGCCATTCAATGCATTTGTCTCTCTCGTGAACCCCACAGTAAGCAGAGGCTGCCCTTTCTGTGGTGTCAGAGAGACAATTTTAACTGTTTTAAAGATTGCGTTAGGCTCTTTGTTGGTGGCCGCACTTGGGGAAGTCTTCATAGTTCTGCGGTTTATTTTTGGTATTCACAGCACCAAGAAAAGAAGAAAAGTGGGCTGCATTGTTAATTTCCTGCAGGGACAGGCTAAGATGGCCGTATGCCCTCAGCAGGAAGTAAAAAGTAGAAACGGGTGTAACGGTTAACATCAATGAGATATATAAATCTCTTGTCAAATCAAGAGTAGCTATTGACTTTGAGTATTATAGAAGGATGCAGGACCAAGGGGTGTTTCAGGATATGTAGAGTCTGTGTGCAGTCTGGAGGGTGGAGATTTAATATGCTGATGGTCATACAAATGGTTATATGTTTGTTTCTGTAAAGCTTTGCATTGGTTTGTTCAACTTTTTCCTCCTTTTCTGTTTTTCTTGTATGTGTGTTGTCACACGCCAAGCTTGACACCCCGGGGAGGGAGATGCGGCAGTGCCGGGGAACATCGTTGTCTGTCGCATGGAGAGAGAGAGAGCGCACCCACACAAACACGAAATAAAATAAACTGACACCTTCACCCCTCCCTCTCACGGGTTACGGGCAAAAACAATAAACTAAAACAACAAGCTAAAATAACGAAGACAAAAGAAAGTAAAACAGAGCGACAACTATTTCAGTTCACGGCACTGTAGCTGGCCTGCTTTCCAGCAGACCAGCTCCTCCGACTTTTCAGTGGGGTTCACTTTTCCCCGTCTTTTTAAAAGAAACAAAACTGAAATTAAACGCAACTCAAATAAAGAAAGTAGCTCTCTCTGTTAGCTCCTGGTCTCGGCCCTGAACTGTGCAATGCAGCACACCTTTAAGCATCTGGGCTGATTAGCTAACGCAACCCAGGTGCGTGTGCTCTCTCCACTAGCTGGCGCAGCCGAGACCAATCCTCCTTTTCGACGGACCGACTGCTACATGTGTCTTGGAATTTGTTGTTCATTTTGATTTGGAGGTTTTTTTTATTTTGTTGTGCCAAATGGCAGTATTGGGATGGCAGGTATGCCATCCCACCAAGTTACGCCTTGGCGGGGGCATGCCCCATACCTATACAGCACCGAGAGTTTGGCACTTTTCAGGGTTCCCCACAGAAATAACCACAACAGCCACAGACACTCAGCCCTTAAAAACATTAAATTCTGTACATTCTGACCCCATTTCAACAGACAGATTTCATAAACAACTTCACATGTCCACACAATAAAGCCCCAAACTAAGGGGATTTTGCGTTTTCTCCTTCTTCTTTCTTTTTCTTCTTCTTCTTCTTCTCATTATTATTTTTCCTGCCGCCTATCCCACTAACAACATGTCTCCCCATTGGACATTTTACCGACATCAGCCAAATCCTCACCCTCACGACCCAATCAAAAACTTGCATACATACGCAAAATACCCATACCTTCTTACTCTGAAACATTTCCAGTTTAAACAGTTAGCCTGCGTGTGGCCTAGTGGGTAAGGTTCCAGTCTTGGGAACATGGGGTCTTAGGTTCAAGCCCAGCTAGGAACACGTTTCTTTAACCTGCTTTTACTCTCACTAATAATTGTCTACTACTTCTCAATTATTGCTTTTGCACCATATCTACCCGCCGCTCACCGAACGTATACACTGCATTATGACGTACAGTCTGCACGTTCAGTTATTAACCGGCTACAATATTGCAAAGCCATATGGATTCAACGGGAGCTCTTCTGTGCTTACTGGCCGGTGTTCTTCTTTAAAACCATGGACAGGTTTGCTAATGATATTTCACGCATTGCATAGCTATGTGCACTAACAAAGTCACAGAATGGTAAACCTCCGGTTGAAGGATTGAATCCCGCCTCGCCCTCAGGCAGATAATTTCCTCTTTTACACTAATGTTTTCTTACGCTTTTATATTTTCTTTACCAAAACTCACTCACGGCCACCCATATGCATTTCATGATGGCAAATGTATTCCTTTTATTAAAAAGTTACACCAGTTCACCACTGTGCCATTTCTAACAACTTTCTTCACTTGGCTACCGTACAAAACCTTCTTATCAGAAAACACCACGTTTCTACATTCATATTACCTTGCCCTGTTCTCTCTCTAGCCACATACAAACAATTACTACGTATGTACGTTCTGCAACTCCCCATTAAAACATTACATTTAAAATCATGACTCACTCATAAGTATAACGACTAGTACTGAACATGAGAAAAGCACATCAGTGCAATAGATTTCATTACTTAATCCTCCACTTTAACAGCTAATGCTTTATAGCGGCTGTTATATATACCATTCCATAAGGAAACTAAGCTCACTCATGGACACTTTATTTACTCCGCACTATAGTCTGTGATCATGTCAACCTTCACCTACATGCCCATTCTGCTAAAAACATATTGTTTCAACTACGCAATTTCATCATTTCACCCTAATTTCTCTCACACTGTTGTTATTTTCTCATATGCAAAGCCTGCTGGGACATATGCGTCTGCTCCTATTCTCCACTATCAAGTTTTCCGGTTCTAGCTTAGCAAAACAGCGAAGAGGATTCCCACCTGCAGATAAGCCTATCAAAATGCCTTATAAACCTTACAAACACTAGAAGTGCATCTCCACGAAATAACAGACAACGGAGCAGGACAGCAGGGTACACAAGTTGCGACCTAGGCAGCTCTAATTCTACGGGCTTGCTGATTCTTATCTCAATCAAGGCTCGTTGGATGGCCGTAAAATCTGTGAGTACATACACTGGCCATATTACACCTGCGTTTCTGTTGCGTTTACACTTACGCTACCGCACCCTTTGTCACAGCCACTGTTTTACATATATAGCAAACCGAAACTGCTAAACAGTACACGCTCATCAGACTGTACAAATTCACACAAGGATAGCCATAATCCACAACCGTTTCTTACAGGGTCACTTCGCATTTCTCACTCTCATAATAAAACGCTTTGCAAAAAGAAATGATATATCATAAAAAACACGTTTTCAACGTACAAAAATGCCAAGTTACTCACACATACAAGACCAGTCCAGGCCTGCCATTAAAAGTATTGATCAAAATGACGCCAAGTTACGGCACTACAAACAATATAGGCTATCTTGCCTCACCGAAATTAAATAAGATGTATTCCAAAGCAATGCTACCCAATATTTCCTCAATTCTTTCAAGTCACTTGGCCCTGTGTTTTGTAATCTTACCATTTTACAATGTCATGCAAACTTTGTGTCAGATCAAAGAGTCAAATATTTCGAATTGCCTCATGGAACACATTGAAATTAATGTACAAAACTGCTGCTGAGTAACTACAGGAAGCATATTTCTCCAGAAAACATGTTTATACTTGCTTCTGAACTGAATTTGAGTACATGTACAAGTTATTGTATATTTGCTACGTACAATAAATACTGCATGTAAAATACATATTGTACATACATACATAGAGAACTTCTTTATCCCCATGGGGACATTTCCCTCGCAGCATGTTACATTTACATTTACGAACACACACTTATACCAAGAAACATACTATCATTCACGCAACAGAAAGGCTGGGCAGCGAAATACATACATACCAATACAAATTGGACATATACACGCCTATTCAATCAATCTTGACTGTGAGAGAGCCATCCACACATATGTTTGGCCTGTCCATGTAGTGCATGCTTATACACACAGGGCCAAGTGACTTGAAACAATTGAGGAAATATTGGGTAGCATTGCTTTGGAATACGTCTTATTTAATTTCGGTGAGGCAAGATAGCCTATATTGTTTTTAGTACCGTAACTTGGCGTCATTTTGATATCAATACTTTTAATGGCAGGCCTGGACTGGTCTTGTATGTGTGAGTAACTTGGCATTTTTGTACGTTGAAAACGTGTTTTTTATGATATGTATTATACAATAAAGGTTTGTAAAAACTCAAACTCTCTCCCTCTCCCTCTCTCAAACGATCACGGGACTCAGCATGGGACACTAGCCATGAACAGAGACACACCTGAAGGCACACCTGGATCCAGCAGTGGGTGAGGAGTGTGATATTTGTGGAGTGTCAGAAACAGTTTTCCACATTTTTGTGGAGTGTGCACGACTGGGGGGGCGGGTGGGGGGTGCCTTGCATTTAGTTAGGGAGTGGTGTATAGTGCTGGGAGGTGGGTATTCTCATGCACTATTTATCTATGGGCCCAGGTACAGTGTCTCCAAAAAAAGGAAGTGGTGTTACTGAACTTTCTATTGGGTAAGGCAAAGATAGCCATTCGGCTGACTTGAAAGAACTAAGAGATTGGCATGGGCTCATTGGAGCTTGTACATGTCTTAAGAGGGCTTGTTCATAAACGCCTGCTTACTGAGTTTTTCACTTTGGTGGTTTATGTTCAGGGTTTTTGGGACATGTGGGGAGTAGGGGGTTGTTTATGTGCAGTGAATGAGGGTGGGAATTAGAATTGCTCTTCTGAAGTCATGGTAGGATCTTTTCTCTTTTATTCCAATACTTTTTGTTTTCTGATTGTGTAGTTTTATTAAATATCTTTTCAGGTTTTAGTTTTTTGTAATGGTCTCTCATTGTGTGTCTATTATGTATAATTATGTATGTATTTCCTTTTTTGGTTTTACTTGTTGCTCATTTTATTGGTATTTTTGAAAATGTGTTTATTTTTGCTCTGTATGTGTCTGAGTGGTTATTTGTGTTAATGTAGTCTTTATTTATGTTTTGCCACTTATACAGTATAGAGAGCAGGACTCCTCACCTGAGCAGATGACTCCAACATCTTGTCCATGTGTGAACATAGCTCGGCTCCATGAGGAAACAGCACACTGTAAAAGGCGTGTCTCGTTCCCATGGCAACCAAACACATCAGCCCTGATTGGCCCACTCCCCGCTCCAAACCATGCCTGCCCTGGTACTGCCACTGCAATCCCACACTTCAGCTGCTGACAGAGGACATTGGAGGCTCTCCTATCCCAGCATGCATCACACACTGTCCCCCAGATACCCAGGTACTGCAGCTCCACTCGACCAGAGCAGTTGTCAGGGCCGTCAGCCAGCCTGGACTCAGTGTACCCTACACACAGCACAGTGGGTTAGCATCTGACCAACACTGAGATAATAAAAGAAACTTATGGAAGAGACTACAACAAATACACATGCGAAACACAAACACACACACACACATACACAATGACATTTGGAGATCATGCAATCTCCCAAAGATTAAACTCAAACAGACACTGGGAGATCATTAAACTCATACAGACACTGAGAGATAAGAAAAACTCCACACAGATTAAACTCAGGCAGACACTGGGAGATCATGCAAACTCCACATAGATTAAACTCAGGCAGACACTGGGAGATCATGTAAACTCCACACAGATTAAACTCAGGCAGACACTGGGAGATCATGCAAACCCCGGAGCTGAGAGGAGACAGTATTAGCCGCTGTTCAAAAGTCCCTGTATGTGAATTCCTGCAGCTCACAGGAAGGCTGCTGATAGCTGTGTGCTTCCTCTTCCTGTGTGTCTATGGTACATAATCTGAGCTTCCCCTATCACAGGGTTATGGGCTGTAAATTCCTGCCCTCTGTAGTGTTCATTGTACTTTATAGATTATATTTTCATCAGAACTCAAGTATTACAGCTCCTGACATGTAATATTCCACAGAATGATTAATAAAGATGTTGTTCAATATAAATGCATACACTCTTTCTCGGAACTATATTTACCCAGTATCACTGAAACAGTCACAAGTGCACAGAGGACTCTTACCAAAACACACCAGTCCCACGTCGTTTCCATGGGAGCAGTGTTGATTCTGTGAGGGTGCTTTGGGACAGAAGGAAATGTGAGATTCGTTACCTCTACACCGAATCTCCTCTGCCCACACCTGGCCCTCCCCCTGGCCAAATGCAGCTGCCCCCCGCAGCTCTTTAAGAGCTCCACAGCCCAGTTCTCTGCACACAACCTCTGCACCCTGCTGGTCAAAGTCAGCATCACACACTGTGCCCCAGGATCTCCCATGATGCACCTCTACTCTCCCAGAGCACAGGTCTGCCCCGCCCACCAGCCTGATCTCTCGATGGGCTGCAATTAAACAGAGAATAAGGAGAATCAATAGCAATGACTTGCACCTTATTCCAAAGACAACATTCAGCACAGCTGTATGAATACAAAACTGCACAGCTATTATACAGCTGTGTGAGATGAAGCAATCACATGTAAACTGCAGTGTCAGATCAGCCAATCACATGCAAACTGCAGTGACAGATTTAGAATACAAAGAATAAGCATTCAGATAGCTGCAAGTACATCAGAAACATAAATATGCGATTCTGTTGTAATAGTAAATTCTGTAATACTTTGTTTTATTTATATATTTTTTTTAATTACACTGAGTCCTACCTGCGCAGAGCACTCCAGCATCCTCACCATGACTACAGTCATGTTTAGCCCATCCTCCTGACTGACACTCTTTCAGTGTGGATTCTGATACCCTACAGGACACCTCATCCATCCATATTGGCCCACTCCCTGGTCCAAAGTGACCATCTTGTTTTGATTCTACAGCATCTCCACAGCCCAGCTGTCTACACACCACCCAAGCATCTGTAATATCCCAAGAATCATCACACACTGTCCCCCACTGTCCCTGATGGTAAACCTCCACTCTCCCAGCACAGGGGCTGCCACCATTCACCAGCTTCACATCCTCACTGCCTGAGAGAGAGAGAGAGAGAGAGAGAGATTGATTCCTTTATTGAGATTTTCCCACCCCTGCCCTCCATCCTCCCCAAAAGAAAGATAAATAAAACAGAAAGAAACCCACTACTGTACCCATTACATTTACATAGCAGGTGCTTTTATCCAAAGCGAAGTACAAAAGTGCATATCAAGGTCATTGTAACAACTACAAAACACAGGTTTGAAAAGGTACAATACACATTTTTTACAGTTATTCATAGCCAAGAACACAATCCAGTTAATACAGTGAACATTTTTCTGACCTAACCTATGCTAAATCAACCTAGGGGGCAGTACACACTACAACATCAGGATGATAATACAAAGTACAATAAGTGCTGGAATGGAGGTACCTGTAACATGAGTGGCACGAAAGGGGGGAATTTAGGTGAAATGATCCGCAGAGTGGTGGTAGTTAGTCCAGGTATAGTATAAAGAGATGCATCTTCAGATCACGGCAGAAGATGGGTACCCCCCTCCACAGTTAAACATGTCTCAATTTCCCCTCCATTCTTTCAAATTTTGGCACATTATGCATCATTTTAAAATACTGAAATTCTACTCTGAGGTACGCAGAGACATAACCCCTAAACACCTGCAGTACATCTGTGGACTCACCACGACGCAGCACGTTCCTGCGTGTGACCCAAGTCACAAGTTTTGCCTGCCCATATAAAAAATTCACCACTACTACAGTATAAAACTTCTGGCAGCTGGAACCTGTACCTTGGTCCACAGATAAACTCCCCCACAGAAAAAAACACCCCTAGCTGCAAACACATTGTTCTTAATAAACAAAACATTTGTTTCAACCTTACTCATGACACAAACAGGTGTGACATAGTTTCCTGCTAAGCACAAAATGGGCATCCTATCCCCAACCCAGGATCAACATGAGCCAACCGCACTTTAGTGGCCACAGTCCCATGTACAGCAATATCCTCCACCGCAGGTCTCCAGCCCGCTTAGGGATGGGGCCTTATATAGCACCCTCCATCTGTACCCTGCCATCGTCTGGTCACCCAGCTCATCCTGCCGCCGATGCTCCCTCTTATCACCTAGAGCCCTCTTATGCCTGACCTTAACACATCCCACATACAGGTCCCTCCCCTTCAACTCCTGAAACTATCCCAAACCTGGAGAAAAGAAAGCTGCCATCATGGTAACTGTGGAGAACTGAGGAAGCTCATGTTCAAGTGTCTGATTCATAACTCCCCTTTTCAGGCCAGGCACAGCCTGCCATACATCCCCCAGAATTCTCTCCAGGACCCTGATGGAGTGCACCTGTGTGCAATCAACCAGGCTCTGGGGCGTAATCAAACTGCACCCTCCTGGTTGGCGCAGGTGAGCTAACTTGCATAAGCCTGCTGCCACAAACCACCACTGCAGGGCAGCTGATGTCAAGGCACTAACTCAATCACAGGGTTGTGTAGAATAGGCTCCTCCCACACTCATGGTCCATTCTCCAGACCATCCTCACGAGAGTGCCTCAGCAGCTGCCATGCCTTCAGCCCCACTGCATAGTACTCTGTGTGACCTTTAGTGTTCAGGCCATCCGGTCTCATTAAAAACAGCTGTAGATACCCTTTGCAAAACTTAATTTTTAATCAACGGCGGTAAATTTGACTTTCATGGCTGGTGCAGAAAGGGATGTTACCTGCACTAGATTTCCTTTGATTACAATACTGCTTTCAATCAAAAAAATAACAAAATCTTCCTTCTTCAAAGACACAGCCACTTCTTTATTCATTCTAGGTTCTAAGTAAATTTGATTATTCCCTTCCCCAACTGCAACTAGTACCTCTTCCTCTGTTGTGTCTCCCTCAGGCACGCACCTAAACCCGTGACGGAGCGATTGCATGTCAAACTGATACCCCATTCTGGCCTCAGGGAAGGCCAGAAAGCCCTAGCCAACTATCTAAAAAAAACTCCACCAACTCCATTAAACGTTTAAATCAATAAAAATAAATATACCAATTAAATATACAATTGTGAAAAAGGGGGGGGGGGAACAAAAAAGAAAAAAGTTAAAAAGTAAAGCTGCACCATCAATACCCTCACCTCAGAGAGAGAGAGCCCCAATCCACTACACAAGGATCTATACATTCTCTTCTCAATCAGTTTTTTTGTATATGTTTTCGTAATTGTTCAATGTTATGTTCATTGTTTCACCTCATTTACACATGACACGACATTACTCAAGCTAACACAAATACCACACACACACACACACACACACACACATGCACACACGCACACACACACACACACACACTGCATAGAAGACTCTTACCAGAACACACCAGTCCCACGTCGTTTCCATGGGAGCAGTGTTGATTCTGTGAGGGTGCTTTGGGGCAGAAGGGAATGTGAGATTCTTTGCCTGTACACTGAATCTCCTCTGCCCACACCTGGCCCTCCCCCTGGCCAAATGCAGCTGCCCCCCGCAGCTCTTGAGGAACCCCACAGCCCAGTTCTCTGCACACAACCTCTGCGTCCTGCTGGTCAAAGTCAGCATCACACACTGTGCCCCAGGAGCTCCCATGATGCACCTCTACTCTCCCAGAGCACAGGTCTGCCCCACCCACCAGCCTCACCTTCTGAGGGGCTGGAGCTAAACAGAACAGAGAATTATCAGCAATGCGTTGCACCTTATCCCAGCTGTGTGAATACAGGTCTGCACAGCTATAATACATGGAGTACAGCAGTGTGAGATGAGCCAATCACATGTAAACTGTAGTGTGAGATGAACCAATCATATGTAATTTGCAATGACACTTAGAATAAAAAAAAAACATTCAGATAGCTACAGAACAAGAGCAGGTACATCAGAAACATAAACTAGATTCTTCTGTGACTGTAAATTCTGTGTTAGTTCAGTGAATGGAACAATGCCCACATTTTCTTTATAACACAACATTTAAGAATATACTATATTTCAGTTTTATGTATTATTAAGTTTTAACTTATGACAAAATATTTTCTCATTTAAAACAAGAGTGCTATGCTGGTATAAGAACATTGGCAAGAGCTGAATAACACTGAGTCCTACCTGAGCAGATCACTCCAGCATCATCTCTATGATCACAATAATGTTCACCCCATCCTAGGGACACACACTCCTTCAGTGTGGATTCTGATCCCCTGCAGGACACCTCATCCATCCAAATTGGCCCAGACCCTGGTCCAAAGTGACCATATTGTGGTGCTTGTTGAACGTCTCCACAGCCCAGCTGTCTACACACCACCCAAGCATCTGTAATATCCCAATAATCACCACACACTGTCCCCCACTGTCCCTGGTGGTAAACCTCCACTCTCCCAGCACAGGGGCTGCTACCATTCACCAGCCTCACATCCTCACTATCTGAGAGAGAGAGAGAGAGAGAGAGAGAGAGAGAGAGAGAGAGAGAGAGAGAGAGAGAGAGAGAGAGAGAGAGAGAGAGAGAGAGAGAGAGAGAGAGAGAGAGAGAGATTTTAAAATCACAGAGACACTGAAACATTGACATGTAAAACTGACATTAATAAAGATCTTGTTAGATATAAAATCATATAATCTGTCAGGAACTATATTTACCCATTATCACTGAAACATTCACAGTGCACAGAAGACTCTTACCAGAACACACCAGTCCCACGTTGTTTCCATGGGAGCAGGATTGATTCAGTGAGGGTGCTTTGGGACAGAAGTAAATCTGAGATTCATTGCCTGTACACTGAATCTCCTCTGTCCACACCTGGCCCTCCCCCTGGCCAAATGCAGCTGCCCCCCGCAGCTCTTTAAGAGCTCCACAGCCCAGTTCTCTGCACACAACCTCTGCGTCCTGCTGGTCAAAGTCAGCATCACACACTGTGCCCCAGGAGCTCCCATGATGCACCTCTACTCTCCCAGAGCACAGGTCAGCCCCGCCCACCAGCCTCACCTCTGTAGTTAAACAGAGAATAAAGAGAGAATAATCAGTAATGACTGGCACTTTATTCCAGAAACAGCATTCATCACAGCCGTATGAATACACGACTGCAGTACTATTACAAATGGAGTACAGCAGTGTGTGATGAACCAATCACATATAAACTGCAGTGTAAGACATAGACTTAAATAAACATTCAGATAGCAGAACAACAGAACAAGAGCAAGTACATCAGAAACATAAAGACTGTCTTGTCGCTGTAAATTCTGGATTAGTCCAGTGAATTGAAGAATGCACACATTTACTTTAGAATACAACATTCCCAAATGAAATTCTGTTTTTTAGTTATATGTAATATTGTATATTTGCTTATAAAAAAACAATATTTCCTCATTTGAAAAAAAGTACCGTTTGGTACCAAGAACATTGGTAACACCTGAATAGGTCCTACCTGCGCAGATTACTCCAGCATCCTCTCCATGACGGCAGTTATGTTTACCCCATCCCCGTGACTGACACCTCTTCAGTGTGGATTCTGATCCCCGGCAGAGCACATCATCCATCCATATTGGCCCAGACCCTGGCCCAAAGTGCGCACCTCCTGGGGCATCTACAGCATTTCCACAGCCCAGCTGTCTGCACACCACTCCAGCATCGATCATATCCCACTCATCACTGCAGACTGTTCCCCACTCTCCCTGATGGTAAACCTCCACTCTCCCAGCACAGGAGCTGCTACCATTCACCAGCCTCACGCTGCCTGAGAGAGAGAGAGAGAGGGAGAGAGAGAGAGAGAGAGAGAGATTATATTGAAAAATAAATATAAGAATTTACCTTATGTGGAACAAGAAGTATAAAAGATGTCTACTGTAAGCATAACAGTAGTATGGATGTAAGCCAGTTATCCAATGATGTATTTATGTCTGAGTTATAAAACACCAGCACCACTTAAAGTACATGAACAGATACAAGTGTATAAAAATGCAAATGAGTAAATGCTCCTCATAAAATGATATAATACACAAATACAAGAATCAGAAAAGATATTCTAGTTATTGTTTGCTCATGTCACTTATTTGCAAGCTAACAGTAAACGCTAGTTGAGTAAATTTCACAAAAAACATGCTCATATAGGCTATTCATTTTTAAATTGGCGAAATGTTTTGAAAATATCTGTGAATCGCATTATAGAGTCAGCCTATGCCAAGTTTCTGTAGGAATTCACATACAAAGCACAGTATACCACATTTCCTTCCACAGGAACTAGAGTCAGAGGTTGGAATCAATCACTGCATAACTCTTGTTGTTCACTAGGAACTGGAGTTAGTGAACGAAGAGTCTGATCTCGGAACCAGTCACCGTATGACTCTAGTTCTCGTTTGCGGGAGTCTGGACAACAGCTGTGTAGGAACCAGTGAACGAATCTGGAAACTGAGTTAAAGGATTTGTATCCCTGAAAGCAACTGGAACGCCCACCACTAGTAAGAACTAGAAAACACCTCAGCAGCTCTGTCTGTAGGAAGACAGGGTACAGTCTATCTACTTTGACATAAGTGCTAGAATGGAAAGACCTGTATAATGGTATGTGAGGTGAGCCAAAATACCAAATTTTGTGCAAATCAGTTTTGGAGGAGCAGAAGCATTTGAAGTGTTTTTCAAAAAATTCTAATTGCCAGAAAATACAAAATGGTGAATATTTCCAATATTTTTTATATTCAGATCTCTATAGTGGTACCATGTAATTGGATTTGGCTACAACGACTGGAGTCATGATGTAATTGTCAATATACTTACCAAGTTTTATAACTTCATATCAAATCGTTTTTGAATCAGCATTTTTGCGAAAAAGCCATGCCAAACTGCAATTTTATTGGATTATAATTTGGCTACATTTGGACAGAAGTGTTAGAAAAGTAATACGGTATCTTGAGATTTTGTGAAAATCGGGGAATTTTTGTTGGAGGAGAAGCATTGAAGAGTTTTTAAAAATATTTAAAATGGCGGAAAATACAATATGGTGATCTTATGGTTCCTTGGGGCACATTTGTTCTTAGTAAAAAGGAAATCTACTGCCATTATTTTCAAGCCTGTAGGTCAAACACAGCAGGAGTTATGTTTAATTGTTTAACAATTCCAACTTACTATAATAGCACCACCAAGCAGCCAATCACCATCAAATGTGGTATAGGGTTACTGGGTGTCACACTCTAGCAATATGCTAAGTTTAGTAAGAATCAGCCGAGCGGTTCAGGAATAACTCAGAAAAGTAATAGATTAATAAATATATTATAAAATGGCGGTCAATTAAAGATGGCGTCAACCCAATTAGCACATAACTATGTTGCTAATGAGGGCTTTTGTCATTGTAGCAAGTTTTAAATCTCTGCAAAGGAATGGTGATTTTGAATGAATTCCACTTCCACTTCGCAGCTTGGACCCCAAATAAATATGAAAAAGAACAGGTAGTGGGTTGCTGAAGCAACCACACTAATTAGTAAAGATATGGTTAAATGTAAATGCATCTGATCTGTTAAAGGCATATTATGCAGGATTTTTTAGCCTGTGTTTACTATCAAAGAAGTCTCCTCCTCGATCTTCAATCGCGCCCACTCAACCAGAGTACCCAACTAAGTTATCGACACGCAAATTCATGAGACACTACCAAAAAAGTTTTCTCATCAATTACTCAGATTGACATTATATTGTCCGGTCGAGACTACAAACCAGACAATATAATGTCAATCGAGACTATGTACAAATAATTTGAAAATGGGACCTCTGACAAACCTAGCTGGATAGCTAGAAGGTAATATTACTTACAGGTCCAACAGAAAACAAGCCAACACCACATTCCTTTTCAGTGTTGCGAACTTCAGCTGATGTCACCGAGAAAAAGCAATTCCAAGGTCAACTTTATTGACCGAGCCCTATCGTCTTTTTGCTTCCCAGTCTGAGCCAATGAAGCAGCTAGCTAGCAACAAATCACAAATCTGATCCCAAACCACAGGCTCTGTTGCCAACCAACCCCTCCGCACACAGGAAAGACTGCCATGCTCAGAAAGGTTCCAAACATATTTTAGGATAACAAATACAGGTAAACACGCACAAATTTGGCAAAAGTGCATAAATAGAGAGATTGCCAGTGCATCAAAGAAATGCCTTAGCATGGTTATTTTATGATACTTTCATGGTAAAAACCCTGCATAGTATGCCTTTAAGGAACTATATTTACCCACTACCACTGAAACAGTCAGTGCATAGAAGACTTACCAGAACACACCAGTCCCACATCGTTTCCATGGGAACAGGATTGATTCTGTGAGGGTGCTTTGGGACAGAATTGAATCTGAGACTCATTGCCTCTACACTGAATCTCCTCTGCCCACACCTGGCCCTCCCCCTGGCCAAATGCAGCTGCCCCCCGCAGCTCTTTAAGAGCTCCACAGCCCAGTTCTCTGCACACAACCTCTGCGTCCTGCTGGTCAAAGTCAGCATCACACACTGTGCCCCAGGAGCTCCCATGATGCACCTCTACTCTTCCAGAGCACAGGTCAGCCCTGCCCACCAGCCTCACCTTTCGAGGAGCTGGAGCTAAACAGAAGAGAGGATTATCAGCAATGACTTGCACCTTATCCCAGCTGTATGAATACAGGTCTGCACAGCTATAATACATGGAGTACAGCAGTGAGATGAACCAATCACATGTAAACTGTAGTGTGAGATGAACCAATCACATGTAAACTCCAGTGAGAGACAAGCCAATCACATGTAAACTGCAGTGACAAACCAAAAAAGACATAGGGCTCTATTTTACACCCAGCACAAAGCGGTGCGAAGCGCAACGCGAGTGTCTTTGCTAGTTTCAGACCGACGCAGTTGTCATTTTCCCGTCCAGCGCCCACGTTGTTTAAATAGCAAATATACTTGCGCCCATCTGAGCGCCCATGAGCGTGTTGGTCTTAAAATGAAGTGTGGTCAGGCACATTGCTGGTGCATTGCTGTCTTGAGGCAGCGGAACGCGGTTGCGCGATTGACCAACAAAAACCTGGTCTTAAGTCAATGGCGCAGTACTTTACTGTTATTTTAAGGGCGCATTATTAAGACAGTAATATGCGCCTACACAGGCGGGTGCACAACGTGCGATATTTTAAAAAAAATACATAGCATAATGGTTAGTCATAATAGTTATCACAATTAGCTAATCATGTATATCATGCCTACAACTGTGCGTGAATTTTGGTTCAATTGAAAACACGAACTGTAATAGAAAGAACGTTTGGAGTGCTAAAATTGCGCTTCAGATGTTTGGGTAAGTCAGGTGGAACATTACAATACAGCCCTTATAATAGCAATCTGCCAAGGGGCAAGTGCACCTGGCTTTGAAAGGGAACGGGAGATGACACTCTGATTGGTTTATTTCATGTTACGCCCAAAACACACCTATGGTTAATTAAGAGACTAAGTACAACCCCTTTGAACCATGCACCTTACTTTGTGCTCAGAATAAGAATTAAACTAGTGAAAGTTGATTTGGACTTGCACCATGCGCTTTAGGCCGTGCGCTTAGATCGTTAAAATAGAGCCCTAAAATATGAAAATTCTGATAGCCACAACAAAGAACAAGTATATGAGGTTCTGTTGCAACTGTGCAACAGTGAATGGAACAGTGCACAAATGTACTTTATAGCACAACATTTAAGAATATAATACTATATTTCAGTTTTGTGTATTATCGTTTATTTTATGAAAAATCATATTTCCTCATTTAAAACAAAAGGGCTGTGCTTGGATAAGAACATTGGTAACGGCTGAATAACACTGAGTCCTACCTGAGCAGATCACTCCGGCATCCATTCCATGTTTACAGTAATGTATACGCCATTTTTGTGACTCACACTCCTTCAGTGTGGATTCTGATCCCCTGCAGGACACACGAGCCATCCATATTGGCCCAGACCCTGGTCCAAAGTGATCGCCTCCTAGTGCATCTACAGCATCTCCACAGCCCAGCTGTCTGCACACCACTCCAGCATCGATCATATCCCAGAAAAGACTACACACTGTCCCCCACTCTTTCAGATGGTAAACCTCCACTCTTCCAGCACAGGGACTGCTACCATTCACCAGCCTCACATCCTCACTGCCTGAGAGAGAGAGAGAGAGAGAGAGAGAGAGAGAGAGGGAGAGAGGGAGAGAGATTATATTGAAAAATAAATATAAGGATTTACCTTATGTGGAACAAGAAGTATAAAAGACGTCTACTGTAAGCATAACAGTAGTATGGATGTAAACCTTGGGAATAGCGATCACTCTGCAGTCAGTTTTGATGTATTTCGGCACATTAACAAGGCCTCCACTATGGCCAGTATTTTTAATTTTAGATCAGCCAAATTTAACAAGATCCGAGAAGATTTAAGTAATGTTGACTGGGTGCAACTTCAGACTGCAAGACTGTGAATGAAAAGTGGGGCAGGTTCAAAATGGTTATTCTTGAGGCACAATGTAAATTTATTTTCCAAAGGTAAGGAAAAGTAAGTTGAAGTCTCCCTAGTGGATGAACAAAAAACTGTTATAAGATATATAAAAATAACAGAACTGAGAGGGATAAGGCTGAATACTGTAATATGTGTGATATGATTAAAAAAGAAGTATGGGAAGCCAAGAGGCTCTTTGAAAGGCAAATTGCTCAAGATGCAAAAAGTAATCCTAAATATTTCTTTCAATATCATTGTAGGAAAAGGAAACTTAAGGAGGATATCAGGTGCATCGGAATGCAGTACTCAATATGTCATAGCAGATATTGAGATAAGGGATGAAGAAGTACTGGATAAATTACATAAACTAAAGACAAATAAGGCAGCAGGCCCTGATGGCATATACCCAAGCTTATTCTAGAGTTAGGTGTGGTCATCTTTAAACCACTGGCAGGTATTTTTAGGCTGTCTTCAGAAACTGTAGAAATACAAGAGGACTGGAAGCATGCTCATATAATACCAATATATAAGAAAGGGGACCTTGCTGATCCAGTAAACTACAGGGCTGTCAGTTTGACTTGTTTAACATAAAAAATCAGAATCTATCATGAGAGAAAAGTTGGAAGTATTTCTTGAATAGCAACATCTGAAAAGATAGCCAGCATGGTTTTCACAAGAGAAGGTCATTGCTGACAAACCTTCTTGTATTCTTTGAAGAGCCTACCAATGCTTTGACTACAAGAAGCCTTATATTATATGCTTAGATTTCCAAAAAGCATTTGATAAGGTACCGCATGAGAGACTTGTTAGCAAAATGAAGACAGTAGGAATTACAGGAAGTATTTCAGAGTGGATTCAGAATTGGCTACAGGGTAGAATGCAAAAAGTAGTAGTAGGAGGGATATTATCTGAGGAAACTGTGGATAGTTCCTCATTCATATCAGTGACCTTGAAAGGGACATACAAGTACATAAGTCACATTTGCAGATGATACAAAACTAGGAGACCCAGCTAATAGTTTGGAATCCACTAAAGTAATCCAATATTTAAACAAAATCCAGAAATTGGCAGAAACCTGGCAAATGAAATTAAAATAGCCAGATGTAAAATTCTGCATGTGGGAAGCTTTGAGGAAAGACTTAAGATGTATAATCTCTTCAAGCTTAGTAAAAGGACACTTAGAGGTGATTTGATTGAGGCTTTTAAATTTATAAAGGGGATTAACACAAAGTGAACTACAAGAGATTATTCAGGTTGAGTTCTGTTAGTATAACGAGGGGACATAAATGAAAATTAGCAAAAGGTAAATTCCGTACTGACATTAGGGTGAATTTTTTTCACACAGAGCGTAGTCAATGTGTGGAATAATGTGCTGGGTCACGTAGTAGAGGCAGAAATTTTCAAGACTAGGCTTGATACGGTGTTAGATATTATCTTGTCTGTAGGTAATCAGCACTAGATTCAATATAGTCAGGAAAATGGCAAGCATTGTTGAACTGAATGGCCTGTTCTTGTCGTTATGTAATGTTATGGTATGTCATGTTATGCTATCTCTGTAAGAATACCACACCTTTGTATGTGGCTGGGCGCTAACCCGTAGATATCAAGATCCTTCGTCAGTAATCCACCACCAAAGACATCAGCTTGTTCCCCAGGACACCGGCTTTCCGACTATACAAAACATGATTACTCTGTATTACAGAGAACCTTAGTTATACATAATGCTGATCCAGTAGGATATTTTGGAACTGAGCACTGTCTCTTTATCAGACTCTGCTGACTCCCTGTCAGCACAGCTAACAGAGTCTGTTTTCCTTTGGGTCACACTTCTGTAAACTACCTTGCTAATTTATAAGACATTATAAGGTCTGGCCTTTAAATTAACTTTATGAATGAACTACTGCTTTAAAATCACTCAACAAGTTATCACTGTCCCAACTAACTTAAAATATAAGGTGTTTGAACTTTTGCCAGTAAACACTGTAGAATGCTCTTTAACTGGTCAGCTCTCTTCTGGTACCAAATGACTGAAACATCTGCTATAATTACAATTCAAAGAAGCCAATCTTTTCATATTAATGATCATTTTCCTGTAACAATCCTAAGTATACCCATTAAATGCCTTGAGTTGCAAAGGACATTTTAACTGAACAAAAATAAGTCTTAATAATTCCAGTCATTAACTGTAGCCAACAGTGCCAAAAGTAGTGAAGATTATGCATAGGTTTTTATACTACAGATAATACATAAAATCTTCTAGATAAACCTGGTTTATAGATTTTTAAATAGTGTTTAGCCTGTAACTGCAAACTCCAAATTGTCACAGTAAATTCAGGGAATAGGACCTAGCAGCATCTGCAGGAACACCGTCACAACACTAAGGTGCACTCTACCACCTATGCTTTGCACACTGTCCACCAGTGACATCAGCTCTGCCAGTGAGGCCTGTCACATGACTGAATAAGCAGATGACGCTCAAGTGACAGTGCTCATCTCTCAGGGACATGAAGCCCCTAAATACTGCAAGTGCACACTTTGGCCACAAGGTGGATAAAACCCCTTTGGTTTCTCATGCTAAGAGCTGTTTTACTGCCCTGAAAATAGAAAATTAGAATGCTGAGATGGTATTAAAAACCTGAGAGTTCACATTTGCAGATATCTAAAATGGAGTACAGAAGTAAAAGAGATATGCTCAAAATGTAATGAGAATTATTAGTGTCTACTTTCTACATTCTAGACTGGGATATCATGCAATTGTATTGCGGTTTGGTACAAAGAATGTTCACATTTTATTTAATTTCCTGGCTAAAATGTCATTCAGACATGAACCCCAATAAACTCCTATGCATTGCAAAACACAGATTTTACAGATATGCTGCCTCTCTTGGCACAATAATTTATTTCTCTAGAGAATTACTGCACTTCCATTCTGATCTTTCTACCTTTGTTTGCATTGTAACTTTCTCTGGATAAAAGTGTCTAGTAAATGGCAGTAAAGTGGACATGTGACTGGACAGAGACTGGAAAAGTGAAAGGAATTTCCACAGATGAAAGCCATCTTCTGTGCACAGCTGTGACACCCAGCAGATCGGGAAGAACGGTTCCTCTAAAGACACAGACAAGCCAGAGACCAGACCATCCTCCCTCCCGAGCCCTGTGCATCTTTATAGCAACTAATTTATAAGTGATAAAGTAGAAAACTCATCTGGAATGGTTTAAATCAACCAATTAATTATATGTGTGTACAGGCCGGGTGTGTGTACACATGCATTATACTGGTTTGTAACATTTTAAATTAGTCATGGTTTTGTTTTCAGTCAAATGAGTAATGATTAAATGCAAATCTGAATTTTTAGCTCATATATTTGTAGCGACTTCTATACCTGTATTTCATAAGATACCTTTTAAATAATCACTTTTAGATTTCATATTATCTCTGATGTTCAGTATTTAATTGGGATAGTTCTTGTTAAGTTTCCACAATTATTTTATTTGAATTTTTTTTTAACAAAGAAACTTTGTTTGTTGAAATGTATGTGTTCTTGAAATAAAATAATCATCTCCATTTTCTGTTGTAAGCAGCAGTGGAGGCTATTATCAGTTCAGAATGTTATTTTAAAAGATTCTCACAGGAAGTCTGACTGGATAAATGCTGCTTCAGCCCTGCTTTTGAAGTTGAGGTTCGCATGGGTCTTTCTACTCATGCACTAATATGTAAAGTTTTTTTTTTTAATTTTTAAATTTTTTGTTGTAATACATTTTATGAGATGAGTATATTTTAAGTGTACTATATAATTAATGTTCTGCCATAATGAAATCAGCGTGTCACGATGAAGACAGTTCACATTTCCGTTCAGTTAAAACTCATCAGAGACTGAAGAGAATTAAACGACTAAAAAGCAGCTTGCAACTACAGAAACTGAGAATAATATAATATTAATAATTAACATTATTTATAATGGTAATAATATATTATTAATATATAAATTTATGACATGAACATTAAACTGTGGACTTAATTTTGAGCCAGCAATTATCTGAACTTTTTCATGAATATCACATGCCAGCTTAATTAGACATGAAAATGATAAAAACAATACTTTAAAAAGATTGTTAAATTCACTACAACACAAACATGAGCAAACATACAGCTTTATTCTGGCTGGATTATTCAAATATAGTTTTTCATATACCAGTTAATCAAATATAGAAACATTTCCTAAATAATTAATAAAGAAATTAATTTTGTGAAAACTTCATGAAATATTGCAGTGAAATATTACTACACTAATCTCTGGTGTTTAGAGACGGCCTGTAGCCCTGCCCTGGCTGGAGAGCTGCCCTTTGACAACCTGACCCTCTGACCCCTTGGCCGTGACCCCCAGTCTCTTAGCTCTGACGCGGTGTGGCGAAGCTGGAGAGGAGGATGAAGCCGGTACTCACTGGCTATGGAGAGCAGGAGCAAGGAGGAGAGAGAGAGGCAGAACAGACATCTCTCCATCTTCTTCAGCGCAAACAGAACCTTCCTCAGAGCAGAGTGGATGCTCACACCTTCGCCTCTGAGCTCTGAGAGAAACTGAGCCCTATGCATGCACCCGACCCCCCTCTGAGAGAGCACACCCTTCCCCCCCACCAATCACACTCACTGTCACCTTATAAGAGCATTGCAGGGACACTTTGAATGGTCACAGTGACAAATCAGCGTACGCCATTTACATTTTCTCCATATATTCCAACTCTGCGTCACTGCAATCTGACACAAACTGTCAGGACTCCTCCCACCAGCAAAAGATCCCAACCCCATGATGCTGTGCGTAGAGACACAAAAGAAGAAAACGCCTTTTTTTCTAAAAAGGATAAAGTTTTTAGTGTGGTGTTTGGCCATGCAGTCTTTACAAGATTAATATATTGTGACACGCTGCACTGACAGGCAGAAGAAGAAAGTAGCTTATTTTAAAAAGGATAAAGTTTTTAATGCAGTGTTTAGCTGTGCAGTATGAAATCCTATGCAGCAAAGCCTTGATATTTCGGACAAAAGACTCCTTTATTCAAGGATTTTTTAAAACTTATTTCAGCTGACATGTAATAGAAGCTGCAAAATATCATATATATCCTATAGTGATATATGTACTGGAAGAGAAACTGTATTGTTGTGTTCAGTTGAGATCAGAATCATTCAAACAAAGTGATATCTTAAAACTCAAAGAGTGGAATAATGGGTGTGCTGTGCGTTATTGCGTTGCAGGGGAGCTGAACGGGGACAGTAGCTGCGTTCCCAGTCAGTGTTGCAGGACCAGACATAATTAAGCATCGTACCGATGGAAGCTGCCAATTCAGCTTATTTAATCAATGAACCGCTTTTTTACGTACACTATATTCTTTAACTCACTCAACAGAGGTCTCACAGCAACCTGTATGCTTCACAATGCTTTACTAATTCTTATTGACACCCAAAAATCTTACGTGAGATATTTATACCCATCTAGCAAGTGATGTGAATATCTTACTTCATATCTTGCTTTAAAATTAAATAAAGGTAGCTAACATTAGAGCTAGCTAAATAAGCGGTAGAGCTATCATATTCAACAAGTTAATTTGAGCAAGCTAAACAGCCACCATCCTTTCCTCATTATCGTTCTTCACCAAGTTGGCAAACGTAAACATTCACCAAAAAGAAATAACTGCTAAAATATTTGCGGATCAGTGAACATTGATTACTTGAATTGTTACTAAATGCTGCCATGAAAAAAACTCACTGAAATAGTCGTGTCGCTGTAATTCACTGAGCTACATACACCATAGACCGTAGAAAAACCACACTGAAAGCTTACGGCAGATTTGTTCGTCTTTACCGCCGTCAAACTGTAATGACGTCATGCAAGAAAAGCTAAGCACCGATTGGCCTGGCCAGTGAAGAGAAAATGAAGATCGCCGACACCGGAAACGTTTCGTGGAACAACAGAATCGTTATTTTACAAAAGCACTAACTGTTCATAACTTAATCACACCTACAGTCCTTTCTGAACCGATATTGTTTTAAGAAGATATGTACATATATGTGATTATGGATAATCAAGCGAAGATATTAAATGTTAAAAGGGCTTGCCAGAGAAGGCTTCATTCCTATATGAATGAGTCATTATAGCAACCATCTCAACGGAGCAGTTGTTTTGGCGCTATACAACACAACCCCGAAGTGTATCCGTGATTGGTCGGAGGGTAATGCGGGCGTTGGCGAAAGGGTGTCTTAAAATCTGAACTAGACACAGTGAGAAATAAAACCTATTTGTGGATTTTTGAGACAATCATTACCAATCTTTTTTTTTTTCTTTGAGTCTAAGCGCAAGGTAATATAAAATGTGACTCAGATGCATTTATTTGTGAATCAGCTATATTTATTTGTGGATTCGCTATATTTATTTGTGCATCAGTTACATTTATTTATTTATTTATTTATTTATTTATTTTGAGGCAATAATGCCCCCATACAGCTGTGACCTCACGCTGATGGATATTTGCGGTGAGACGGTGGTCTGGCAGCACGTGGTTCTGAATGGACAGCGGTCACTCCTTGGTCCAGGCTGAGTTGTAATGCTCGCAGACTGGAACTTTGGATCGAAATAGTGCTGCAGTCAATAATGCATGTTTTAAAATCTTTGCATTAGGAATCAATAAACGTAGACCATACAATACAATAACCTGGGACATGGAACATGGAATGGACACCAAGCTGTTCAAGAACATACACACAAACAAACGTACATACACATTTCCCCAGAGGATTAAACCCGCTGCATTTGTTTATTTCAAACTTGTAGCCTACGCGCTAGTATGCACACCCCGTTATTTTCCTGCCACACACAGGAAGAAAGCCGCAGAACTGTTATAAAAAAACACAGGCATATCTTACGCATCTGATTAGCTCGTCTAGAAAAAAATGAAAGAATAAAAATAGCGAACGCTGCGGCTCATTAGCTTCCCTTCTTGAGTATGTGATCAAAGCGCAGAAACCACGCGAGCGGCTCTAACCCGCAGCTCCGTCTATTTCTCGAGCAGAGGAAAGAGAAGCATGGGCATGGCACTAAAATGCAGACGAATAAGACACGTAACCGGCGCAGCTTCCTACACCTGTATTTTTTGGAGAAATTTTTTTTTTGTATTACTCAATGAAACATGCTCTTGCAAATAATTCTGTAAGAATAAAAGCACATATTTGTCCTATATGTATGGGCATAGAATGTTATAAATTCTCCCTCCTAAGATTTCTGGATGGTTGAAAAGTTGATTTACATAAAGCATTATATAAGCAATAAAATGTCATATTGACCTTATAGTAATCTGATAAATGTAATTCAATGTAAGTCCTGAATGTCTACTTAATGTCTACTTTCAATAGCCTACACATCTAATTGTATGATGTTTCACCCTACACAATGCATCTGTTGCTGTGTAAGTAAGCCCCAGCTGCAGTACAAATAAAGTGCATTAAGGAATCAAAGGACTGTCAAGTTGGAGGAGGCCCACATCAGTCTTGGTATGGACTCCCTAACCTGTGATTGGCCACAAATTTAACTTTTGAAAATGGTGATTGAATGAATCTAATAGACTGGAACAACAGTACTTAAAAATATATAAACTCATGTATGAAGACTGTACTTGTACCTCCTCCCAACTGGTCATTTTATCAAAACATCAAAATGAGCTCCTGACACTGTTTGTTATCTTCATCTTCAAAACCATGATTTTTGTTTGGAAATTCCTACACCATATGAAGTAATGACTGAGCCAAGAGATTTGGTGTAAATGGAGAACAGCAGAAGCTCCAGTATAGATCTATGTGGGATTCCTGCAACAAGGGGGTGAAGTGCAGAGACAGACCCCATCCAGGTGACCTGGTAGGACCTATCTGCAATATAGGAAGCAAACCAAGAGAGGGCAGTTCCAGAAATGCCCATCTCAGCCAGTGTGGAAATGAGTAGTTGGTAGTTGGTAGCTGAATGCTGCAGACAGGTCTAGAAGGATCAGGACAGAGGAGAGGGATGAGGTTCTTGCAGTGACAAGTGCCTCTGTCACAGTCAGGAGGGCAGTCTCGGTTGAGTGCCTATTTTAAAAGCCAGACTGGGGTGGGTCAAGCAGGTTTTTCTGATGGAAAAAATATTACAGTTGGTTAAGCACTGCTCACTCAACAGTTTTGAACAGAAAAGGTAAAAGTGATACGGATTGATAGTGCTTGACATTAGAGGGGTCTAAGGTGGGTTTCTTAAGGTTACACAAGCCATCTTAAAATTAACACAGCCACAGGCAAGGGAGGTAATAATAATGGGGAACAGATTAGGAAGGTCCTCACTGGATATAGACTGAAGCACTGCTGATGGGATGGGATCTAGCAGACCCATGGTTGCACGATGAGTGGTCATGAGTTTGAGTACATCTATGTCCTCCAGAAGCTTGACGGAGGTAAGTGTAGGAGTGTGTTTACCATGGGGAGTACAGGGCATCACTGGATAAGTGAAGGCATTCTGGGTACTGGCCACTTTCCCCTCAAAGTTGGCCAGAAAGGCATCTGTAGAAAGAGGGGAAGAGGGAGAGCGGAGTGGAAGGGGAATGAGCTGGGAAGAGGTGGAGAAAAGTTTATATGGGTTAGAGAAACATGCACCAATCTTAGATTGGTAATAAACTCTTAGCCAATATGATAGCAGATATGAAGGCTGCCAGCGAGGTGTGGTATGAGGTCAGGTTGTCGGGGAATCTAGATTTCCTCCACGTCCCCTCAGCAGCCTGCAGCAAGGCAGCCATGGGCAAGGGGGAGATGATTGTGCTGGTTAGGGGACAAGAGGACAAAGTGAGTCAAGATACTGGGAGAGGCATGAGTTAAAGGTAGAGGCAGCAAGGTCAACATGTAGGCTAAAGAAAGAAACTGGGAGCTCTCTGGTGGGAGATTGAAGTCTCCCAGTTGAATAGCAGGAATGCCTTCCTCAGAGAGGGAGCTCAGGAGAGTGTCCAGCTTATCCAGGAAGCAGCCAAGTGGACCTGAAGGATGGTAAAGAACAACAATGGCAATTTCATAGTCCACCCACCACTGTGAGTTCCTCAGATGAGGACAGGGGTGGGTAGATCAGGTTCGCTGGGGTATGCCTGCAAGGGTTGGCCCTTCTGAAATGAGACAAAGAGCACGGAGGAATTGTGATTAAACAAATGCTAGGTGTAAAAAGTTACAGATAATGTGTGAGAGGTTGGACAATCTATATACAAAAATAAAAATAAAAAATTGCATTAACGTCACATATGGCCAAATTCAGATTGGACAAACATGACATGCTCTATGTATTGCACTTTGCATACATTGCATCTTGTGGTATCACTCAAAGAGAATTGTAATGATCCAATGTGGAATTTTGAAATAAAACCACTTCATAAATCACATACAGTAAATATACAGAAAATTTCAGATTGGAATTAAAGGGGAACTGTGTTTCCACAAACAAATTACACATTGCATGCAAAGAGGGGCATCACATAGTATCACCCAGAAAGAATTATGATTATCCAATGTGGAATTTCAAAATGAAACATCTTCAAAAATCGCGAACAGTTGATATACTGTATGACCAAATTCAGGTTGGAATTAACAGGGAAGTATCCGTTTCCACTGACAAATTCCACTTTGCATACATAGAGGCCTGTCTCATATTATCACTCACAAAGAATTATGATGATACAAATAATTTAGGAAACATTGGGTAGCAGTATTGCTTTTAGAAATAGCTAAATTTGTGTGAGCTAAGATAGCAAATATTGTTTCTTGTAACTTGGGCTCATTTGAATATCAGTACTTTTAATGGCAGCCCTAGATTAAGCAAGTTTGAATTAATGAGTTATAGACGGTGCATTGCATGTGTGAGTAACTTGTCATTTTTTTACGCTGAAAACGTGTTTTTCTTCAGATGTTATTTACAAACTGAGCATGTTGCCTGCGGTATAAGAAACCCCCAATGTGGATCATGCAACTATATTTGAACTCCAAATTCTGTATGAAATACTATTTACTGAAATATCATTTAAATTAGTATGTTGCCTGAGGTGTAATTTTTGATATAAATTTGACTCCAATATGCCCATATGACCGAACCTGACTTAAATACCTGCGAAAAAGGAACATTTAGGCTAACTGTGACACTGAGGAGCTCTCAGAGGGACTTCCACCCCCTCCGAAGTCATATCCGAACCGAAACACAGGTGCAGGAAGCTGTACCGGTTACCACGTGCGTCTTATTCGTCTGCATTTTTGTGCCATCCTCCTCTATCCTCTGCTCGAGATACAGACGGAGCTGCAGGTTAGATCCGCTCGCGTGGTTTCTGCGCTTTGATCACGTGCTCATGAAGAGACGCTTATGAGCCGCAGCGTCCGCTATTTTTATACTTTAAATGTTTTCTTGAGGAGATAATCAGATAAGTACGACATGCCCACGTATTTTACAACCGTTCTGCGGCTTCCCGTGTATGGCAGGAAAATAACGGGTGTGCATACGCGAGTGCGTATGTGTGTGAAATAAACAGATGCAGCAGTTTCTTCCTCTTGTGAAATGTGAATGTCCATGTGTTTGTATTCATACTCTGGTAAACAGCTTGGTGTCAATTTCGTATCTGGGAGCGTATAAAATGTAAATGATATATTTCTAAGTTATACTTTAAAAACACTCTATCAAAGTGTATGGTGTTGCATATTTTATTGATTCCTAATGCACATGTTTTAAAACATGCTTTATTGACAGTAACAATATTTAATCCAAATGTCTCCAGTATGCAAGCATTAATTGTAACTCAGCTCGGATCGAGGAGTGACTGCTGTCCATTCAGCACCAAGTCCTGCCAGAGTGCCCTCTCGTTGCAAATGTCCGCCAGCACGAGTTCACAACTGTGTCTCACACTGTAAACACCAGCACGGGGTCAACAGATCCTCACAGCGCTTTCAAACTATCACATCAATGTGTGCGCATATTTCTTTAAAACAGTATCCGTTCAGAAAGGTCTGCTAGTGTGATGAAGTTACAACCAGTTAGTGCTACACGTCAAACAACTGTTCGAAACGTTGGTTAGCCGACAACCTTTTCTTCATGTTCTGGTCACTGCCCAGGCCAATCGGTGCCCTGCTTTTCTTCCATTACATCATTTCCTGTTGACGGCGGTTAAGTCGAACGAAACTTCCTGGTAAGCATTCAGTGCAGTGTAATGTGTAAGATCCGTGAAGCTAGTGAACTTTTAGAATTGTTTCAGCATTTTTTGCGATGATTCAAGTAATTAATGTCCACTGACCCGCAAATACTTTAGCAAATATATCTCTGTGCTGAAAGTTAACGATTGGCGTCGTGGTAAAGAAGCGTATTCAGGCTTATTTAGCTTGCTAAAATTAGCCTGTTGAAACTGCCAGCTCTACGGCTTGTTAGCTGCAACGTTAACCACCTTTATTTTAAAGCAAAATATCGAGCATTCCGATGGATGGATGGTTATAAATATTTATTTTCGATACTTGGGATTTTTGGGTGTAAATATGAAATGTATTGGTTGCAAGCTAGTTAGTAATAGGGGATGTTGTAACGCTGTAACCCTGAACCGTAGCGTTTTTTCCACCAAGATGGTATTTCTTTTAAGGATTTTTCTGATATAAATTGTGTCGAAAGTGCTGCGACGGAAACAACGATTGATTTAGCCACATCTGTCCAAAATGTAAACAAGTCAGGCAGTTTTCACGTTACATTGAAAAGTGGTTAATTGATTAAATAATCTGTTTGGTAACTTCCACCGGTGCAATGCTTATGTTAATCATCGAAAAGATGGGACAATATGATGAATAATGCGACGGGTGATTGAATGCGTGCCGTGCGTTCCTGCGTTGCGGGGGAGCTGAAAGGGGACAGTAGCTGCACTGTCTGTGCTGCAGGACCATCTTGGACTCCTGACGAAGAAGGGCTGCGCGTGGATGATGAGGGGATTTGAAGATATGGAGGACAAGAGAATCCCATAATCTCCCCCACCTTCAGGTAGACCACCCACCCTTCTGCCCTGGGGCCTGTCCCCAGTGCCCTGGCCCAACAGTGCACTCCTCCCCAGCCTGTGACTGCGGTTCCCCCTGGGACAGGTAAGATTTCACTGTTCACACACAGCACTGGCTTCGTGTATTCAACATTTCACTGTGAACCCGTAGCAGTCACATCATGTGTTAAATACTGCACTATCTTCACACATTTTGTTGTAGAACCATATTATTGTTTCTGCATGGAAAGAAAAACTAAAATCCAGAATTTTCCTATTGAAATTAGTGTAGAGGGATGTCCAGACTGCTGGGCTGCCAACATTGTTACTTTTTTGTTTGTAAATTGTAATAAAATGTAATTATTATTTGTAAACCTTTAATAAAATGCACATATTTAAATTAAAATTCAGTCTCTTGCCGTGTTATTACATTGTCTTTTACATGTGCATTTACAGTACAAATATATCATGAATATTATCATTTTTAAACAAAATATATTGCCTTCATCTCACAGCATGTATTGATTCATGCAAAATCTAAGATATTGCTTTGTTTGAGTGTTTCTGACGTTGTACTTATACATTTCTGCTGAAATAGCTTTTTAAAACCTTGATAAAATGAAAATGAATTTAAGGACATAAACAATATGTTAATCTTGTAAAGACTGCATGGCCAAACACCGCACTAAAAACTTTTTAGAAAAAAAGACGTTTTCTTCTTTTGTGTCTCTACGCACAGCATCACGGGATTGCGATCTTTTGCTGGTGGGAGGAGTCCTGACAGTTTGTGTCAGATTGCAGTGACGCAGAGTTGGAATATATGGAGAAAATGTAAATGGTGTACGCTGATTTGTCACTGTGACCATTCAAAGTGTCCCTGCAATGCTCTTATAAGGCGACAGCGAGTGTGATTGGTGGGGGGGAAGGGTGTGCTCTCTCAGAGGGGGGCCGGGTGCATGCATAGGGCTCAGTTTCTCTCAGAGCTCAGAGGTGAAGGTGTGAGCATCCACTCTGCTCTGAGGAAGGTTCTGTTTGCGCTGAAGAAGATGGAGAGAAGTCTGTTCTGCCTCTCTCTCTCCTCCCTGCTCCTGCTCTCCATAGCCAGTGAGTACCGGCTTCATCCTCCTCTCCAGCTTCTCCACACCCCGTCAGAGCTAAGAGACTGGGGGTCACGGCCAAGGGGTCAGAGGGTCAGGTTGTCAAAGGGCAGCTCTCCAGCCAGGGCAGGGCTACAGGCCGTCTCTAAACACCAGAGATTAGTGTAGTAAGATTTCTCTGCATGATTCATGATGTTTTTTTATCAAACTAATTTATTATAAATCATTTAAGAAATGTTTGTGTATTCAATTCACTGGTATATAAAACACTATATGTGAATAATCCAGTAAGAATAAAGCCGTTTGTTTGCTGATGACTGTGTTTTAGTGAATTGAACAATTTTTTAAGTATTGTTTTTATCATTTTCATTTCTATGGAAGTTGGCACCTGATATTCATAGAAAATTTTCAGATAATAGCTGGGTCCAAAAGTCAACCTGCGGTTTAATGTACATGTCAAAAATTGGCCTAATATATTACTATCCTCACTTTCTGTAGTTGCAAGCTTTTTAGTAATTAAATCTTGTGATAAAGCTTCAGTCCCTGAAGAATTTTTACTGAACAGAAATTTCACGCACTGTTTTCACAGTGATACATTAGATTTCATTCTGGCTGCACATTAATTATGTCTTGTACTCATCTCATAAAACTTATTACAAAAAAACTTGGCGAATGTTAGTGCATCAGTAGAAAGACCCATGCGAAACTCAATTTCAAAAGCGGGGCTGAAGCAGCGTTGATCCAGTCAGACTTCCTGTGTAAATCTTTTTAAATAACTGTCTGAACAGATATTATCCTCCACTGCTGCTTAAAACAGCAAAAGGAGATTATTTTATTTCAAGCTCACGTAAGTTTGTATATTTGCCATATTTTATACAAAATTTTAGAAACAGTTTCTCAGTTTAAAAATGTAAATATTCAAATAAAATAACTATGGATATGAAATAACAAATATGACAGATATATACAGTGAGCACCATAATTCATTGGACAGTGACACATTTTTTGTTATTTTGGTTCTGTACTCTAGCACATTGAGTTTGAAAGGATACAATGATGATAGGGTTGATGTGCAGACTGTCAGCTTTAATTTGAGGGTATTTTCATACTTATCGGATTAACCGTTTAGAAATTATAGAACCTTTTGTACATAGTCCCCCCCATTTTCGGGTATCAAAAAATATTGGACAGTTTAACATAATATAGAATGAAGTAATCATTTTTAATATTTGGGCGCATATCCTTTGCATGCAATGACTGCTTGAAGTCTGCGATGCGTAGACATCACCAGTCGCTGGGTATCTTCCCTGGTGATGCTCTGCCAGGCCTGTACTGCAGCCATTTTCAGTTCCTGCTTGTTTCGGGAACTTTTTGCCTTCAGTCTCCTCTTCAGCATGTAAAATGCATGTTCAGTTGGATTCAGACCCGGTTATTGACTCGGCCAGTCAAGGATTTTCCACTTTTTGGCCGTCAAAAACCCCTTTGTTGCTCTAGCAGTAGCCTATGTTTCGGGTCATTGTCTTGTTGCATGATGAAGTGCCGTCCAGTGAGTTTGGAGGCTTTTGTTTTTATCTGAGCAGATAAAATATTTCTGTAGACTTCAGAATTCATTGTTCTGCTTCTGTCTGCAGTCACATCATCGATGAAGACAAGTGAGCCTGTTCCGCTGGCAGCCATACAGGCCCAAGCCATAACACCCCCTCCACCATGTTTCACGGATGAGGTGGTATGCTTTGGATCATGGGCATTTCCTTTTTTTCTCCACACTTTCCTCCTTCCATCACTCTGGTACATGTTAATCTTTGTCTCATCTGTCCACAAGACTTTGTTCCAGAACTCTTGGGGCTCTCTTAGGTGCTTTTTAGCAAACTGTAATCTTGCCTTTCTGTTCTTCAGGCTTATCAGTGGTTTGCATCTTGTAGTGTACCCTCTGTAGTCCTGCTGGTGTAGTCTTTTACATATGGTAGACTTTGATACATCTACACCTGCATCCAGGGGGGAGTGTTTTTGATCTGTTGGGCTGTTGTCAGAGGGGTTTTCTTCAACATAGAGAGTATTCTCCGGTCATCCAGTATAGTGGTCTTCCTCGAGCTGCCGGGTCTTTTGACATAATTGAGTTCACCGGTTGTTTTTTTCTTGTTAATGATGAACCGAACTGTTGACTTGGGCATGCCGAGGGTTTTTGCAATGTTCCTGATTGATTGATTTTCATTTCTGAGCCTTATAACGGCCAGCTTAATTTGCATTGACACTGCTGTCTTCCTCATGTTGTCACACCCCAACAATCTCCAAAGGCAATTGCAAAGTCTAGAAACAAGACTAGACATCAGCAGCTCTCTTCTGCGTTCACTAACGACACAAATGAATGCACCTGCCTAACGAAACACATCTGTGAAGTCAATTCAACAAATACTTGTAGTACCTTAGAATGGGGGAACCATGTACAAAAGGTGCTGTCATTTCTAAACGGTTCATCCGATATGGATGAAAATACCCTCAAATTAAAGCTGGCAGTCTGCAGTTCAACCTCATTGTCATTGTATCCTTTCAAATTCAAAGTGCTAGAGTACAGAACCAAAATAACAAAAAATGTGTCACTGTCCAATGAATTATGGTGCTCACTGTATACCATAGATTAGATAAAATGTAAAAGGGATTGTTTAACAGCAGTTTTATAAAGCACAAGTATAAAAGTCAGACTCACTACAAATATAAAATGAAAGCTAAAAAGATGCACAGGGCTCGGGAGGGAGGATGGTCTACTCTGGCTTGTCTGTGTCTTTAGAGGAACCGTTCTTCCCGATCTGCTGGAGATCACAGCTGTGTGCAGAAGATGGTTTTCAATTATTTTCACTTTTCCGGTCTTCATCCAGTTACATGTCCACTTTACTGCCATTTACCAGATGCTTTTATTCAACAGAAAGTGAAAAGTCTTAGTCCCAAACTTCAATAAAAATGCAAATGTCCTAGTCTACTGTTAAAGCTCTGAGTTTCTGTAGAAAGCCGACACTGGTAACGCTGAATTCAACTTCTTAGTGTCTGCACGCCACACATTTCTGGAAGTGTCAACTACCAGGTTTTTAAAACCATCTCAATATTCTCATTTCCTATTTTCAAGTTAGCACAACCCTTCTAAAATCTGAGAAAGTTAAACATATGTATTTATTTGGTTTATTGAAATTTGAAAGCAAATCTTTTTTTTTCTTCATTGTGGCCAACGTGTGCATCTGCAGTCTGTAGGGTTTCATCTCCCTGAGGGATGAGTGCTGTCACACGAGCGTCACCTGCTTATTCAGTCATGTGACAGGCCTCACTGGCAGAGCTCGTATCTCTGGTTTGTACATACGAACTAGGTTTTTCTGTGAGTGGTTCATGTACTGTGTGCAGTATAAAAATAAATGTATAATCTTCACTCCTTTTGGCACTGTTGGCTAGCTGACTAGTAATTAAAAGACTTATTGTTCGTTAAATTAACATAACATAACATAACATAACATAAAATAACATAATGACGAGAACAGACCATTCAGCCCAACAATGCTTGCCGTTTTCAAGACTCTGTCCTTCCTCAGTTTTGTCTTTTTGATGGTGATTAGATACACACAGTCTCTCTCTCCCTCTCTTTCTCTTTCACTGCCTCTCTCTCTCTCTTGTTTCTTGAGTGTGGTAAGTTGGAGTGTCTGCTGGGGACAGTGAGGGGTTGTTGTGCAGGGCTGGGAGGTACAGGGTGTCAGGGAAAGGGAGAGTGTGCTTACTCACAATTTGGGCAGGCCAAGCTGGCTACTTGGCTAAACGAGTGGGGACAGGTTCTGTGGAGGCAGGTGATGTACTGAGGGGCTGGTGGCAATGGGGCCGAGGGTATTATTTTTGTATTACTCAGTTGTGCACGATGTACCAAAGTCTGTGTTACTGTGGGAAATTGATGGGGTTCTGTGTCATTCATGTGGATTGGGAGGGGAGGCTGGGCCTTCATTTTGAGGGCTTGCACAGTAGTGTTGTGTTTTGTCATTATTTGTTTCACCTTGCAGGGGTGCAGGATGATCTTGTGATTACATTTTGAATCTCTCTGACACTGTATAGATCTTACACAGCCAGACACAAATCTATTTCTCACTCTGTCTTTCTTGCCATTCGCTTTACCTTCCAATATTTCCCTTCACACCCCCGCTCTCCATCTCTCTGTCAGTTTATCTCAGTCTCACTGTCACTTAAATTGAGGGCATTAGGAGGGCTCTCTCTCTCTCTCTCTCTCTCTCTCTCTCTCTCTCTCTCTCTCTCTCTCTCTCTCTCTCTCTCTCTCTCTCTCTCTCTCTCTCTCTCAAATAAGCTTTATTGGCATGACCACATTTCAGCATATTACTTCAAAAGGGATTGTTCACACAAAAAACAATAGCAGCAACATCAACTATACAAACAATAATAATAAACACTCAGGTGCTTGAACCCTCAGTAATGGGGGCAATGCAGAGGGAATTTGTTATGAAATTAAAAAATGGTAACAAACGGCAATAACCATAACAATGACAGTGTAAGCTACTAACTATTAGGTACTATCATCCCCAGCTCTCTCTCTCTCTCATTACATTTGGAACCCTAACCCTCATACATTTGGGATCCTCAGGCTCTGCCCTCTCAGCTCTGGACGGGACGGTGCGGCTGGCTGGAGAGAGTGCATGTGAGGGCCAGGTGGAGGTGTACTACCAGCGGACCTGGATCAGAGTGGGGGGGTCCTGGAGCTTCAGCGAGGCCTCGGTGGCCTGCAGGCAGCTGGGCTGTGGCTCTGCAGTGCAGGTCTACAGTTCCTCTCTGTCTGGGACGGGGGACAGTGGGGAGTGTCTGATTGGGTTTCAGTGCTCCGGGAGAGAGGCTCACCTGGGGAACTGCAGCGCTCCACACAAACTCACCTGCAGCTCCAAGGAACAGGTGTCCATCGTCTGTTCCAGTGAGTACAGGTTACTAAGGAAGCTTCTCTACAGTCTCTAGCTGCTTGTTTGACATGGTGAATATTGTACACTCAATGTGAAGGATTTGTTTTAAGTATGACGAATGAGGGTAAGTACTTAAAACTGGCAAAGAGTTTCTGTTACAACTCTTAGGTTCAGGTAAGTTCTAACAAACCTCTATCTCTCTCTCTCTCTCTCTCAGATCACAGGTCTCTCAGGCTGGTGGGAGGAGGGGGGGAATGTGCGGGACGGTTGGAGGTGTTCCACAACGGCTCCTGGGGGACGGTTTGTGATGACTCCTGGGACCTGGAGGATGCTCAGGTGGTGTGCAGGCAGCTCCAGTGTTGGATGAACCTCAGTGCCTTGATACCCTCCTTCTTTGGACCAGGAGATGGACCCATCTGGCTGGATGAGGTGGGCTGTGTGGGGAGCGAGACATCTCTGTGGGACTGTCCCACAGCCGGATGGGGACAAACTGACTGTGGACACAAGGAGGATGTGGGAGTCGTGTGTTCAGGTTTGGAACTCAATGGAGCTTCTAATGTTTTTGCTTTTACACTGTTATTAGATTGGGGTGAATACATGACGCCCAATTGGTCAAGAAATTCAAATGTTTCAACAAAATATTGGTAAAGTGATTTGATCCATCCCAGGAGAGCAGTGACTAACGGAATATACAGCTTTTCATCCTGACTTATACCTGCGGACCGAATGCCACACCGTCAGGAAATTCAGGAGTTTCGAAAATATTGGTAAAGTGATTGGTAATTAGTAATTGGTAAAGCTGGCTGACCAGTCCTGGGAAGATTCACCACTTCTCCAAGTGATCTCCATTTGGAGATAATGGCTCTCACTGTGAGTTCAGTGGAGTCCCAGAGCCTTAGAAATGGCTTTGTTGCCCTTTCTAGACTGACATATTTTACTTTTTTCTCATCTCTTCTGGAATTCCCTTTGATTGTAGCATAGTGTGCTTGTAGAAATTTTGTGGTGACTACTTCACTCAGATGGTAATGGCTGAAATGAGTAAGGTTTCAAATGAACAGGTCTGGCTGCAATCAAGCCTGGATGTGTTCAATCAACTGAATCTAATTAGCAGTTAAATTTGGTTGATTGAGTAACTAAGGGGGCAATTACTTTTTCACCTGGATGATATGGGTGTTTGATTAATGAAAAATAATTGAAATGTGTTTTATGTTTTGTCTAATTATTATATTTTGTGTAAAGATCTGAAATCTTTCAGTCTGACAAATATGCAATAATAAAGGAAATACTTTGTCATGGCACTCTATGTATTCACTAATAATGCCAGCCGAAACAATGATGCATTGGAATGGCATTCACATTTATCGGAAGCTCGTATCCAGCACAGCTTACAGAAGTGCGTCCATCAAGCTTTAGGCAACAAGCAGAGAGGATGTGACACCATCAGTGTGCAGGAACAGGAAGTGGGACAATTGAATGAATAAATAACAAATCTCTCAATTTTTCTTTTACAGGTCATTTATCTGACTCCAGCTCCACTGCAGGTATAGATTTCTCTGGATGGTGCTTGGGAAATAAACCCTTAGGCTGAGCTCAGAGCCCTGTCAATCACACAAACACAAAGGCCTTTCTCATGCCCAATAAAGATAACAATGCATTTTAAGTTATTTATTTTATTGTTTTAGGTACTCCTGGCATGACTACCAAACCAACAACACAGTCAGGTAAAGCTGCCCCAGGAGTCATTCATTGGCCACGTTTCCATCCAAAGTACCCAGAACTTTTAGTCACAGGAACTACTTTTCAAGGAACTAAAAGGTTCCTTCAGCCCATTGTTGTCTGCGTTTTCATCGCGGTCTAAAGACCAGCGAAGATTAGGCAAATAAGTCCGCTGACGTATGAAAAAGCGACGGCTGTTATTGTGGTTCTTAATTTTCTTGTAATCTTGTTTTAATTTTTTGAGCTTCTCCCGGCACTGTTTCCCAGTGTGAACAGTGTTCACCTCGCTTAACTTACAGGAGATTTTTGCGTACACCTTATCATTGCGGGTCGCCGTTTCCAATTCCCGCTGGATTTTGTCCTCAACATAAATGCTCAATAAGGCCTGGACTTCGTCGTCGGTCCATCTGTCGGATGATTTCTTCTGTAACTCCATGTTGATGTGTCGAAGCACAATGAACAAGAAACAAACTGGTTTGCAGCTGCAGATTTTTAAAAATGAAATAAAATGCTGCAAGTTAGTTTGCTAAATCTGCTGTGATCTAAATGGTTTGCACCATTAAAATCAGACTTTATAGCAATGTAAAGAAGTGAAACCAGGTTTCCCTTGTGAAGTAAGTTTAGGTAATTTCAACTGAGAAATATCGCAACGTCGGGTTAAACTACTTGCAAAACGTGCATGTCAGTCAAAATTGAATTTATGGTTGGGTACTGATTTCAAATTAAGCTAACCCTGCCTGCAATAAAATACAAGATGACAGTTTATTCTGTCAATATAGTGGAACTGTGACATTCTGGGGCTGGCGTGAAATGTTACCTTGGCCAATCAGAGAATTAACGATGGGCCATGGAAAAAGCACCGTTTTGGGAATGCAGTTTCCCTTCTAGTTCTTATACAGTTCATTGGTTAACACTCAACTGCTTCTTGCAGTTTTTTGTTGCCGGTTAGCAGCAGTACCTCTGCATTGATTTCAGATGCATTAAAAGAGAATATAATCCTCTAGGTTTCTATCTAAAAATAAATGTGGTGTGACTAGCTAAGCTCACAGAATATTGATGTCAAGCTAGGAGCTTACTGAATTTAAATAGCCAATGTTCTTTTACAGATAAGACTGAAAACCCTCATTCTTGTACAGATAGCACAGGCTTAGCAAACTTAGCTAACATTTACTACCTGGAAGCTTAACTGTACACTTGTTGTCAGACCACTTTTTATGTTATTGCATTGGGAATCTCGTGGAATGACTTGGTTAATGCAGATGGGTGCTTTGCTTTTATAGGTAGCAAGATGACTGGCTATATATGTACAGTGACAGTTAGCTGGTCGAAACCTATCTAAGTGTTCATTGTAAGTTGAGTATCAGTACACCATGTTGTCTGCTGATGCCCAACCCTTTTACTTCCTCATTTTCAGTTGCGACCAAACGGACAGTGCCCCCATTAGAGGCTCTGCCCAGGCTGTCTGTCCCAACAGTGGCCTTCCTGGTGGTAGTGGTGCTGTTGTTCCTGCTTCTGGTGGTGCTGGGTGTTCTGCTGTTCCAGAATAGAGAGCTGAGGAGAGGTAGGGGACGGATGGACGCTGGGCAAACCACCATCACACGCTGGCTGTGACTGACAAAGCCACTTCAGTAATCAGCTTAGTCGGTGAACCAGGCAGTTTTGAATAGGGGCTGATGGGAGGCTCACCCAGTGTGACCCTGCACCAGTGTGTGTTAGTGGGCTCTGGAGTGTGTGATTCCTCCATCACCTGGTCCCCTGAAAGCAAGAAGACTTCAGGGCACTGTGTGATTGGCTGTAGTGTTGTCAAGAGAGGGAGGGTTTCAGTTGGCATGCTCACTATGTCTTTTTGTGCACCAGCGCCCCCTGTAGTCTATTCCTGAGGTCTGCCCAGATAAGTTATCCCTTATGTGATAAAAGGTTAAACTGATCTCAGATCAGCAGTCCTACAGGGCCTTGGTCTCTGTCAGGTGGCTGGTGTGTGACAGTAGCTGTGTGCTGTACCTCTGCTGCTCACATGCAGAGAGAGATATGGTCTCTGACAGGAGACTTTGACTCTGTGATTCTCTGTCTCTGCTCTCACAGCCCTGTCTCAACGGGACCACTCCCCTCTGCACGAAGCCGTCTACGAGGAGCTTGAATGCAAACTGGCTGAAGGACGAACTGACAGCGCCCCTCGGTGGGGTGAGTGAATCTGATCTGTCCTCGTCGAGCTTCACAGTAAAGTCTTAAGCACATTGTGGAAGACCTCCACAGAGCATGTGTGGTGTGGGCGGGGTCGGTACACAACCTCTCTCCTGTTCACAGGGAGTCGCCAATCTGAGGATCCGCCCTCTGGGTATGAAGACGTGGGAGAAGGCGAGGGACTCTCCCTCTCAGGTAAGGGGGCGGAGCTCTGTGGAGCTCTCAGTGGGTGAAGATGGTGATGCTGTGGTTCCAGTGTGATTTTGGAAGGGGAGGGACTCCTGAGTGGTCCTCAGAGTTTTGGTGGATTCGGTGGGTTAACATGATCCACAAACCAGACAGCAATGTAATTTGATTGGTAGGGAATTGGGGTTGTAACCTCAAGGTTGCAGGTTCAATTCCCTGATAGAACTGCCGGGTACTTGACCTGAATTACTGACCTGAATATATCCAGGTCAGTAATTCAGGTCCAGCTGAATACTGTATAAAAATGCCAAAGCTGTGTAAGTTGGTCTGATGAAAGGGTCTGAGAAATGCCTGTAATGTAATCGTATTTTTGATTCCTTCGAAATTCATGACATACATTAAAACAGCGGTTATAGGCACACAGGGATACACTGTTAATCATTCCTTATACCTCACAGAAACACTGAAATATGATCCTTCAGGCCTATATTTTTGAATACTTAGATACATCTTCCAGGAAGTGGAGCTGTGCTCTTCTGTGTTCTGTCTAATTGTTATTGCCGGGTCAGTTCAGTTCCTGTGGGACACAGTGATGCGGAGTCCCCATTACCCGCATACCAAGGTTTAAATATGGGGTCAGTTAGACTGTGAAATGTGTCCCCACATCGTCAGTCAGCCGTGACTGCAGTGTGCAAACACAGCTAGCTGAAGTGTTATTCAGTGCTGCTCTGAAGGGCTCTGCTGTTTTGCTGTGTTAAAGTTGATGAAGCCATAAGTCCCCAGAAGTCTCTTTGCTTTCAGGGGACCTGGTGACAGAGGACACACCAGAGAACTATGATGATGTCATCACTGCAGATAAGCATCCAGACAGTGTGACAGGTGAGTGCTTTAATTGGTTTGTGGGACGATTAAATATTTTCTCTTCATGAATACATCTATTGGCCTTCATTATAATATATTGTAATTAGTTGTTTGTGTTATGTGACCAGTATAGATTTGGAGGGGGAATTTACTTTGTCCTCTTTAGAAGAATAAAAGTTGTGCATTACTGAAATTATTTGATCACATAGAGCCGCTCTTGTTGAAAATACTTTTGTGGTCCAGCCTTGGACATGGAAAAATTACTTTGAAAGTTGTTCCCCCAAAAATGATCCATTATGAGTACTATAACCAGTGTGCCCAGTTTAATCAGCACAGCTACTGCTTCTCTCTGCTTGTATAAGGGGAGCTGGTGGACGGAGATGCACCAGAGTGCTATGATGATGTCATCACCATGCAGCCAGGCCCAGATTCTTTTCCAGGTTGAGTATCTCTTTTTAGACAGAATGTTGGAGTGAAGCACAATCTCTGCCATCAAATTCACCGTGTTCTGCTCAGGTGGTTTTTGTGTCTCTGACTGCAATCGTGTTATTTATTTATTATCAATCTTATTTTTACATTCTAGGTATTGATGTTTAGTTAATTATTGCATTTATTCACTTTAAGTCTCCATCCTGTGCTAAAAGTCTCTACTTCCTGTCCGGGTGACTTCTGAAAGTCACTGCCCTGGGTTACTTCCCGTCTGTGTGTCTTGTGAAAATCACTGCCCTGGGTTACTTCTGTCTGTGTGATTTGTGAAAGTCACTACCCTGGGTTACTTCCTGTCTGTGTGATTTGTGAAACTCACTGCCCTGCGTTACTTCCTGTTTGTGTGATTTGGGAAACTGACTGCCCTGGGTTTCTTCCTGTTTGTCTGATTTGTGAAACTCACTACCCTGGGTTACTTCGTGTCTGTGTGATTTGTGAAACTCACTACCCTGGGTTACTTCCTGTTTGTCTGATTTGTGAAACTCACTACCCTGGGTTACTTCCTGTCTGTGTGGTTTGTTACAGGGTATCATGTGACAGACACAGAGGAGAATTATGATGATGCCGTGACTCTGGACTGGATTCAAGTGGGTGAGTCTGTGCAAAGTGATCAATGTCTAAAACAAATTACTACAAGGTTTTATGGTTTTAGCAAAATTCATCAATCCGCCTCATTTTGTTTCATATACTGGGTCTTTGAAGGCAGTTTTAGTGATGGCTTCATAGGCAATTATGAGAATATGTGCATTCCCTTCCACCTGCAAACTTTGCTGAAAGCAGGCATTTGAGTGTTGATGTAAGCCTGTTAAAATATTTTGAATTAACCTTTTAATTTCAGTATAGAATTACAAGATCACGGCAGGTATTTGTTGAAAATGACCTTCTGCTGACTGTGTCTGTCTGTCTTCTGATCCATCCCTGTAGGGGAGAGCGTTCTGGCCCCCGAAAGCCCTCCAGCTCCCAGTGGGATGGACTATGATGATGTGGGGGAGGAGCCTCCTGAATGAGGAGGAGCATCTTGAGATTGGCACTTCTAACTGAGGAAGAGTCCGCTCACTCAAGTTTGGATAGCAGAGGACACATTTATCCTACACAGTGTCACAAGGAAAATATTTTAATGTGATAAAACCACATCCTAGTAGATCAGCCATTCATCAATTAGTAATTCACCTGGAATTATTGACAGTAGATTCCTTAGCTTGTTCATAAATTAGACCATTGTAAGTGCTGGTACTTGTATAAATTGCCTATAACAGCTTGCATTCATTGACGCAATGAATCAATTATTGCAGTACTACTCGTTTCATGCTGCTTTCATTTCTACCCAAACTGGTTCAATAGACTGGAACTATTTTCTTTCAGCATTTAAAAATCTGTTGCCTTTTTTTTATTAACAAAAAACTTTTTATACTAAATATTTTTAGATATTTGGATTCTACATCTTGGAGAGTTACGCAGCTTCTGATAGACAATATTTTATAAAAATGAAATACATTGTGAGTATGTTGGAAAAATATATTTCTTTGCCTTCTTGAGCAATATCTATATTTTTAACAGCTATACATAAATGTGGTTTTTTAAATAAAGCTTGAAGACTGAATTCCTTTTTACGTCTGTTGTATATTCATTTATATATTTGTCAGAAAATATTAAGAGATACGCATTGTACAGTTTAGGTTGTTTGTCGTATACTGGAGTCTGCGCTGTGTTTCATGGTTTAGGGCCCTCAGCTTCTCCTTCCACATTCAGCTCACCATTCCTATTCAGTCTCTCCTGCTCACACTTGGATTTGATTGTGTTTCTCAGCGCAGTGGAAGGTGCCATAACTGACCTGCTGGGCATATTACATTACACATATGTTTCTTTTATCCTTTATTTCTCATCATGTTACAAAATTAAAGAAGGAACAAAAAAGAACACACTTTAAAGTCAATTTAATTTAATACTAATACACGCAGACACATGAAATGCATGTTGAACATGTTGCAGAGTCTCAGCTGTTTAGGCTATATGTACGTCTTCGGCGAGTTTTCTGCATGATATATAAAGTTCAACGTAGGACCTGAAACAAACATACAGCAATCAAAGCTGACTAATTTAGACAAAGATGTCATGTGCAGTGCTGGTGAATCACAACCTCAGATAAATATTACACAAATTCTGCACTCAAAAGGCACAACAACTTCCTGTTCTCATTCCCAAAACTCACTGTGTCCCCATGACTGTACCCCCAATCAGGATTTCCCTGCAAGCTGAGAAACATCACATTGAAAAATAATCCTGAGCTCTCAAAGTTCTTCATTTCACATGAGCACACTGATTCAGCTTCTGTGTGAAGGTTTTAAAAGTCAACTTCCACATTCTCTTCAGTGTATTTGACAGCTGCGTCATTAGACGACCCTGCACATCAACAAACATGTATAAACACAACAGAGGGAGAGAACTGGGAGTGAGAATGAACAGTGTTGCAGCCTGAAACCTGAAACACACATTTTTAGATGTGTTCCCCTGTAAAATGACATCACCTGGTTTCCTGCACCATTTCACACACAGTATAATGGAGGTCAGCAGCAGAGGAGCAGCTCCCAGACCGAATACCAGTCTACCTGTGGAGAGACACAGAGATGAGGGTGTGCGGAAAATATAAACCTGTGCATATACAAGAATATATGGCCTGACAGGGCGGCAATCGGAACCCATGAAGTGGTTAATATCTCTTATACTATGGCTACAACTAAAATGCATGAAACAATTAAAATATGAAAGTATTTTTTAAAGACATTTCATTAACTAAAACCATTGTGTACACATCTGTCACTTCACTAAATATGGTTTCTCTGGTAATGATAGATGGCACCAGTGTTTCTCTTTTCATATGTATGCAGAGTAGTCTCACTATCAGCCATAAAAACTATTAGAAAAGAGAAAAGACATTAAACAATGAAAAACGAAGTTCACAACCATTGATATGATTCATTTAGCAACTGGTATAATGGGCAGACAGTGAGCTGTGTCATTTATTCTAATCCACATAACTACGCTACGCTAATATCTCCAAGCTTAATAAATGCTGCACCCCTGACCACAAAAATGTGAAATGTGTTGCAGCTGAGATATTTTCTGGATAAAAATGCTTTCTATCCGCATATTGAACATCAGCTATTGATTTTTTTTCAATAACGTGGTGTTCAGTTTCCTTTTATTTCAGGATTTCTAAGTCAACAAGTTGAAAGTTTTCATGTAGCGATTTAGAACCATAATGAGGCAAATTGCCCACATTGCCATGCCTGTACACAAATATATACAGCAGCCATACCACCATGCACTCTGCTCCTACCGACTGGCTGAAGCTAAGCAAGTGTGGGCTTGGTTAGTACTTGGATGGGAGACCACCAGGGAATACTGAGGAAGTGCTGTTGGTGGGCCAGCAGGGGGCAATCTTCCCTCTGGTCAAATAAACCCCAATGCCCCAGTGCAGTGATGGGGACACTGGGCTGTAGGAGATGCCATCTTTCAGATGAGACGTTAAACCGAGGTCCTGACTCACTGTGGTCATCAAAGATCCCATGACACTATTCGCAAAGAGTAAGTGGTTCCTTGGTGTCCTGGCTAAAACCCCAGATCTGGCTCTAGCAAAAAAAAAAAAAAAACTTGCCACCTAATCATCCCCTGATCTAATTGGCTAAAAAAAGTTCTCTCCCTTCAGTAGAGCTGCTCAGTGGCCAGCAATAGAGGATTGTGGTTGTACTGGGCAGCTCCCAGGTGTAAATGTGTATGAGTGTGAAGCAGGGCGTTGCTGCAAAAGAGCATCCGTGCTCAGCGAAGCTACCCTGGGTAAATAAAGGTTAAATAAAAAAATAATACATGGGTGTCAACCAATCAGTTAATGGAATACAATGTAATGCACTGTAAATATATTAAGGTGAAGTTCTATATCTAAATAAAAAGCCTACCTGAGATTCACCTACAGTCAGAGTGATGGAGTCGCTGCGCTGTGATGTCACATTGCTCCCCTCCAGCCTCCCCTCACACCAGTACTGCCCCTGGTCAGACCCAGCAGCACCAGGGATGGTGAGTCTGTTACCAGTTACACTGTGACCAGCAGTCTGGGACACGGCCATCTGGGTCTGGTCTTTGTACCAGGAATATGTCCAGTTGCTGTAGGAGTCTACCTCACACCTCAGGGTGACGGTCTCTCCATTGTACAGTGGGCGCCATTTTGGCTCTACAGTCAGCTCGGCTTTAGGCAGTGCTGTAGAAACAGACAGACTGGGTCACAGTTCTGTTGTCATGCCAGTGTTTTTATGACTATGGAGAAATCAAATCACCCTAACTGAGGCGAAAAAAATTCAGGGCAGCTACATTCCTAATTTTAACGACATAAAGATATTCAAGAATCAACAATGAAAAATCTATAATTATAATCCACATAGCACAAATATGAAACTAAGAAAGAGGATCCCAGAATCATCACAGCAGTTGCACCCAGTGCATTATGGGAATGTGCCAGTTTTGCACACTGAAAAATGCCTGTCAGCACTCACCTCATACCTGTATGTGGGCGGTGTTACTGTACTCTGTGTACCAGTCAGCACTCACCTGATACCTGTATGTGGGCGGGGTTACTGTACTCTGTGTACCAGTCAGCACTCACCTGATACCTGTATGTGGGTGGGGAAACTGTACTCTGTGTACTCTGTGTGGGATGAGTGAGACCACCTAATTAATTGGGTATTTGCCTGTAATAAATAAACTGGTGCAGGAAGCATAATGTGCACTGGGGAAGATTGAATAAATGTGTTAAATATGGTCTCTCTGTAGGACGAGTGAGACCACCAGTGTTCAGCTGATGATCAGTTTTGACTCACCTGACACGTTCAGTCTGACATGATCACTATAGGAGCCAAAATCAGCGCACCTGTATATAACACTGTGGGCTTCAGTAACAGGTGAGATGATGTAGGTGTTTTCATAGGATGTGTGCTGTACCACCGAACGATTTGATTCATTTCTGTACCATATGAATCCATAATGTTTGAATGGCTGTCCCAAACACCTGAAACCGACAGTCTCTCCAGTGAAGAACAGGGGCCAGTTAGGCTGCAGACTCAATACAGCCTTTGGGCTCCCTGTACAAACAGTGCATGCACTACATCAGTACATGTGTTTAAATACTCATGACATGTTTATAGTGTCCTGATTAATACTGTGGCTTTATTAGTTTAGAACAGTAAAGATCTGCTTCTGTTTGTGACTTCTGTATCGCCCCCTATTGTAGGACATGCCTTGAGTCTCACAGAATATTATCTCCACATTACAATCCACATATGCATTCAAACTCATCACATCATTAAGCTGTCATATAGTCTTAATGTGAATACTGACATTCTGTTATCAATCATGCGTTTCATTAAACTAGCAATGCTGTTTTCTCTGATAAATCATCAGGTAAGAAAAGGTGGGATTTGTTTTAATATCTATGAGCACTCACCCAATCTGGCCATTAGACTCAGCACTGTAACACAGAACGGTCAGAAATCATTGGTAGTATCAATATAATGGTCAATGAAGTGCATTAATTCCAAGAGAAAGCTAAATTACAATTATTTTCTAAATGAAGACTGAATAGACCCCATCATTTCAATCTGATTACATGATATGTTCTCTGTAGTATTTTGGATGCGGGGTAAAATTCAGTAAACCAGTTAAGTGAAAAATCAGTTTGAATGTAGTGTGTTCATTTGTTTGAAGTAACATTTGAATATATTGGGATGGCAGGTATGCCATCCTGCCAAGTTACGCCTTGTTGGGATGGTAGGTATGCCATCCCGCCAAGTTATGCCTTGGCGGGGGCATGCCCCATACCTATACAGCACCGAGAGTTTGGCACTTTTCAGGGTTCCCCACAGAAATAACCACAACAGCCACAGACACTCAGCCCTTAAAAACATTAAATTCTGTACATTCTGACCCCATTTCAACAGACGGATTTCATAAACAACTTCACATGTCCACACAATAAAGCCCAAAACTAAGGGGATTTTGTGTTTTCTCCTTCTTTTCCTTCTTCTTCTTCTTCTTCTTCTTCTTCTTCTCATTCTTATTTTTCCTGCCGCCTATCCCACTAACAACGTGTCTCCTCATTGGACATTTTACCGACATCAGCCAAATCCTCATCCTCACGACCCAATAAAGAACTCGCATACACACACAAAATACTCATACCTTTTTACTCTGAAGCACTTCCAGAATAAACAGCTAATCTGCCTGTGGCCTAGTAGGTAAGGTTACAGTCTTGGGAACATGGGGTTGTAGGTTCAAGCCCGACAAGGAACATGTTTCTTTAACCTGCTTTTACCCTCACTAATAATTGTCTGCTACTTCTCAATTATTGCTTTTGCACCATATCTACCCGCCGTTCACCGAACGTATACACTGCATTATGACGTACCGTCTGCACGTTCAGTTATTAACCGGCTACAATATTGCAAAGCCATATGGATTCAACGGGAGCTCATCTGTGCTTACTGGCCTGTGTTCTTTAAAACCACGGACAGGTTTGCTAATGATATTTCACGCATTGCATAGCTATGTCATGGTGCTGCACTAACAAAGTCACAGACTGGTAAACCTCCGATTGAAGGACTGAATCCCGCCTCGCTCTCAAGCAGATAATTTCCTCTTTTACACTAACGTTTTCTTACGCTTTTATATTTGCTTTACCAAAAATCACTCACGGCCACCCGTATGCATTTCATGACGGCAAATGTATTCATTTTATTAAAAAGTTACACCAGTTCACCACTCTGTGATTTCTACTAACTATATTTCTTCACTTGGCTACCGTACAAAACCTTCTTATCAGCAAACTCCACGTTTCTACATTCATGTTACCTCGTCCTGTCCTCTATCTAGCCACATACAAACAATTACTACGTATGTACGTTCTGCAACTCCCCATTAAAACATTACATTTAAAATCATGACTCACTCATAAGTATAACTACTAGTACTGAACATGAGAAAAGCGCATCAGTGCAATAGATTCCACACGTTACTTAACCCTCCACTTTAACGGTTGATGCTTTACACCGACTATTATATCTCATAAAAAAACACGTTTTCAACGTACAAAAATGCCAAGTTACTCAAAAGTACTGATATCAAAATGAAGCCAAGTTACGGTACTACAAACAATATAGGCTATCTTGCCTCACCGAAATGACATAAGATGTATTTCAAACCAATGCTACCCAATATTTCCTCAATTCTTTCAAGTCACTTGGCCCTGTGTGTATAAGCATGCACTACATGGACAGGCCAAACATGTGTGGATGGCTCTCTCACAGTCAAGATTGATTGAATAGGCGTGTATATGTCCAATTTGTATTGGTATGTATGTATTTCGCTGCCCAGCCTTTCTGTTGCGTGAATGATAGTATGTTTCTTGGTATAAGTGTGTGTTCGTAAATGTGAATGTAACATGCTGCGAGGGAAATGTCCCCATGGGGATAAAGAAGTTCTCTATGTATGTATGTATGTACAATATGTATTTTACATGCAGTATTTATTGTACGTAGCAAATATACAATAACTTGCACATGTACTCAAATTCAGTTCAGAAGCAAGTATAAACATGTTTTCTGGAGAAATATGCTTCCTGTAGTTACTGAGCAGCAGTTTTGTACATTAATGTGTTCTATGAGGCAATTCGAAATATTTGACTCTTTGATCTGACACAAAGTTTGCATGACATTGTAAAATGGTAAGATTACAAAACACAGGGCCAAGTGACTTGAAAGAATTGAGGAAATATTGGGTAGCATTGGTTTGAAATACATCTTATGTCATTTCGGTGAGGCAAGATAGCCTATATTGTTTGTAGTACCGTAACTTGGCTTCATTTTGATATCAGTACTTTTGAGTAACTTGGCATTTTTGTACGTTGAAAACGTGTTTTTTTATGAGATATCATTTCTTTTTGCAAAGCGTTTTATTATGAGAGTGAGAAATGCGAAATGACCCTTTAAGAAACGGTTGTGGATTATGGCTATCGTTGTGTGAATTTGTACAGTCTGATGAGCGTGTACCGTTCAGCAGTTTCGGTTTGCTATATATGTAAAACAGTGGCTGTGAGAAAGCGTGCGGTGGCGTAAGCATAAACGCATGAGAAACGCAGATGAAATATGGGCAGTGTATGTACTCACGGATTTGACGTCCATCCAACGAGCCTTGACTGACAAAAGAATCAGCAAGCCCGTAGAATTATAACTCCCTAGGTCGCAACTTGTGTAGCCTTCTGTCCTGCTCCGTTGTCTGTTATTTCGTGGAGATGCACTTTTAGTGTTTGTAAGGTTTATAAGGCATTTTGATAGGCTTATCTGCAGGTAGGAATCCTCTTCGCTGTTTTGCTAAACTAGAACCGGAAAACATGATAGTCGAGAATAGGAGCAGACTCATATGTCCCAGCAGGCTTTGCATATGAGAAAATAACAACAGTTTGAGAGAAATTAAGATGAAATTATGAAATTGCGTAGTTGAAACAATATGTATTTAGCAGAATGGGCATGTAGGTGAAGGTTGACATGATCACGGAGTATAGTGCGAAGTAAATGGGGTGACCATGAGCGAGCTTATATTCCTTATCGAATGGTATATATAACAGTCGCTATAAAAAATTAGCTGTTAAAGTGGAGGGTTAAGTAACGTGTGAAATCTATTGCACTGCTGTGTTGTTCTCATGTTCAGTACTAGTAGTTTTAATTATGAGTGAATCATGATTTTAAATGTAATGTTTTAATGGGGAGTTGCAGAACGTACATACGTAGTAATTGTTTGTATGTAGCTAGATAGAGAAGAGGGCGAGGTAACATGAATGTAGAAACGTGGCGTTTGCTGATAAGAAGGTTTTGTACGGTAGCCAAGTGAAGAAATGTAGTTAGTAGAAATGGCACAGCGGTGAAGTGGTGTAACTTTTCAATGAAAGGAATACATTTGCCGTCATGAAATGCATATGGGTGGCCATGAGTGAGTTTTGGTAAAGCAAATATAAGCCTAAGAGAACGTTAGTGTAAACGAGGAAATTATCTGCCTGAGGGTGAGGCAGGATTCGATCCGTAAACCACACGTTTATCAGTCTGTCACTTTGTTAGGGCAGCACCATGACATAGCTATGCAATGTGTGAAATATCATTAGCAAACCTGTCCGTGGTTTTAAAGAAGAACACAGGCGAGTAAGTACAGCTTTGCAATATTGTAGCCGGTTAACAACTGAACGTGCAGACGGTACGTCGGGGAACGGCTGGTAGATATGGTGCAAAAGCAATAATTGAGAAGTAGTAGAAAATTATTAGTGAGGGTAAAAGCAATGCGTTCCTAGCTGGGCTTGAACCTAGTACCCTGTGCTCCCGAGACTGTAATCTTACCCACTAGGCCACCGGCGGACTAGCTGTTGGAACTGGGAAAGTTTCAGAGTAAAAAGATATGGGTATTTTGCGTGTGTATTAGTGAGGGTAAAAGCAGGTTAAAGAAACGCGTTCCTAGCTGGGCTTGAACCTACGATTCTGTGTTCCCAAGACTGTAACCTTACCCACTAGGCCACCGACGGACTAACGGCTTGGACTGGGAAAGTTTCAGAGTAAAAAGATATGGGTATTTTGCGTGTGTATGCCAGTTTTTCATTGGGTGGTGTACGTGAAGATTTGGCAGGTGTCGGTAAAATGTCCAATGGGCAGACATGTTGTTAGTGGGATAGGCGGCAGGAAAAATAAGAATGAGAAGAAGAAGAATGAGAAGAAGAAGAAGAAGAAGAAGAAGAAGAAGAAAGAGAAGAAGAAGGAGAAAACGGAAATTCCCCTTAGTTTGGAGCTTTATTGTGTGGACATGTGAAGTTTTTTATGAAATCTGTCTGTTGAAATGGGGTCAGAATGTACAGAATTTAATGTTTTTAAGGGCTGAGTGTCTGTGGCTGTTGTGGTTATTTCTGTGGGGAACCCTGAAAAGTGCCAAACTCTCGGTGCTGTATAGGTATGGGGCATGCCCCCGCCAAGGCGTAACTTGGCGGGATGGCATACTTGCCATCCCAATGGGGCATGCCCCCGCCAAGGCGTAATTTGGCGGGATGGCATACCTGCCATCCCAATATAGCAAACCGAAACTGCTAAACAGTACACGCTCATCAGACTGTACAAATTCACACAAGGATAGCCATAATCCACAACCGTTTCTTACAGGGTCATTTCGCATTTCTCACTCTCATAATAAAACGCTTTTCAAAAAGAAATGATATCTCATAAAAAACACATTTTCAACGTACAAAAATGCCAAGTTACTCAAAAGTATTGATATCAAAATGACGCCAAGTTACGGTACTACAAACAATATAGCCTATCTTGCCTCACCGAAATTACATAAGATGTATTTCAAAGCAATGCTACCCAATATTTGCTCAATTCTTTCAAGTCACTTGGCCCTGTGTGTGTAAGCATGCACTACATGGACAGGCCAAACATATGTGTGGATGACTCTCTCACAGTCAAGATTGATTGAATAGGTGTGTATATGTCCAATTTGTCTTGATATGTATGTATTTTGCTGCCCAGCCTTTCTGTTGCGTGAATGATAATATGTTTCTTGGTATAAGTGTGTGTTCGTAAATGTGAATGTAACATGCTGCGAGGGAAATGTCCCCATGGGGATAAAGAAGTTCTCTATGTATGTATGTACAATATGTATTTTACATGCACTATTTATTGTACGTAGAAAATATACAATAACTTGTACATGTACTCAAATTCAGTTCAGAAGCAAGTATAAACATGTTTTCTGGAGAAATGTGCTTCCTGTAGTTACTCAGCAGCAGTTTTGTACATGAATTCCAATGTGTTCTATGAGGCAATTCGAAATATTTCACTCTTTGATCTGACACAAAGTTTGCACGACATTGTAAAATGGTAAGATTACAAAACACAGGGCCAAGGGTCAATTTTTGTACGTTGAAAATGTGTTTTTTATGAGATTCAAATATACTTCTATAACCCTTTTTATAGACACACCATCACAAAGATGCTTCACAGATGAACAGGAAATAGAAAAAATTTAAACCCCTGTAACAAGAAAATGGCTATAGAGACAGAACAATTAACTGCATAGTAACAGAGTATTAACTCTTACTGTTATCTATTGCGTTTTCCAAGACCTCAAGTCAAAAACGTGCCCCTTAATATGGCCCAAATCCAAGTCTAACACACTTCACATCCAAAACCTATTACAAGACCGTGTTTGTTATCTTCTCTCACTAAATTTTGTTAGTGATCATTCAAGGTACTTTATCTGCAGAATTAAACGCATACTTCTTCACTCATACTTTTCTTCTTATCTGATAATGCAGGTAATTCCAAGGCAGCCCAAGGGCTGTAGAGCATTCTAGTGTTGGTGAGGTCAAATAATACTGAGTTACTTCAACATAACTTCGTAAATGTGTTGTTCTTTTCTCAATAAAATGCAAATTTCACCACAAAAACATACTTGTGGGCTAAAAACCTTTACATTATAAAACTGATTCGGTAGTACTCACAGATCAATGTGACCCCTCTGTTTGCCCGCATGATTAAAGAAGAAGTTTAGTGCTACAACTTCAGTGGTCAAAAGGGCGGAAAAAAACCCTGGCAATTTCTTTGCAGTATAGCACAGCTACTGCATTCTTTTCTTATCTGCTTGGGTGGTCAGTAAGTTGTGAAATCATTCTCACACAAGCTCACACATTTCCTGCCTACTGACAAAAAAGTCACCAACAGCAGGAGCCAGAAAACCCGCAGGCACTCACAGTGCCAAGCAGGGAACACATTACGCAAACATGTGCTTGAATTGTGTAGGCTACATTCAGAACTAAGCCACTTTGTATGACCTGCTGACACTAGATACCTCTGCATCTGATTTTCTGAAGGTTCTGTTCGCTCTCTGTCGAACATCCTTCTCTGGGAGCTCTGGGCCAATTCACAAGAACCCTGAGATTGGCTTATGGAAGAAATTTCACACTAAAGAGTCTGCTCTGATGTTTAACTGTACAGTTCCTGGAAAGGACTTGGGGTGGGGGGGCGTGTTGTAAATAAAAAATGAAATACATTTTTTGTAAACTGTCACTGGAACAACTGTTAGAATTTTGTTTTTTTAATTAGGGATTAACATTTAAAAAAAAACTCTAATGCATAACTTATATTGTTTTTTATATTCCTGAAAATAGAGGTGAAGCATGAGGTGCTTGGAGGTACGTCAAGTCAATTTGCATGAATGAAATTCAACAGTGCCCTCAAAAAGAATGGTAACGGTAATATGAAATTAGTTATTTTATTGCCTTTTATTTAAGGAATTTGGATTTAAGATCGAAAGATGTATATGAGACAAAAGTAGAAACAATCAGCTTTTATTTTATGGTATTTGTATTACCATTTTACCGAAACAGCTGTTTTTTTGTTGAGTCCCCTGATTTTCAGCTGTGCAAAAGTAATTTAAAGTATGAATATAAAATCAAAAAGTAGGCTAAAAGTTTCTTGCTTCACACTTTCAGCTGTCCATCATTACGTATAGAGAAAAGAGTTCACTTGACCTTTACCATACCTTTAGAGGACACTATGTGAAAGCAAAAATAAGGAAGTATAAACTAAAGAAAAAGTGCAAAACTTCACTCTCATTATCACCAGAAATCAGAGTGATTTTAGGGCAGAACTGTGCCTAAATGCACTGGTCCTCTGTGCAATGCAACACTGCATGGTTCAAAAACCTGACTGTGTCAGAGCTGACTGGGAATGTTGGACAATGAACAATGAACAATTGAAGAATGCACAATCGGCTAAAATGCTGTCCTGGGTGTGTGTGATAGGCTATTGTGCTGTCCAGAGAGCGCAAGATTAGCTATAGTGTCCAGCCAAAGGCTATTTCAGTTTGACAGCTTCAGTTTCACAAAATGGCCGCTTCTCTGTCTGGTATAGCCAAGCAGCAGGCTGGTTGCATGCGTTTGAAAGGATGGGGCTGCTAGAACGCCCGCTAACAAACTTACACAGAATTGGGTGCAGGTCTGTGGCCCTTTAAACATACAGTGAATGTCACTCTGAGAAAAAACATGAGAACCTCTACTATCCTGCATTTTACTTTGCAGAACATTCAATCCTGGGAATTGGGCTGAGGTTTTTTTTCTTGGTGTGTGCATCCCCACAACCCCCCCTCCCTTTTTTTCCCTGCCCCAATCCAAAGTGACCAATGCAATCAGCCCACCATAATCCTCTCCCAAACACTCATGGGTATGGGTGAGGGAATAAATAATATGTTACAATAAATAAATACATTAAATAAATAAATAAATAAATAAATAAATAAATAAATAAATAAATAATAATAATGCCTTTATTTTGTTGCAGATTTGTGAAGACGTCACAAAATGTATTTTTCTTTGAAAATAGCAGTATTTGGCCAGCAGGTGGGGCCATAGAGCAATAAAACAATAGAGTATTTCAAGAAAAATATGGTGCTAGTATGCCTTATCTTTAGGGTATGTTGTAGTATGCGGGATTTCCTGCAATCTGGCACCACTAATTCAACAATGGTGATGGAGATACTATAATGATCTTTAAAAAAACAGACAGTGTCAGAGATGTAACATTGAGGCTAATGTGTGAGGTCCCGCCCTACTGAAAGAGCAGCTGTGTAAATAGCATGTAGTGGCTACAGTCTCCTATAGGCATTAATCAAGGTCACCCCTGTAGGGGCTGGACTGCCAGAGTGATGTTTCTCTGCTGTGCTGCACTCACTATAGTTCTTCCTTCTTCCTTCCATTTATAGCCACCAATAAGGCTGTAGTTTGCCAGTGTTCTTCAGCATGGTGTGAAATGAAAGCTTTTCCTGTAAATACATAGAAACAGGCCAATATGTCTGCATGTGTCCAAGGCTGAAGTTAATCTGAGCAGACAGAGAGACTCACTCCAATACTGTTGGGGTCTGAAGTGTGAATAACCCAGTTAAACAATAAGAGAATCCCCTGCTTTCTTCCATGTTGACTGCAGGTCTGATATTCAACTTACTGCAGGACTGTGTTGTCTGATGTGTTGGCATGACACAGCAGTTCATCTGCGGTTCTCTACCCCCCTCTCAACAGCTCAGAGAGACAGTCTAATTGGCTCCATCCTTCTTGCAGATATGGACTTCATGGCTGCTTGGACACAGAATTATTTGTGTTCTGTCTGTTTCTCCAGGCTTGGCAGCTGATTGGCTGCAGCAGAAGAGCTGTACTCACAGCTGAGGACCACTCTGTGGGAAACTGAGCAGCAAATGGGCAGAGGGGGCAGAGTTAATGCACTCAAAAAACCACTACACTTCCTGTTCCTGGCTAAGACAGTGTGCGGGCAGCCATCCTTCAGCATTTAATTTAATGTCCGTACCACTCTACTAATTCTCTCAATGAACAACTGACGTCTCTTGCCGCGATCAGCATTCCACACGTGCGCCCAACCCCCGCTGCTCCCGCAGTTCTTGCCCAATGAAGTTAGAAGACAGCGCTACTCATGACATACGCACACTTGTCTATTTTGATCATCACTTGTGCCATTTCTTATGACCTGCTAAAGTTCTGAGCTTGTGAACAGAAGCCTAATACTGTCCCAGAGAAAGACCTGGCCTTTGCACATGTTCACTGAACAGGGGATGCCACTAATTAAATTAAAAAACAACACAGATCAATGAACTTCAACCCACCTCTTCTGGTTTTAATGTTAAAGTCCCAGTACCTGCGTGAGATGTCCTGCTGTTGGCCATGCTGACTTCTGGCTGATGCAGTTCTTACTTGTGTCCAGGTGAGGTCAGCAGAGGACATGTTTCACTGTCAGCTGAGAAAGAACAAAAAGAAAAACTGAACTCCCCACCCCCCCCCCCCCCCCCCCCCAAAAAAAAAAAACAGCAAGTAAAGTAAAAAAAAAAAACTGAAACAGCGATAATAAAAAGGTTCCCGGGCTTAGGTGGAAGCTGGCTACAGAGGAAGCCCATCCGCCACTGGCTAGTTGAAGATGGGCTCAATGTCAATAGAGAGCTAATGGAGAATCTGTCAAAGCAAATAATCATAATGATTGATCAGATGATGGCCTGAGGTATTAAACTAGCTGGAACAATATACATCCCCTTGTACAGTAAAATCTGGTTCAGAACAGCGAGATCATCTATCCAGGTCTCCAGGTAGTGTCATGACAGGAGTTTGAACTAAGATGCAGTGAGAATATTCTATTTCTTCTGACACCATGCTTTAATCACCACAGTTTTTATGGTTTGTGTCACTCTCTGGGGCTCCTGCCTCTTCCCTGCCTTTATGTTCTTAACATTATTATGTTCTTTTCTTCATCCACTTCTCTCTGGATCATCTCTGATGTCTCTCTCATTCTGCTGGAGCCTCCTCTGTTCCTCTCCTCCTCCATGCTGTTAGTCATCTGCAGGAGCTGTGTGATCTGAGTGTGGTCAGCCCTGTTCTCATTGTTTAACATGTGATGCTCCTCCCAACCACCAGGGTGTGTGCTTCCTGACATTGCAGGGCTGAAGTGCCGCTCAGTGAAGAATTCCACTGCATCCCAAAGCCTTTCCTTGTGTACTCAATCCTTCATTTAATAAACCCTGTCTGTCACTTACGTTTGTTGCCACGTACAACTAACCCCCAAAAGAGAAACAAATGATTATTTAATGTTTTTCATTTTTAATAGCAGGAGTTGTAAATATAGAATTCTTGAACTGAATGTAGTGAATTTATATAATATACTATAGAGTTTTCCAACCTGTTAAACTGAAACTTGAAAATGGATTAGGTGAAAACACAGGTAATTGGATATTGGGGCAATAGAGTGTGAAGTGAGATTGGGGTAGTTGGAGCAACATTCATATCCATTATGTCTGGCAATGGTAGATGCTGGCAGGTGTGTGTCTGTGTTGTGAAAGGCTTGCATATTTTCACCAATAGGTGTCAGTAAACTCCCACTAAAAATGTGGGGAAATGCCAGTCTTTCTCTGGGACATAACCAGACTTCTGTTCACCGGTTCTGCCTTTCAGCAGGTCAACAGAAATGCCACAAAATAAACGAGTGTCTGTATGTCAGGAGTAGCGCTGTCTCCTAAATTTATTGGGCCTGAACTACGGGAGTAATGGGGGTTGGGCGCACATGTGGAATGCTGATGGCAGAACAGAATCATGTGTAGACTGCCAGAGAGGTGGGAGATCTCTGGTGTTCATTAAGAGAATTAGTTGAGCAGAACGGGTATAAAATTAAAGGGGCATGTAGGATCGGTGAGGATAAAGAGATTCCCCCAGGGGGGTGGGACGGGGTGGAGATTCCTTGTGTGCCAGTTAATTTTATTTTGGTTTATTCTTGGTGGCCAGGTCTGTGTTGTGTCTCGAGATACTTTTAACCTTTGGTACAGCACCTTTGTGTGGTGTCAGTGTTGTGATTGGTTGTGCTTGTAACCTGGACGAGGGGCTTATCTGGCGGCAGTCGGGGGAAGAAGCCATAGCCTGGAAGCCAGAGTGTACAGCGGCGTTGGCAAAACTGCGGATCAGCCTGGAGGCGCTGTGGGAAGTTGGAACAGGAAGTGCAGCAGTTTCTTGAGAAGTCTTTAGTTTATTCAGAGCTCAGAGTGCAATAATTCCGCCCGCTCTATCTATTTGCTCTTCAGTTTCCCACATAGTGGTCCTTAGCTATGACCTAACACAGTTCTTCTGCTGCAGCCAATCAGCTCCCAAGCCTGGAGAAACAGGCAGAACACAAATTATTCTGTGGCCAAGCAGCCATGAAGTCCGCATATGCAAGAAGGGTGGAGCCAGTTAAACTGTCTCTGAGCTGACGGAGCATGGTGAACAGATGTTGGGCTTTGACTGGGCATTGTTGGGCATTGTTTTTGTAGAGGTCATTATAGTAGAATCTCTACTCTCCATTACCATCAGGGAATCCGTGGTGCCGGATAGTAGAACATTTTGGATAGTAGAGCGTACACCAAAGATTAGGCAGCAGCCAAATTAGTGAAGTATTTATTTAATAATTAAAAAAAAAAAACTCAATGTATTATTGTATTGCTCACGGGCCCCACCTGCTGGCCAAATGATTTTACAATAGCTTCTGTTTTCAAGTAAATGTCAGAGGGACATACACTGGAACTTTAAAGGACCACAGACAAGCACCCCATCCTGTGTAAGTTTGTAAGCACACAGACTAGCACCTCAATCTTGTGTATGTTTTTTAGTGCACAGTTAAGCATCCCCATCTTTTCAAATTCATGCAACCAGCCTGCTGCTTGACTATTGAGTCTGACCAATCAGAGGAGCTGATATGTTGTGATGGGACGGTACTTCTCACAAACTGAAGCCACCTTTCTGTGGACCACACTACAGCCTCTGGACAGCACAGTAGCCAATCACATACACCCAGGGCTTCACTCTAGCCAATTGTGAGCTGCCCTGCGGGTCCAACATTCACAGTCAGTTCTGGCACAGTCAGGTTTTTTTAGACCATGCAGTGTTTCATTTCACAGAGGACCAGTGCATTTAAGCAAGGTGATGCCCTAAAGTCTCTCTGATTCCCTGAAATAACAAGTGAAGTTCCGCATTTTTCTTTAGTTTATAAAAAAGAAGAGAAGAAAACATGAAGCTGGTTTGCTGTGCAGGACCTACTTCCTTATTTTTGCTCTCACACAACAAAACCCCCCATAAGTGTTGTAATGGTAGAGGGAAATTGGTTATTTTTGCTCTGTGCTTACGGTAATTGGATATGAAAATGAGACAAAAGTACAGTCAGCTTTTAATATCATGGTATGGGTGTTACCATTTCACAGAAACTGCTGCCTTTGTGTTGAGTCCCCCTATTTTCAGCTGTGTAAAAGTTAAAAAAAAAGAAAATAAAAAGCAGAAGTTCTTTCCTCCACACTTTCAGCTTTCCATTGCTGTGGTTTTTATTTTTTATTTTTTTATTTTTTTGTCTCATCTGTTCATGAAACTGTTTCAAAACTCTTCTGGTTTGTCTCTGTATTTTTTGGCTAATTCTAATCTGGCCTTTTGATTCTTTTAACGTTGATGTGAGGTTTTGCATTTTGCTGTTTAGCCTCTATAATTCTGCTCTCGGAATCTTCTGCATTTGGGGGCTTGCTATATTTTTACCCCTCCCCTCTGGAGACTGCTGGTTTCATCACTGACCATAGTTTTAGGGTTCTCCTTCACAGCTCTTCACAGGATTCGTCTGTCATCAACTGCAGTACAACTCATACAGGTACTTAGAGTTGTATGTAGCCTACACAACTCACATACAAGTTTGGATAGTTTATTCTCTGTTTGGCACTGTGAGTGCCTGTGGATTTTCTGGCTTCTGTTGTTGGTGGCTTTTTGTCAGTAGACAGGAAATGTAAGAGTGATCTTCTGCAGATATATATTTAAATTTAGTTGATTTTAGTTACAGGAAAGCGGATGGTAAAGCAGTGGTGAAGTAGAAGCGTGGGAGCATCTGTGAGAATTTTTTCACAACTTGCTGTTCACACAAGCAGATAAGAAAAGAATGCATTAGAGGTGCTGTACAATATATATAATAGCCCAGGGGTTTCTTTTTTATTGCTCTTTTGATCACTGAAGTTGAAGCACTAAACTTCCTCTTGAATCATGCAGGCAAACAGAGGGGTCACATTGATCTGTGAGTACTACCGAATCAGTTTTTTAATGTAAAGGTTTTTAACAGACAAGTATGTTTTTGTGGTGAAATTTGCATATGATTGAATGAAAAAACAACAACAACACATTTGTTAAGTTATGCTTAAATTAATAAGTATGATTTGACCGCACTAATACTAAAATGCTCTACAGCGTTTGGGCTGCATTGGAATGACCTGCGTTATGGGAAAGGAAGAAAAGTATGAGTGAAGAAGTATGCTTTTGCTTCAGTAGATAACATACCTTGAATGATCACTAACAATGTTTTGTGAAAGAAGAAATACAATTTTATTTGTTATTTGAAAGAGACATTGTACAGTTAGTAACTACCCCAGAATTAGCTTGATAACTAAATTTCTTCAGTAGTCCCTTGGCAGGAGGGAAAGTGGGAAAATTTACAAAAAATATGTACAAGCAGCAATTTGCAATTAGAATAAAAAGGTTGGTGTGCTGCAATACACTCTAGCAGTAAAATGAAAAATATAAATAATCGCAAAAGTTACCAATGTAGCATATTGTGCTACAAATACAATAATAAAACGAAACAATTACATGATAAAAGGTAAAACAGTTGCACTTAATAATATGACAGTGGTGATATGTAACTGGCTTTTTAACCAAAACTTTCAGTGTATTTTTGCACAGAACATGTAAAGGCTTCAAATATGTTCACACAAACAGTTATACTCTCTATTCAAACTGATCATTGCTGAACTCAAACGCTGACTGGTGGACCTGATTTTACCCAACTTCCAAAGTACTGAATGAATGACATCTTGAAATCAAACAGCTTGAAATCAAATGATGGGGATGTATTTAGACTTTATTTGGAACATATTTATAGTTTTGTATTTTTCTTGCACTTATTGCATTTTGTTGGCCATTTCAATGATGATGTCAATGATTCCTGTCTATTTTTTTTTTTTTTTTTGCAGTGCTGAGTCTAATGACAAGACTGGGTGAGTGTTACTAGATTTTAAAACAAACCCCTCCTTTTGTTACCTGATAAATTTTCAGAGAAAAACCTTATTCAGACAGTTTAGTGAAACTTACGATTGATAACAGAATGTCCTGCTTCACAATGAATCTGTCTCACAGCATTATGACGTGAGTTATTTGACTGCATATGTGGACGGTAATGTAGAAATATTATTCTGTGAGACTCGAGGCATGTCCTACAGTAGGGGGTGATACAGAGATCACAAACAGAAGCAGATCTTTACTGTTCTAAAATAATGAAGCCACAGCATTAATCAGGACACTATAAACATGTCATGAGTATTTAAACACATGTACTGACGTAGTGCATGCACTGTTTGTACAGGGAGCCCAAAGGATGTACTGACTCTGCAGCCTAACTGGCCCCTGTTCTTCACTGGAGAGACCGTAAGTCTCAGGTGTTTGGGACAGCCATACAGACATCATGGATTCGTATGGTACAGAATTAATTCAAATAGTCGTGAGATAAAGCACGCATCCCAGGATAACATCTACACCATCGCACCTGTTACTGAAGCCCACAGTGGTGTATACACGTGTGCTGCTGAATCCATGAGTGATCCTGTCAGACTGAACGTGTCAGGTGAGTCAAAACTGGTCAGCAGCTGAACACTGGTGGTCTCACTCATCCCACAGAGAGACCATATTTAACACATTTATTCAATCTTCCCCAGTGCACATGGTGCTTCCCGTACCAGTTCATTTATTACAGGCAAATATAAAATTAACTTATTTTCTCTTAAATGGCCTGGGTATACCACCAACTGAGTTGAAATTCTGACTGCCACACTGTTTGTATTGTTAATATTTGAGCTTCTATATGTTTAAATCCATGGAATGTAGCCTTTTCTATCTGTTATGACAATGAGAGAACCTACTGCTTTAGCTCTTTGTCTCAACCCCAATCAGAGCATGCCTGTCCCTCTGTAGTCATGTCTACACTCCACTAGCAAAGTTGTATGTAAAAGTTGTGTAAATTGCTCTGGGTAGGAGCGTCTGCTAATGCCTGTAGTGTAATGTAATGTAATGTAATGTAATGAGCAGTTAGAGCTATGACACAGTCTGTTCGTCTTCACAGCCTCACCCACACCTATTCTGAGATAGTCACATGCTTTCCTAGTACATGGATAAGTGAACCATGTTCTACTGTATCGCAGATTAAAGCCAGTTTGCACTGTATGTTTGATTATGCCATTAATAGGAACCTGGGGGAGAGATTCAGTCTGTTCTCTCTGTTATAGAGAAACCCCACCTGTCCTGACTGTCTTTCCAAACAGGCAGTCATATGCAAGAGAACATGTCAGTCTTTCTTGTAAGGTTACAGTGACTTCAGCTGGCTGGGAATATTACTGGTAAAAAGGAACTGGATCACATGACATTGCCCATATTTCCAGAACATCTAAAGGCTTGTACATCCTCAGTGCTGCTCCACTTACACACACAGGGGGGAGACCCAGTCTGGTACACAGAGTATAGTTACCTCACCCACATACAGGTATCAGGTGAGTGCTGACAGGCATTATTCTGCAAAATTGGCACATTCCCATAATGCACTGGGTCCAACTGCTGTGATGATTCTAGGATCCTGTTCCTTAGTTTAATTCTTGTACCAATTCGATCAGGAGATCTTTCATTTCTGATTTTTGAATATCTTCTCTTAATATCATTGAAAATAGGAATGTAGCTGCCCTGGATTTTGTCCTTCATTTAGGGTGATTTGATTCCTCCATAGTCATAAAAATTCTGGCATGACAACAGAATTGTGATCCAGTCTGTCTCCTTTCCACAGCCCTGCCTAAAGCCACTCTGACTGTAGAGCCAAAATGGCGCCCACTGTACAATGGAGAGATCGTCACCCTGAGGTGTGAGGTGGACTCCTACAGCAACTGGATATATTCCTGGTACAAAGACCAGGCCCAGATGGCTGTGTCTCAGACTGCTGGTCACAGTGTAACTGGTAACAGACTCACCATCCCTGGTGCTGCTGGGTCTGACCAGGGGCAGTACTGGTGTGAGGGGAGGATGGAGGGGAGAAATGTGACATCACAGCCCAGCGACTCCATCAATCTGACTGTTGCAGGTGAGTCTCAGGTACGCTTTATATTTAGATATGTCACATGTTCTATTGGATTGAGATCTGGGGACTGTGCAGGTCATTGGAGTAAAATGAAGTCGCCGTCTTGTTTGTGGAACCAGCTAGAAGTGACGTGTGCTTTGTGACAAGGCACATTACCTGCTGGATGTATCAACTCGAAAAAAGGTAGACTGTGGTCATAAAGGGATGCACATGGTCCGCTACAATGCGTAAGTATGTTTTGGCACTCAATTGATGCTCAGTTGGTATTAAGGGGCCTAATGTGTGTGCCACAAACACATTGCCCACACCATTATAGTACCACTACCAGGTTTAACTGCTGACAGCAGGATGGGATTTTTGTGCAGTACGGATTCATCCTGTTTTGTCAAATTCTGACCCTACCATTTATGTCGTAGCAAAAATGGAGATTCGTCAGACCAGACATTAATCCATTCTTCAATTGTTGATTTTTGGGTTGTGTATTCAGCAGACCTGGGACAAATACATATTTGTTTTGGATTCAAATACTTTTCTGTTCTGTATTGATCTTGCCTGGTGTAATTGAGCCTGCCAATATGACTAGAAGGCAGGGTTTGCACTCTTTGGGAGTATTTCATTTTTCCAATACACCAGACAAGATCAGTAAAGCGTAGAAAAGTATTTGAATCCAAAACAAATACGTATCTGACCCAGGTCTGGTATTCAGAGATGCCCTTCTGTGCAGCACTGTTGTAAATAGCTGTTATTTGACCATTTGTGGCCTTGCTGCTAGCTTGAACGAGTCTGCCCATTCTCCTCTGACGCTCTCATTAATAAGGTGATCTCACCCACAGAACTGCCACTCGCTGGATTTTATTGTTCATTGCACCACTCTCTGTAAATTTCAGATATGTTATTGGGATTCTATTGAATTCAGCAGTGCTGGAGGCTTTGTATAATTATCCTAATTTTAAAGAAACTCAATTTATCCTCACACTATAGAGAATAAAAATATTCTGTAAATGATTTCACATATATAATTTGCTTTTGAAGTTATGCTTCAGTTATTTATATTTTATAAATTATTGCGCAGGACTACCTATTGATTCAAGGAAAATGAACCTTTCTGACATGGATCTTTTTCCCTTGCATTTTATACACAACTGTTTCCTCCTCCGTCACATCTACATTCTGACAGAAGAAACTGTGACCCAGTCTGTCTCCTTTCTACAGCCCTGCCTAAAACCACTCTGACTGTAGAGCCAAAATGGTGCCCACTGTACAATGGAGAGACCGTCACACTGAGGTGTGAGGTGGACTCCTACAGCAACTGGACATATTCCTGGTACAAAGACCAGGCCCAGATGGCTGTGTCTCAGACTGCTGGTTACAGTGTAACTGGTAACAGACTCACCATCCCTGGTGCTGCTGGGTCTGACCAGGGGCAGTACTGGTGTGAGGGGAGGCTGGAGGCGAGAAAAGTGACATCACAGCGCAGCGACTCCATCACTGTTGCAGGTGAGTCTCAGGTAGGCTTTCAATTTGGATATGTCACATGCTCTATTGGACTGAGATCTGGGGACTGTGCATGTCATTGGAATAAAATTAAGTCATCATCTTGTTTGTGGAAGCAGCTAGAGGTGACGTGTGCATTGTGAAAAGCCGCATTACCTGCTGGAAGTATCCACTTGAATACAGGAAGACTGTAGTCATAAAGGGATGCACATGGTCAGATTCAATGCTTAAGTATGCTCCGGCACTCAAATGATGGTCAGTTATTATGGGGCCTAATGTGTGTCACAAAAACATTCCACACCATTATGTTATTGGCATTCTGATGAATTCAGCAGTGCTGGAGGCTATGCATAATTATACTAATTTTAATGAAACTCAACTTTTGCTCACACTATAGAGAATAAAAATATTTGGTTTATTATTTCACATATATAATTTATTTTGGGTGAAATGCTTAAAATTTTAATATTTATGAAATATTGTGCAGGACCACCTATAAAGTCAAAGAAATTTTATATTTCTGCCATAGATCTTTTTCCTTGCAGTTTATGCACAACTGTTTCCTCCTCAGTCACTCCTACATTCTGACAGAGGAAACTGTGATCCAGTCTGTCTCCTTTCCACAGCCCTGCCTAAAGCCACTCTGACTGTAGAGCCAAAATGGCACCCACTGTACAATGGAGAGACCGTCACCCTGAGGTGTGAGGTGGACTCCTACAGCAGCTGGACATATTCCTGGTACAAAGACCAGGCCCAGATGGCTGTGTCTCAGTCTGCTGGTCACAGTGTGACTGGTAACAGACTCACCATCCCTGGTGCTGCTGGGTCTGACCAGGGGCAGTACTGGTGTGAGGGGAGGCTGGAGGCGAGAAATGTGACATCACAGCGCAGCGACTCCATCACTCTGACTGTTGCAGGTGAGTCTCAGGTAGGCTTTCAAATTATATATAAAACTTTATCCTTAAAATATTTACATTACTTTCCATTCACTTACCATACATAGGAGCAACAAACAGTATAACAATTTATACTATGGCTTGGACAAATATTTAATTCCGATTGGTTGACAGCCATGTCAACCAATCGTTTTATTCGTGTTTGTGTATAGGCATGGCAATGTGGGTAATTTTGCCTCATTATGGTGTCAAATCACTACACGAATACTTTCAATTTGTTGACTTAGAAATCCTGAAATAATAGGAAACTTAACACCACGTTATTAAAAAGATAGATAAAACGTAGATAGAAAGCGTTTTTTTATCCAGAAAATATCTCAGTTTGAACACATTTCACATTTATGTGGTCAGGGGTGCAGCATTTATTAAGCTTGGAGATATTAAAGTATCGTAGTTATGTATATGAGAATATATGATACAGCTGACTGTCTTCCCACTATACCAGTTGCTAAATGCATCATGACTACTTGTGAACTTTGTTTTTCATTGTTTAATGTCTTTTGTCTTTTCTAATATTTTTGATGGCTGATAGTGAGACTACTCTGCATACATATGAAAAGAGAAACACTGGTTTATCATTACCAAAGAAACCATATTTAGTGACGTGGCAGATGTGTACATAATGGGGTTAGTTTTGTAATTAATAAAATGTCTTTAAAAATACCTTTTTATTTAAATTTTTCCATGCATTTTAGTTGTAGCCATAGTATAAGAGATATTAACCACTTCATGGATTCTGATTACCACCCTGTCACACCATATATTCTTGTATATGCACAGGTTTATATCCTCCATATATCCCTCATCTCTGTGTCTCTCCACAGGTAGACTGGTGTTTGGTCTGGGAGCTGCTCCTCTCCTGCTGGCCTCCATTATACTGTGTGTGAAATGGTGCAGGAAACCAGGTGATGTCATTTTTACAGGGGAACACATCTAAAAACAACGTGTGTTTCAGGTTTCAGGCTGCAACACTGTTCATTCTCACTCCCAGTTCTCTCCCTCTGTTGTGTTTATACATGTTTGTTGATGTGCAGGGTCGTCTAATGAAGCAGCTGTCAAGTACACTGAGGAGAATGTGAAAGTTGACTTATAAAACCATCACACAGAAGCTGGATCAGTGTGCTCATGTGGAATGAAGAACGTTTGAGAGCTCAGGATTATTTTTCAATGTGATGCTTCTCAGCTTGCAGGAGGGGAAATCCTGATTGGGGGTGCAGTTATGGGGACACTCAGTGAGTTTTGGGAATGAAGCAGTCGTGCCTTTAGAGTGCAGGATCTGTATAATATATCTGAGGTTCTGATTCACCAGAGCTGCACTTGTGATCTTTCTCTAATTTAGTCAACTTTGATTGCTGTATGTTTGTTTCAGGTCCTACGTTGAACTTTATATATTATGTAGTAAACTCGCTGCAAGCTTACATACTGCCTAAACAGTGGAGACTCTGCAACATGCTCAACATGCATTTCATGTGTCTGCTTGTATTAGTATTAAATTAAATGGACTTTTAAGTGTGTTCTTTTTGTTCCTTCTTTATTTTATTAACATAAGAAATAAATGAAAAAAATAAACGTGTAATGTAACCTCCCCAGCAGGTCTGTTATAGCATCTTCCACTGTGGTGAACAACACAATCTAATCCAAGAGTGAGAAGGAGAAACTGAGCAGGAATGGTGAGCTGAATGTGGAGAGAGCTGATTGTTTTTTTTAAATATTATTTTTATATAATTACTGTTAATACTTCTACTGTAATAACAATGTTACCAGTCATAACTTTCTTGTGTGCATTCTTTGTGGTGATGAATCGTGACAAATAAATATTAATAAATAAGTAGGCTAATGCTGGCATTTGTCTCTCTTGATGCTATATTATGCTGATTCCACCATATTATTTTGACTACATTCTCATTTTGATATTGCTTGTAATAGCGTATCGTCATTAAAAATGTTATTAGTTGTGGTATTTCTGTCTTTGCATGGTGGAGTTTTCGATGATAACTAAGAGTAATCACATATAAAAAATAAATAGGGCACCATAAATAAAAAATGAGAATAGCTGAATTTAATTTAATCTTAAAATATTGTTCAGCACCAATTGGTCAGGGCAATGAAGGGATAGGCTGTTGGCTTGGCAAGCGTTTTTGAGGAAGTAGACTACAAGTGATTTACATTACCGGCATTTAGCAGACACTGTTATCCAGAGCGACTAACTCAACTTTTACTTTGCATCTACTTTGGATCCATTTAAACAGCTGGACCTACACTGAAACAATGCAGGCTAGGTACCTTGCTCAAGGGTACAACGGCTGTGTCCTACACGGGAATCAAACCTGTGACCTTTGGGTTACAAGACCAGTTCTACTCATTATACTGTGCTATCGCTCATGCTAACATAATAGCAGTGTCTTTGGAAGTTCATCACATTTGCTGTCCTTTCTGAACCAATGTTGCTTTAAAGCAGTATCCGTTTAAATGCCTACATAAGGATCATACAGTTTTAAAGTGCCCTAAGGTTCTGTTGATGCGTGGTGCTCAATGGACAGCGGTCACTCCTGGTTCAGGGCTGATGTATAATGCTCGTGTACAGGAGACCTCTGGATTGAAACAGTGCTGCAGTCATTAATGCATGTTATGAAACATTTCTAATAGAAATCAATAAAATGTATACAACACAATAAACGTTGATATAATGCACTTAATTAATAACTTATAGAGATAACCTTTATTTTTTATAAGCTCCCTGACATGGAATGGACACCTAGCTGTTTACCTGACTATAAACACAAACATATGGACTTTCACATTTCTCCAGAGGAAGAAAGTGCTGCATCACACATGTGCTCTGGCGTATGCACACACTGTTATTTTCCTGCCATACACAGGGGGAAAGCTACAGAATGGTCATCAATACACAGGCATGTCATATTTCTTTGATTAATTTTTTTTTTCTAGAGGAGGTAAAGTACAAATATAGCAGATGCTGTGGCTCATTAGCTTCCCTTCATGAGCACGTGATTAGAGTACAAAAACCACGTGAGCGTCTCCAACCTGCAGCTCCGTCTGTATCTCGAGCAGAGAAGAGAGGAGCATGGCACTAAAATGCAGACGCACATGGTAACCGTTGCAGCTTCCTGCAGCTGTGTTTGGGTTAGGATACTCTGCGATTTCAGAGGAGATGGCAGCCGCTCTGAGAGCTTCTCAGTGTCACAGTTAAATGTGTAACTTTCGCAGCTTTCTTCAGGTCAGCGTAGTTCAGCTGGGCATGCGAGAGTGATGAAAATTTATATTGTAAGAAATCTGTCTCTGATGCAAATATGTCTGCTGGCCACACATTCCCTTGATCTTATCATTATCACAATGCAGTTGGTACAATAGTAGAATAGCGACCGGGAGTGAGAGATTGGGAACCATCCAAGCCAACAGACGTGCTAATTCAATCACAACAGGACAGCCAATACACTACGGCCTAATTGGTAAATGTTACAAAACTGACTATATCCTTCTTAGTATGTGTATTCAACACTCCTGATCAAAGCTTTTGTAGCCCTCCCACCATAATGCTCATTTACATAATATACATAGGTAATACTGAAACCTATGAAACTTCCACTAATACACTAAAATTCATGGGAGGAGCTGTGATGGGATGCACCAGTTTACTCTATGTCTATGTCTATGTCTAGGGATCTCACCTGGGAGACTGGGAGGCCTCAGGTAGCTTTAAAGATGTTAGTATGTAGCTATACTGCTTGTGCATAATGACTCCCATGCATAAACACTTTGACTCACGAGTCCCCACTTTGAGCACTCACACTCAAAGAACCAGTTATTTCATTAACCTAAAATGGTGCTCTACTTGTGCGTAACATTTGACTCCATGTAGGAGTCCAAGGAGTAAAACCACAATACCAAAATACACCAAATTATTATAATGGGCTTAATCAATTTCAAGAGAAAAATATGTAATAACACTATACACAGTCCAGAATATATCTTTAATTACAATAGTGGCATTTATTTAAAAAAACACCAAAGTGCCATCAACTTGACGCCATTCAAACTTAGGGCAGCCCATACACACTGCATGGCCCCTTTAACTGTCACAGTATTAAATGAAAGAAATGAAGTTTCTAACCAACTCTCCTCTTTTCTCTTACTGAACAACCTCCTAGACCCCCACCAGTCCGGCTTCAGACCTGGCCACTCGACAGAGACCGCACTCCTCTCGGTCAGTGAGTCGCTTCATGCCGCACAAGCAGCCTCCCATTCATCTGTCCTGATCCTCCTAGACCTTTCTGCTGCCTTCGACACAGTCAACCACCCCATCCTCCTGTCCTCCCTGGCAGCTATGGGGATCTGTGGCACAGCACTAGACTGGATCGAGTCCTACCTCTCCGGTCGCTCCTTCCAAGTCTCCTGGGCTGGTGCAGTATCGGAACCTCGCCCCCTTGCCACAGGAGTTCCCCAGGGCTCAGTCCTTGGTCCCCTCCTATTCTCCCTGTACACCTGATCTCTTGGTCCTGTAATCTCTGCCCATGGGTTGTCCTATCATTGTTATGCCGATGACACCCAACTCTTTCTCTCCTTCCCCCCCTCTGACACACAGGTCTCTGCTCGCATCTCTGCTTGCCTGAGGGACATCCAGAGCTGGATGGATAACCACCATCTTAAGCTGAACCCAGGTAAGACAGAGATGATCTTCATCCCTGCTCCATCCTCTAACCTCCTTGACTTTTCCATTTCCCTAGGGGACACCGTGGTGTCATCATCACCCACCGCAAAAAACCTCGGAGTGGTGATGGACAACAGACTGTCCCTCTCCCAGAACATCACGGCGGTGAGTCGAACGTGCAGGTTCTTCCTGTACAACATCCGGAGAATCCGCCCCTTCCTCACCACCTACGCAACCCAACTCCTGGTTCAAGCAATGGTCCTGTCCCGCCTGGACTACTGCAACTCGCTGCTGGCTGGTCTGCCAGCATCCGCCATCAGACCCCTGCAGCTCATCCAGAATGCTGCAGCGTGTCTGGTCTACAACCTCCCCAGACATTCCCATGTCACCCCCCTGCTCACTGACCTCCACTGGCTGCCTGTTATGGCTCGCATCAAATTTAAGACCTTGGTGCTTGCATACCAGGCAGCTAAGGGGTCAGCACCTGGATACATCCAGAGGATCATCAGACCCTACACACCAGCCAGACCTCTCCGTTCTGCCACCTCTAGACGCTTGGCACCTCCCCCTCTTTGTGTCTGTACTTCCCGCTCCCGTCTGCTGTCTGTCCTGGCCCCTCGCTGGTGGAATGACCTCCCCGTGGCGGTCAGAACAGCAGAGAATCTAACTACCTTCAAACGCAGACTAAAGACTCATCTCTTCAGGCTGCACCTCTCCCCACCCCTCCCTAGCCTATAGTTTAGCTCAATGTACCTAGTTAGGCTAATACGATCACATTAGTTTTTATTTGGCAGGATTGTTTGTCTGATTCTGATTAGGAAAATGTGATTTCAGTGCTAGTTTGTACTTGGCAGGATTGTTTGTTTGCTGAACAGGTTACTCTACAGGGTTGGAGTCCTGATCTATGTGGTCACTTCTGGCACTACGATCTTTACTTCACTCTAGTGTGTTTCTTTTGCACCTCTGCACCTTGAACTAATGCACTTGTTGTACGTCGCTCTGGATAAGAGCGTCTGCTAAATGCCTGTAATGTAATGTAATGTAACACGAAACCAAAATAACAAACTAAAGAAAATAACCCGGGGTTTTAGGCTGTTCGTGCACAGTTTGTCTTTATATGTTGGCACGCATGTTGGAGCTCATATGAATCCACACAAGAATTATGTTGAAGTTTACTGACACACAGGAAAACAAGTCACTGGCGATTCGAATGCATGTCCGACACAAACACACTCGTCCAGCCGCGTGCTGTCCTCTTCGTGTGGCTAGCTGCAGGTTAGCTAACCCGAAACAGTAAACACTTTGTCCAGAAAAAAATAAGAAAAACTGGAATTTACACCAAAACGTCCGCATCTTCTAATCCCATACCGCGACTTAATTCAATGACGATGGCGAAAACCGATCATTTCCAAAACGTGAATTCAACTCAATTTCACTAAACAGTTCAACGATCTCTCCTGCACCGTGCACCATCTGCTTCTCTCTTGAGTTCGAGTTTGCTCCTGCAACCCCTAATTCGTTCCCACTTGACCTCTTGTCGAACCCCCCATCACGCAGCATGATTGGACAACATGTATTTTAATCAGCACAGCAATAGGCGCCAGAGAGTTCACTAAAAGTTTAACTAGACCTTCACTCTCCGTGAACTTTCTAAAGTAGTTCTCGTTTTATCAGCTTCTATCACGTGAACCAATTATCTAAATCACACAGTTGCATAGGATAAACTGCAGCTAGCCCCACACGAATGGCACAGAAAAAAAACACTGGCCTCCCTGAACAACATTACCCCACCCAAATCCAAGAATTAATGAATTAATTAAAATACATTGCAAATATCAGATCAAATTGGCAAACATCTTCCAAGGGCACTACACTTTGAAAATAAATAAGAAGCAGCCTCTGGAAAGGTTCGTGGTTCAGTCGGACTCTGCTGAATCCAAAGTGTCATTTGTGCGTTTTGTCACTGCTGGTATTGGAAATAAACTTTGTACATTTTCATCACGTTCGAGAGACGTCCATTTTTCCTTACACTATTGCCAATTTCACCTCAGCTAACATGATCAATTTGTGAATAATATCTCTGTAAATAATATTCCATACCTCATTTAGCATTCAAATAGAGTTACATAATAAACTTCAGGGTTTTCTGACACCTTGAAAGTTGCAGAAAGAGTGCGGTTACAGTATGATTTCCGAGGCAGTTGACTCTTACTTTGCGAAGTTTCTGTTCATGACCAAAAGGCTCAATTTTGGTCAAACCAGACAATTGATTTACACAATTGCTCTCACTAAGGCCTTTGTTTGTGCAACATTTACAAAGATCCTGTTGGTATGACGGTGTGATTGTATGGTTGAATATGAGATTTGGGGGTCTCAAAAAGAAACTAAATTCAAACTGTGATCCTTGGGCTCTTCTTTGCCTCCCTCATCATCTTCCTCACTGGGTGGGGGTGTCATATGTCCAACTTTGCCGCTTCTTTTACAGGAAGGTTGCTGATATTTACAAATCCTTCAAGATGGAGTCTTGAAACACATTAGTCAATCCTCTTCCCAGACAACCCTCCCCCATTCCCAACTCAGTACCCCTCCCCCTTCTCTCTTTCTGCATCCTCTCCTCCTCTCTCTCTTTACCAAGTCTCTTGTTTCTGTTATCTCCTCTCATACTGTATCTTCCAGGTCACATCTCTAGTCTGTTCTGACCCCTGGTGGTGGAATGAGCTTCCGACTGCTGTCAGGACTGCAGAAACCCTACCCATCTTCCCACTGAAGTCAGGACAGCAGAAACCCTGCCCATCTTCCCACTGTAGTCAGGACAGCAGCAGCCCTGCCCATCTTCCCACTGCATTCAGGACAGCTGAAACCCTGCCCATCTTCCCACTGCAGTCAGGACAGCAGAAACCCTGCCCATCTTCCCACTGCATTCAGGACAGCTGAAACCCTGCCCATCTTCCCACTGCAGTCAGGACAGCAGAAGCCCTGCCCATCTTCCCACTGCAGTCAGGACAGCAGAAACCCTGCCCATCTTCCCACTGCAGTCAGGACTGCAGAAGCCCTGCCCATCTTCCTACTGCAGTCAGGACAGCTGAAACCCTGCCCATCTTCCCACTGCAGTCAGGACAGCAGAAACCCTGCCCATCTTCCCACTGCAGTCAGGACAGCAGAAACCCTGCCCATCTTCCCACTGCTTACTGAATTACGGCAAAATGTTATATTTTATTTTTAAATAACAAACAAGTATTCATGTATGAGTGCAAGTAGGCAATCTCAGCAACTTGTGGATCCCTCTATGACGCTTTTGACAACTCACAAACTGCATTGGGTCATAATTCCGAATTCGAATGTTCAAGGTTCTGCGCCGGTTTTATATTTAAACACGTTTCCAGAATCCAGCCGTTAGTTCATGAGTGCGCTTTTTTATATACAGATTGTGTTCATTTTTCCTCTGATCTAGTGAGTTTATAGGCTACATCTTAATTTTAAACACAGGCTGCAGTCAAAACAACCAAAATGCCATTTAATTGGCGTTGGCTGTTTTGAATTGCGCTGCTTAATTTCAAGCCACCGCAATTTGTCGTACATCCCAATCATCTACGTTGATATTGAGACATTACAGTGAGACATGAAAAAAACAAAAAAAACATTTAATCATCAATTTCACATGGTCTATTTTTTATATAAATGTATGGAATAAGATACAACAATAGTTTTACAGTAGTTCATTTTTATACATTTGTTGTATAGTTGATACAGAACCTCCAATCTCTGCACTGTGATTTGGGGAGTGTGATCTTGTCTCTGCAATGTGATTTGGGGAGTGTGATCTTGTCTCTGCAATGGGATTTGGGGAGTGTGATCTTGTCTCTGCAATGTTATTTTGTGCTTGTGATCTTATCTCTGCTGTGTGATTTGGAGAGTGATCTTGTCTCTGCACTGCGATTTGGTTTTGTGATTTTTTGTGATTCTGCTTTTTTCCCAGTGCTTCCGTTCCCCAGGACAGCCTCATTGCAGTACGGCCAACCGGATGACCAGTTCCTGATAGACCAGAGCATCGTACAGATAGGAAGTGTAAGCTACACTACACACCTGTGTCAAGCACATATATGAATATGATTATTCTGTAACATTGGGAAACTCCTGCTGTTCTCTGGGAATTATAAAGAAAATATATTTAAAGTGTAAAGTCAAATTGCAAAAGTTTGCACGTCATAACGAGTCTGCTGAAAATACATCTTTCGGTTTACTTAAAAATGGAAAGAATTGGAAAAGGTTTAATTAAGTTACCCAGGGACAGTCTTTAGCTCATGAATAGTCAAATCTATTCATGAGCTCATGAATGACTACAGTTAAAATGTGTGTACATAATTGAACTTCATTCAGTAATTCAGAAGCAGGTCCAGCCTCCAGGATTGGGGTCTCCCCCCATTTTGTTCTGACATTTTAATGGGTGGAGACCCCAATCCTGGAGGCTGGACCTGCTTCTGAATTACTGAATGAAGTTCAATTATGTATATTTACACAACCTGCCGTTCATTCGTTCATAAGTATCTGTTTTTATCTTCAGGAAATGGATTCTGCTAGTGAAAGCACCAGGAAAAGCATTGTGTTACTTCCTATAGAAACACCCAAAATGCACTTGGACATTGGCCCATTGCTGGATATCTGTCTTGCATCAGACCGCCCATCGACAGGTACCTGCTTCCTGCTACTGCTGTTAAGATGGCCATTCTTCAGAGGTGAGGAGAACATCCTGTCATGCGGTTATGTTGAAATCCCTAAAATGATCCTCATATTCTTTGTATTCAGGAGAGGCTTCTTTCAATCAAATCAATGAGATGAAGGACAGTGTCTCCTCACTGAAGTTCATCACCAGCATACTCCTTCAAGCTGAGCTGCACATTCGAGCATATTCAGAAACGGTAACATCTTTACTTTTTGCACTGTGCTATTTACTGTTGTGTGTTCAGGAATTCTCGTATAAGATAGGACTGCATGTGATCAGAAACACCAGCAAATGAACAACTCCAGTGACCTTTGACCTTTAACACTGATTGTTTCTGTTCAGATCATCAACATCTTGCCACAGAAATGGCAGCCAGGCTTTGTGTTCCATCAGACAGCAAGGATGGTCATGTCCATGACACCGGCTTTCAAAGTGCTCATGATTTTGGTCTTCCGATGAATTTTATCCACATGTAAAGTTTTTCCCAGAATTGTATGAATACTGCCCGATACTATCATATACTGTAGATGAGTGTGATTAATTTCAGTTACTTTCAGAATGTGAAGCTTCAATGGAATCTATGGCTGAAGTATTTCACTGCTGCTTGTGCAACAACTTATATTAGAAATGTGTATTTACACCATTTGACATTTCATAAAGGGAAGTGTCAGAGAGCTGCAAAGGAGATGCATGAATATGCGTGAAGAGAGAGATGCACTTGACTTGATGCTGGAGGAGAGAGAGAACAGAATAAAAAGTGCCGATCTGGAGCAGGAGGAATTTAAGAAGACATTTCAAGAGAAAGAGATGGCTCTACAGCAGTGAGTACCGAGCAAGACTGTTAAGGGAAACCAAATATGACATCTAAATAAGGTAACCATGGCAATGGGAGAGTGAGGCTTCATGAACTCCATTATAGGTGGGACTACCATGTGCTGTTAGTCATTGACATTGATATGAACCAATCTATCAAGTTTGGTCTCCATAGCAGACTACTTTGACTGGATCAATTGTATCAGCTGTTAATAACTCATAATAACATTACATTACATTACATTACAGGCATTTAGCAGACGCTCTTATCCAGAGCGACGTACAACAAGTGCATTAGTTCCAGGTGCAGAGGTACAAAAGAAACATACTAGAGCGAAATAAAGATCGTAGTGCCAGAAGTGACCACATAGATCAGGACTCCAACCCTGTAGAGTAACCTGTTCAGCAAACAAACAATCCTGCCAAGTACAAACTAGCACTGGTCACAATTTCCTGATCAGAATCAGACAATCCTGCCAAATAAAAACTAACGTGCTCGAATTAGCCTAACTAGGTACATTGAGCTAAACTATAGGCTAGGGAGGGGTGGGGAGAGGTGCAGCCTGAAGAGATGAGTCTTTAGTCTGCGTTTGAAGGTAGTTAGATTCTCTGCTGTTCTGACCGCCACGGGGAGGTCATTCCACCAGCGAGGGGCCAGGACAGACAGCAGACGGGAGCGGGAAGTACAGACACGAAGAGGGGGAGGTGCGAAGCGTCCAGAAGTGGCAGAACAGAGAGGTCTGGCTGGTGTGTAGGGTCTGATGATCCTCTGGATGTATCCAGGTGCTGACCCCTTAGCTGCCTGGTATGCAAGCACCAAGGTCTTAAATTTGATGCGAGCCATAACAGGCAGCCAGTGGAGGTCAGTGAGCAGGGGGGTGACATGGGAATGTCTGGGGAGGTTGTAGACCAGACGCGCTGCAGCATTCTGGATGAGCTGCAGGGGTCTGATGGCGGATGCTGGCAGACCAGCCAGCAGCGAGTTGCAGTAGTCCAGGCGGGACAGGACCATCGCTTGAACCAGGAGCTGGGTTGCGTAGGTGGTGAGGAAGGGGTTGTACAGGAAGAACCTGCACGTTCGACTCACCGCCGTGATGTTCTGGGAGAGGGACAGTCTGTTGTCCATCACCACTCCGAGGTTTTTTGCGGTGGGTGATGATGACACCACGGTGTCCCCTAGGGTAATGGAAAAGTCAAGGAGGTTAGAGGATGGAGCAGGGATGAAGATCATCTCTGTCTTACCTGGGTTCAGCTTAAGATGGTGGTTATCCATCCAGCTCTGGATGTCCCTCAGGCAAGCAGAGATGCGAGCAGAGACCTGTGTGTCAGAGGGGGGGAAGGAGAGAAAGAGTTGGGTGTCATCGGCATAACAATGATAGGACAACCCATGGGCAGAGATTACAGGACCAAGAGATCGGGTGTACAGGGAGAATAGAAGGGGACCAAGGACTGAGCCTTGGGGAACTCCTGTGGCAAGGGGGCGAGGTGCCGATACTGCACCAGCCCAGGAGACTTGGAAGGAGCGACCGGAGAGGTAGGACTCGATCCAGTCTAGTGCTGTGCCACAGATCCCCATAGCTGCCAGGGAGGACAGGAGGATGGGGTGGTTGACTGTGTCGAAGGCAGCAGAAAGGTCTAGGAGGATCAGGACAGATGAATGGGAGGCTGCTTGTGCGGCGTGAAGCGACTCACTGACCGAGAGGAGTGCGGTCTCTGTCGAGTGGCCAGGTCTGAAGCCGGACTGGTGGGGGTCTAGGAGGTTGTTCAGTAAGAGAAAAGAGGAGAGTTGGTTAGAAGCAGCTCGTTCAATGGTTTTGGATAAGAAAGGGAGGAGGGAAACAGGACGGTAGTTCTGGATGACGGAGGGATCCAGAGTGGGCTTTTTCAGTAGTGGGGTGATGTGGGCCAGCTTGAAGGAAGAGGGGAAACATAACTCCACCCATTTCGGGGCTTGTGTCTTATTCCAAGTACCAGTCATTGGAGAGAAAAGGGAATAATATTGATGCTAATTTTAGAAGTAACTGAATCTGAGTTAACAATGGACAGACACTTAACAGAAAGCTTAAATTGTATTTGAATGATGAAGCTTTTGATTATTTTTTAACGTGCTGGAATCCTGTACAGGATAGATGAGTGTCACATGGTGCACACCTCCATGTGCTGTGAACCGGTTTATAAAAAGCACACAAGTTACTGCTGGCTCCAGCACAGTGTAAGACTGAAGCTGGTGTGCTTCGTGCTGCAGGAAGCTGGGCCAGCTTGAGCAGGACTGGAGAGCAAAGCTGGAAATAGTGATGGAGGAGAGGAGCGAGCACGAGCAGCGTGTGAAGAAGGAGATCCAGGCTCTGCTCCTTAAGCTGTTTAAGACTGAGTGGCTGCACCAGACCCAGGTGAGCACATCCAGCGAGTACCAATGCTCCACTCTACCCTCTCTACAGATAGGGCTGTCTCCTATTATAGGATTGCATACCTATGTGTGGGACTTAGGAACACCTTTAATCTCCATGTTCTCATATTCCATTGCAGCTATGTGACTATGAGGTCAGGTACAGGGACTCACTAAAGCTTGTGTCTGAGCTGCAGCGTCAAATCGAGGAGCGTGAGGTGAGAGGCTGAAATGGAGGTCGGCAGGAAGATCCGTCTGTGTGTGTGTGTGTGTGTGTGCGCGCGTGTTCTGGCAATGAATACTTGCCTCACCTGTCAGATCTTTTGCTGACTGTCACTTGTCTTTCTCCAGGTTGCAGTTCTTCAGAACAAACGGGAGAAACTTGGTAAGAAGGACCCTATCAGTTGTTTTTTTAATTGGTATCTTAGATCATGGCAGAATATTAATTACCGCTCTTTTCCCTCATATTCAAAGCAACAGAAGCAAGCGATGTCCTTGAGCCGAAGAGACGGATGGCCATGTCTCAGGACAAACATCTGGAGCACCACATGAAGAAGGCCTCCTAGATTATTAGATGATTGTTTGTGCTGTTTAGAGACCCTTAAGGAGGCATTCACATCCATCTGGCCTCCTGTGGTTAAGACCACACCCACACCATGGCAGGCATATGAACCCCACACCTGTACAACACAATCAAAGCCCTTTACTGCTGAGACGGTTTACATTTCTGTTTAACAGACCGGAAGACTCTAAAGCATAGTTAATACATTTACTACATTTACCAAACTACTGAGATCAGTCCAAAAAATATCAAATAATTTTACGCTTTTACCCGAATCTCACTTCACACTCTATTGCCCCAATATCCAATTACCTATGTTCTCACCTTATCCCTTTTCAAGTTTCAGTTTAACAGGTTGGACAACTCTATAGTATATTATATACATTCACTACATTCAGTCCAAGAATTCTATATTTGCAACTCCTGCTATTAAAAATGAAAAACATCAAATAATCATTTGTTTCTCTTTTGGGGGTTAGTTGTACATGGCAACAAAAGTGAGTGACAGACTAGGTTCATTAAATGAAGAATTGAGTACACAAGGAAAGGCTTTGGGATGCTGTGTAATTCTCAACTGAGCATCAGTGCAGCCCTGCAGTTTCAGGAAGCACACACCCTGGTGGTTGGGTGGAGCGTTGCGATGATTGTCAGCCCATTCTAAAAGTAAAACAATGGTATGTGAGAACAGTTCTTCCTCACACATAGACACAGATGGGAAAGGAGATGTTTAGAGACGTTTGTGCAGCATGGCTGTGAGCTTCAGGTGCTCATTGGTCAGCGTCATGGCGGACGTCACATAAGCAATAAGAACAGGGCTGACCACACTCAGATCACACAGCTCCTGCAGAAGACTGACAACATGGAGGAGGAGAGGAACAGAGGAGGCTCCAGCAGCATGAGAGAGAGACATCAGAGACGATCCAGAGGGAAGTGGAAGAAGAGAAGAAATAAGAAGAGGAAAAGAACATAATAAAGGAGGGAGGGAAGAGGCAGGAGCTCCAGGGAGTGACACAGATGAGAAAAACAGCAGGAAGATTGGGTGATTTAAGCATAATGTCAGAGGAAAGGGAATATTCACACCGCATTTCTTCTCCAGAGCTGAACCTCTCCTGGTCAAAATCCCTGTTATGACACTACTTGGGGGCCTGGATGGATGACCTCGATCATCTACACCGCATTTTGATAAACACGGGCTGTTAATTTTCTCAGCTAATTTAATACCTCAGGCCATAATCTGTACAAACTCTGTGATTATTCGCTTTAACAGATTCCTATTTAGCCCATCTTTAACTGTTGATACCAGGCTAGTGTAAACCATTTTATCATCAATCTTTCAGTCTTCTTACTTTACTTGCTGTATATTGGGAGGCTCAGGCTTGCTCTAGCCGATTTTTTAAATTTGCTGTTTTGGCTGACCGTGAAACATGGCCTCTGCTGACCTCACCTGGTCACAGATAAGTACAGCATCAGCATTAACCCCCTGGAGGATATCTCACTCCGGTATTGAGAATTAAACATTAAAACAAAGAGAGGTTGGTATGAAGTTATTGTCTAAGTTACGTTTATTAATCACTGTTGTTCATTTGTTTATTTAGTGGCCTCCACTTGCTCTCATACCTTCTGTTTCTGTCTTGTAGGAGGGTGTAGTTAGAAGGCAAAAGCCACACATTTACACAGACAGTGGTGGAATGGTCATTGGTCACAAGTGTTTATCTCACCTGCAGGTCCAGGCTCCATGAACATCTGACCACCAGCACATCCCCTACATCTGAGAGGTTACGTAACACCTTCACTTCCCCACATACATTAATTCCCCAAGCTGTCACAACAAAAGAGAATTTAGTTCTCACTTGACTGTCTGATGAAATGACGATTTTTTAATTTTGAAACTGGATAAGGTGAGAACATAGGTAATTGTATATTGGGGGCAATAGAGTGTGAAGTGAGATTGGGGTAGTTGGAACAACATTCATATCCATTTAATCGGGCAATGGTAGATGCTGGCAGGTGAGTGTCTGTGCTGTGAAAGGCTTGCATATTTTCACCACTAGGTGTCAGTAAACTCCCACTAAATTCCCATTTCAGTGAATGTGGGGAAATGCCAGTCTTTCTCTGTGACATTACCAGACTTCTGTTCACCGGTTCTGCCTTTCAGCAGGTCAACAGAAATGCCACGATATAAACGAGTGTTTGTACGTCAGGAGTAGCGCTGTCTCCTAAATTTATTGGGCCGGAACTACGGGAGTAATGGGGGTTGGGCGCACATGTGGAATGCTGATGGCAGAACAGAATCATTTGTAGACTGCCAGAGAGGTGAGAGATCTCTGGTGTTCATTGAGAGAATTAGTTGAGCAGAACGGGTATAAAATTAAAGGTGCATGTAGGATCGGTGAGAAGAAAGAGATTCCCCCAGGGGGGTGGGACGGGGTGGAGATTCCTTGTGTGCCAGTTAATTTTATTTTGGTTTATTCTTGGTGGCCAGGTCTGTGTTGTGACTCGAGATACTTTTAACCTTTGCTACAGCACCTTTGTGTGGTGTCAGTGATGTGATTGGCTGTGCTTGTAACCTGGACGAGGGGCGGCAGACGGGGGGAGAAGCCATAGCCTGGAAGCCAGAGCGTACAGCGGTGTTGGCAAAATCACGGACCAGGCTGGAGGCGCTGTGGGAAGTTGGAACAGGAAGTGCAGCAGTTTCTTGAGAAGTCTTTAGTTTATTCAGAGCTCAGAGTGCAGTATAACTCCGCCCCCTCTATTTGCTCTTCAGTTTCCCACATAGTGGTCCTTAGCTATGACCTAACACAGCACTTCTTCTGCAGCCAATCAGCTCCCAAGCCTGGAGAAACAGACAGAACACAAATAATTCTGTGGCCAAGCAGCCATGAAGTCCGCATATGCAAGAAGGGTGGAGCCAGGTAGACTCTCTGAGCTGACGGAGCATGGTGGCCAGATGTTGGGCTTTGACTGGGCATTGTTGGGCATTGTTTTTGCAGAGGTCATTATAGTAGAATCTCTACTCTCCATCACCATGAGGGAATCCGTGGTGCCGGATAGTAGAACATTTTGTATAGTAGAGCGTACCCTAAAGATTAGGCAGGAGCCAAATTAGTGAAGTATTTATTTATTAATTTTTTTAAGAAACTCCATGTATTATTTTATTGCTCAAGGCCCCCACCTGCTGGCCAAATTATGTTACAATAGCTTCTATTTTCAAGTAAATGTCAGAGGGACATGCACTGGAACTTTAAAAGACCACAGACAAGCACCCCATGCTGTGTAAGTTTGTAAGCACACAGACTAGCACCTCAATCTTGTGTACGTTTTTTAGTGCACAGACAAGCATCCTCATCTTTTCAAATGAATTCAACCAGCATGCTGCTTGACTATTGAGTCTGACCAATCAGAGGAGCTGTCATGTTGTGATGGGACGGTACTCCTCACAAACTGAAGCCACCTTTCTGTGGACCACACTACAGCCTCTGGACAGCACAGTAGCCAATCACATACACCCAGGGCTTCACTCTAGCCAATTGTGAGCTGCCCTGCGGGACCAACATTCACAGTCAGCTCTGGCACAGTCATGTTTTTTAGACCATGCAGTGTTTCATTTCACAGAGGAGCAGTGCATTTAAGCAAGGTGCTGCCCTAAAGTCTCTCTAATACCCTGTGATAACGAGTGAAGTTCTGCACTTTTTCTTTGGTTTATAAAAAAGAAGAGAAGAAAACATGAAGCTGGTTTGCTGTGCAGGACCTACTTCCTTGTTTTTGCTCTCACAAACAAAACCCCCCAAAAGTGTCATAATGGTAGAGGGAAATTGGTTATTTTTGCTCTGTGCTTACGGTAAATGGATATGAATATGAGACAAAAGTACAGTCAGCTTTTAATATCATGGTATGGGTGTTACCATTTCACAGAAACTGCTGTCGTTGTGTTGAGTCCCCCTATTTTCAGCAGTGTAAAAGTAAAAAAAAAAAGCAGAAGTTCTTTCCTCCACCCTTTCAGCTTTCCATTGCTTTGGTTTTTATTTATTTATTTTTTGTCTGATCTGTTCATGAAACTGTTTCAAAACTCTTCAGGCTTGTCTTTGTATTTTTTGGCAAATTCTAATCTGGCCATTTGATTCTTGATGTTGCATTTTGCTGTTTAGTCTCTATAATTCTGCTCTCAGAGTCTTCTGCATTTGGCCGCTTGCTATATTTTTACCCCTGCCCTCTGGAGACTGCTGGTGACATCACTGAACGTAGTTTTAGGGTTCTCCTTCACAGCTCTTCACAGGATTCCTCTGTCATCAACTGCAGTACAACTCATACAGGTACTTAGAGTTGTACGTAGCCTACACAACTCACATACAAGTTTGGATAGTTTATTATCCGTTTGGCACTGAGAGTGCCTGTGGATTTTCTGGCTTCTGTTGTTGGTGGCTTTTTGTCAGTATACAGGAAATGTAAGAGTGACCTTCTGCAGATATATATTTAAATTTAGTTGATTTTAGTTACAGATAAGCGGATGGTAAAGCAGTGATGAAGTAGAAGGGTGGGAGCTTCTGTGAGAATTTTTTCACAACTTGTTGTTCACACAAGCAGATAAGAAAAGAATGCATTAGAGGTGCTGTACAGTATATATAATAGCCCAGGGGTTTCGTTTTTATTGCTCTTTTGATCACTGAAGTTGAAGCACTAACCTTCCTCTTGAATCATGCAGGCAAAGATAGGGGTCACATTGATCTGTGAGTACTACCGAATCAGTTTTTTAATGTAAAGGTTTTTAACAGACAAGTATATTTTTGTGGTGAAATTTGCATTTGATTGAAAATAAAAACAAGAACAACACATTTGTTTAATTATGCTTAAATAAATAAGAATTTGACCTCACTAATACTAAAATGCTCTACAGCATTTGGGCTGCATTAGAATTACCTGCGTTATGGGAAAAGAAGAAAAGTATGAGTGAAGAAGTATGCTTTTGCTTCAGAAGATAACATATCTTGAATGATCACTAACAATATTTTGTGCAAGAAGAAATACAATCTTATTTATTTATTATTCGAAAGAAACATTGGACAGTTAGTAACTGCCCAAGAATTAGCTTGATAACCAAATTTCATCAGTAGTCTCTTGGCAGGTGTGAAAATGCGAAAATTTACAAAAAATATGTACAAGCAGCAATTTGCAAATATAATAAAAAGGTTGGTGTGCATCAATACACTCTACCAGTAAAATAAAAAATATAAATAATCGCAAAAGGTACCAATGTAGCACATTGTGCTACAAATAAAATAATAAAACAAAAATTTACATGATAAAAGGTAAAACAATTGTACTCAATAATATAACAGTGGTGATATGTAACTGGCTTTTAAACCAGAACTTTCAGTGTATTTTTGCACAGAACATGTAAAGGCTTCAAATATGTTCACACAAACAGATATATGCTCCATTCAAACTGATCATTGCCGAACTCGAACACTGACTGGTGGATCTGAGTTTACCCAACTTCCAAAGTACAGCATGAATGACATCTTGAAATAAAACAGTAATGATTGGGATGTATTTAGACTTTATTTGGAACATATTTATGGTTTTATATTTTTCTTGCTCTTATTGCATTTCTTTGGTCATTTCGATGATGATGTCAATGATTCCTGTTTTGTTCGTTTTCTTAACAGTGGTGAGTCTAATGACAAGACTGGGTGAGTGTTACTAGATTTTAAAACATACCCCACCTTCTGTTTCCTGATAATTTATCTGAGAAAAATCTTATTCAGACAGTTTAGAGAAACTTATGATTGATAACAGAATGCCATGCTGCACAATAAGACTGTCTCACAGCATTATGATGTGATTAATGTGACTGCATATGTGGACGGTAATGTAGAAATATTATTCTGTGAGACTCGAGGCATGTCCTACAGTAGGGGGTGATACAGAGATCACAACCAGAAGCAGTTCTTTACTGTTCAAAACTAATGAAGCCACAGTACTAATCAGGACACTATAAACATGTCATGAGTATTTAAACACATGTACTGACGTAGTGCATGCACTGTTTGTACAGGGAGTCCGAAGGATGTACTGACTCTGCAGCCTAACTGGCCCCTGTTCTTCACTGGAGAGACCGTAAGTCTCAGGTGTTTGGGACAGCCATACAGACATCATGGATTCACATGGTACAGAATTAATTCAAATAGTCGTGAGATAAAGCACGCATCCCAGGATAACATCTACACCATCGCACCTGTTACTGAAGCCCACAGTGGTGTATACACGTGTGCTGCTGAATCCATGAGTGATCCTGTCAGACTGAACGTGTCAGGTGAGTCAAAACTGGTCAGCAGCTGAACACTGGTGGTCTCACTCGTCCCACAGAGAGACCATATTTAACACATTTATTCAATCTTCCCCAGTGCACATTGTGCTTCCCGTACCAGTTCATTTACTACAGGCAAATATAAAATTAACTTATTTTCACTAAAATGGGCTGGGTATACCAGCAATTGAGTTGAGTTTCTACATGTCACACTGTTTGTATTGTTAATATTTAAGCTTCTGTATGTTCAAATCCATTGAATGTAGCCTTTTCTATCTGTTATGACAATGAGAGAACCTGAGATAGTCACATGCTTTCACAGTACATGGATAAGCGAACCATGTTCTACTGTATCACAGATTAAAGCCAGTTTGCACTGTATGTTTGATGATGCCATTATTAGGAACCTGGGGGAGAGATTCAGTCTGTTCTCTCTGTTATAGAGACACCCCCACCTGTCCTGACTGTCTCTCCACACAGGCAGTTACATGCGGGAGAACATGTCAGTCTCTTTTGTAAGGTTACAGTGACTTCAGCTGGCTGGGAATATTACTGGTAAAAAGAAACTGGATCACATGACATTGCCCATATTTCCAGAACATCTAAAGGCTCATCTAAATCCTCAGTGCTGCTGCTCTTACACACACAGGGGGGAGACCCAGTCTGGTATAGTATAGTTACCCCACAGAGTATAGTTACCCCACTCACATACACATATCATGTGAGTGCTGATTGGTACACAGAATACAGTTACCCTACCCACATACAGGTAGCAGGTGAGTGCTGATTGGTATATAGAGTACAGTTACCCCACTCCCATAGAGGTATCAGTTGAGTGCTGACAGGCATTATTCAGTGTGCAAAATTGGCACATTCCCATAATGCACTAGGTCCAACTGCTGTGATGATTCTGGGGTTCTGATCCTTAGTTTAATTCTTGTACCATTACGATCAGGATGAGAGCTTTTTCATTTCTAATTTTTGAATATCTTCTCTTAATATCATTGAAAATAGGAATGCAGCTACCCTAGTTTTTGTCCTTCATTTAGGGTGATTTGTTTTTTCCATAGTCATAAAAATACTGGCATGACAACAGAACTGTGACCCAGTCTGTCTGTTTCTACAGCACTGCCTAAAGCCACTCTGACGGTAGAGCCAAAATGGCGCCCACTGTACAATGGAGAGACAGTCACCCTGAGGTGTGAGGTGGACTCCTACAGCAACTGGACCTATTCCTGGTACAAAGACCAGGCCCAGATGGCTGTGTCTCAGACTGCTGGTCACAGTGTAACTGGTAACAGACTAACCATCCCTGGTGCTGCTGGGTCTGAGCAGAGGCAGTACTGGTGTGAGGGGAGGCTGGAGGGGAGAAAAGTGACATCACAGCGCAGCGACTCCATCATTCTGACTCTTGCAGGTGAGTCTCAGGTACGCTTTCAATTTGGATATGTCACATGCTCTATTGGATTGAGATCTGGGGACTGTGCAGGTCATTGGAGTAAAATGAAGTCGCTGTCTTGTTTGTGGAACCAGCTGCAGGTGACGTGTGCTTTGTGACATGACACATTACCTGCTGGAAGTATCAACTTGATAAAAGGTAGACTGTGGTCATAACGGGATGCACATGGTCCGCTACAATGCTTAATTATGTTCTGGCACTCAACTGATGGTCAGTTGGTATTAAGGGGCCTAATGTGTGTCACAAAAACACACCATTACACTACCACTACCAGCCGTTACTGCTGACACAAAGCAGGATGGGATTTATATGCAGTATGGATTCATCCTGTTTTGTCAATTTGACCCTACCATCTATGTATGTGTGGTAGCAGACATTGAGATTCGTCAGACCAGACATTTATCCATTCTTTAATTGTTTAGTTTTGGGTTGTGTATTCAGAGATGTCCTTCTGCGCAGCACTGTTGTAAATAGCTGTTATTTGACCATTTGTGGCCTTTCTGCTAGCTTGAATGAGTCTGCCCATTCTTCTCCTACACTCTCATTAATAAGGTATTTTCACCCATAGAACTGCTACGCACAGGATTTCATTGTATATTGCACCACTCTCTGTAAATTTCAGACATGTTATTGGGATTCTAACGAATTCAGCAGTGCTAGAGGCTTTGTATAAGTATCCTAATTTCAATACTATTCAACTTATGCTCACAACATAGAGAATAAAAATATTCTGTGAATGATTTCACATATATAATTTTCTTTTGAAGTTATGCTTCAAATATTTATATTTTATGAAATATTGCCCAGGACCACCTATTGATTCAAAGATAATTAATCTTTCTGCCATGGTTCTTTTTCCCCTGCATTATATACACAACTGTTTCCTCCTCAGTCACTTGTACATTCTGACAGAAGAAACTGTGACCCAGTCTGTCTCCTTTCCACAGCCCTGCCAAAAGCCACTCTGACTGTAGAGCCAAAATGGCGCCCACTGTACAATGGAGAGACCGTCACCCTGAGGTGTGAGGTGGACTCCTACAGCAACTGGACATATTCCTGGTACAAAGACCAGGCCCAGATGGCTGTGTCTCAGACTGCTGGTCACAGTGTAACTGGTAACAGACTCACCACCCCTGGTGCTGCTGGGTCTGACCAGGGGCAGTACTGGTGTGAGGGGAGGCTGGAGGAGAGAAAAGTGACATCACAGCGCAGCGACTCCATAAATCTGACTGTTGCAGGTGAGTCTCAGGTACGCTTTATATTTGGATCTGTCACATGCTCTATTGGATTCAGATCTGGGGACTGTGGAGGTCATTGGATTAAAATGAAGTCGCCGTCTTGTTTGCGGAACCAGCTGCAGGTGACGTGTGCTTTGTGACAAGGCACGTTACCTGCTGGAAGTATCAACTTGATAAAAGGTAGACTGTGGTCATAAAGGGATGCACATGGTCCGCTACAATGCTTAAGCATGTTCTGGCACTCAATTGATGCTCAGTTGGTATTAAGGGGCCTAATGTGTGTGCCACAAAAACATTGCCCACACCATTATACTACCACTAACAGCTGTTACTGCTGACAGAAGGAAGGATGGGATTTTTATGCAGTATGGATTCATCCTGTTTTGTCAAATTCAGACCCTACCATCTACGTATGTGTCGTAGCAGAAATTGAGATTCGTCAGACCAGACATTTATCCATTCTTCAATTGTTTCGTTTTGGTTTGTGTATTCAGCGATGTCCTTCTGCGCAGCACTGTTGTAAATAGCTGTTATTTGACCATTTGTGGCCTTTCTGACTAGCTTGAATGAGTCTGCCCATTCTACTCCGACGCTCTCATTAATAAGGTGTTTTCACCCACAGAACTGCTACTCACTGCATTTCATTGTTTATTGCACCGCTATCGTTAAATTTCAAATATGTTATTGGGATTCTTATGAATTCAGCAGTGCTAGAGGCTTTGTATAATTATCCTATTTTCAATGATATTCAACTTATACTCACGCTATAGAGAATAAAAATATTCTGTGAATGATTTCACATATATAATTTACTTTTGAAGTTATGCTTCAAACATTTATATTTTATGAAATATTGCGCAGGACCACCTATTGATTCAAAGATAATTAATCTTTCTGCCATGGTTCTTTTTCTCTTGCATTTTATACACAACTGTTTCCTCCTCAGTCACTTCTACATTCTGACAGAAGAAACTGTGACCCAGTCTGTCTCCTTTCCACAGCCCTGCCTAAAGCCACTCTGACTGTAGAGCCAAAATGGCGCCAACTGTACAATGGAGAGACCGTCACCCTGAGTTGTGAGGTGGACTCCTACAGCAACTGGATATATTCCTGGTACAAAGACCAGACCCAGATGGCTGTGTCTCAGACTGCTGGTCACAGTGTAACTGGTAACAGACTCACCATCCCTGGTGCTGCTGGGTCTGAGCAGAGGCAGTACTGGTGTGAGGGGAGGCTGGAGGGGAGAAAAGTGACATCACAGCCCAGCGACTCCATCAAACTGACTGTTGCAGGTGAGTCTCAGGTACGCTTTCAATTTGGATATGTCACATGCTCTATTGGATTCAGATCTGGGGACTGTGCAGGTCATTGGAGTAAAATGAAGTTGCCGTCTTGTTTGTGGAACTAGCTAGAGGTGACGTGTGCTTTGTGACATGGCGCATTACCTGCTGGATGTATCAACTCGAAAAAAGGTAGACTGTGGTCATAAAGGGATGCACATGGTCCGCTACAATGCTTAAGTATGTTCTGGCACTCAATTGATGCTCAGTTGGTATTAAGGGGTCTAATGTGTGTGCCACAAACACATTGCCCACACCATTATACTACCACTAACAGCTGTTACTGCTGACAGAAAGAAGGATGGGATTTTTATGCAGTATGGATTCATCCTGTTTTGTCCAATTCAGACCCTACCATCTACGTATGTGTCGTAGCAGAAATTGAAATTCGTCAGACCAGACATTTATCCATTCTTCATTTGTTTAGTTTTGGTTTGTGTATTCAGCAATGTCCTTCTGCGCAGCACTGTTGTAAATAGCTGTTATTTGACCATTTGTGGCCTTTCTGCTAGCTTGAATGAGTCTGCCCATTCTACTCCGACGCTCTCATTAATAAGGTATTTTCACCCACAGAACTGCTACTCATTGGATTTCATTGTTTATTGCACCGCTATCTGTAAATTTCAAATATGTTATTGGGATTCTTATGAATTCAGCAGTGCTAGAGGCTTTGTATAATTATCCTATTTTCAATGATATTCAACTTATACTCACACTATAGAGAATAAAAATATTCTGTGAATGATTTCACATATATAATTTACTTTTGAAGTTATGCTTCAAATATTTATATTTTATGAAATATTGCGCAGGACCACCTATTGATTCAAAGATAATTAATCTTTCTGCCATGGTTCTTTTTCCCTTGCATTTTATACACAACTGTTTCCTCCTCAGTCACTTCTACATTCTGACAGAAGAAACTGTGACCCAGTCTGTCTCCTTTCCACAGCCCTGCCTAAAGCCACTCTGACTGTAGAGCCAAAATGGCGCCCACTATACAATGGAGAGACCGTCACCCTGAGGTGTGAGGTGGAATCCTACAGCAACTGGATATATTCCTGGTACAAAGACCAGACCCAGATGGCTGTGTCTCAGACTGCTGGTTACAGTGTAACTGGTAACAGACTCACCATCCCTGGTGCTGCTGGGTCTGACCAGGGGCAGTACTGGTGTGAGGGGAGGCTGGAGGGGAGAAAAGTGACATCACAGCCCAGCGACTCCATCAATCTGACTGTTGCAGGTGAGTCTCAGGTACGCTTTATATTTGGATATGCCACATGCTCTGTTGAATTCAGATCTGGGGACTGTGCAGGTCATTGGAGTAAAATGAAGTCGCCGTCTTGTTTGTGGAACTAGCTAGAGGTGACGTGTGCTTTGTGACATGACGCATTACCTGCTGGATGTATCAACTCGAAAAAAGGTAGACTGTGGTCATAAAGGGATGCACATGGTCCGCTACAATGCTTAAGTATGTTCTGGCACTCAATTGATGCTCAGTTGGTATTAAGGGGTCTAATGTGTGTGCCACAAACACATTGCCCACACCATTATACTACCACTAACAGCTGTTACTGCTGACAGAAAGAAGGATGGGATTTTTATGCAGTATGGATTCATCCTGTTTTGTCAAATTCAGACCCTACCATCTACGTATGTGTCGTAGCAGAAATTGAGATTCGTCAGACCAGACATTTATCCATTCTTCAATTGTTTAGTTTTGGTTTGTGTATTCAGCAATGTCCTTCTGCGCAGCACTGTTGTAAATAGCTGTTATTTGACCATTTGTGGCCTTTCTGCTAGCTTGAATGAGTCTGCCCATTCTACTCCGACGCTCTCATTAATAAGGTGTTTTCACCCACAGAACTGCTACTCACTGCATTTCATTGTTTATTGCACCACTCTCTGTAAATTTCAGACATGTTATTGGGATTCTTATGAATTCAGCAGTGCTAGAGGCTTTATATAATTATCCTAATTTCAATGATATTCAATTAATACTCACACTATAGAGAATAAAAATATTCTGTGAATGATTTCACATATATATTTTACTTTTGAAGTTATGCTTCGAATATTTATATTTTATGAAATATTGCGCAGGACCATCTATTGATTCAAAGATAATTAATCTTTCTGCCATGGTTCTTTTTCCCTTGCATTTTATACACAACTGTTTCCTCCTCAGTCACTTCTACATTCTGACAGAAGAAACTGTGACCCAGTCTGTCTCCTTTCCACAGCCCTGCCTAAAGCCACTCTGACTGTAGAGCCAAAATGGCGCCCACTGTACAATGGAGAGACCGTCACCCTGAGGTGTGAGGTGGAATCCTACAGCAACTGGACATATTCCTGGTACAAAGACCAGGCCCAGATGGCTGTGTCTCAGACTGCTGGTCACAGTGTAACTGGTAACAGACTCACCATCCCTGGTGCTGCTGGGTCTGACCAGGGGCAGTACTGGTGTGAGGGGAGGATGGAGGGGAGAAATGTGACATCACAGCCCAGCGACTCCATCAATCTGACTGTTGCAGGTGAGTCTCAGGTACGCTGTCAATTTGGATATGTCACATGTTCTATTGGATTCAGATCTGGGGACTGTGCAGGTCATTGGAGTAAAATGAAGTCGCCGTCTTGTTTGTGGAACCAGCTAGAAGTGACGTGTGCTTTGTGACAAGGCACATTACCTGCTGGATGTATCAACTCGAAAAAAGGTAGACTGTGGTCATAAAGGGATGCACATGGTCCGCTACAATGCGTAAGTATGTTTTGGCACTCAATTGATGCTCAGTTGGTATTAAGGGGCCTAATGTGTGTGCCACAAACACATTGCCCACACCATTATACTACCACTAACAGCTGTTACTGCTGACAGAAGGAAGGATGGGATTTTTATGCAGTATGGATTCATCCTGTTTTGTCAAATTCAGACCCTACCATCAACGTATGTGTCGTAGCAGAAATTGAGATTCGTCAGACCAGACATTTATCTATTCTTCAATTGTTTAGTTTTGGGTTGTGTATTCAGAGATGTCCTTCTGCGCAGCACTGTTGTAAATAGCTGTTATTTCACCATTTGTGGCCTTCCTGCTAGCTTGAATGAGTCTGCCCATTCTACTCCGACGCTCTCATTAATAAGGTGTTTTCACCCACAGAACTTCCACTTGCTGGATCTTTTTGTTTATTGCACCACTCTCTGTAAATTGCATACATGTTTTTGGGATTCTGATGAATTCAGCAGTGCTAGAGGCTTTGTATAATTATCCTAATTTCAATGATATTCAACTCATGCTCACACTATAGAGAATAAAAATATTCTGTGAATGATTTCACATATAGAATTTACTTTTGAAGTTATGCTTCAAATTTTTATATTTTATTAAATATTGCGCAGGACCACCTATTGATTCAAAGATAATTAATCTTTTTGACATGGTCCTTTTTCCCTTGCATTTTATACACAACTGTTTCCTCCTCAGTCAAAACTGTGACCCAGTCTGTCTCCTTTCCACAGCCCTGTCTAATGCCACTCTGACTGTAGAGCCAAAATGGCGCCCACTGTACAATGGAGAGACCGTCACTCTGAGGTGTGAGGTGGAATCCTACAGCAACTGGATATATTCCTGGTACAAAGACCAGCCGCACTTGGCTGTGTCTCAGACTGCTGGTTACAATGTAACTGGTAACAGACTCACCATCCCTGGTGCTGTTGGGTCTGACCAGGGGCAGTACTGGTGTGAGGGGAGGCTGGAGGGGAGAAAAGTGACATCACAGCGCAGCAACTCCATCAAACTGACTGTTGCAGGTGAGTCTCAGGTACACTTTCAATTTGGATATGTCACATGCTCTATTGGATTCAGATCTGGGGACTGTGCATGTCACTGGAGTAAAATGAAGTCATCATCTTGTTAGTGGAACCAACTAGAGGAGATGTGTGCTTTGTGAAAAGACGCATTACCTGCTGGAAGTATCCACTTGAAAACAGGTACACTGTAGTCATAAAGGGATGCTCATGGTCAGAATAAATGCTTAAGTATGCTCCGGCACGCAAATGATGGTCAGTTATTATGGGGCCTAATGTGTGTCACAATAACATTCCACACCATTGTGTTATTGGCATTCTGATGAATTCAGCAGTGCTGGAGGCTTTGTATAATTATCCTAATTTCAATGAAACTCAACTCATGCTCACACTATAGAGAATAAAAATATTTGGTTTACAATTTCACATATATAATTTATTTTGGGTGAAATGCTTAAAATTTTAATATCTATGGAATTTTGTGCAGGACCACCTACAGAGTCAAAGAAAATTTATATTTCTGCCATAGTTATTTTTCCTTGCAGTTTATGCACAACTGTTTCCTCCTCAGTCATCTCTAAATTCTGACAGAAGATACTGTGACCCAGTCTGTCTCCTTTCCACAGCCCTGCCTAAGGCCTCTCTGACAGTAGAGCCAAAATGGCGCCCACTGTACAATGGAGAGACCGTCACACTGAGGTGTGAGGTGGACTCCTACAGCAACTGGACATATTTCTGGTACAGAGACCATAATCAGACAGCCACATCTCTCACTAAAGAGTACAGTGTAAACATCACTGGTGCTGCCGGGTCTCACCAGAGGCAGTACTGGTGTGAGGGGAGGCTGGAGGGGAGAAATGTGACATCACAGCGCAGCGACTCCATCACTCTGACTGCAGGTAATTGAGCCATTCAGTGGCGTCATTAAGGAAGTCTTGTGTCATATCCTACAACTTTAATTGAACAGCAAAGTAGTGTATACAGGTTTATGCTGTTTAATAAATTTATACTGCCAATACCATATATGTGTTTTTAATGTGTGCATGTGTGTATGAGTGGTTGTGTTGGGGGGGGGGAGTTCTAGTCATATGCTAAAAATGCAAATATTCTTCGCCAGCACTGACAGACTATGAGGCACAGAGAGGAGGCAGAGTTACAGGACATTCTCGCTCCTTTTTCTTATTAATTAGGCGCACCAGTGATTCTGCGCATCGTTCTTGGAGTTGGATTCTGTCTGATTGTTTTAGCCCTGATTTTCATTCTCTTCCAGAAACACCGCAGGAACAAAGGTGAGATTGTCATGCTGCCTAACTGAACTTTTCAGATGAATTTGTTTATTAATCTGTGCCTACAATGTGTGTGTGTGTACAGTACATACATATAGATAGGTTTATTTTTGATGTATCTTTAAATACATACAGTCCCCAGGGATGTTTATAATGGACAGAGCCGAAGTGCTCACCTGCTTACATCCGGCTGTGACACGCTGTGCCCGAGAACCACCCAGTTTTTCATTAGCACACCCGAAAAAACAAAGGTTCATACTCTCCGCCCCTCCCCTCCCTCCTCTTGCCCTCAGCCCACGGTACACCTGTAATTGGATCTCTAGATCCGCTACTAGTGCTAACCCCCTTCTTACTCACCTCTCTCTTGGTGTCTGTCTGCTCTACAGGTTTACCATGCCTGGCCTGGTCCCGCTCAGAGTAAGTCACGGCCATACGTGAGCTACCATTAGCACAGGAACACCTACCATTTTATACCCTGATTCAAATGACCCTTTCTTTCTTTCTCATCCTCCAACTATCATATTGCTCTTTCACTCTCTCTGTACCTTATCCTCTCTCTCTGTCTCTCTCTCTCTCTCTCTCTGTCTCTCTGTCCTCTCTCTAGTTCCTCAGTGCACACTCAGGCCAGTGCAGCTGTAGGGACCCAGCCCTACCCTGTGGATCAGGCAACAGGTCAGTTTATGGATGGTGATTCTGTCCCGTTTCACTGAGGGGGGCATTAGATACTCAAAGACAGTGAAAGCACTGTCTCTCTTTCCCTGTCCAAAGCAATGGAGTTTACCATGTGAAAATCTGGGCACCTGTAACAGTCAGGCAGAGTGCCTGAATGTGTTCCACTCTTTATCTCTCTCCCCCAATACATCTCTCTGCTTTTTCTCTCTTTTCTTCTTTTCTCTCTTCTCTCCCCTCTTCTCTCTACTTCCCTTCTTTTCTTCTCTTCTCTTCTCTTCTCTCCTCTCATCTCCTCTTCTCTCCTCTTCTCTCTTCGTCTCTTCCCCTTTCAGGTTTGAGCCAGGCTGCTGGACCCAGCTGTGAGCCCCTGTATTCTCAGGCCAATGTGACCAATCAGAAGAAGAAAAGGAAAGGTGAGTCATCGCTCTGCCCTAGACCTGTTGCTCTGTGAGAACAGGGAGACACACTTAGAGACCAGTACACGAGTGAAAATACTTAAAAATCGCCTCAGATCCTCACAGGAATAATAAATATATAAAATATCCGATACATGCTGAATGTTGGGCATTCTCTTGATAACAAGAATGAAGAATGCGTTTTACACTGGGATATCGATTTATTGCTACAGCATTAGAAGTTAGTTCTAAAAAATACAGAATTGTGTTGCTGTTATTCAAGCATCCTGGAATTGTTGCATCTGAATGAAGTGGAGAAGAATTGCAGGGGACAAGAACATATTTCCATTTTCAAGCATTAGAAATCACAGTCACTCATTAAATAATAATGCCATTGGTTTGAGTGTGGGGCACAGATGCAGTCTTTTCTCTCTGACAGGCATGAGTTAAATCGGTAAAAGGTTTTCACTTTCTATGGGTTCTGAAGCCCCTTTATGCATGCTGGCTTTCACTCCTGCCAATCTCTCGATCATTGAATTTAAAATGTGTTTAAATCCTCCTATAGTTTAATCATTAAAGTCATATCTACACATTTGGGCTCATTTGACTTTGTTTTGAAGACCACAATTGGTTTAGTGTCTGCGACACAATGTGGCCGGCAGGCTAGTTTAATGGTTTGAGCACTCGCCCTGTAACCCAAAGGCTACGGGTTCGATTCTCAAATTGTTCATGTCTGCTATGCCCTTGAATTAGGTGTTTCAACTGAATTTCTCCTGTAGTATTCCAGTTCTGTCAAAAAGAAAATAATAATATTTACTTGTGTTACTGAATGTGTCAAAGATAAAACTTTACTCTTCCTCATTCGCTCGATTGCTTTCTCAGAAGCTGGAGGCCATGAGGATGTGGTTTGCTCAGTTCTGGGCCTGCAAGACCAGAAGAACACTCCCAGTAAAACCTTATTTTATCTCTCTGCTTATTGAAAACAGAATAATGCATTTTTAGCTTATATTCCTACGAAATGCATATATTTTTTAAAATTTTATCAGTGCATTCTCTCTCTCTCTATCTCAATCTCTGACGTCCAAGAAGCTGAAGGTTGTGACAATGTTGTTTATTCAATCGTGGCCTTGGAGGACCAGAAGAAAAAGAAGCGGAAGGAGAAGAACACTCAGAGTAAGAACAAGGCACCTGCTAAATGCCTGTAATGTTAAAAGAACAGGTTTTCATGGTGTTATTCCTGGAGGATTGATTTTTGCCTCCATAGGGCCGGCAGGGTAGCGTAATGTGTAAGACACTGACCTTATGACTCTGTGGTTGTAGGTTTGAGCTATGCCCTCGTGCAAACTAATTAATCTGAGTTGCATCAGTAAAATGCCAGTTGTGGGTAAATTGAGTTAAGTCATTCTACCAAAGAGCATCCTCCAAATGGCCTGAATGTAATGCAACGGCATTTTCATAAATTTTTTTGGTGGCAGTGAGGTCAAAAATTTTAAGGAACTGGGCTTTGCTATATTGGAATAAATGAGACAGATCGCTGGCTGCAGGCTGCTCAGTCTTATGTTCACATTTCTGCTGTAAAACACCCCACCCCAACGCCCATGAAGCAGATGCTCTGTGATTTACGACATTCAACAGTCACTAGAGATATCAGACAGTACAGGGAATGCTCACTGCATTCGATTAACAAGCACTGGGTATACAACTGAACCAGATATCCTACAAACTGATGTGACAGGCTTTCAGTTGAAAGGCTGTGGTTTTGACTCCCAGCTTGTGCAAGGTGCTTGAACTTTAGTGAAATTATCCAGCTGTACAAATGGATTAAACAGAAAAAACTGCTCTGCGTAAGAGAGGCTACTGAATGCCTGTTAATTACTTTACATTACAGGCATTTAGCAGTCACTCTTATACAGAGACTTACACTCAATGTATTGTGTTAATGCACTGTGTTAATGTACTGTGTGAATGCACTGTGTTAATGTACTGCGTTAATGTACTGTGTAAATGCACTGTGTTAATGTACTGTGTTAATGTACTGCCTTAATGTACTGTGTAAATGCACTGTGTTAATGTACTGTGTTAATGCACTGTGTTAATGCACTGTCTTAATGTACTGTGTGAATGCACTGTGTTAATGTACTGCGTTAATGTACTGTGTGAATGCACTGCGTTAATGTACTGTGTGAATGCACTGTGTTAATGTACTGCGTTAATGTACTGTGTGAATGCACTATGTTAATGTACTGTGTTAATGCGCTATGTTAATGCACTGTATTAATGTACTGTGTTAATGCACTGTGTTAATATACTGTGACAGTAGAATGCCCTGTGTGGGAATCCACATACAGACCTTCTTTGATGTATGAGTAATGAATAATTCAAATTTTCAAGTTAAACGCCTGTCTCTTTTACTCACTTGATAAATTTCACAGAAGCTGGAGGTTGTGAGGATGTGGTTTACTCAACTGTGAACCAGAAGAGGATGAAGAAGAACACAGATAGTGAGAGAAGATTGTCTACTTGTTCTGTGAACGTAAAAATAGTGTATTGTAGCTTATATGCTATGAAATTATTTTTTGTGATTTTGAAAGTGTATTCATGAAGGCATAAATGCTCATTTCTCTCTTTCTCTCTCTGTATCTGTCTCTCTCTCTGTCTGTCATGCTCTCTCTCTCTTTCTCTCTCAATCTCAATTGTTCAAGAAGCTGAAGGCGGTAATGATGTTGTTTATTCAACCCTGGCCTTGGAGGACCAGAAGAAGAAGGAGAAGAACACTGAGAGTAAGATTAACACTCACTTTCCCTGTATCACAGAAAAATAAACTATATTTTAAAAAAGAATAATGTATTCACAACAAATTATAGACCATATAGCTGACAACCAGCATGGGTGAATCAGCCAGGTCTCCTCAATTCAGTACTGAAATTATTGGAATCTATCAGTCTCCCATAGGGTACCAATTGTCACCAGCATACAGCAAAATGGCTGGCCTTAAGTCAAATCACAGTGCACATTTTACATTGCATTGCAGGCATTTAGTGAATGATCTCATCCAGAGCAACGAACACAGCTGCTTTTTTAAACATGGCACTTGTTTATACGGCTGAATATTAACTGAAGCAGCTCCACTCCAGGTGACTTGCTCAAGGGTTCCATCTAGGAATCAAACCAGCGACTGTTGGAGCATAAGCCCCCAGTTCATTAACCATTGCACGACAATGCCAGCTGTACTCTGTACATTGACAAGAGTGCAGTTTACTCAACTGTGGACCTGGATAAACAGAAGATGAAGAGGAATGTGAGAGAAGATTGTCTCTATCTGTTCATTGAAGGCAAAATAGTGTATTGTAGTTTATATGCTATGAAATTATTGTATTTTGTCATTTTGCAAGTGCATTTATGAAGGCATACCTTATCCACTCTCTCTCTCTCTCTCTCTCTCTCTCTAATGTCCAAGAAGCTGAAGGCGGTAATGATGTTGTTTATTCAACCCTGGCCTTGGAGGACCAGAAGAAGGAGAAGAAGAAGAAGAAGAAGAAGGAGAAGAACACTGCGAGTAAGATTGATACTGACTTTACCTGTGTCACAGAAAAATAAGCATTGTACATTGACAAGAGCACATTTTAATCCCCCTGTGGACTGAAATACACGCGTTGTGGTTGAATTAACACTGAACCCTTAAAGCCTCATCTTGAAAGTAGACACAAGCAAAAGCATTCTCTATGCTGTGCTACAGGTTTGATCTCAGCTCTCTGCCTCCCTCTGCAGATGGCGACGCAGATGTGCTGTATTCCACAGTCAGGACTGGACAAAGAGAGCAACGCTGGCTTCCTGATCCTCCGCCTTTATAGTTTCCTCCAGACCAGGTTTTACTTTATGCTGGTTATAAAGCGCTGCATTCTCGTATAGATGCCTGACCTTGAGGATCAGTACAGCACAGTACAGATCAGCATTTTCCCCTCCCCATTTCAAATATTGCTGAATGTGTTTTTACTTTATTTTTTACTGACTATAAAATATTGTATCAAAGCTTAGGTTCATATTCATGAAGTATGCCATAATCGGACTGCTTTTGACTTTTAGTTTATAGTGGATAAGATTAGGATTTTCACAGTGGAAACATGGTCTTAGATCAGTGCTCCCACTACAAGATACTATGAATATGGGTCTGGATCTTTATTCAGCACAGAAGAATTATCTGCTCCTTATTTCAACATGCATCTGCTTTCATGGTATTTTATTTACCCATAGACCTATAATAGATGTACTTCAGTATTATCTGAAAGTGAATCCTGAAGGGGTTATATGGTTTCTTTTAATTAAAAATGCTGAATACAGTGAATCAAATTATTTCAAGATTACTTTAAAGATGATTCTAGATAGACATAAACAAAAATATGAAAAAAGGCTTTCAGTTGAACAATCGCAGATGTTAACGCCTGAAAAAAATGAGAGAGATTACAGATACGATGCAACGCAAAAGCATTAGATACCTCAATTAACCAAAATAAATGAGTAAATCACATCACCCGTTCTAGGAGCGTCTCGGTGCTCACCAGTGACCCCTTCTGGCTAACTGGGTGACTACAGCCTGCATGTACAACCCCGGTAAAAGTTGTTCTCTGACTCCTGGCGGCCTGCAAAGAAGAATCATGTGTTTTAGCGGGGAGTGTGTGCTTTTCCGCAATGCCACTAACTAAACGAGAAAACAGAAACAAATGCACAAACACACCTATGCAGATGTTTCCACAACCAAGAGAAAATTTGGGTAAGAGAAAATTAAATGAATAAATCAACCCATTCCTATAGGAACTCCAAGCTTGCATCGCCTGGTCTTGATTTAATTGATTTATCTTTCAATTAAATTAAGTTTTTCCGCAATTGTAAAGCACTTTACGCAGAGACGCTGTCACAGATACGCTTTACAGTGAACTCAGAAAATCTCTGGGGTTCTTTGGGCTGGCGGCGTGATTCATCCGGATAGAACCCAGAATTCCAGCACGGTGACGTGCTCCGCGGACTGGCATGATATCCTGACAGCGCTGGTGCCAGGCATGGACGGACAGGAGCGCTGCTTCGCCCGGCCAAGCCCGGATCGGCCAAACCCCACTTGAGTGCAAGGGACCCTACACAGTCCGCCTGCAGAGAGCGCTAATTGCAAACGTTCATAAACATATAACAATACGAAACCGTCCCTTGGTCTTCCCTTCTTATGCTATCACTATCCATACATCCATCCACTCATGTCCTGTTCATCTAATCATCCATTCATGGTTAATCCGAAGCAATCACAAATTTCCACCACAACAGCGCTTGACCTGGATAATCAGGTGACGGCAGCCTGTCTTAGCCAGCTGCGTTGATGTTTTATCCCGCCACAGCAATGACGCGCCTCAGCTAGTGTAGGCTATGTGGTGATTTACTGTGTCATTGTTTTAGATAAATTATGTCTTTAAAATAATTATTGTCGTGTGATTATTAGTTAAAATATAAATAGGCTTGTTTTGTATTAGGTTTGCTTTTTCTGAGTGTATTGATTTTTTTGTAAGCTAGGGAATGTATATGTCTGAATGTATTTTCTGTTCCTTTTGACCTTTTAAAGGGATACGTTTTAAAAATGTAAAATGTTAAAAAAAACAAAAAACATTTAAGATACATTTTACTGTGTCATTGTGATAATAGGCCTACGAGTTTCTTTGAATTTGGGAAACAGGAAATGAAAGAAGGTGTAGGCTACAGTTTCACTTCTATGAAAGTCCCGCAATAGCGTTACTGAATTTGTATTTTTTATATCTTGGGGGGGGGGGGGGGGGGGGGGGGGTTTGGGGGTTTCAATGAAAATACAAAAGTTATTAACAGCTGCTAAGCATACCCGGGTCATAACTGAAACTGCATCCTTGGAAAAGAAACGTATTTTACAGGTATTCCAAAAAGCCGTATTTCCATTCAACATCAAACGTCACAAATATAAATCTGATGATAGGCTACCGCGATAAAGTCACCTTGTTTGCGAGCCAGCTGCTCAGTCACAGGACAGACGTCATGCATAAACATTTATTTACTTCCTTACTTACTTATTTATTCATCCGTTTGCTATCTTTTTATTTTTACCTTACCGCGAAGACTTTGTGACGGATGGACTGAAGCGCGGGTGGCCCTTTAAGAGAAGAAGAGGAGGGGGCTTAGAGCTGGGTTACTGCTCTGTTTTGTGTCCCTGTCAGTGAGCAAGCGAGTAGCCATCGAGTGAGGAGTGGTCGGCAATGACGGAGGCTCAGCGAAAGGCGAGGTAAGGGCATCTGGGAATCTCTTTCTAACTTCAAAGTCGGTTTGAGTTGAAATATGAAAATAAACGGAGTAATGAATTGCTCTTCGAATTCTGATGATAAATGAATCGAAATTTTTCCCATCCACTCGCGGCTAATTCCCGGCGACGGCTGGCACAGATCTAACGGTATCCGTTTCCTTTTAGTTTGCTCTCCATTCAGCACGGATATCTCAATTCTCCGACCTGCTTCCCTTTGTTTACACGCGTCCACGTGTGGTGGTGTAACTTGTGTTTTGGTATCCCAGCGAGAAATTCGTTTTGGAAACTGCCCTGTGATATCTCTGACCGAGTGCAACGGTGGGAAACAAGAAAGGATACGCACAATACGGGTGATGGGTTTAGCAGTAAATCTGCCGACGGTTACCGTTGTCGACTATCGCAGTAGGCTAAAAAACTCATATTGAACGATGTTCAGTGGTTTCCCGTAACGACGAGAAAGGAAATATCTATTCTGTTCGCTGGGATAACGGTTCTTCCACGTGTCACGCCATATAACAAACAATGAAATATAATATCTTATTCGAGTAGCCTACAGTTGGCAATTCATATCTGTATCAAAGAAAAAATGTTTTGAGCGTCACTAACAGTATCCCTACGGAACAGCAATAGGCAATGTTTATATTCATTGGCCAGAATATGTCTGTGCCCAAGAAGCAAACTCTTGATTGCAACCTGAAGCTGTTCTGACGATGACCATGGAAAAAATCGTTTTTTTTCCTTCCAATTTTATGATTCCCAACACAGGGGAGAGGGTGGGTCTGTTTCTTTTCTGAGTCACCATTATTTACAGATGTTCCCGATTTGCGATGTTTTTTTGTGACGCATATTCCAATTAGGTTACACAACGGGTGATAAAATTTGAAACCCTTGACGTTGATTAAATGTTCCGAAAATAATTATCTGTTGCTGCAGACGGGGAAACAACAATGAAGGCATCCAGAAAACAATGGCTGTTTCTAGTGAGATGTGAACACACAGGTCTATAATACGGGGCTGTAATTATACTTAAAAAACAATTAGGCTACCACACAAGCAGTGCTGTTTTTGTCTGATTTAGGGGAAGATAGAATTAGCTAAACACGGTGCAGGCTTTAGTGTACACTTGCAGAGCTTGCTTATTAGTTTATTATTACACTCTGCACGTGTAGCCTATTTTTCAATCACTGAAAAAAATTAAATGTACATATGTTTAAAATATCGAATAAGCTTTAAATATAGAAAAAACATAGCTCACATAGCATTTTTTAAAATGAACATCATCTATACAATTATGTATGTGTAACTTTTGTCTAAATAACTTTTTGCATTTATAATGAAATATATATAATGTATGTAGTGTCTATTATCAATCTGATGCACACAGGTGCATGGATATGTTGGCGCTATAATGTGGTTTGTTTGTGTTTTTTCCCCCTTGTGCTAATACACTGAGACTCACATTAAAATGCACATGAATTATATGTTTCAAACTGTTGGATAGGCATTGTTTTGTGCCCGAAAATGGTAGGAAAATGGTTGGCAAGAAATGTATGGACCATGCGTCTGTTGATAGAGCAACAGGCAGGTTTGTTTGTCATTCCCAATGGAGCTATGTGGTATTCTTCACTGTGTTGGGGCACAAGAACTGTGCTGTGACTATATTAGGGCACAGGCATTGCACAGGTAGTACAGGGAATGTGGTGCCTCTTTTAGTAGTGACAGATCAGTTTTATTTCTCTTTCTCAATCTCTCGCTCTCTCTGTTTTTCTCAGAGAGTTGTGGGCTTGTGGATCCGGTTTTTATGTTTAGGGGACTAGTCTCTGCGCACATTTGAGCAAAGTATCGTTTTTATAGTTTTGTGAATGACCTAGATCTATTTCAGAATGTTTGGTGTGATCAGGAGCAGGGAACTGTCAATTTGTATTAGTTTGGAGCAACCTGGTTCGTCTGGTGGATTATTGGTGTGTTATGGATATGGGTGGGGGGGTGGGTGGAGGGCCTGGGACGGGGGGTTCATTTATTGATTGGTATGTGTAGGGGATATGGTTTACGAAAAGACATCAAAAGTCTCTTTCTCATTCTCTCTGTCTCTGGGATGTACCAGGCTGTCTTTGCTACAACTTGCAATATAAAAGCATACTTTAAAACATAAAGTACAGAGATGGGGAGCATTCTCATTTGCTCTTGTCCACACAGGACAACATCATCCTCCAGATTCACTTCCAGGCTAAGATGTTTGTGATGTCTCTGTACTCATACAACAAAACATGAGACAGGCTCTTTCAATCATAAAGTACATCAGTAGCAACCGACAGAACAACAGCGATGGTGATTGGTCAATACTTTCTGGCAACTTCCTGTTAATTCCTGCAGGGATTCTTGGAAGTGTCGCCAGAAATGATTGACCAATCACCATCAAGGTTGTACTGTTGGGTGTTATCAGCATGCCTTTCATGATTGGTGGAGCTCTTCTCTTTTTTTCTATAAAGTAACATCACAGCAGTCTTACCCCTATTTCATTATCGACTGCTGCAATCAATCACTGACATATGGGGTCTGGCTGAGATGGTGTACGTAGCTGTTTTTTTCTTTCCTTTTCTAGCTTACCTGCTTTCATGCAAAAAACTTAATAAATAAACAGATTGCATCATCATAGCCCTTTATTTAAGTGTGTTTTACTTGTCTTTTTATAGGTCGTTGATTTGGTAAGTTGTAATGACGAATAGACAGGCAACACACTTCTGTGTGGACGGGTTACATTTTTTAGGCTGGACTAGGCTTGCAGCTGGCTAGCAGACATGTAGCATCTGTGCTACATTAGCATCATATGTTCATTTGATCGGTGGTGTAGACGTTGCCACCGATGATGACATCATCCCACCTCAAAATTCCATGCCCCCACTGCTCATAGCTGGGTAGGAGCGGGAATGCAGGGATCAAGGCACCCTGATGGCTTTGCACTGCCAGGAGCAGGGTGGGTTTAATTTGACTGCGGTTCCCTAGCTTACCGCTGGGCTAGTTCCTCCCCGCAGGATGCCAGACATCCACAGGATTGCAACTACCCTCAGGCCCTTATTCATGAAACATTTTTAGAGTAATTCCACTGATCTGGGATCGGTCTTGTCTTTTAGATCATAATGGATGAGGTTAGGCTAGGTGCTGAAGTAAACTGATCCTGGACTCTGAGAGGTTTCATTAGCGGGGCCTTCGGTTAGAGATGCACCCCTCCTCTGATTGGCTCCTTGTGTGGGCATGGCCAACAACACTTTTGAGGGCCACACATTCGAGGGCCGGCATTTGCAAGTTGAAAACTGTGGAGAAACAAACAAACAGAAAAAAACAATAAACAACTAGGAAAGTATTAGGCTATTATTCTTAAAGCATTTAAAACAGCATTACTGTTTGTCACTAGTGATGGAAGAGTCACTCTTCCTCATTGGGTGGAGCTAAAAAGACGATCAGGGACTTGTTTGGACAAATCGAAAGACCTGGCTTACCACAGCGTCACACAATGATTGGTCAAAGCCAGCGAGCCGCTGTTCACATACTGTAACCCCGCTCATCGGCGGTTGACCGAGCCATCGCTGCTTTGAGAAGGAGCGCTGCGGGAGATCTGAGCTATGCATTCTGACAGAGAGCGCTGGGAGAGGACAACTCACTTATTTAAGATGACTTCAATAGAAAGGTTAATTTACCCTCTGTTTCTGTTTTATTATTTGATTTTGTGTAAATTTCACCCATATAGTAAACTAATTGTATGTTTTTTTCCAGTGTGAAATGCTTTGGGCTGCTTTTCTCCTTGTTTGAAGGTTGCTTCTCAAATGTACAATTGCATATTATGCATTTGCAGAAACTCTCCTATAGAGAGATTTATACAGCTTACATCCATTACATACAATCAGTTTGCACAGCTGGATATTTCATAGAGCATTTGAGGGCCCTGTTTCACATACGTGGCTAACTGAGTTAACCCGATTAGATTGTTGACATTTTGGGGATGAACCACAGATTTTCTGTTTTAATGAAGCAAGTTCACAATTTAGGCGGTATTGTTCCCAGGGGGTGGTGGTGGTGGTGGTGGTAGTGGTGGTGGGGGGGGGGGGGGGGGGGTTGAATTAGCCTAGGGGAAATTCCAAAAGGGTTTTTTAGTAGAGTTAATGAAACATTACATTACATTACATTTGGCAGACACGTTTATCCAAGGCAATGTACAATAAGCGCATGCCAAAGGTCGTTAGAACAACTTACAAAAGTATGAACTGCATGGTCACCTTCCGATAATACAGGAGCTGCAGCACCCAGCCACCGGGTCAGCGCAGGTGCCCCCAGGGATGCCCTCCACCAGCGGCCTGTTGGCACTGTGCAGCAGCACAAGCTCCTCAGCAGGGGTGAAGGCTGATCACCAACACCCCCCCCGGATGATCCCACCCCCACAGTCTTCCTCACCTCAGTCTTTTCCTTGTTGGTGGCATTGGGGTCAATTTTGTAGGTTAGCCACTTGTACATGAACTATTTGATCGTTTTAAAGAGGCTTTCTGTTGGCAAAAAAAGATATTTTGATATTTGACTTTGACCCACTGCCATGTAGGCTACTTCATTAACTGCTGTCAGATGCCCTGGGAAGCAAATGAAAGGAATATGATTCCATGTTTCAATATGGTGACATCAGAAAGCACAAGCATCCAATTAGGGGCTTGAGGGTACAAGGACCATGGTAATTGAACCTGTGACCTTTGGGTTGCAAGTCCTATGCTGCTGCTCCTAGCTGAAATGTATTATTATTATTAGAATTATTATAATAATAATAATTATTATTATCATTATTATTATTATTATTATTATTATTGAGACTGACTAAAGCCAGGATTGATTCAGCAGGAAAGAGCTATAAGATAAATGCCCCCATCTGGCTTGACTGAGACAACAACATTGGTTGCGCGAGGGGCAGTTCGTCACCATCGGCTTAAGTGGGCCATATTCTGGATCCTCTGTTCAAAGAAAGAGAAATTATCCCAAGCGTGCGAGGCCTAGTGCAGGTCAGTGTCCCATGACCGGCCCAAGGCAGAGGAGTTGCTCATTCTCACGTTATTAATTTTTTCTGGTATTTTGAAGAGATTTCAAAGCAAAATAGTGGCTGGCTCATCTTGGTCATTAGACCCCCATTCACTTTGGAATTATTTTTGGATGGACCAGTCAAATCTGAAATAACAAGGGAGCGGTCAGTGACAGAACAAAAAACATACCTTGAGGTATGAATGTTCATAACATCATAACCCATGAATGCATTTTTTTTTGGTGAACTACCCCTTTAAATACAATGGGGCAGCACTTGAAACACATGAAATGTGTTGATTTGGTAGAAGTGGGCAGTGGGAGGTGGACCAGGGCAGGGTGGGGCAGCGTGTTATTTTCCATCCATTCAATAACAGAAAAAGAAAAGGATTCCCACGGGAGAGACTGGAATGCCTGGAGAGAGAGCGTCACCTGGTGTGAGTCACAGTGGGGGGGTTTAAGGGGGCCCTGCAGGGCGTCCCTGAGTTACCCTGACAGGCTCAGTTTGGGGTGGGGAATGAGGCACCGTCCGTCCGTCTGGAGAATGGCCAGACCCCTCCGTCCCCTCCCTCTCCCCTCTCTCTCTCCTCCCTCTCCCCTCCCTCTCTCCTCTCTCTCTCCTCCCTCTCCCCTCCCTCTCTCCTCCGGAGCTTCGAAGCTTCCATCTGCTGTGGAAAGATCTGCACTCAGCTGCTGGTTTCACAACAGGTCCTGTTCTGACTGTGTGTGTGTGTGTCTGTGAGTGTGTATATGTGTGTGTGTGTGTGTGTGCCCGAGTGTGTGTGTGTGCATGTGTGTGTGTCTGTGAGTGTGTGTGAGTGTGTGTGTCTGTGTGTGTGTGTGAGTGTGTGTGCATGTGTGTGTCTGTATGTGTGTATATTCCCAGTGAGAGGCCTGGTGTGTGAACTGTGACTGTCGGTGTGTAACGGGTGTATCAGCAAATTCCTTGTGTGATTTTGGATGGCCAGCTGTGCCAAAAGTAAATGTAAAAATGGGTGTATAAAATTCAAGAAACAAAGAAACATGGTTCTCTCTCACACTCTTTCTTTTTTCTTTTTTTCACTGTTTCACAGACAATCTCCCCCCCCCTCTCTTTTTAATGAAGTCCTATATTTTTTGTGTTGGAACAATGGCTCAATAAAAGGGGTTTTAAAAATCTAAATCTCTCTTTCTCTGTCTCTGTCTCTCTCTGTTTGTCTCTTTCTTTCTCTTTCTCGCTCTCTTTTCTCAAATGTAAAAAAAAAACAAACCAACAACAAAAAACAGCAGTTATAATTTCTTGAGTTTGGGGAGAACTCTGAGGGCTGTGGTGTTTAATATAGAGGGTTTAACAGGCTAGCGTAGCCAGGCTGTGTCCCTCTCGCTGGCGGGCTGACGGGCGGGGCGGGGCCAGAGGAAATGGCAGGGCTGATTTAGGTCTCCTGGGAGGCGTGAGGTGGAGCACCCTTTCCTGTAACCCTCTCCCAACCCGGCGCACGGCTGATGCTAATCTTCAGCGCTGCCGTCCAGCTACAGCCTGGGTGCATATTATTGGCAATGTACACAGAAGACAGCTCTGCTGTGGATCTGAATTTTTATTTTGGGATTAAGTACATACTTGCGCATATAGAATGCATGTATATTTGAGCTAGTGGCAGCCATTAACTGGAAAACACCAGTTTCCAGCATGGTTCTAAATTAGTGAAGGTGCAATTATATGTAAATTAGTAGACCTGATTCAACATTAGTATCAGCCTACAGCATATACGATTCTTCATTAGTATCAGACTCCAGCATATCTGATTTTACATTAGTATCAGACTCCAGAAGATTTGATTTTACATTTGAATCAGATTACTGCAGATTAGATTTTTCATTAGTATCAGACTACTGCAGATCAGATTTTACATTAGTATCAGACTACTGCAGATCTGATATTATATTAGTATCAGTCAGACTACTGCAGATTTGATTTCACATTAGTATCAGACTGCAGAAGATCAGATTTTTCATTAGTATCAGACTCCAGCTGGGTGGTCAGACTTCCGCTGGGCATGCCCATCAGAGCCCAGATAGCTCAGTTGGTAGAGCATCTGACTTTTAATCTGAGGGTCCAGGGTTCAAGTCCCTGTTCAGGTAGCATTCTTTGCACTGTTTGAGTGGTTATAGTCAGCAATTTTTAAAATCTTGTACCCCAACTGTCATTTGAAAAGCCGCATATTGTGGTTCGTTGACCTATATGGTTAGTCAATCTCCTCACATGCAAATCAGATTTTATATTAGTATCAGACTCCAGCAGATCTGATTTTACATTACTATCAGACTCGAGCTTATCGGATTTTACAGGTCCTGATAGTATCAGACTCCAACAGATCTGATTTTACATTAGTATCAGACTCCAGCCGATCTGATTTTACACTAGTATCAGACTCCAGCTGGGTGATCAGACTCTAGCTGGGCATGCCCCGGATAGCTCAGTCGGTAGCGCATCAGACTTTTAATCTGAGATGTTGTTTGCAGTGTTTGAATGGTAATAGTATAGGCATTTTACATTACTATCAAACAACAGATCTGATTTTACATTCGTATCTACAGCAGATCTGATTTTACATTAGTATCAGACTGCAGCAGATCTGACTTTACGTGAGTGCCAAGCTACAGATGTTAGAACTGTTTGGACTGATGGAGGATAACTTTTGGCCCATCTGGGCAGCTGCTTGGCTTCGTCATCCTGTTGGCAACGAACGCGCTGTTCTTTCCCCCGCTCGGACAGGGTCGCTTTGCAGAGCAGCTTTCCCTGAGAATCCATTCCTGCCTGCCTTTCCAGGCCACACGGACAGTTTGCCGGCATGGTATAATTGCGTGTGGTGATGCAATAAGATGGTGGTTTTCATCATACACGCATGCCAGCTTTGCTTTGGAAATTGTACTCAGTTCTGCTGTTTGAACCGTTTTATCAGAGCAATCATCTCTGTTAAAATTTGTCCTCTGCCTCGTCAGAATTTCTATCAACATTTTGCAGATGTATTACTTTATTTTTGTTAAGGTGGGGCCATTTTTGATTGGCCTTTATTTTCCTTTGTTTTGGTTTGTTAATAACAAAAAAATTGAATTCCAAAAATAATGGAAAATCTAGGAGGACCAGAAATTCTGCTCTGGATTGGTGGGTCCTCTATGTTTCCTGTCTCGGTGCTGCTCCTGATTGGTCGGTCCTCTGGCGGTCTGGCGTTTTTTCGTGCCGAACAGCACAGCTTCCTGCTCATTCACGTGTGGGTCACGAGGGGAAATTGGTTTTTGGGAGGGTCGGAGCAGGCTTGAGGTGGGACACTCTGACCCTCTCAGAAGTGGAGTAGTTTGCCTGTGGTCAGAGAGTGGGGTGTTTGTTGGCTGGCTGTGAGCACGTTGATGCTCTTTGAGTCTAAATCTAGAGGGGTGTAGTCTGCAGCACAGCCTCCCCAGACAGTCCCCTCCACCCCTCCCCCTTGCACCAGTCAGAAGCTTTGTTGAGGTGAATCAGTCTGTTTCCCTCTCCGTTTGGTCACACTGTCATAGACTGTCTCTCAGCACTGTATGTTCAGCGTGTTCGGTGAGCGGTGGTTCATGGTTGGATTTTGGAAGTGTCTGCCAAACAGGTAGGCATTTCCCTGGCAGTTACCTGCGTTGAGGTTGTCCCGTCTCCCTGCCGGTCCTGGAGCTCAGGGTTTGGAATGAGGCGCTTTTAGGGTTTGAAGGTCATGGAAACTGAAGGGTGGTAGCCTTGCAGCAGAGGCAGTGCAGGTAGCTTTTCTGGCAGGATTTGGGAAATGTAGCCTATGTGTGGTGCAGGGGGGTGTGGGTGGTTGTGGGGTGGAGGGTATAGTGGGTGTGATGTGGGGGCTGGGGTAGGGTGTGTGGTGCAGGGGGGTGGGGGGGATGGGGTGGACTACACCAGGTGTCCTGAGGGATTGTTGTGTCAGCATTATGGATTTTGTTTGTAACTCTCTGTTTTTTCAGAGTACAACGTCCCAGTCCCGCTGATATTGAAGGACAGTTTTCAGCAGCCTAAAAAGAAGTGCTTGATTTATGATCTAATGGCACCTAACAGGCTGGTTTTATAGAGAGGGACAACTATGTAACCATCTCACCAATGTCTCAATTCTGTATGTGTATGAATTTGCAATCGTTTTTGACTGATACATGAGTCAAGACAAAACTATTTCTCTTTCTCTGTCTCTTTTTGTCTCACTCTCTCACTTGGTCCTGTTCTCTCTCTTGCTCTCTTTCTCTCTCTTTCTCTGTCTCTTTGTGTTTGTGTTTCTACCTCTGCGGTCTCTTTGGGTCTTCCTGTTCAGTGTCTGCATCTCTTCCTGTCCTCTTTCTCAGCATTTCACACAGGAAGTTCTCTAACCTGCTTGCCCTATTGCCCTCGGTCATCGAGGTGCTGTGTGTTTTTTTTTTTTTGATGTAAAGAAGAACGGAGGGAAGAGGGGGGGACACGAGAAAAGTAAGTTTCAGAGAGAGAGAGAGACAGAAAAAAGAAAGAGAGGCAGTGACTGAAATGGGCTCCACGGCTGCAGCGGTCTGGTAAGGAATCGGAGTCCTCTTTCCTTTCGCACCCCTGCTCCCCCCACTGCCTGCTGTTGGGTGTTCCCGCGGGACTCAGGATAATGAATTTGATTGGGTCTAATGGCGTATTCCGGCGTGTTTGTGACGCCCAGCGTCAGGCCTGTGTTTCCTGGGCCGAGCCAGCCAGAACACGGGTTGCTGAGATGCACTTGCCCTCTTTGGGTTTGGAAAGCTGTCCTGCTAGTCCTGCCTTCTATCTGTAAATGAGTGTACGTAAGTGTCTCTCCACAGAGGAGAGGTCACGTGCCTCTTTGGCTTGCTTTTCAGTGCAAACTGCAGCCGGTTCGCCCCTGTAACTGTCTGCAGCCACAGGGTTTCTCTTATCGTGCAACGGTAGAGCGTCCCCTCTGGTACGGAGGGTTAGTGTTAGGATTCGGAGAAGGGGCAGGGGTGGGAGGGGGCAGGGTTTTCCCCATCTTGTGACAGAAGAGCTCTTTCTCTGGTGAAGGAGGTCAGGCTTTGGGGGAAGGGGTGACTGGGTTTTCCTTCTTTCAGAGCTAGAGCACCCCTCTCTGGTGTGGGGGGTCAGGGTTAGTGTTAGGATGACTGACCAGCTCTGCAGATTTTTATTTCTAATGCCACCGCCCCCCAACACCCCCCAATAATATTCCTACTGCTCTGCCCTATATTTTTCCCAATGCCCCACTCTCTCCCACAGGGAAGTCTAACCCCGCCCCCGGCCCCTCCTTCCTGGGCAAAGAGAACGTGCCGTATTCAGTGGAGACCCCGTACGGCTACCGGCTGGACCTGGACTTCCTGAAGTACGTGAACGACATCGAGAAGGGCACGGCGACCGCGCTTCGGCTCGCTGCCGCGTGGCGGGTACGGCTACACGGGGTCCTGGTGGACCTCCACCGAGTCCCTCTGCTCCAACGCCAGCGCCGACAGCCGCCAGTCGTCCTACTCCTGCTGCGTGCCCGGTTACCACGGCGCCCGGCCTTCGGCGGCGGGCACGGCGTTCGGCGTGAGCGCGGCGCGGGTGGAGAAGACGCTGCTGGACGCGCGGCGGAGGCTGGAGGAGGAGAGGGAGCAGGAGAGGGAGGGGCGCAAGCTGTCCAACCTGGGCTGCATGCGAAACAGCATGGCGGGATCCAACCCCTCCCTGTCCAGCGCGCACGAGCTGGCGCTCAGCCGCGCCCAGGGGGCGGGGCCGGGCGGCGGCTCCTCGGGCCTGTCCACGCCCGTCTCGCCCAGCCCCGCCCACCTGCATCACGTGCGCGAGCAGATGGTGCTGGCCTTGCGGAAGATCCGCGAGCTGGAGGAGCAGGTGAAGACCATCCCCGTGCTGCAGGTGAAGATCTCCGTGCTGCAGGAGGAGAAGCGGCAGCTCAGCGTCCAGCTCAAGAGCCACAAGTTCCTGGGCCCCAGCATGGGGCTGGGCAGGCCCCGCCCTCAGCAGGGGGAGCTCTACATCCACATCCCAGAGGACGAAGCTCCGCCCCCGAGCAGCCCCGGTCTGACACCCGCTAGCCCCGCCCAAACACCCACTAGCCCTGCCCCAACCCCTGCTAGCCCCACCCAGACACCCGCTTCCTTTCTATTTTGATTTCTTAGTGACCAACAAGCAACATTTGGAGCAGTTTGCTCAACAAAAGGATGAGAGTCATGTGAAAATTTCAGCCCTAAATACAAAAGTAAGCTTCAGATGAATTTTATCCACATGTAAAGTATTTGCCTCAGGAGAGCTTGTATTTGTCATAATCCATGTGTTTGTCCATTTTAGATTAGAGACACTAAAGAAAAAATTAGAAGAATCAAAAGAATGCTTTCTTCCTCCCATTGTTAATAACTGGAACCTGAAGGTGAGAAACAGAAATTAGTAATTGGCAAATTTCCCAGAATTGTATGAATACTGCTCGATATTGTCATACTGTAGATGAGTGTGATTAATTTCAGTTACTTTCAGAATGTGAAGCTTCAATGGAATCTATGGCTGAAGTGGTGCACTGGTGTTTGTGCAACAGCTTATATTAGAAATGTGTATTTACGCCATTTGATATTTCATAAAGGCAAGTGCCAGGGAGCTGTAAAGGAGATGCATGAAAATGTATGAAGAGAGAGATGCACTTGACTTGATGCTGAATGAGGGAGAGAAAAGAATAAAAAGTGCCGATCTGGAGCAGGAGGAATTTAAGAAGACATTTCAAGAGAAAGAGATTGCTCTACAGCAGTAAGTACCGAGCAAGACTCTTTTAAGGGAAACCAGATATGACATCTAAATAAGGTAACCATGGCAATGGGAGAGTGAGGCTTCATGAACTCCATTATAGGTGGGACTACCGTGTGCTGTTACAGTCATTGACATTGATATGAACCAATCTATCAAGTTTGGTCTCCATAGCAGACTACTTTGACTGAATCAATTTTATCAGTTGTTAACTCATAATAGCTCCACCCATTTCGGGGTTTGTGTCTTATTCCAAGTAACAGTAATTGGAGAGGAAAGGTAATAATATTGATGCTAATTTTAGAAGTAACTGAATCTGAGTCAACAATGGACAGACACTTAACAGAAAGCTTAAATTGTATTTGAATGATGAAGCTTTTGATTATTTTTTAACGTGCTGGAATCCTGTACAGGATAGATGAGTGTCACATGGTGCACACCTCCATGTGCTGTGAGCCAGTTTATAAAAAGCACACAAGTTACTGCTGGATCCAGCACAGTGTAAGACTGAAGCTGATGTGCTTCGTGCTGCAGGAAGCTGGGGCAGCTTGAGCAGGACTGGAGAGCGAAGCTGGAAAGAGTGATGGAGGAGAGGAGCGAGCACGAGCAGCGTGTGAAGAAGGAGATCCAGGCTCTGCTCCTTAAGCTGTTTAAGACTGAGCAGCTGCACCAGACCCAGGTGAGCACATCCAGCGAGTACCAATGCGCCACTCTACCCTCTCTACAGTCAGGTCTGTCTCCTATTATAGGATTGCATACATATGTGTGGGTCTTAGGAACACCTTTAATCTCCATGTTCTCCTATTCCATTGCAGATATGTGACTATGAGGTCAAGTACAGGGACTCTCTAAAATTGGTGTCTGAGCTGCAGCGTCAGATCGAGGAGCGTGAGGTGAGAGCCTGAAATGGAGGTCGGCAGGAAGGTGTGTGTGTGTGTGTACGCGTTCTGGCAATAAATACTTGCCTCACCTGTCAGATCTTTTTCTGACTGTCACTTGTCTTTCTCCAGGTTGCAGTTCTTCAGAACAAACAGGAGAAACTTGGTAAGAAGGACACTATCAGTTGTTTTTTTTAATTGGTATCTCAGATCATGGCAGAACATTAATTACCCCTCTTTTCCCTCATATTCAAAGCAAAAGCAGCAAGCGATGTCCTTGAGCTGAAGAGATGGATGGCCATGTCTCGGGAGAAATATCTGGAGCACCACATGAAGAAGGCCTCCTAGATTATTAGATGATTGTTTGTACTGTTTAGAGACTCTTAAGGAGGCATTCACATCCATCTGGCCTCCTGTGGTTAAGACCACACCCACACCATGGCAGGCATATGAACCCCACACCTGTACAACGCAATCAAAGCCCTTCACTGCTGAGACGGTTTACATTTCTATAAACCGCCAGAAAACTTTATAGTATGGTTAATACATTCACTACATTTACCAAACTACAGAGATCAGTCCAGTAATTCCGTATTTATGACTCCTGCTATTAAAAATTTAAAAAATCAAATAATTTTACGCTTTTGGAGTTTCATGGTACATGGCAACAAAGCGAGTGAAATTCAGTGTTTATTAATAGTAAAACAATGGTGCCACCCAGTAGTAGATTGGATCGTGGGGGCGGAACCCAAAGGCAAAGCCTCGTACATTTATACACATCTAATGACATATTCCACTGTGCCCTTCCCCGGCTCAAAATTATGGGAAAAAGATCTAGAGCAAAGGGGTGGGACAATAAATTGGGTCACGGTATGGAAAAGTATCCCCGGTGTATCAAAGAACCCCAATCACCAATTCATTCATTTCAAAATCTGCCACAGAGTCTACATGACTCCACGGAAAAGACATCTTATGGGTTTAGCACCTCACCCCTGGTGCACATATTGTACTCCAGGAACAATTGGTACTTTGATGCATGTCTTATGGGATTGTCCTGAGGTGCAGAGATTTTGGGCTCAGATAGTTGATATTACCTCTTTTATTATTGGCAAACCTCTACCTTTGGATCCTGTCCTGTTACTTTTAAATGATGTAACTAGATGTATGCTCTCTGGAAAGGAATGTAATCTCTGGCTAGCTGGGATGACTGCTGCTAAAAAAATCATTGTCCAGCGTTGGCTCCCACCTCACCATTTATCCGTCAAACACTGGTTGCAGTCTTTTTTGGACATTGTATACCAGGAGACATCATCGGCCAGGGTCAATGGTGCCAGACCTGGCACAATGAAAATGTGGAGAGACTCCATATCCACAATTAAAGATCTTCTTTTGCACTAATATACCATGTATGCGGGGGGGGGTTTTTTGTTTTTGCTTTGCTTTTTTGTGAAATGATTCATTCAATAAAAATTGAATTACAAAAAAAAAAAAAAATAGTAAAACAATGGTATGTGAGAACAGTTATTGCTCACACATGGACACAGATGGGAAAGCAGATGTGTAGAGACGTTTGTGCAGCAATGTAAGGATGGATGTGAGCTTCAGGTGCTCATTGGTCAGTGTCATGGCAGACGTCGCATGTTAAGCAACAAGAACAGGGCTGACCACACTCAGATCACACAGCTCCTGCAGACGACTGACAGCATGGAGGAGGAGAGGAACAGGAGGCTCCAGCAGCATGAGAGAGAGACATCAGAGAAGATCCAGAGGGAAGTGGAAGAAGAGAAGAAATAAGAAGAGGAATAGAACATAATAAAGGAGGGAGGGAATAGTCAGGAGCGCCAGGGAGTGACACAGATGAGAAAAACAGCAGGAAGATTTGGTGATTTAAGCATAATGTCAGAGGAAAGGGAATATTCACACTGCATTCTTTCTCCAGAGCTGAACCTCTCCTGGTCAAAATCCCTGTTATGACACTACTTGGGGGCCTGGAAGGATGACCACGATCATCTGCATCGCATTTTAATAAACACGGGCTGTTAATTTTCTCAGTTAATTTAATACCTCAGGCCATAATCTGTACAAACTCTGATTATTTGCTTTAACAGATTCCTCTTTAGCCCGTCTTTAACTGTTGATACCAGGCTAGTATAAACCATTTTATCACCACTGTTTCAGTCTTTTTACTTTACTTACTGTGTATTGGGAGGCTCAGGCTTGATCCTGCCCATTTTGTAAATTTGCTGTTTTGGCTGACCGTGAAACATGGCCTCTGCTGACCCCGCCTGGTCACAGATGAGTACAGCATCAGCATTAACCCCCTGCAGGATGTCTCACTCCGGTATAGAGACTTAAACATTAAAACGATTTTTCAATTTTGAAAATGGATTAGGTGAGAACATAGGTAATTGGACATTAGGGAAACAGACTGTGAAGTGAGACTGGGGTAGTTGGAGTAACATTCATATGCGTTATATCTGGCAATGGTAGATGCTGGCAGGTGAGTGTCTGTATTGTGAAAGGCTTGCATATTTTCACCACTAGGTGTCAGTAAACTCCCACTAAAATCCCACTTCTGTGAATGTGGGGAAATGCCAGTCTTTCTCTGTGACATTACCAGACATCTGTTCACCGGTTCTGCCTTTCAGCAGGTCAACAGAAATGCCACGAAATAAACGAGTGTCTGTACATCAGAAGTAGCGCTGTCTCCTAAATTTATTGTACTGGAACTGCGGGAGTAATGGGGGTTGGGCGCACATGTGGAATGCTGATGACAGAACAGAATCATTTGTAGACTGTCAGAGAGGTGGGAGATCTCTGGTGTTCGTTGAGAGAATTAGTTGAGCAGAACGGGTATAAAATTAAAGGGGCATGTAGGATCGGTGAGGATAAAGAGATTCCCCCAGGGGGGTGAGACGGGGTGGAGATTCCTTGTGTGCCAGTTAATTTTATTTTGGTTGATTCTTGGTAGGCAGGTCTGTGTTGTGACTCAAGATACTTTTAACCTTTGCTACAGCACCTTTGTGTGGTGTCCGTGATGTGATTGGTTGTGCTTGTAACCTGGACGAGGGGCGGCAGACGGGGGGAGAAGCCGTAGCCTGGAAGCCAGAGTGTACAGCGGCGTTGGCAAAACCGCGGAGCAGGCTGGAGGCGCTGTGGAAGTTGGAACAGGAAGTGCAGCAGTTTCTTGAGAAGTCTTTAGTTTATTCAGAGCTCAGAGTGCAGTAACTCCGCCACCTCTATCTATTTGCTCTTCAGTTTCCCACATAGTGGTCCTCAGCTATGACCTAACACAGCTCTTCTGCTGCAGCCAATCAGCTCCCAAGCCTGGAGATACAGACAGAACACAAATGATTCTGTGGCCAAGCAGCCATGAAGTCCGCATATGCAAGAAGGGTGGAGCCAGTTAGACTGTCTCTGGGCTGACGGAGCATGGTGGACAGATGTTGGGCTTTGACTGGGCACTGTTGGGCATTGTTTTTGCAGAGGCCATTATAGTAGAACCTCTACTCTCCATCACCATCAGGGAATCCGTGGTGCCGGATAGTAGAAAATTCTGTATAGTAGAGCGTACCTAAAGACTAGGCAGGAGCCAAATTAGTGAAGTATTTATTTATTAATTTTTTAAAGAAATTCCATGTTTTATTTTGTTGCTCAAGGCCCCCACCTGCTGGCCAAATGATTTTACAATAGCTTCTATTTTCAAGTAAATGTCAGAGGGACATGCACTGGAACTTTAAAGGACCACAGACAAGCACCCCATCCTGTGTAAGTTTGTAAGCACACAGACTAGCACCACAATCTTGTGTACGTTTTTTAGTGCACAGACAAGCATCCTCATCTTTTCAAATCAATGCAACCAGCCTGCTGCTTGACTATTGAGTCTGACCAATCAGAGGAGCTGCTATGTTGTGATGGGACGGTACTCCTCGCAAACTGATGCCACCTTTCTGTGGACCACACTACAGCCTCTGGACAGCACAGTAGCCAATCACATACACCCAGGGCTTCACTCTAGCCAATTGTGAGCTGTCCTGCGGGTCCAACATTCACAGTCAGCTCTGGCACAGTCATGTTTTTTAGACCATGCAGTGTTTCATTTCACAGAGGACCAGTGCATTTAAGCAAGGTGCTGCCCTAAAGTCTCTCTGATTCCCTGTGATAATGAGTGAAGTTCTGTACTTTTTATTTAGTTTATAAAAAAGAAGAGAAGAAAACATGAAGCTGGTTTGCTGTGCAGGACCTACTTCCTTATTTTTGCTCTCTCAAACAGAACCCCCCAAAAGTGTTATAATGGTAGAGGGAAATTGGTTATTTTTGCTCTGTGCTTACGGTAAATGGATATGAATATGAGACAAAAGTGCAGTCAGCTTTTAATATCATGGTATGTGTGTTACCATTTCACAGAAACTGCTGTTTTTGTGTTGAGTCCCCCTATTTCCAGCTGTGTAAAAGTAAAAAAAAAATTAAATTAAAATTAAAAAGCAGAAGTTCTTTCCTCCACACTTTCAGCTTTCCATTGCTTTGGTTTTTATTTTTTTTATTTTTTTGTCTCATCTGTTCATAAAACTGTTTCAAAACTCTTCTGGCTTGTCTTTGTATTTTTTGGCAAATTCTAAGCTGGCCTTTTGATTCTTGACGTTGATGTGAGGTTTTGCATTTTGCTGTTTAGCCTCTATAATTCTGCTCTCAGAGTCTTCTGCATTTGGCGGCTTGCTATATTTTTACCCCTGCCCACTGGTGACATCACTGACCGTAGTTTTAGGGTTCTCCTTCACAGCTCTTCACAGGATTCGTCTGTCATCAACTGCAGTACAACTCATACAGGTACTTAGAGTTGTCTGTAGCCTACACAACTCACATACAAGTTTGGATAGTTTATTCTCTGTTTGGCACTGTGAGTGCCTGTGGGTTTTCTGGCTTCCGTTGTTGGTGGCTATTTGTCAGTATACAGGAAATGTAAGAGTGACCTTCTGCAGATATATATTTAAATTTAGTTGATTTTAGTTACAGGAAAGCGGAAGGTAGAGCAGTGATGAAGTAGAAGGGTGGGAGCGTTTGTGAGAATTTTTTAACAACTTGCTGTTTACACAAGCAGATAAGAAAAGAATGCATTAGAGGTGCTGTACAATATATATAATAGCCCAGGGGTTTCTTTTTTATTGCTCTTTTGATCACTGAAGTTGAAGCACTAAACTTCCTCTTGAATCATGCAGGCAAACAGAAGGGTCACATTGATCTGTGAGTACTACCGAATCAGTTTTTTAATGTAAAGGTTTATAACAGACAAGTATGATTTTGTGGTGAAATTTGCATTTGATTGAAGAAAAATAAACAACAACAACACATTTGTTAAATTATGCTTAAATAAATAAGTAGGATTTGACCTCACTAATACTAAAATGCTCTACAGCGTTTGGGCTGCATTGGAATGACCTGCGTTATGGGAAAAGAAGAAAAGTATGAGTGAAGAAGTATGCTTTTGCTTCGGTAGATAACATACCTTGAATGATCACTAACATTTTCTGTGAAAGAAGAAATACAATTTTATGTATTTGTTATTTGAAAGAGACATTGGACAGTTAGTAACTGCCCAAGAATTAGCTTGATAACTAAATTTCTTCAGTAGTCCCTTGGCAGGTGGGAAAGTGGGAAAACTTACAAAAAATATGTGCAAGCAACAATTTGCAATTAGAATAAAAAGGTTGGTGTTCATCAATACACTCAAGCAGTAAAATAAAAAATATCAATAATTGCAAAATTTACCAATGTAGCATATTGAGCTACAAATATAATAATAAAACAAAAATTACATGATAAAAGGTAAAACAATTGTACTTAATAACATGTCAGTGGTGATATGTAACTGGCTTTTTAACCAGAGCTTTCAGTGTATTTTTGCACAGAACATGTAAAGGCTTCAAATATGTTCACACAAACAGATATACGCTCCATTCAAACTGATCATTGCCGAACTCAAACACTGACTGGTGGACCTGAGTTTACCCAACTTCCACAGTACTGCATGGATGACATCTTGAAATCAAACAGAAATGATGGGGATGTATTTAGGCTTTATTTGGAACATATTTATGGTTTTGTATTTTTCTTGCACTTATTGCATTTCTTTGGCCATTTCGACGATGATGTCAATGATTCCTGTCTTTTATTTATTTTTTTTACAGTGCTGAGTCTAATGACAAGACTGGGTGAGTGTTACAAGATTTTAAAAGAAACCCCACCTTCTGTTACCTGATAATTTATCAGAGAAAAAACTTATTCAGACAGTTTAGTAAAACTTATGATTGATAACAGAATAAGACTGTCTCACAGCATTATGATGTGATTAATTTGACTGCATATGTGGACGGTAATGTAGAAATATTATTTTGTGAGACTCAAGGCATGTCATACAGTAGGGGGTGATACAGAGATCACAAACAGAATCAGTTCTTTACTGATCTAAACTAATGAAGCTGAGGCATTAATCAGGACACTATAAACATGTCATGAGTATTTAAACACATGTACTGACATAGTGCATGCACTGTTTGTACAGGGAGCCCAAAGGATGTACTGACTCTGGAGCCTAACTGGACCCTGTTCTTCACTGGAGAGACCGTCACTCTCAGGTGTATGGGACAGCCATTCAAACATCTTGGATTCACATGGTACAGAAAGGAATCAAATGAGCTTTGGGCAACGCACAGATCCCAGGAAAACATATACACCATCGCACCTGTTACTGAAGCCCACAGTGGTTTATACACGTGTTCTGCTGAATCCACGAGTGATCCTGTCAGACTGAACGTGTCAGGTGAGTCAAAACTGGTCAGCAGCTGAACACTGGTGGTCTCGCTCGTCCCACAGAGAGACCATATTTAACACATTTATTCAATCTTCCCCAGTGCACATTGTGCTTCCCTTACCAGTTCATTTATTACAGGCAAATATAAAATTAACTTATTTTCACTTAAATGGGCTGGGTATACCACCAATTAAGTTGAGTTTCTGACTGTCACACTGTTTGTATTGTTAATATTTGAGCTTCTGTATGTTTAATCCATGGAATGTAGCCTTTTCTATCTGTTATGACAATGAGAGAACCTACTGCTTTAGCTCTTTCTCTCAACCCCAATCAGAGCATGCCTGTCCCTCTGTAGTCATGTCTACACTCCACTAGCAAAGTTGTATACAAAAGTTGTGTAAATTGCTCTGGGTAGAACCATCTGAGAATGCCTGTAATGTAATGTAATGTAATGAGCGGTTAGAGCTGTGACACAGTCTGTCTGTCTTCACAGCCTCGCCCACACCCGTTCTGAGATAGTCACATGCTTTCACAGTACATGGATAAACGAACCATGTTCTACTGTATCACAGATTAAAGCCAGTTTGCACTGTATGTTTGATTATGCCATTATTAAGAACCTGGGGGAGAGATTCAGTCTGTTCTCTCTGTTATAGAGAAACCCCACCTGTCCTGACTGTCTCTCCACACAGGCAGTTATATGCAAGAGAACATGTCAGTCTTTCTTGTAAGGTTACAGTGACTTCAGCTGGCTATTACTGGTAAAAAGACCCAGTCTGGTACACAGAGTATAGTTACCCCACCTACATACAGGTATCAGGTGAGTGTTGACAGTCATTATTGAGTGTGCAAAATTGGTACATTCCCATAATGCACTGGGTCCAACTGCTGTGATGATTCTGGGATCCTGTTCCTTAGTTTAAGTCTTGTGCCATTATGATCAGGATTAGAGCTTTTTCATTTCTGAATTTTGAATATCTTGTCTTAATATCATTGAAAATAAGAATGCAGCTGCCCTGGTTACTGTCATTCATTTAGGGTGATTTGTTTTTTCCATAGTCATAAAAATACTGGCATGACAACAGAACTGTGAACCAGTCTGTCTGTTTCTACAGCACTGCCTAAAGCCACTCTGACGGTAGAGCCAAAATGGCGCCCACTGTACAATGGAGAGACCGTCACCCTGAGGTGTGAGGTGGAATCCTACAGCAACTGGATATATTCCTGGTATAAAGACCAGGCCCAGATGGCCGTGTCTCAGACTGCTGGTAACAGTGTGACTGGTAACAGACTCACCATCCCTGGTGCTGCTGGGTCTGACCAGGGGCAGTACTGGTGTGAGGGGAGGCTGGAGGGGAGAAATGTGACATCACAGCGCAGCGACTCCATCACTGTTGCAAGTGAGTCTCAGATACGTTTTCAATTTGGATATGTCACATGCTCTATTGGATTCAGATCTGGGGACTGTGCAGGTCATTGGAGTAAAATGAAGTTGCCGTCTTGTTTGTGGAACCAGCTAGAGGAGACGTGTGCTTTGTGACATGGCGCATTACCTGCTGGAAGTATCAACTTGATAAAAGGTAGACTGTGGTCATAAAGGGATGCACATGGTCTGCTACCATGCTTAAGTATGTTCTGGCACTCAACTGATGGTCAGTTGGTATTAAGGGGCTTAATGTGTGTCACAAAAACACACCATTACACTACCACTACCAGCCGTTACTGCTGACACAAAGCAGGATGGGATTTTTATGCAGTATGGATTCATCCTATTTTGTCAAATTCTGACCCTATCATCTAAGTATGTGTCGTAGCAGAAATTGAGATTCGTCAGACCAGACATTTATCCATTCTATAATTGTTTAGTTTTGGGTTGTGTATTCAGAGATGTCCTTCTGCGCAGCACTGTTGTAAATAGCTGTTTTTTGACCATTTGTGGCCTTTCTGCTAGTTTGAATGAGTCTGCCCATTCTACTCCGACGCTCTCATCAATAAGGTATTTTCACCCATGAAACTGCTACTCACTGGATTTCATTGTTTATTGCACCACTCTCTGTAAATTTCAGACATATTATTGGGATTCTTATGAATTCAGCAGTGCTAGAGGCTTTGTATAATTATCCTAATTTCAATGATATTCAACTTATACTCACACTATATAGAATAAAAATATTCTGTGAATGATTTCACATATATAATTTACTTTTGAAGTTATGCTTCAAATATTTATATTTTATGAAATATTGCGCAGGACCACCTATTGATTCAAAGATAATTAATCTTTCTGACATGGTTCTTTTCCCCTTGCATTTCATACACAACTGTTTCCTCCTCAGTCACTTCTACATTCTGACAGAAGAAACTGTGACCCAGTGTGTCTCCTTTCCACAGCCCGGCCTAAAGCCACTCTGACGGTAGAGCCAAAATGGCGCCCACTGTACAATGGAGAGACCGTCACCCTGAGGTGTGAGGTGGACTCCTACAGCAACTGGATATATTCCTGGTACAAAGACCAGGCCCAGATGGCTGTGTCTCAGACTGCTGGCCACAGTGTAACTGGTAACAGACTCACCATCCCTGGTGCTGCTGGGTCTGACCAGGGGCAGTACTGGTGTGAGGGGAGGCTGGAGGGGAGAAAAGTGACATCCCAGCGCAGCGACTCCATCAATCTGACTGTTGTAGGTGAGTCTCAGGTACACTTTCAATTCGGATATGTCACATGCTCTATTGGACTCAGATCTGGGGACTGTGCAGGTCATTGGAGTAAAATGAAGTTGCCGTCTTGTTTGTGGAACCAGCTGCAGGTGACGTGTGCTTTGTGACATGGCACATTACCTGCTGGAAGTATCAACTTGATAAAAGGTAGGCTGTGGTCCTAAAGGGATGCATATGGTCCACTACAATGCTTAATTATGTTCTGGCACTCAACTGATGGTCAGTTGGTATTAAGGGGCTTAATGTGTGTCACAAAAACACACCATTACACTACCACTACCAGCCGTTACTGCAGATACAAAGCAGGATGGGATTTTATGCAGTATGGATTCATCCTGTTTTGTCAAATTCTGACCATACTATTTACGTATGTGTCGTAGCTGAAATTAAGATTCGTCAGACCAGACATTTATCCATTCTATAATTGTTTAATTTTGGGTTGTGTATTCAGAGAAGTCCTTCTGCACAGCACTGTTGCAAATAGCTGTTTTTTGACCATTTGTGGCCTTTCTGCTAGCTTGAATGAGTCTGCCCATTCTACTCCGACGCTCTCATTAATAAGGTATTTTCACTCACAGAACTGCTACTCACTGGATTTTATTGTTTATTGCACCACTCTCTGAAAATTTCAGACATATTATTGGGATTCTTATGAATTCAGAGGTGCTAGAGGCTTTGTATAATTATCATAATTTCAATGATATTCAATTTATACTCACACTATAGAGAATAAAAATATTCTGTGAATGATTTCACATATATAATTTATTTTTGAAGTTATGCTTCAAATATTTATATTTTATGAAATATTGCGCAGGACCACCTATTGATTCAAAGATAATTAATCTTTCTGCCATGGTTCTTTTTCCCTTGCATTTTATACACAACTGTTTCCTCCTCAGTCACTTCTATATTCTGACAGAAGAAACTGTGACCCAGTCTGTCTCCTTTCCACAGCCCTGCCTAAAGCCACTCTGACTGTAGAGCCAAAATGGCGCCCACTGTACAATGGAGAGGCCGTCACCCTGAGGTGTGAGGTGGAATCCTACAGCAACTGGATATATTCCTGGTACAAAGACCAGGCCCAGATGGCTGTGTCTCAGACTGCTGGTCACAGTGTAACTGGTAACAGAATCACCATCTCTGGTGCTGCTGGATCTGACCAGGGGCAGTACTGGTGTGAGGGGAGGCTGGAGGGGAGAAAAGTGACATCACAGCGCAGCGACTCCATCACTCTGACTGTTGCAGGTGAGTCTCAGACACGCTTTCAATTTGGATATGTCACAGGCTCTATTGGATTCAGATCTGGGGACTGTGCAGGTCATCGGAGTAAAATGAAGTCGCCGTATTGTTTGTGGAACCAGCTGCAGGTGACGTGTGCTTTGTGACATAGCACATTACCTGCTGGAAGTATCAACTTGACTAAAGGTAGACTGTGGTCATAAAGGGATGCACATGGTCTGCTACAATGCTTAAGTATGTTCTGGCACTGAACTGATGGTCAGTTGGTATTAAGGGGCTTAATGTGTGTCACAAAAACACACCATTACACTACCACTACCAGCCGTTACTGCTGAAACAAAGCAGGATGGGATTTTTATGCAGTAGGGATTCATCCTGTTTTGTCAAATTCTGACCCTACCATCTATGTATGTGTCGTAACAGACATTGAGATTCGTCAGACCAGACATTTATCCATTCTTCAATTGCTTAGTTTTGGGATGTGTATTCAGAGATGTCCTTCTGTGCAGCACTGTTGTAAATAGCTGTTCTTTGACCATTTGTGGCCTTTCTGCTATCTTGAATGAGTCTGCCCATTTTACTCCGATGCTCTCATTAATAAGGTATTTTCAACCATCGATCTGCCACTCACTGGATTTCATTGTTTATTGCACCACTCTCTGTAAATTTCAGACATGTTATTGGGATTCTTATGAATTCAGCAGTGCTAGAGGTTTTGTATGATTATCCTAATTTCAGTGATATTCTACTTATGCTCACACTATAGAGAATAAAAATATTCTGTGAATGTTTTCACATATATAATTTACTTTTGAAGTTACGCTTCAAATATTTATATTTTATGAAATATTGCGCAGGACCACCTATTGATTCAAAGATAATTAATCTTTCTGCCATGGTTCTTTTCCGCTTGCATTTTATACACAACTGTTTCCTCCTCAGTCACTTCTATATTCTGACAGAAGAAACTGTGACCCAGTCCGTCTCCTTTCCACAGCCCTGCCTAGAGCCACTCTGACTGTAGAGCCAAAATGGCACCCACTGTACAATGGAGAGACCGTCACCCTGAGGTGTGAGGTGGACTCCTACAGCAACTGGACATATTCCTGGTACAAAGACCAGGCCCAGATGGCTGTGTCTCAGACTGCTGGTCACAGTGTAACTGGTAACAGACTCACCATCCCTGGTGCTGCTTGGTGTGACCAGGGGCAGTACTGGTGTGAGGGGAGGCTGGAGGGGAGAAAAGTGACATCACAGCGCAGCGACTCCATCACTCTGACTGTTGCAGGTGAGTCTCAGGTACACTTTCAATTTGGATATGTCACATGCTCTATTGGATTCAGATCTGGGGACTGTGCAGGTCATTGGAGTAAAATGAAGTCGCCGTCACGTTTGTCGAACCAGCTGCAGGTGACGTGTGCTTTGTGACAAGGCACATTACCTGTTGGAAGTATATACTTGATAAAAGGTAGACTGTGGTCCTAAAGGGATGCATATGGTCCGCTACAATGCTTAATTATGTTCTGGCACTCAAATGATGGTCAGTTGGTATTCAGGGGCTTAATGTGTGTCCCAAAAACACACCATTACACTAACACTACCAGCCATTACTGCTGACACAATGCAGGATGGTATTTTTATGCAGTATGGATTCATCCTGTTTTGTCAAATTCTGACCCTAACATCTACATATGTGTCGTAGCAGAAATTGAGATTCGTCAGACCAGACATTTATCCATTCTTTAATTGTTTAGTTTTGGGTTGTGTATTCAGAGATGTCCTTCTGCGCAGCACTGTTGTAAATAGCTGTTATTTAACCATTTGTGGCCTTTCTGCTAGCTTGAACAAGTCTGCCCATTCTACTCTGACGCTCTCATTAATAAGGTATTTTCAAGCACAGAACTGCTACTCACTGGATTTCATTGTTTATTGCACCACTCTCTGTAAATTTCAGACATGTTATTGGGATTCTTATGAATTCAGCAGTGCTAGAGGTTTTGTATAATTATCCTAATTTCAGTGATATTCAACTTATGCTCACACTATAGAGAATAAAAATATTCTGTGACTGTTTTCACCTATATAATTTACTTTTGAAGTTATGGTTCAAATATTTATATTTTATGAAATATTGCACAGGACCACCTATTGATTCAAAGATAATTAATCTTTCTGCCATGGTTCTTTTCCCCTTGCATTTTTTGTACACAACTGTTTCCTCCTCAGTCACTTCTATATTCTGACAGAAGAAACTGTGACCCAGTCTGTCTCCTTTCCACAGCCCTGCCTAAAGCCACTCTGACGGTAGAGCCAAAATGGCGCCCACTGTACAATGGAGAGGCCGTCACCCTGAGGTGTGAGGTGGAATCCTACAGCAACTGGATATATTCCTGGTACAAATACCAGGCCCAGATGGCTGTGTCTCAGACTGCTGGTCACAGTGTAACTGGTAACAGACTCACCATCCCTGGTGCTGCTGGGTCTGACCAGGGGCAGTACTGGTGTGAGGGGAGGCTGGAGGGGAGAAAAGTGACATCACAGCGCAGCGACTCCATCAATCTGACTGTTGCAGGTGAGTCTAAGTACACTTTCAATTTGCATATGTCACATGCTCTATTGGATTCAGATCTGGGGACTGTGCAGGTCATTGGAGTAAAATGAAGTCGCCATCTTGTTTGTGGAACCAGCTGCAGGTGACGTGTGCTTTGTGACATGGCGCATTATCTGCTGGAAGTATCAACTTGATAAAAGGTAGACTGTGGTCATAAAGGGATGCACATGGTCCGCTACAATGCTTAAGTATGTTCTGGCACTCAACTGATGGTCAGTTGGTATTACGGGGCTTAATATGTGTCACAAAAACACACCAATACACTAGCACTACCAGCCGTTACTGCTGACACAATGCAGGATGGGATTTTTATGCAGTATGGATTCATCCTGTTTTGTCAAATTCTGACCCTAACATCTACGTATGTGTCGTAGCAGAAATTGAGATTCGTCAGACCAGATATTTATCCATTCTTTAATTGTTTAGTTTTGGGTTGTGTATTCAGAAATGTCCTTCTGAGCAGCACTGTTGTAAATAACTGTTTTTTGACCATTTGTGGCCTTTCTGCTAGCTTGAATGAGTCTGCCCATTCTACTCCAACGCTCTAATTAATAAGGTGTTTTCACCCACAGAACTGCCACTCACTGGATTTCATTGTTTATTGCACCACTCTCTGTAAATTTCAGACATGTTATTGGGATTCTTATGAATTCAGCAGTGCTAGAGGCTTTTTACAATTTTCCTAATTTCAATGATATTCAATTTTTACTCACACTGTAGAGAATAAAAATATTCTGTGAATGATTTCACATATATAATTTACTTTTGAAGTTATGCTTTAAATATTTATATTTTATGAAATATTGCGCAGGACCACCTATTGATTCAAAGATAATTAATCTTTCTGCCATGGTTCTTTTCCCCTTGCATTTCATACACAATTGTTTCCTCCTCAGTCAAAACTGTGACCCAGTCTGTCTCCTTTCCACAGCCCTGCCTAATGCTTCTCTGACTGTAGAGCCAAAATGGCGCCCACTGTACAGTGGAGAGACCGTCACCCTGAGGTGTGAGGTGGACTCCTACAGCAACTGGATTTATTCCTGGTACAAAGACCAGGCCCAGATGGCTGTGTCTCAGACTGCTGGTCACAGTGTAACTGGTAACAGACTGACCATCCCTGGTTCTGCTGGGTCTGACCAGGGGCAGTACTGGTGTGAGGGGAGGCTGGAGGGGAGAAAAGTGACATCACAGCGCAGCGACTCCATCACTGTTGCAGGTGAGTCTCAGGTACGCTTTCAATTTGGATAAGTCACATGCTCTATTGGATTGAGATCTGGGGACTGTGCAGGTCATTGGAGTAAAATGAAGTCATCGTCTTGTTTGTGGAACCAGCTAGAGGAGATGTGTGCTTTGTGAAAAGACGCATTACCTGCTGGAAGTATCCACTTGAAAACAGATAGACTGTAGTCATAAAGGGATGCTCATGGTCAGATACAATGCTTAAATATGCCTCCGGCACTGAAATGATGGTCAGTTATTATGGGGCCTAATGTGTGTCACAAAAACATTCCACACCATAATGTTATTGGCATTCTTATGAATTCATCAGTGCTGGAGGCTTTGTATAATTATGCTAATTTCAATGAAACTCATCTTAGGCTCACACTATAGAGAATAAAAATATTTGGTTTACAATTTCATATATATAATTTATTTTGGGTGAAATGCTTAAAATTTTAATATTTATGATATATTGTGCAGGACCACCTACAGAGTCAAGGAAAATTTACATTTCTGCCATAGTTATTTTTCCTTGCAATTTATGCACAACTGTTTCCTCCTCAGTCATCTCTAAATTCTGACAGAAGATACTGTGACCCAGTCTTTCTCCTTTCCACAGCCCTGCCTAAGGCCTCTCTGACAGTAGAGCCAAAATGGCGCCCACTGTACAATGGAGAGACTGTCACACTGAGGTGTGAGGTGGACTCCTACAGCAACTGGACACATTTCTGGTACAGAGACCATAACCACACAGCCACATCTCTCACTGAAGAGTACAGTGTAAATATCACTGGGGCTGCTGGGTCTCGCCAGGGGCGGTACTGGTGTGAGGGGAGGCTGGAGGGGAGAAATGTGACATCACAGCGCAGCGACTCCATCACTCTGACTGTTGTCTCAGGTAGGCTTTCAAATTATATATAAAACTTTATCCTTAAAATATTTGCATTACTTTCCATTCACTTACCATACATAGGAGCATAGGAGGAACATAGGAGCAACAAACAATTTGTCCAAGCCATAATTTATACTATGGCTTGGACAAATATTTAATTCCGATTGGTTGACAGCCATCTCAACCAATCATTTTATTTGTGTTTGTATATAGGCATGGCAATGTGGGTAATTTTGCCTCATTATGGTTTCAAATCACTACACGAAAACTTTCAATTTGTTGACTTAGAAATCCTGAAATCAAAGGAAACTTAACACCACATTATTAAAAAGAAAATCAATAGCTAAGTTTAAATGTGCAGATGGAAAGCATTTTTTTATCCAGAAAATATCTCAGTTTCAACACATTTCACATCTTTGTGGTCAGGGGTGCAGCATTTATTAAGCTTGGAGATATTAACGTATCGTAGATATGTGGATTAGAATATATGATACAGCTGACTGTCTTCCCACTATACCAGTTGCTAAATGCATCATGACAATAGTTGTGAACTTTGTTTTTCATTGTATAATGCCTTTTCTCTTTTCTTATATTTGTGATGGCTGATAGTGAGACTACTCTGCATTCATAAGAAAAGAGAAACACTGGTTTATCATTACCAAAGAAACCATATTTAGTGAAGTGGCAGATGTGTACATAATGATGTTAGTTTTGTAATTAATAAAATGTCTTTAAAAATACCTTTTTATTTCAATTTTTCCATGTATTTTAGTTGTAGCCATAGTATAAGAGATATTAACCACTTCATGGGTTCCGATTACCACCCTGTCATGCCATATATTCTTGTATATGCACAGGTTTATATCCTCCACATATCCCTCATCTCTGTGTCTCTCCACAGGTAGACTGGTGTTTGGTCTGGGAGCTGCTCCTCTCCTGCTGGCCTCCATTATACTGTGTGTGAAATGGTGTAGGAAACCAGGTGATGTCATTTTACAGGGGAACACATCTAAAAACAACGTGTGTTTCAGGTTTCAGGTTGCAGAACTGTTCATTCTCACTCACAGTTCTCTCCCTCTGTTGTGTTTATACATGTTTGTTGATGTGCAGGGTCGTCTAATGAAGCAGCTGTCAAGTACGCTGAAGAGAATTTGGAAGTTGACTTATGAAACCTTCACACAGAAGCTGGATCAGTGTGCTCATGTGGAATGAAGAACGTTTGAGAGCTCAGGTTTATTGGAATGAAGCAGTCGTGCCTTTAGAGTGCAGGATCGGTATAATATATCTGAGGTTCTGATTCACCAGAGCTGCACTTGTGATCTTTGTCTAAGTTAGTCTGCTTTCATTGCTGTGTGTTTGCTTCAGGTCCTACGCTGAACTTTATATATTATGTAGTAAACTCACCGCAAGCTTACATACAGCCTAAACAGCGGAGACTCTGCAACATGTTCACCATGCATTTCATGTGTCTGCTTGTATTAGTATTACATTATATGGACTTTAAAGTGTGTTCTTTTTTGTTCCTTCTTTATTTTGTTAACATATGAAATAAATGAAAAAAATAAACATGTGTAATGTAACATCCCCAGTAGGTCAGTTATAGCACCTTCCACTGTGGTGAACAACACAATCTAATCCAAATGTGAGAAGGAGAAACCGAACAGGAATGGTGAGCTGAATGTGGACAGATAAGCTGAGGGCTCGATTGTTTTTATTATATTATTTTTATATAATTACTGTTAATACTACTACTGTAATAACAATGTTACCAGTCATAACTTTCTTGTTTTCATTCTTCGTGGTGATGAATTGTGACAAATAAATATTAATAAATAAGTAGGCTAAAGCTGGCATTTGTCTCTCTTGATGCTATATTATGCTGATTCCACTGTATTATTTTGACTACATTGTAATTTTGATATTGCTTGTAATAGCGTATTACCATTATCATTACATTACATTACAGGTCATTAAAAATGTTATTAGTTGTGGTATTTCTGTCCTTGCATGATGAAGTTTTCGATGGTAACTAAGAGTAATTACATATGAAAAATAAATAGGCCATCATAAATAAAAAATGAGAATAGCTGAATTTAATTTGATCTTAAATAATTTTTCAGCACCAATTGGCCAGGGCAATGAAGGGATAGGCTGTTGGCTTGGCAAGCATTTTTGAGGAAGTAGACTACAAGTGATTTACATTACCGGCATTTAGCAGACACTGTTATCCAGAGCGACTTACACAACTTTTACATTGCAACTACATTGGATCCATTTGTACAGCTGGACCTATACTGAAACAATGCAGGCTAGGTACCTTGCTCAAGGGTACAACGGCTGTGTCCTACACAGGAATCAAACCTGTGACGTTTGGGTTACAAGACCTGTTTGACTCATTATACTGTGCTATCGCTCATGCTAACATAATAGCAGTGTCTTTGGAAGTTCATCACATTTGCAGTCCTTTCTGAACTGATGTTGCTTTAAAGCAGTATCCGTTCAAATGCCTACATAAGGATCATATAGTTATAAGTGCCCTAAGGTTCTGTTGACCTCATGCTGGGTGCGCCCTAAAGACTGTCAGAGATTGCGCCTTCGGCCTGGGTGAGCAAACGAGGTGTTTTTTGGGAACAGATTGGGCTACAATTGGCGCATCACTGATGAAATGAGCAATACAGAAATCGCAGCTTCAGTCTTGCATGCTTACGGAGTGAGACTGCTGTGACGTGGTGCTGAATGATATTTGCAGTACTCTGGCAGCGCGTGGTGATCAATGGACAGCGGTCACTCCTGGCTCAGGGCTGATGTATAATGCTCCTGTACAGGAGACCTCTGGATTGAAACAGTGCTGCAGTCATTAATGCATGTTGTGAAACATTTCTAATAGGAATCAATAAAATGTATACAACACAATAAACGTTGATATAATGCACTTAAATAATAACTTATTGAGATAACCTTTATTTTTTATAAGCTCCCTGACATGGAATGGACACCTAGCTGTTTACCTGACTATAAACACAAACATACGGACTTTCACATTTCTCCAGAGGAAGAAAGTGCTGCATCACACATGCACACTGGCGTATGCACACACTGTTATTTTCCTGCCACACACAGGGGGAAAGCTGCAGAACAGTTATAAAATACACAGGCATGTCATCCTTCTCTGATTACCTCCTCTAGAAAAAAACAATTAAAGTACAAATATAGCAGACGCTGCGACTCATTAGCTTCCCTTCATAGGCATGTGATCAGAGTACAGAAACCACGCGAGCGTCTCCAACCTGCAGCTCCGTCTGTATCTCGAGCAGAGGAGAGAGGAGCATGGCACTGAAATGCAGACGCACATGGTAACCCTTACAGCTTCCTGCAGCTGTGTTTGGGTTAGGATACTCTGCGATTTCAGAGGGGATGGCAGCCGCTCTTAGAGCTTCTCAGTGTCACAGTTAAATGTGTAACTTTCGCAGCTTTCTTCAGGTCAGCATAGTTCAGCTGGGCATGCTGGAGTGATGCAAATTTCTATTGCAAATTACACCTCAGCCAACATGATCAATTTGTGAATAATATTTCTGTAAATAATATTCCATATATCATTTAGCATTCAAACAGAGTTACATTATAAACTTTAGGGTATTCTGAGACCTTAAAAGTTGCAGAAATAGTGTGGTTACAGTATGATTTCAGAGGCAGTTGACTCTTTCTTTGCCAAGTTTCTGTTCATGACCAAAAGGCTCAGTTTTGGTCAAACCAGACAATTGATTTACACAATTGCTCTCACTAAGGCCTTTGTTTGTGCAGCATTTCCTGAGAGCCTGTTGGTATGACGGTGTCATTGTATGGTTGAATATGAGACTTGGGGATCTCAAAAAGAAACTAAATTCAAACTGTGATCCTTGGGCTCTTCTTTGCCTCCCTCATCATCTTCCTCACTGGGTGGGGGGGCCATATGTATCCCAACTTTGCTGCTTCATTTACAGGAAGGTTGCTGATATTTACAAATCATTCAAGATGGAGTCTTCAAACACATTAGTCCCCAGACAACCCTCCCCCATTCCCAACTCAGTACCCCTCCCCCTTCTCTCTTTCTGCATCCTCTCCTCTTCTCTCTCTTTACCAAGTCTCTTGTTTCTGTTATCTCCTCTCATACTCTATCTTCCAGGTCACATCAACAGTCTGTTCTGACCCCTGGTGGTGGAATGAGCTTCCGACTGCTGTCCTGACTGCAGAAACCCTACCCATCTTCCCACTGCAGTCAGGACAGCAGAAACCCTGCCCATCTTCCCACTGCAGCCAGGACAGCAGAAGCCCTGCCCATCTTCCCACTGCAGTCAGGACAGCAGAAACCCTGCTCATCTTCCCACTGCAGTCAGGACAGCAGAAGCCCTGCCCATCTTCCCACTGCAGTCAGGGCAGCAGAAACCCTGCTCATCTTCCCACTGCAGTCAGGACAGCAGAAGCCCTGCCCATCTTCCCACTGCAGTCAGGACAGCAGAAGCCCTGCCCATCTTCCCACTGCAGTCAGGACAGCAGAAACCCTGCCCATCTTCCACTGTATACTGAAGACTCAGCCCCACAGATTCCAGCATGGCTCCCCTAACCTACTTTTATTTCTTTGGATTTCCTTTAGAATAATGTTACAGGTTCAGCTGTGTAAAGATAAGTTATCTGTCTAATGGTGCTTGCATTTATCACAGTATAACAGTTGTTTTGTAGGGTAACATTACACTTATTATTTATAAATGAGCATCTATGCCTTCTTAGTGAATTACCACCTATTTATTTATTTTTTAATTTTTATTTTTTTATTCATTATGACCCGAGATTTGGTCCCCGTATTTGTTCCCCCGGGTGTCTTTTCTTCCTCCTGGGGAGGTTGTGACCTCACTCGCTGGATTCCTTGGGATTCAGACTGGGTCTGTATATATGTATAGTTCAGACCCGGTTCCTGTTTTACTAAATGGTTTATGTGACTGTATCTCTGTTAACAGAACCATAAAATAGAAATAAAAAATTAAATCCACATTTTTAAATACAGAAATTTCCTCTGATTTTCATAATGGGCAATGAAACATTTGTAGACCTGGCTCCAGGCAGGTCGGCCATGTTTCTCGTTGCGTAACCTGCTTTTCAAATCTGAATTACGACAAAATGTTATATTTTATTTTTTAAAAACAAACAAGTATTCATGCATGAAGGCAAGTAGACAATCTCAGAAACTTGTGGATCCCTCTGTGACGCTTTTGACAACTCATAAACTGCATTGGGTCATAATTCGAATTCGAATTAACAGGTTCTGCACCGGTTTTATATTTAAACACGTTTCCAGAATCCAGCCGTTAGTTCATGAGTGCACTTTTTTATATACAGATTGTGCTCATCTGTCAGTTTATTTAAAAATCGAAAGTATTGGAAAATGTTTAATTAAGTTACCCAGGGACAGTCTTTAGCTCATGAATAGTCAAATATATTCATGATCTCATGAATGACTACAGTTAAAATGTGTGTACATAATTGAACTTCATTCAATAATTCAGAAGCAGGTCTAGCCTCCAGGATTGGGGTCTCCACCCATTTTGTTCTGACATTTAATGGGTGGAGACCCCAATCCTGGAGGCTGGACCTGCTTCTGAATTACTGAATGAGGTTCAATTATGTATATTTACACAACCTGCTGTTCATTCATTCATAAGTATCTGTTTTTTTTTCTTCAGGAAATGGATTCTGCTACCAGCACCAGGAAAAGCACTGTGTTACTTCGTATAGAAACACCCAAAATGCACCTGGACATTGGCCCGTTGCTGGATATCTGTCTTGCATCAGATCGCCCATCAACAGGTACCTGCTTCCTGCTACTGCTGTTAAGATGCCCATTCATTCTTCAGTGGTGAGGAGAACATCCTGTCATGCGGTTATGTTGAAATCCCTAAAATGATCATATTCTTTGGATTCAGGAGAGGCCTCATTCAATAAAATCAATGAGATGAAGGACAGTGTCTCCTCACTGAAGTTTATCACCAGCATACTCCTTCAAGCTGAGCTGCACATTCGAGCATATTCAGAAACGGTAACATCTTTACTTTTTACACTGTGCTTTCTGCTGTTGTGTGTTCAGGAATTCTCGTGTAAGATAGGACTGCATGTGATCAGAAACATCAGCAAAAGAACAACTCCAGTGACCTTTGACCTTCAACCCTGATTGTTTCTGTTCAGATCATCAACATCCTGCCACAGAAATGGCAGCCAGGCTCTGTGTTCCATCAGACAGCAAAGATGGTCATGTCCATGACACCGGCTTTGGATGTGCTCATGAGAAAAAGAGTAAGCATTTCTTTCATTATTGTCAGTGCTAAGTGTCTCACAGTTTTCAACACACATTGTATTGTATAAAGACTGTACCTTCTATTGACCAAGATACTCTGCCTGCTTGACTTTTGAAAAGTTTAATTAAGCAATATATCTTATTCTGATACCTCCATTCTATTATATTTTCCTTTTCCAGCTTAAAAGCAGGACCAATCAAGGTGAGTTTATTTATTTTATTATGTTGTTTGATTGACTACCGTCTATTTCCTTCTGTAACATCTTTTATGTAGATCTTAGGGCCAGATTATCATGTGCTAGAATCTCATGTAGTCTCTTTCTTCCTTTCTATTTTGATTTCTTAGTGACCAACAAGCAACTTTTGGAGCAGTTTGATCAACAAATGGATGAGAGTCGTGAAACTTTCAGCCCTGAATAAAAAAGTAAGCTTCAGATGAATTTTATCGACATGTAAAGTATATGCCTCAGGAGAGCTTGTATTTGTCATAATCCATGTGTTTGTCCATTTTAGATTAGAGACACTAAAGAAAAAATTAGAATAATCAGAAGAATGCTTTCTTCCTCCCATCGTAATAACTGGAACCTGAAGGTGAGACACAGAAATTAGTAATTGGCAAATTTCCCAGAATTGCATGAATACTGCTCGATACTATCATATACTGTAGATGAGTGTGATTGATTTCAGTTACTTTCAGGATGTGAATCTTCAATGGAATCTATGGCTGAAGTAGTGCACTGCTGTTTGTGCAACAGCTTATATTAGGAATGTGTATTTACACCATTTGATATTTTATATTTTATAAAGGCAAGTGTCAGAGAGCTGCAAAGGAGATGCATGAAAATGTGTTAAGAGAGAGATGCACTTCACTTGATGCTGGAGGAGAGAGAGAACAGAATAAAAAGTGCCGATCTGGAGCAGGAGGAATTTAAGAAGACATTTCAAGAGAAAGAGCTGGCTCTACAGCAGTGAGTACCAAGCAAGACTGTGTTAAGGGAAACCAGATATGACATCTAAATAAGGTCACCATGGTAATGGGAGAGTGAGACTTCATGAACTCCATTATAGGTGGGACTACCGTGTGCTGTTAGTCATTGACATTGATATGAACCAATCTATCAAGTTTGGTCTCCATAGCAGACCACTTTGACTGGATCAATTATATCAGTTGTTAATAACTCATAATAGCTCCACCCATTTTGGAGCTTATTCCAAGTAACATTCATTGGAGAGGAAAGGTAATAATATTGATGCTAATTTTAGAAGTAACAAAATCTGAGTTAACAATGGACAGACACTTAACAGAAAGCTTAAATTGTACTTGAATGATGAAGCTTTTGATTATTTTTTAACGTGCTGGAATCCTGTACAGGATTGATGAGTGTCACATGGTGCTCACCTCCATGTGCTGTGAGCCGGTTTATAAAAAGCACCCAAGTTACTTCTGGCTCCAGCACAGTGTAAGACTGAAGCTGGTGTGCTTCGTGCTGCAGAAAGCTGGGGCAGCTTGAGTAGGACTGGAGAGCGAAGCTGGAAAGAGTGATGGAGGAGAAGAGCGAACATGAGCAGCGTGTGAAGAAGGAGATCCAGGCTCTGCTCCTTAAGCTGTTCAAGACTGAGCAGCTGCACCAGACCCAGGTGAGCATATCCAGCGAGTACCAATGCTCCACTCTACCCTCTCTACAGTCAGGTCTGTCTCCTATTATAGTATTGCATCCATATGTGTGGATCTTTGGAACACCTTTAATCTCCATGTCCTCCTATTCCATTGCAGATATTTGACTATGAGGTCAAGTACAGGGACTCACTAAAACTGGTGTCTGAGCTGCAGTGTCAAATTCGAGGAGCGTGAGGTGAGAGGCTGAAATGGAGGTCGGCAGGAAGGTCCGTATGTGTGTTTGTGTGTGTGTGCGCGCATGTTCTGGCAATGAATACTTCACCTGTCAGATCTTTTGCTGACTGTCACTTGTCTTTCTCCAGGTTGCGGTTCTTCAGAACAAACAGGAGAAACTTGGTAAGAAGGACACTATCAGTTGTTTTTTTAATTGGTATCTCAGATCATGGCAGAACATTAATTACCCCTCTTTTCCCTCATATTCAAAGCAAAAGCATCAAGCGATGTCCTTGAGCAGAAGAGATGGATGGCCATGTCTCGGTTGAAATATCTGGAGCACCACATGAAGAAGGCCTCCTGGATTATTAGATGATTGTTTTTGCTGTTTAGAGACCCTTGAGGAGGCATTCACATCCATCTGGCCTCCTGTGGTTACGACCACACCCACACCATGGAAGGCATATGAACCTCACACCTGTACAACACAATCAAAGCCCTTTACTGCTGAGACGGTGTACATTTCTGTTTTACAGACCAGAAAACTCTATAGTGTAGTTAATACATTCACTACATTTACCAAACTACTGAGATCAGTCCAATAATTCCGTATTTATGACTCCTGCTGTTAAAAATAAAAAAATCAAATAATTTTACGCTTTTGGAGTTTCATTGTACATGGCAGCAAAGCGAATGAAATTCAGTAAAACAATGGTATGTGAGAACAGTTATTGCTCACACATGGACACAGATGGGAAAGGAGATGTTTAGAGGTGTTTGTGCAGCATGGCTGTGAGCTTCATGGCGGACGTCACATAAGCAATGAGAACAGGGCTGACCACACTCAGATCACACAGCTCCTGCAGAAGACTGACAGTATGGAGGAGGGGAGGAACAGAGGAGGCTCCAACAGCATGAGAGAGAGACATCAGAGACGATCCAGAGGGAAGTGGAATAAGAGAAGAAACAAGAAGAGGAAAAGAACATAATAAAGGAGGGAGGGAATAGGCAGGAGCCCCAGGAAGTGACACAGATGAGAAAAACAGGAGGATTCGGTGATTTAAGCATAATGTCAGAGGAAAGGAAATATTCACACTGCATTTTTCTCCAGAGCTGAACCTCTCCTGGTCAAAACCCCTGTCATGACACTACTTGGGGGCCTGGATGGATGATCTCGATCTTCTGCACCACGTTTTAATAAACACGGGCTGTTAACAGATTCCTATTTATCTTGTCTTTATCTGTTGATACCAGGCTAGTATAAACCATTTTATCATCACTGTTTCAGTCTTTTTACTTTACTTGCTGTATATTGGGAGGTTCAGACTTGCTCTTGCCCATTTTTTAAATTTGCTGTTTTGGCTGACCGTGACACATGGCCTCTGCTGACCTTGCCTGGTCACAGATGAGTACAGCATCAGCATTAACCCCCTGCAGGATATCCCACTCCGGTATAGAGACTTAAACATTAAAACAAAGAGAGGTTGGTATGAAGTTATTGTCTAAGTTAAGTTTATTAATCAGTGTTGTTCATTTGTTTATTTAGTGGCCTCCCCTTGCTCTCATACCTTCTGTTTCTGTCTTGCAGGAGGGTGTAGTTACAAGGCAAAAGCCATACATTTACACAGACAGTGGTGGAATGGTCTTTGGTCACAGGTGTTTCTCTCACCTGCAGGTCCAGGCACCATGAACATCTGACCACCAGCACATCCCCTACATCTGAGAGGTTACAGAACACCTTCACTTCCCCACATACATTAATTCCCCAAGCTGTCACAACAAAAGAAAATTTAGTTCTCACTTGACTGTGATGAAATGAAGATTTTTTAATTTTGAAAATGGATAATGTGAGAACATAGGTCATTGGATATTGGCAATAGAGTGTGAAGTGAGATTTGGGTAGTTGGAGCAACATTCATATCCATTATATCTGGCAATGGTAGATGCTGGCAGGTGAGTGTCTGTGTTGTGCAAGGCTTGCATATTTTCACCACAAGGTGTCAGTAAACTCCCACTAAAATCCTATTTCAGTGCATGTGGGGAAATACCAGTCTTTCTCTGGGACATTACCAAACTTCGGTTCACCGGTTCTTCCTTTCAGCAGGTCAACAGAAATGCCACGAAATAAACGAGTGTCTGTACATCAGGAGTAGCGCTGTCTCCTAAATTTATTGGGCCGGAACTACGGGAGTAATGGGGGTTGGGCGCACGTGCGGAATGCTGATGGCAGAACAGAATCATTTGTAGACTACCAGAGAGGTGGGAGATCTCTGGTGTTCATTGAGAGAATTAGTTGAGCAGAACGGGCATAAAATTAAAGGTGCATGTAGGATCGATGAGAAGAAAGAGATTGCCCCAGGGGGGTGGGACAGGGGGAGGATTCCTTGTGTGCCAGTTATTTTGATTTCGGTTAATTCTTGGTGGCCAGGTCTGTGTTGTGTCTCGAGATACTTTTAACGTTTGGTACAGCACCTTTGTGTGGTGTCAGTGCTGTGATTGGTTGTCCTTGTAACCAGGACGAGGGGCTTATCTGGCGGCAGGCGGGGGGAGAAGCCATAGCCTAGAAGCCAGAGTGTACAGCGGCGTTGGCAAAACCGCAGACCAGGCTGGAGGCGCTGTGGGAAGTTGGAACAGGAAGTGCAGCAGTTTCTTGAGAAGTCTTTAGTTTATTCAGAGCTCAGAGTGAAGTAACTCCGCCCCCTCTATCTATTTGCTCTTTAGTTTCCCACATCGTGGTTTTTAGCTATGACCTATCACAGCTCTTCTGCTGCAGCCAATCAGCTGCCAAGCCTGGAGAAACAGACAGAACACAAATGATTCTGTGGCCAAGCAGCCATGAATGCCGCATATGCAAGAAGGGTGGATCCAGTTAGACTGTCTCTGAACTGATGGAGCATGGTGGCCAGATGTTGGGTTTTGACTGGGCATTGTTGGGCATTGTTTTTGCAGAGGTCATTATAGTAGAACCTCTACTCTCCATCACCATCAGGGAATTCGTGGTGCCGGATAGTAGAAAATTTTGTTTAGTAGAGCGTACCCTAAAGATTAGGCAGGAGCCAAATTAGTGAAGTATTTATTTATCAATTTTTTTTGAAAACTCAATGTATTATTGTATTGCTCATGGGCCCCACCTGCTGGCCAAATGATTTTACAACGTCTTCTATTTTCAAGTAAATGTAAGAGGGACATGCACTGTAAGTTTAAAGGAGCACAGACAAGCACCCCATCCTGTGTAAGATTGTAAGCACACAGACTAGCACCTCAATCTTGTGTACGTTTTTTAGTGCACAGACAAGCATCCCCATCTTTTAAAATGAATGCAACCAGCCCGCTGCTTGACTATTGAGTCTGACCAATCAGAGGAGCTGTCACGTTGTGATGGGACGGTACTCCTCACAAACTGAAGCCACCTTTCTGTGGACCACACTACAGCCTCTGGACAGCACAGTAGCCAATCACATACACCCAGGGCTTCACTCTAGCCAATTGTGAGCTGTCCTGCGGGTCCAACATTCACAGTCAGCTCTGGCACAGTCAGGTTTTTTTAGACCATGCAGTGTTTCATTTCACAGAGGACCAGTGCATTTAACCTTTGTGTTGTGTTTGGTCATACCCCCCTTCCCATACTGTTTTCGGTCAAAATTGGCCGGTGTGTTTTGCACAGTGATATCTTTGGAACCCCTTATCCAATTTTGATGGTTGACATCTCATTTGAACAGTCAAAGCAAGTAGAATCAAGGGGTCGTAGACAGAATGACACCAGGGGTGAATTTCATGTTATAATTTTGCAGTAAGTTCAACAGAACTTCAACATGGTGTGTGTGTGTGTGTGTGTGTGCGTGCGTGCGTGCATGCGTGTGTGTGTGCTTGTGTGTGCGTGCATGCGTGTGTGTGTGTGTGTGTGTGGAGATGTTTTCCATCTGCAGGATGAACATAATATACTCATACCCATTCATTTCCTATGGCAGTCAATTCTGACCGAAAACATCATAGGTGTGACACTGTTGAATAAATCACTCAAAATTCAATGCAAGTGGTGATCATCAATTGTATATGTTTAGAGGCCTAGTATGGAGGACAACATGAGGTCTTGAGGCAATTGGATGAAAAACACAATATTTATGATTAAAAACAAAGTCACTCGGTCAGATTTGACCGCCTACATAAGAGAGGGGTTAAGCAAGGTGCTGCCCTAAACTCTCTCTGATTCCCTGTGATAACAAGTGAAGTTCTGCACTTTTTCTTTGGTTTATAAAAAAGAAGAGAAGAAAATATGAAGCTGGTTGCTGTGCAGGACCTACTTCCTTGTTTTTGCTCTCACAAACAGAACCCCCCAAATGTGTTGTAAGGGTAGGGGGAAATTGGTTGTTTTTGCTCTGTGCTTACGGTACTTGGATATGAATTTGAGACAAAAGTACAGTCAGCTTTTAATATCATGGTATGTGTGTTACCATTTCACAGAAACTGCTGTCTTTGTGTTGAGTCCCCCTATATTCAGCAGTGTAAAAGTAAAAAAAAATGATTAAAATTAAATAGCAGAAGTTCTTTCCTATACAGCATTCCATTGCTTTGGTTTTTATTTTTTTATTTTTTTGTCTCATCTGTTCATACAACTGCTTCAAAACTCTTCAGGCTTGTCTTTGTATTTTTTGGCAAATTCTAATCTGGCCTTTTGATTCTTGATGTTGTTGTGAGGTTTTGCATTTTGCTGTTTAGCCTCTATAATTCTGCTCTCAGAGTCTTCTGCATTTGGCGGCTTGCTATATTTTTACCCCTGCCCACTGGTGACTGCTGGTGACATCACTGACAGTAGTTTTAGGGTTCTCCTTCACAACTCTCCACAGGATTTGTCTGTCATCAACTGCAGTACAACTCATACAGGTACTTAGAGTTGTATGTAGCCTATACAACTCACATACAAGTTTGGATAGTTTATTCTCTGTTTGGCACTGTGAGTGCCTGTGGGTTTTCTGGCTTCTGTTGTTGGTGGCTTTTTGTCAGTAGAGAGGAAATGTAAGAGTGATCTTCTGCAGATATATATTTAAATTTAGTTGATTTTAGTTACAGAAAAGCGGAAGGTAAAGCAGTGATGAAGTAGAAGGGTGGGAGCTTCTGTGAGAATTTTTTCACAACTTGCTGCTCACACAAGCAGATAAGAAAAGAGTGCATTAGAGGTGCTGTACAGTATATATAATAGCCCAGGGGTGTCTTTTTTATCGTTCTTTTGATCACTGAAGTTGAAGCATTAACCTTCCTCTTGAATCATGCAGGCAAACAGAGGGGTCACATTGATCTGTGAGTACTACCGAATCAGTTTTTTAATGTAAAGGTTTTTAACAGACAAGTATGTTTTTGTGGTGAAATTTGCTTTTTATTGAAAAAAATAAAACAACAACAACACATTTGTTAAATTATGCTTAAATAAATAAGAATGATTTGACCTCACTAATACTAAAATGCTCTACAGCATTTGGGCTGCATTGGAATGACCTGCGTTATGGGAAAAGAAGAAAAGTATGAGTGAAGAAGTATGCTTTTGCTTCAGTAGATAACATACCTTGAATGATCACTAACACATTTTTGTGAAAGAAGATAAGAAATATATTTTTCATTTTTTTATATTTGTTTAATTTTTTGTTATTTGAAAGAAACATTGGCTGTTAGTAACTGCTCCAGAATTAGCTTGATAACTACATTTCATCAGAAGTCCCTTGGCTGGTGGGATAGTGGGAAAAATTTACAAAAAAATATGTACAGGCAGCAATTTGCAATTAGAATAAAAAGGCTGGTGTGCATCAATACACTCAGCAGTAAAATAAAAATATAAATAATCGCAAAAGGTACCAATGTAGCATATTGTGCTACAAATAAAATAATAAAACAAAAAATTACACGAGATAAGGTAAAACAATTGCACTTAATAATATGACAGTGGTATGTAAGTTACAGATATGTAACTGGCTTTTTAACCATACCTTTCAGTGTATTTTTGCACAGAACATGTAAAGGCTTCAAATATGTTCTCACAAACAGATATACGCTCCATTCAAACTGATCATTGCCGAACTCAAACATTGACTGGTGGACCTGAGTTTACCCAACTTCCAAAGTACTGCATGGATGAAATCTTGAAATCAAACAGCAATGATGGGGATGTATTTAGGCTTTATTTGGAACATATTTATGGTTTTGTATTTTTCTTGCTCTTATTGCATTTCTTTGGCCATTTCAATGATGTTGTCAATGATTCCTGTCTTTCTTTTTTTTTTTTTTTTACAGTGCTGAGTCTAATGACAAGACTGGGTGAGTGTTACTAGATTTTAAAACAAACCCCACCTTCTGTTACCTGATAATTTATCAGAGAATAACCTTATTCAAACAGTTCAGTGAAACTTATGATTGATAACAGAATGTCATGCTTCACAATAAGACTGTCTCACAGCATTATGACGTGATTTATTTGACTGCATATGCGGACGGAAATGTAGAAATATTATTCTGTGAGACTCGAGGCATGTCCTACAGTAGGGGGTGGTACAGAGATCACAAACAGAAGCAGATTTTTACTGTTCTAAACTAATGAAGCTGAGGCATTAATTAGGACACTATAAACATGTCATGAGTATTTCAACACATGTACTGACGTAGTGCATGCACTGTTTGTACAGGGAGCCCAAATGCTGTACTGACTCTGCAGCCTAACTGGCCCCTGTTCTTCACTGGAGAGACCGTCAATCTCACGTGTTTGGCACGGCAATACAAATTTGGATTCACGTGGTACAGAAATGAATCAAATTTTATTGTGACAAAGCACGTATCCAAAGAAAACATCTACACCATCGCATCTGTTACTGAAGCCCACAGTGGTGTATACACGTGTTCTGGTGAATCCGAAAGTGATCTTGTCAGACTGAACGTGTCAGGTGAGTCAAAACTGGTCAGCAGCTCAACACTGGTGGTCTCACTCGTCCCACAGAGAGACCATATTTAACACATTTATTCAATCTTCCCCAGTGCACACTGTGCTTCCCGTACCAGCTCATTTATTACAGGCAAATATAAAATTAACTTATTTTCACTAAAATGGGCTGGGTACACCACCAATTGAGTTGAGTTTCTGACTGTCACGCTATTTGTATTGTTAATATTTGAGCTTCTGTATGTTTAAATCCATGGAATGTAGCCTTTTCTATCTGTTATGACAATGAGAGAACCTGCTGCTTTAGCTCTTTGTTTCAACCCCAATCAGAGCATGCCTGTCCCTCTGTAGTCATGTCTACACTCCACTAGCAAAGTTGTATGTAAAAGTTGAGTAAATTCCTCTGGGTAGGAGCATCTGCTCATGCCTGTAATGTAGTGTAATGTAATGAGCGGTTAGAGCTGTGACACAGTCTGTCCGTCTTCACAGCCGCGCCCACACCCGTTCTGAGATAGTCACATGCTTTCCCAGTACATGGATAAGCGAACCATGTTCTACTGTATCACAGATTAAAGCCAGTTTGCACTGTATGTTTGATGATGCCATTATTAGGAACCTGGGGGAGAGATTCAGTCTGTTCTCTCTGTTATAGAGATACCCCCACCTGTCCTGACTGTCTCTCCACACAGGCAGTTATATGCAAGAGAATATGTCAGTCTCTCTTGTAAGGTTACAGTGACTTCAGCTGGCTGGGAATATTACTGGTAAAAAGACCCAGTCTGGTACACAGAGTATAGCTACCCCACCCACATACAGGTATCAGGTGAGTGCTGACAGGCATTATTGTGCAAAATTGGCACATTCCCATAATGCACTGGGTCCAACTGCTGTGATGACTCTGGGATCCTGTTCCTTAGATTAATTCTTGTACCAATTTGATCAGGATTAGAGCTTTTTCATTTCTGATTTTTGAATATCTTCTCTTAATATCATTGAAAATAGGAATGCAGCTGCCCTGGTTTTTGTCCTTCATTTAGGGTGATTTGATTTCTCCATAGTCATAAAAATTCTGGCATGACAACAGAACTGTGACCCAGTCTGTCTCCTTTCCACAGCCCTGCCTAGAGCCACTCTGACTGTAGAGCCAAAATGGCACCCACTGTACAATGGAGAGACCGTCACCCTGAAGTGTGAGGTGGACTCCTACAGCAACTGGATATATTCCTGGTACAAAGACCAGGCCCAGATGGCAGTGTCTCAGACAGCTGGTCACAGTGTAACTGGTAACAGACTCACCATCCGTGGTGCTGCTGGGTCTGACCAGGGGCAGTACTGGTGTGAGGGGAGGCTGGAGGGGAGAAAAGTGACATCACAGCGCAGCGACTCCATCAATCTGACTGTTGCAGGTGAGTCTAAGTACACTTTCAATTTGCATATGTCACATGCTCTATTGGATTCAGATCTGGGGACTGTGCAGGTCATTGGAGTAAAATGAAGTCGCCATCTTGTTTGTGGAACCAGCTGCAGGTGACGTGTGCTTTGTGACATGGCGCATTATCTGCTGGAAGTATCAACTTGATAAAAGGTAGACTGTGGTCATAAAGGGATGCACATGGTCCGCTACAATGCTTAAGTATGTTCTGGCACTCAACTGATGGTCAGTTGGTATTACGGGGCTTAATATGTGTCACAAAAACACACCAATACACTACCACTACCAGCCGTTACTGCTGACACAATGCAGGATGGGATTTTTATGCAGTATGGATTCATCCTGTTTTGTCAAATTCTGACCCTAACATCTACGTATGTGTCGTAGCAGAAATTGAGATTCGTCAGACCAGATATTTATCCATTCTTTAATTGTTTAGTTTTGGGTTGTGTATTCAGAGATGTCCTTCTGAGCAGCACTGTTGTAAATAACTGTTTTTTGACCATTTGTGGCCTTTCTGCTAGCTTGAATGAGTCTGCCCATTCTACTCCGACGCTCTAATTAATAAGGTGTTTTCACCCACAGAACTGCCACTCACTGGATTTCATTGTTTATTGCACCACTCTCTGTAAATTTCAGACATGTTATTGGGATTCTTATGAATTCAGCAGTGCTAGAGGCTTTTTACAATTTTCCTAATTTCAATGATATTCAATTTTTACTCACACTGTAGAGAATAAAAATATTCTGTGAATGATTTCACATATATAATTTACTTTTGAAGTTATGCTTTAAATATTTATATTTTATGAAATATTGCGCAGGACCACCTATTGATTCAAAGATAATTAATCTTTCTGCCATGGTTCTTTTTCCCTTGCATTTCATACACAATTGTTTCCTCCTCAGTCAAAACTGTGACCCAGTCTGTCTCCTTTCCACAGCCCTGCCTAATGCTTCTCTGACTGTAGAGCCAAAATGGCGCCCACTGTACAGTGGAGAGACCGTCACCCTGAGGTGTGAGGTGGACTCCTACAGCAACTGGATTTATTCCTGGTACAAAGACCAGGCCCAGATGGCTGTGTCTCAGACTGCTGGTCACAGTGTAACTGGTAACAGACTGACCATCCCTGGTTCTGCTGGGTCTGACCAGGGGCAGTACTGGTGTGAGGGGAGGCTGGAGGGGAGAAAAGTGACATCACAGCGCAGCGACTCCATCACTGTTGCAGGTGAGTCTCAGGTACGCTTTCAATTTGGATAAGTCACATGCTCTATTGGATTGAGATCTGGGGACTGTGCAGGTCATTGGAGTAAAATGAAGTCATCGTCTTGTTTGTGGAACCAGCTAGAGGAGATGTGTGCTTTGTGAAAAGACGCATTACCTGCTGGAAGTATCCACTTGAAAACAGGTAGACTGTAGTCATAAAGGGATGCTCATGGTCAGATACAATGCTTAAATATGCTCCGGCACTGAAATGATGGTCAGTTATTATGGGGCCTAATGTGTGTCACAAAAACATTCCACACCATAATGTTATTGGCATTCTTATGAATTCATCAGTGCTGGAGGCTTTGTATAATTATCCTAATTTCAATGAAACTCATCTTAGGCTCACACTATAGAGAATAAAAATATTTGGTTTACAATTTCATATATATAATTTATTTTGGGTGAAATGCTTAAAATTTTAATATTTATGATATATTGTGCAGGACCACCTACAGAGTCAAGGAAAATTTACATTTCTGCCATAGTTATTTTTCCTTGCAATTTATGCACAACTGTTTCCTCCTCAGTCTCCTCAGATACTGTGACCCAGTCTGTCTCCTTTCCACAGCCCTGCCTAAGGCCTCTCTGACAGTAGAGCCAAAATGGCGCCCACTGTACAATGGAGAGACTGTCACACTGAGGTGTGAGGTGGACTCCTACAGCAACTGGACACATTTCTGGTACAGAGACCATAACCACACAGCCACATCTCTCACTGAAGAGTACAGTGTAAACATCACTGGGGCTGCTGGGTCTCGCCAGGGGCAGTACTGGTGTGAGGGGAGGCTGGAGGGGAGAAATGTGACATCACAGCGCAGCGACTCCATCACTCTGACTGTTGTCTCAGGTAGGCTTTCAAATTATATATAAAACTTTATCCTTAAAATATTTGCATTACTTTCCATTCACTTACCATACATAGGAGCATAGGAGGAACATAGGAGCAACAAACAATTTGTCCAAGCCATAATTTATACTATGGCTTGGACAAATATTTAATTCCGATTGGTTGACAGCCATGTAAACCAATCATTTTATTTGTGTTTGTATATAGGCATGGCAATGTGGGTAATTTTGCCTCATTATGGTTTCAAATCACTACACGAAAACTTTCAATTTGTTGACTTAGAAATCCTGAAATCAAAGGAAACTTAACACCACATTATTAAAAAGAAAATCAATAGCTAAGTTTAAATGTGCAGATGGAAAGCATTTTTTTATCCAGAAAATATCTCAGTTTCAACACATTTCACATCTTTGTGGTCAGGGGTGCAGCATTTATTAAGCTTGGAGATATTAACGTATCGTAGATATGTGGATTAGAATATATGATACAGCTGACTGTCTTCCCACTATACCAGTTGCTAAATGCATCATGACAATAGTTGTGAACTTTGTTTTTCATTGTATAATGTCTTTTCTCTTTTCTTATATTTGTGATGGCTGATAGTGAGACTACTCTGCATTCATAAGAAAAGAGAAACACTGGTTTATCATTACCAAAGAAACCATATTTAGTGAAGTGGCAGATGTGTACATAATGATGTTAGTTTTGTAATTAATAAAATGTCTTTAAAAATACCTTTTTATTTCAATTTTTCCATGTATTTTAGTTGTAGCCATAGTATAAGAGATATTAACCACTTCATGGGTTCCGATTACCACCCTGTCATGCCATATATTCTTGTATATGCACAGGTTTATATCCTCCACATATCCCTCATCTCTGTGTCTCTCCACAGGTAGACTGGTGTTTGGTCTGGGAGCTGCTCCTCTCCTGCTGGCCTCCATTATACTGTGTGTGAAATGGTGTAGGAAACCAGGTGATGTCATTTTACAGGGGAACACATCTAAAAACAACGTGTGTTTCAGGTTTCAGGTTGCAGAACTGTTCATTCTCACTCACAGTTCTCTCCCTCTGTTGTGTTTATACATGTTTGTTGATGTGCAGGGTCGTCTAATGAAGCAGCTGTCAAGTACGCTGAAGAGAATTTGGAAGTTGACTTATGAAACCTTCACACAGAAGCTGGATCAGTGTGCTCATGTGGAATGAAGAACGTTTGAGAGCTCAGGATTATTGGAATGAAGCAGTCGTGCCTTTAGAGTGCAGGATCGGTATAATATATCTGAGGTTCTGATTCACCAGAGCTGCACTTGTGATCTTTGTCTAAGTTAGTCTGCTTTCATTGCTGTGTGTTTGCTTCAGGTCCTACGCTGAACTTTATATATTATGTAGTAAACTCACCGCAAGCTTACATACAGCCTAAACAGCGGAGACTCTGCAACATGTTCACCATGCATTTCATGTGTCTGCTTGTATTAGTATTACATTATATGGACTTTAAAGTGTGTTCTTTTTTGTTCCTTCTTTATTTTGTTAACATATGAAATAAATGAAAAAAATAAACATGTGTAATGTAACATCCCCAGTAGGTCAGTTATAGCACCTTCCACTGTGGTGAACAACACAATCTAATCCAAATGTGAGAAGGAGAAACCGAACAGGAATGGTGAGCTGAATGTGGACAGATAAGCTGAGGGCTCGATTGTTTTTATTATATTATTTTTATATAATTACTGTTAATACTACTACTGTAATAACAATGTTACCAGTCATAACTTTCTTGTTTTCATTCTTCGTGGTGATGAATTGTGACAAATAAATATTAATAAATAAGTAGGCTAAAGCTGGCATTTGTCTCTCTTGATGCTATATTATGCTGATTCCACTGTATTATTTTGACTACATTGTAATTTTGATATTGCTTGTAATAGCGTATTACCATTATCATTACATTACATTACAGGTCATTAAAAATGTTATTAGTTGTGGTATTTCTGTCCTTGCATGATGAAGTTTTCGATGGTAACTAAGAGTAATTACATATGAAAAATAAATAGGCCATCATAAATAAAAAATGAGAATAGCTGAATTTAATTTGATCTTAAATAATTTTTCAGCACCAATTGGCCAGGGCAATGAAGGGATAGGCTGTTGGCTTGGCAAGCATTTTTGAGGAAGTAGACTACAAGTGATTTACATTACCGGCATTTAGCAGACACTGTTATCCAGAGCGACTTACACAACTTTTACATTGCAACTACATTGGATCCATTTGTACAGCTGGACCTATACTGAAACAATGCAGGCTAGGTACCTTGCTCAAGGGTACAACGGCTGTGTCCTACACAGGAATCAAACCTGTGACGTTTGGGTTACAAGACCTGTTTGACTCATTATACTGTGCTATCGCTCATGCTAACATAATAGCAGTGTCTTTGGAAGTTCATCACATTTGCAGTCCTTTCTGAACTGATGTTGCTTTAAAGCAGTATCCGTTCAAATGCCTACATAAGGATCATATAGTTATAAGTGCCCTAAGGTTCTGTTGACCTCATGCTGGGTGCGCCCTAAAGACTGTCAGAGATTGCGCCTTCGGCCTGGGTGAGCAAACGAGGTGTTTTTTGGGAACAGATTGGGCTACAATTGGCGCATCACTGATGAAATGAGCAATACAGAAATCGCAGCTTCAGTCTTGCATGCTTACGGAGTGAGACTGCTGTGACGTGGTGCTGAATGATATTTGCAGTACTCTGGCAGCGCGTGGTGATCAATGGACAGCGGTCACTCCTGGCTCAGGGCTGATGTATAATGCTCCTGTACAGGAGACCTCTGGATTGAAACAGTGCTGCAGTCATTAATGCATGTTGTGAAACATTTCTAATAGGAATCAATAAAATGTATACAACACAATAAACGTTGATATAATGCACTTAAATAATAACTTATTGAGATAACCTTTATTTTTTATAAGCTCCCTGACATGGAATGGACACCTAGCTGTTTACCTGACTATAAACACAAACATACGGACTTTCACATTTCTCCAGAGGAAGAAAGTGCTGCATCACACATGCACACTGGCGTATGCACACACTGTTATTTTCCTGCCACACACAGGGGGAAAGCTGCAGAACAGTTATAAAATACACAGGCATGTCATCCTTCTCTGATTACCTCCTCTAGAAAAAAACAATTAAAGTACAAATATAGCAGACGCTGCGACTCATTAGCTTCCCTTCATAGGCATGTGATCAGAGTACAGAAACCACGCGAGCGTCTCCAACCTGCAGCTCCGTCTGTATCTAGAGCAGAGGAGAGAGGAGCATGGCACTGAAATGCAGACGCACATGGTAACCCTTACAGCTTCCTGCAGCTGTGTTTGGGTTAGGATACTCTGCGATTTCAGAGGGGATGGCAGCCGCTCTTAGAGCTTCTCAGTGTCACAGTTAAATGTGTAACTTTCGCAGCTTTCTTCAGGTCAGCATAGTTCAGCTGGGCATGCTGGAGTGATGCAAATTTCTATTGCAAATTACACCTCAGCCAACATGATCAATTTGTGAATAATATTTCTGTAAATAATATTCCATATATCATTTAGCATTCAAACAGAGTTACATTATAAACTTTAGGGTATTCTGAGACCTTAAAAGTTGCAGAAATAGTGTGGTTACAGTATGATTTCAGAGGCAGTTGACTCTTTCTTTGCCAAGTTTCTGTTCATGACCAAAAGGCTCAGTTTTGGTCAAACCAGACAATTGATTTACACAATTGCTCTCACTAAGGCCTTTGTTTGTGCAGCATTTCCTGAGAGCCTGTTGGTATGACGGTGTCATTGTATGGTTGAATATGAGACTTGGGGATCTCAAAAAGAAACTAAATTCAAACTGTGATCCTTGGGCTCTTCTTTGCCTCCCTCATCATCTTCCTCACTGGGTGGGGGGGCCATATGTATCCCAACTTTGCTGCTTCATTTACAGGAAGGTTGCTGATATTTACAAATCATTCAAGATGGAGTCTTCAAACACATTAGTCCCCAGACAACCCTCCCCCATTCCCAACTCAGTACCCCTCCCCCTTCTCTCTTTCTGCATCCTCTCCTCTTCTCTCTCTTTACCAAGTCTCTTGTTTCTGTTATCTCCTCTCATACTCTATCTTCCAGGTCACATCAACAGTCTGTTCTGACCCCTGGTGGTGGAATGAGCTTCCGACTGCTGTCCTGACTGCAGAAACCCTACCCATCTTCCCACTGCAGTCAGGACAGCAGAAACCCTGCCCATCTTCCCACTGCAGCCAGGACAGCAGAAGCCCTGCCCATCTTCCCACTGCAGTCAGGACAGCAGAAACCCTGCTCATCTTCCCACTGCAGTCAGGACAGCAGAAGCCCTGCCCATCTTCCCACTGCAGTCAGGGCAGCAGAAACCCTGCTCATCTTCCCACTGCAGTCAGGACAGCAGAAGCCCTGCCCATCTTCCCACTGCAGTCAGGACAGCAGAAACCCTGCCCATCTTCCACTGTATACTGAAGACTCAGCCCCACAGATTCCAGCATGGCTCCCCTAACCTACTTTTATTTCTTTGGATTTCCTTTAGAATAATGTTACAGGTTCAGCTGTGTAAAGATAAGTTATCTGTCTAATGGTGCTTGCATTTATCACAGTATAACAGTTGTTTTGTAGGGTAACATTACACTTATTATTTATAAATGAGCATCTATGCCTTCTTAGTGAATTACCACCTATTTATTTATTTTTTAATTTTTATTTTTTTATTCATTATGACCCGAGATTTGGTCCCCGTATTTGTTCCCCCGGGTGTCTTTTCTTCCTCCTGGGGAGGTTGTGACCTCACTCGTTGGATTCCTTGGGATTCAGACTGGGTCTGTATATATGTATAGTTCAGACCCGGTTCCTGTTTTACTAAATGGTTTATGTGACTGTATCTCTGTTAACAGAACCATAAAATAGAAATAAAAAATTAAATCCACATTTTTAAATACAGAAATTTCCTCTGATTTTCATAATGGGCAATGAAACATTTGTAGACCTGGCTCCAGGCAGGTCGGCCATGTTTCTCGTTGCGTAACCTGCTTTTCAAATCTGAATTACGACAAAATGTTATATTTTATTTTTTAAAAACAAACAAGTATTCATGCATGAAGGCAAGTAGACAATCTCAGAAACTTGTGGATCCCTCTGTGACGCTTTTGACAACTCATAAACTGCATTGGGTCATAATTCGAATTCGAATTAACAGGTTCTGCACCGGTTTTATATTTAAACACGTTTCCAGAATCCAGCCGTTAGTTCATGAGTGCACTTTTTTATATACAGATTGTGCTCATCTGTCAGTTTATTTAAAAATCGAAAGTATTGGAAAATGTTTAATTAAGTTACCCAGGGACAGTCTTTAGCTCATGAATAGTCAAATATATTCATGATCTCATGAATGACTACAGTTAAAATGTGTGTACATAATTGAACTTCATTCAATAATTCAGAAGCAGGTCTAGCCTCCAGGATTGGGGTCTCCACCCATTTTGTTCTGACATTTAATGGGTGGAGACCCCAATCCTGGAGGCTGGACCTGCTTCTGAATTACTGAATGAGGTTCAATTATGTATATTTACACAACCTGCTGTTCATTCATTCATAAGTATCTGTTTTTTTTTCTTCAGGAAATGGATTCTGCTACCAGCACCAGGAAAAGCACTGTGTTACTTCGTATAGAAACACCCAAAATGCACCTGGACATTGGCCCGTTGCTGGATATCTGTCTTGCATCAGATCGCCCATCAACAGGTACCTGCTTCCTGCTACTGCTGTTAAGATGCCCATTCATTCTTCAGTGGTGAGGAGAACATCCTGTCATGCGGTTATGTTGAAATCCCTAAAATGATCATATTCTTTGGATTCAGGAGAGGCCTCATTCAATAAAATCAATGAGATGAAGGACAGTGTCTCCTCACTGAAGTTTATCACCAGCATACTCCTTCAAGCTGAGCTGCACATTCGAGCATATTCAGAAACGGTAACATCTTTACTTTTTACACTGTGCTTTCTGCTGTTGTGTGTTCAGGAATTCTCGTGTAAGATAGGACTGCATGTGATCAGAAACATCAGCAAAAGAACAACTCCAGTGACCTTTGACCTTCAACCCTGATTGTTTCTGTTCAGATCATCAACATCCTGCCACAGAAATGGCAGCCAGGCTCTGTGTTCCATCAGACAGCAAAGATGGTCATGTCCATGACACCGGCTTTGGATGTGCTCATGAGAAAAAGAGTAAGCATTTCTTTCATTATTGTCAGTGCTAAGTGTCTCACAGTTTTCAACACACATTGTATTGTATAAAGACTGTACCTTCTATTGACCAAGATACTCTGCCTGCTTGACTTTTGAAAAGTTTAATTAAGCAATATATCTTATTCTGATACCTCCATTCTATTATATTTTCCTTTTCCAGCTTAAAAGCAGGACCAATCAAGGTGAGTTTATTTATTTTATTATGTTGTTTGATTGACTACCGTCTATTTCCTTCTGTAACATCTTTTATGTAGATCTTAGGGCCAGATTATCATGTGCTAGAATCTCATGTAGTCTCTTTCTTCCTTTCTATTTTGATTTCTTAGTGACCAACAAGCAACTTTTGGAGCAGTTTGATCAACAAATGGATGAGAGTCGTGAAACTTTCAGCCCTGAATAAAAAAGTAAGCTTCAGATGAATTTTATCGACATGTAAAGTATATGCCTCAGGAGAGCTTGTATTTGTCATAATCCATGTGTTTGTCCATTTTAGATTAGAGACACTAAAGAAAAAATTAGAATAATCAGAAGAATGCTTTCTTCCTCCCATCGTAATAACTGGAACCTGAAGGTGAGACACAGAAATTAGTAATTGGCAAATTTCCCAGAATTGCATGAATACTGCTCGATACTATCATATACTGTAGATGAGTGTGATTGATTTCAGTTACTTTCAGGATGTGAATCTTCAATGGAATCTATGGCTGAAGTAGTGCACTGCTGTTTGTGCAACAGCTTATATTAGGAATGTGTATTTACACCATTTGATATTTTATATTTTATAAAGGCAAGTGTCAGAGAGCTGCAAAGGAGATGCATGAAAATGTGTTAAGAGAGAGATGCACTTCACTTGATGCTGGAGGAGAGAGAGAACAGAATAAAAAGTGCCGATCTGGAGCAGGAGGAATTTAAGAAGACATTTCAAGAGAAAGAGCTGGCTCTACAGCAGTGAGTACCAAGCAAGACTGTGTTAAGGGAAACCAGATATGACATCTAAATAAGGTCACCATGGTAATGGGAGAGTGAGACTTCATGAACTCCATTATAGGTGGGACTACCGTGTGCTGTTAGTCATTGACATTGATATGAACCAATCTATCAAGTTTGGTCTCCATAGCAGACCACTTTGACTGGATCAATTATATCAGTTGTTAATAACTCATAATAGCTCCACCCATTTTGGAGCTTATTCCAAGTAACATTCATTGGAGAGGAAAGGTAATAATATTGATGCTAATTTTAGAAGTAACAAAATCTGAGTTAACAATGGACAGACACTTAACAGAAAGCTTAAATTGTACTTGAATGATGAAGCTTTTGATTATTTTTTAACGTGCTGGAATCCTGTACAGGATTGATGAGTGTCACATGGTGCTCACCTCCATGTGCTGTGAGCCGGTTTATAAAAAGCACCCAAGTTACTTCTGGCTCCAGCACAGTGTAAGACTGAAGCTGGTGTGCTTCGTGCTGCAGAAAGCTGGGGCAGCTTGAGTAGGACTGGAGAGCGAAGCTGGAAAGAGTGATGGAGGAGAAGAGCGAACATGAGCAGCGTGTGAAGAAGGAGATCCAGGCTCTGCTCCTTAAGCTGTTCAAGACTGAGCAGCTGCACCAGACCCAGGTGAGCATATCCAGCGAGTACCAATGCTCCACTCTACCCTCTCTACAGTCAGGTCTGTCTCCTATTATAGTATTGCATCCATATGTGTGGATCTTTGGAACACCTTTAATCTCCATGTCCTCCTATTCCATTGCAGATATTTGACTATGAGGTCAAGTACAGGGACTCACTAAAACTGGTGTCTGAGCTGCAGTGTCAAATTCGAGGAGCGTGAGGTGAGAGGCTGAAATGGAGGTCGGCAGGAAGGTCCGTATGTGTGTTTGTGTGTGTGTGCGCGCATGTTCTGGCAATGAATACTTCACCTGTCAGATCTTTTGCTGACTGTCACTTGTCTTTCTCCAGGTTGCGGTTCTTCAGAACAAACAGGAGAAACTTGGTAAGAAGGACACTATCAGTTGTTTTTTTAATTGGTATCTCAGATCATGGCAGAACATTAATTACCCCTCTTTTCCCTCATATTCAAAGCAAAAGCATCAAGCGATGTCCTTGAGCAGAAGAGATGGATGGCCATGTCTCGGTTGAAATATCTGGAGCACCACATGAAGAAGGCCTCCTGGATTATTAGATGATTGTTTTTGCTGTTTAGAGACCCTTGAGGAGGCATTCACATCCATCTGGCCTCCTGTGGTTACGACCACACCCACACCATGGAAGGCATATGAACCTCACACCTGTACAACACAATCAAAGCCCTTTACTGCTGAGACGGTGTACATTTCTGTTTTACAGACCAGAAAACTCTATAGTGTAGTTAATACATTCACTACATTTACCAAACTACTGAGATCAGTCCAATAATTCCGTATTTATGACTCCTGCTGTTAAAAATAAAAAAATCAAATAATTTTACGCTTTTGGAGTTTCATTGTACATGGCAGCAAAGCGAATGAAATTCAGTAAAACAATGGTATGTGAGAACAGTTATTGCTCACACATGGACACAGATGGGAAAGGAGATGTTTAGAGGTGTTTGTGCAGCATGGCTGTGAGCTTCATGGCGGACGTCACATAAGCAATGAGAACAGGGCTGACCACACTCAGATCACACAGCTCCTGCAGAAGACTGACAGTATGGAGGAGGGGAGGAACAGAGGAGGCTCCAACAGCATGAGAGAGAGACATCAGAGACGATCCAGAGGGAAGTGGAATAAGAGAAGAAACAAGAAGAGGAAAAGAACATAATAAAGGAGGGAGGGAATAGGCAGGAGCCCCAGGAAGTGACACAGATGAGAAAAACAGGAGGATTCGGTGATTTAAGCATAATGTCAGAGGAAAGGAAATATTCACACTGCATTTTTCTCCAGAGCTGAACCTCTCCTGGTCAAAACCCCTGTCATGACACTACTTGGGGGCCTGGATGGATGATCTCGATCTTCTGCACCACGTTTTAATAAACACGGGCTGTTAACAGATTCCTATTTATCTTGTCTTTATCTGTTGATACCAGGCTAGTATAAACCATTTTATCATCACTGTTTCAGTCTTTTTACTTTACTTGCTGTATATTGGGAGGTTCAGACTTGCTCTTGCCCATTTTTTAAATTTGCTGTTTTGGCTGACCGTGACACATGGCCTCTGCTGACCTTGCCTGGTCACAGATGAGTACAGCATCAGCATTAACCCCCTGCAGGATATCCCACTCCGGTATAGAGACTTAAACATTAAAACAAAGAGAGGTTGGTATGAAGTTATTGTCTAAGTTAAGTTTATTAATCAGTGTTGTTCATTTGTTTATTTAGTGGCCTCCCCTTGCTCTCATACCTTCTGTTTCTGTCTTGCAGGAGGGTGTAGTTACAAGGCAAAAGCCATACATTTACACAGACAGTGGTGGAATGGTCTTTGGTCACAGGTGTTTCTCTCACCTGCAGGTCCAGGCACCATGAACATCTGACCACCAGCACATCCCCTACATCTGAGAGGTTACAGAACACCTTCACTTCCCCACATACATTAATTCCCCAAGCTGTCACAACAAAAGAAAATTTAGTTCTCACTTGACTGTGATGAAATGAAGATTTTTTAATTTTGAAAATGGATAATGTGAGAACATAGGTCATTGGATATTGGCAATAGAGTGTGAAGTGAGATTTGGGTAGTTGGAGCAACATTCATATCCATTATATCTGGCAATGGTAGATGCTGGCAGGTGAGTGTCTGTGTTGTGCAAGGCTTGCATATTTTCACCACAAGGTGTCAGTAAACTCCCACTAAAATCCTATTTCAGTGCATGTGGGGAAATACCAGTCTTTCTCTGGGACATTACCAAACTTCGGTTCACCGGTTCTTCCTTTCAGCAGGTCAACAGAAATGCCACTAAATAAACGAGTGTCTGTACATCAGGAGTAGCGCTGTCTCCTAAATTTATTGGGCCGGAACTACGGGAGTAATGGGGGTTGGGCGCACGTGCGGAATGCTGATGGCAGAACAGAATCATTTGTAGACTACCAGAGAGGTGGGAGATCTCTGGTGTTCATTGAGAGAATTAGTTGAGCAGAACGGGCATAAAATTAAAGGTGCATGTAGGATCGATGAGAAGAAAGAGATTGCCCCAGGGGGGTGGGACAGGGGGAGGATTCCTTGTGTGCCAGTTATTTTGATTTCGGTTAATTCTTGGTGGCCAGGTCTGTGTTGTGTCTCGAGATACTTTTAACGTTTGGTACAGCACCTTTGTGTGGTGTCAGTGCTGTGATTGGTTGTCCTTGTAACCAGGACGAGGGGCTTATCTGGCGGCAGGCGGGGGAGAAGCCATAGCCTAGAAGCCAGAGTGTACAGCGGTGTTGGCAAAACCGCAGACCAGGCTGGAGGCGCTGTGGGAAGTTGGAACAGGAAGTGCAGCAGTTTCTTGAGAAGTCTTTAGTTTATTCAGAGCTCAGAGTGAAGTAACTCCGCCCCCTCTATCTATTTGCTCTTTAGTTTCCCACATCGTGGTTTTTAGCTATGACCTATCACAGCTCTTCTGCTGCAGCCAATCAGCTGCCAAGCCTGGAGAAACAGACAGAACACAAATGATTCTGTGGCCAAGCAGCCATGAATGCCGCATATGCAAGAAGGGTGGATCCAGTTAGACTGTCTCTGAACTGATGGAGCATGGTGGCCAGATGTTGGGTTTTGACTGGGCATTGTTGGGCATTGTTTTTGCAGAGGTCATTATAGTAGAACCTCTACTCTCCATCACCATCAGGGAATTCGTGGTGCCGGATAGTAGAAAATTTTGTTTAGTAGAGCGTACCCTAAAGATTAGGCAGGAGCCAAATTAGTGAAGTATTTATTTATCAATTTTTTTTGAAAACTCAATGTATTATTGTATTGCTCATGGGCCCCACCTGCTGGCCAAATGATTTTACAACGTCTTCTATTTTCAAGTAAATGTAAGAGGGACATGCACTGTAAGTTTAAAGGAGCACAGACAAGCACCCCATCCTGTGTAAGATTGTAAGCACACAGACTAGCACCTCAATCTTGTGTACGTTTTTTAGTGCACAGACAAGCATCCCCATCTTTTAAAATGAATGCAACCAGCCCGCTGCTTGACTATTGAGTCTGACCAATCAGAGGAGCTGTCACGTTGTGATGGGACGGTACTCCTCACAAACTGAAGCCACCTTTCTGTGGACCACACTACAGCCTCTGGACAGCACAGTAGCCAATCACATACACCCAGGGCTTCACTCTAGCCAATTGTGAGCTGTCCTGCGGGTCCAACATTCACAGTCAGCTCTGGCACAGTCAGGTTTTTTTAGACCATGCAGTGTTTCATTTCACAGAGGACCAGTGCATTTAACCTTTGTGTTGTGTTTGGTCATACCCCCCTTCCCATACTGTTTTCGGTCAAAATTGGCCGGTGTGTTTTGCACAGTGATATCTTTGGAACCCCTTATCCAATTTTGATGGTTGACATCTCATTTGAACAGTCAAAGCAAGTAGAATCAAGGGGTCGTAGACAGAATGACACCAGGGGTGAATTTCATGTTATAATTTTGCAGTAAGTTCAACAGAACTTCAACATGGTGTGTGTGTGTGTGTGTGTGTGCGTGCGTGCGTGCATGCGTGTGTGTGTGCTTGTGTGTGCGTGCATGCGTGTGTGTGTGTGTGTGTGTGGAGATGTTTTCCATCTGCAGGATGAACATAATATACTCATACCCATTCATTTCCTATGGCAGTCAATTCTGACCGAAAACATCATAGGTGTGACACTGTTGAATAAATCACTCAAAATTCAATGCAAGTGGTGATCATCAATTGTATATGTTTAGAGGCCTAGTGTGGAGGACAACATGAGGTCTTGAGGCAATTGGATGAAAAACACAATATTTATGATTAAAAACAAAGTCACTCGGTCAGATTTGACCGCCTACATAAGAGAGGGGTTAAGCAAGGTGCTGCCCTAAAGTCTCTCTGATTCCCTGTGATAACAAGTGAAGTTCTGCACTTTTTCTTTGGTTTATAAAAAAGAAGAGAAGAAAATATGAAGCTGGTTTGCTGTGCAGGACCTACTTCCTTGTTTTTGCTCTCACAAACAGAACCCCCCAAATGTGTTGTAAGGGTAGGGGGAAATTGGTTGTTTTTGCTCTGTGCTTACGGTACTTGGATATGAATTTGAGACAAAAGTACAGTCAGCTTTTAATATCATGGTATGTGTGTTACCATTTCACAGAAACTGCTGTCTTTGTGTTGAGTCCCCCTATATTCAGCAGTGTAAAAGTAAAAAAAAATGATTAAAATTAAATAGCAGAAGTTCTTTCCTATACAGCATTCCATTGCTTTGGTTTTTATTTTTTTATTTTTTTGTCTCATCTGTTCATACAACTGCTTCAAAACTCTTCAGGCTTGTCTTTGTATTTTTTGGCAAATTCTAATCTGGCCTTTTGATTCTTGATGTTGTTGTGAGGTTTTGCATTTTGCTGTTTAGCCTCTATAATTCTGCTCTCAGAGTCTTCTGCATTTGGCGGCTTGCTATATTTTTACCCCTGCCCACTGGTGACTGCTGGTGACATCACTGACAGTAGTTTTAGGGTTCTCCTTCACAACTCTCCACAGGATTTGTCTGTCATCAACTGCAGTACAACTCATACAGGTACTTAGAGTTGTATGTAGCCTATACAACTCACATACAAGTTTGGATAGTTTATTCTCTGTTTGGCACTGTGAGTGCCTGTGGGTTTTCTGGCTTCTGTTGTTGGTGGCTTTTTGTCAGTAGAGAGGAAATGTAAGAGTGATCTTCTGCAGATATATATTTAAATTTAGTTGATTTTAGTTACAGAAAAGCGGAAGGTAAAGCAGTGATGAAGTAGAAGGGTGGGAGCTTCTGTGAGAATTTTTTCACAACTTGCTGCTCACACAAGCAGATAAGAAAAGAGTGCATTAGAGGTGCTGTACAGTATATATAATAGCCCAGGGGTGTCTTTTTTATCGTTCTTTTGATCACTGAAGTTGAAGCATTAACCTTCCTCTTGAATCATGCAGGCAAACAGAGGGGTCACATTGATCTGTGAGTACTACCGAATCAGTTTTTTAATGTAAAGGTTTTTAACAGACAAGTATGTTTTTGTGGTGAAATTTGCTTTTTATTGAAAAAAATAAAACAACAACAACACATTTGTTAAATTATGCTTAAATAAATAAGAATGATTTGACCTCACTAATACTAAAATGCTCTACAGCATTTGGGCTGCATTGGAATGACCTGCGTTATGGGAAAAGAAGAAAAGTATGAGTGAAGAAGTATGCTTTTGCTTCAGTAGATAACATACCTTGAATGATCACTAACACATTTTTGTGAAAGAAGATAAGAAATATATTTTTCATTTTTTTATATTTGTTTAATTTTTTGTTATTTGAAAGAAACATTGGCTGTTAGTAACTGCTCCAGAATTAGCTTGATAACTACATTTCATCAGAAGTCCCTTGGCTGGTGGGATAGTGGGAAAAATTTACAAAAAAATATGTACAGGCAGCAATTTGCAATTAGAATAAAAAGGCTGGTGTGCATCAATACACTCAGCAGTAAAATAAAAATATAAATAATCGCAAAAGGTACCAATGTAGCATATTGTGCTACAAATAAAATAATAAAACAAAAAATTACACGAGATAAGGTAAAACAATTGCACTTAATAATATGACAGTGGTATGTAAGTTACAGATATGTAACTGGCTTTTTAACCATACCTTTCAGTGTATTTTTGCACAGAACATGTAAAGGCTTCAAATATGTTCTCACAAACAGATATACGCTCCATTCAAACTGATCATTGCCGAACTCAAACATTGACTGGTGGACCTGAGTTTACCCAACTTCCAAAGTACTGCATGGATGAAATCTTGAAATCAAACAGCAATGATGGGGATGTATTTAGGCTTTATTTGGAACATATTTATGGTTTTGTATTTTTCTTGCTCTTATTGCATTTCTTTGGCCATTTCAATGATGTTGTCAATGATTCCTGTCTTTCTTTTTTTTTTTTTTTACAGTGCTGAGTCTAATGACAAGACTGGGTGAGTGTTACTAGATTTTAAAACAAACCCCACCTTCTGTTACCTGATAATTTATCAGAGAATAACCTTATTCAAACAGTTCAGTGAAACTTATGATTGATAACAGAATGTCATGCTTCACAATAAGACTGTCTCACAGCATTATGACGTGATTTATTTGACTGCATATGCGGACGGAAATGTAGAAATATTATTCTGTGAGACTCGAGGCATGTCCTACAGTAGGGGGTGATACAGAGATCACAAACAGAAGCAGATTTTTACTGTTCTAAACTAATGAAGCTGAGGCATTAATTAGGACACTATAAACATGTCATGAGTATTTCAACACATGTACTGACGTAGTGCATGCACTGTTTGTACAGGGAGCCCAAATGCTGTACTGACTCTGCAGCCTAACTGGCCCCTGTTCTTCACTGGAGAGACCGTCAATCTCACGTGTTTGGCACGGCAATACAAATTTGGATTCACGTGGTACAGAAATGAATCAAATTTTATTGTGACAAAGCACGTATCCAAAGAAAACATCTACACCATCGCATCTGTTACTGAAGCCCACAGTGGTGTATACACGTGTTCTGGTGAATCCGAAAGTGATCTTGTCAGACTGAACGTGTCAGGTGAGTCAAAACTGGTCAGCAGCTCAACACTGGTGGTCTCACTCGTCCCACAGAGAGACCATATTTAACACATTTATTCAATCTTCCCCAGTGCACACTGTGCTTCCCGTACCAGCTCATTTATTACAGGCAAATATAAAATTAACTTATTTTCACTAAAATGGGCTGGGTACACCACCAATTGAGTTGAGTTTCTGACTGTCACGCTATTTGTATTGTTAATATTTGAGCTTCTGTATGTTTAAATCCATGGAATGTAGCCTTTTCTATCTGTTATGACAATGAGAGAACCTGCTGCTTTAGCTCTTTGTTTCAACCCCAATCAGAGCATGCCTGTCCCTCTGTAGTCATGTCTACACTCCACTAGCAAAGTTGTATGTAAAAGTTGAGTAAATTCCTCTGGGTAGGAGCATCTGCTCATGCCTGTAATGTAGTGTAATGTAATGAGCGGTTAGAGCTGTGACACAGTCTGTCCGTCTTCACAGCCGCGCCCACACCCGTTCTGAGATAGTCACATGCTTTCCCAGTACATGGATAAGCGAACCATGTTCTACTGTATCACAGATTAAAGCCAGTTTGCACTGTATGTTTGATGATGCCATTATTAGGAACCTGGGGGAGAGATTCAGTCTGTTCTCTCTGTTATAGAGATACCCCCACCTGTCCTGACTGTCTCTCCACACAGGCAGTTATATGCAAGAGAACATGTCAGTCTCTCTTGTAAGGTTACAGTGACTTCAGCTGGCTGGGAATATTACTGGTAAAAAGACCCAGTCTGGTACACAGAGTATAGCTACCCCACCCACATACAGGTATCAGGTGAGTGCTGACAGGCATTATTGTGCAAAATTGGCACATTCCCATAATGCACTGGGTCCAACTGCTGTGATGACTCTGGGATCCTGTTCCTTAGATTAATTCTTGTACCAATTTGATCAGGATTAGAGCTTTTTCATTTCTGATTTTTGAATATCTTCTCTTAATATCATTGAAAATAGGAATGCAGCTGCCCTGGTTTTTGTCCTTCATTTAGGGTGATTTGATTTCTCCATAGTCATAAAAATTCTGGCATGACAACAGAACTGTGACCCAGTCTGCCTGTTTCTACAGCACTGCCTAAAGCCACTCTGACTGTAGAGCCAAAATGGCACCCACTGTACAATGGAGAGACCGTCACCCTGAGTTGTGAGGTGGACTCATACAGCAACTGGATATATTCCTGGTATAAAGACCAGGTGTCACGGTTTCTGTGCAGGGTAGATCATTTTTCCGTGCCTGCACCGGTTCAGTGGTTAGCATTCGGATTAGCCACTCGGCTAATCGTTATTTTGGTGTTTGGGGACGATTTAGTTTCGAGCTTGCAGATTAGCCACTCGGCTAATCGTTATTTTTGGTTCCTGTGGGAGGATTGTTCCCACTCTAACATTCCTTGCATTCCAGCAGGATTGCCACTGAGTTGTTTCACCTGTTGGTTGCTCACACCTTCCGCTGATTACCAGCCACACCTGTGGCTGGGTATTTAAAGCCTCAGTTGGCAGTGGAACGGTGCTTGAGTGTAATGTGTTTTACTCTAGCCAGTTCCCTGTCTCTTGTCTGAGCAAGGTACAAGGTACAAGGTACAAGGTACAAGGTACAAGGTACAAGGTACAGGAACCAAAAGAATCCAGACTTCAGTTTGTTTGGGAGAAAAAGGTATTAGGACAATATTTGTCCAGATTCTGAGGTTGGCAGTTTTTGGGGGTTATTGTGTCCCCTTCGGGGCACATCTTTCTGCCTCTTCCTAACCAGTTTTCCCCCCGGTGTTAGTTGGCCTCAGAACGTCTTCTGTTGGTTTTTGAAAAGACGTTTTTCTTTTTCTCAGCTTCGGTTCGAAGTCATTTATTCTTTTCTCATTTCCCTGTTCCTTTATTTTTTATATACTCCTTCTTCCTCAGTTACCCGTTTAGGGGTTTTTTATTCTTTATTTGGGATACGTCCCTTAGGAGTATAGCACCACCTTATTTCGTCTCTCACGAGACTTAGTGGTTACTGGAGTGCCCTTCAGTAACTTATAGATCCCCTGTTTGGTCGCGTCTGGTCTTCACACTTCCCCTCCCTCACAGAACACTCAAGCCAAATGGAAGTACCAGCGACCATCGGCCTGGATCAGGCTGTTACGGCTCAACAAGCCGTCCTGACGGCCCATACAGAGGGGCTACAAATGTTGCACAGTCAACAAGTAAACACCACTACACAACAGGCTGAGCTGTGCGAGCGTTTGGCCCTACAAGAGGAGGCATCACGCCGCCAAGAAGCTACACTGACCGGCTTGGTAGAGCTTATGGGTCGCCAGCAGGTGGCCTCCGAGGAGTTTAGGCGACGTTTCGAGGAACACCGGGTTCGGGTAGAGGAAGAGCGACGTCTTGAGCGCGAGGAGACAAGGCGTTTCCAAACCGAGTTTCTTCGGAGACTCGATGCTCACGCTCCCAGTACACAAGCACAATCTTTTCCTTCCCAGACATACACGCCGGCACTCACGAATAATCAGGAACCTAAGCTTCAGCTCCCTGCTCCATTTGAAGGTGAATCCGGCAAATGCCGGGGGTTCATAACACAATGTTTTATACAGTTTAGAGCTCATCCTTCACGATATGCTACGGACGAATCAAGGGTGGCGTTTATTGTTAGTCTCCTTAAGGGTCAAGCTCTGGCCTGGGCTGACCCACTTTTTCGTTCAAACTCGCCCATAATGACAAGTTCAGACCGCCTCATTGAGGAGATGGAAAGGGTGTTTGACCATGATGTCACGGGCAGCGAGGCGGCCACTAGGTTAACCCGTCTTCGGCAGGGAAGGAATAGTGTCGCGGAATTTTCTATAGCCTTCCGATCGTTAGCCGGCGAATCAGGCTGGCCCGAACTACCGCTTATGACACTATTTACCAACGCCCTGTCAGATCCGGTCAGGGATGCGCTGGCTGCGAGTGAGCCACCCGCTACTTTCGAGGCATTGGTTGCGAGAGCTATCCGCATCGATCACCGGGTTAGGGAACGAGAGAGAGAGAAGGATGAAAGGAGAGGTCGAACGACCCCTTACGTCGCACCTCTCTTGGGTACGCCCATGTTCTCCACTCGTCTCCAAGACGCAGGAGTTAGGTCGGAACCTATGCAGGTGGACAGTGTGGATGTTCGCCGGGATTCTGATTTCCGATCAAGGACCAAGAGATGCAACTACTGCAAACAGATAGGGCACCGCATAAAGAGTTGTCCAGTGTTAGCAGCAAAAGATCAGTCTCGTCGGTGAAGCGTAAGCCACCGGCGAGACGTGAGTTATCAGTCTTTCGCACCTGTATCCCCGTTGAACTCTCCTGGAACAAACAAATCATTCACACTAACGCATTTTTAGATTCAGGAGCAGTGGATTGTTTTATTGACATTAAATGGGCAAAGAAACGCAGATTACCTGTACGTCTATTGCCACAGCCTCGGATGATTACTGCGCTTGATGGCCGTCCCTTAGGCACAGGCCTAGTGGAAAGAACCACTGCTTTTATTCAGATGCGCGTTCCTTTTGGTGGACATGTGGAGCGCATCAGATTTTTTTTGGTGGAATCGCCTACCTTTCCCCTGGTGTTGGGGCATTCCTGGTTGGCTAAGCATAAACCTTACATCAACTGGGGCGGGACAGGGGAGGCCATCCTTCAGTGGGGTTTGGAATGCGTGTCTCACTGCCAGCAGGAGACTACGCAGGCTCCTGGGGTTTGTTCTAGTTCCCAACCCAGTTTTGATTACTGTGATGAGGAGACCGTTACTCCCATCAGTCAGTTTGCGGCGTCGCCCCCTTCAGATAGGGAGGAGAGCCTAGTCTGGGATCCGTGTGTTGACTCTTTCTCTCCTTGCGATTACGCCACAGAGGAATTCTCGGATGAGGGGTGTTCTTTTAAAAGCCGTAGCGAACAAGATACGGCAGAGGAAAGGGAATATCCTTATTCCGCCAGTATGGAAGATCTGGTTACAGTGGGTACAGTCACTACTCCATTACCAGTCAATGTCCCCAACGATTATGTAGATCTTGCGGAGGTATTTAGTAAGCAAGAGGCCACTACTTTACCTCCGCACAGATCGTATGATTGCGCTATCGAATTGTTTCCTGGTTCAGTCCCACCAAGGGGTTCCTTATATTCTTTATCTATTCCCGAGAGCGAGGCTATGAGGGAATACATTCAAGAGTCTCTGGCCAATGGTTTTATTCGACCCTCCACTTCGCCGGCGGGGGCAGGGTTTTTTTTTGTTAAGAAAAAGGATGGGAGTCTGCGACCCTGTATAGATTACAGAGGTCTTAATAATATCACGGTCAAGAACCGCTACCCCTTACCCCTTATGAATTCGGCTTTTGAACGTCTCCAGGGTGCGACGATATTCACCAAACTCGACCTTCGGAATGCCTATAATTTAGTGCGAATAAGAGAGGGAGACGAGTGGAAAACGGCCTTTAACACGCATAACGGGCACTTCGAATATTTAGTCATGCCTTTCGGTCTCACGAACGCCCCGGCGGTATTTCAGGCCTTGGTCAATGATGTTCTTAGGGAGATGTTGGAGAGATTTGTGTTCGTCTATTTAGATGACATTTTAATCTTTTCCAACACTCCTGCTGAGCATGTCAGTCATGTCAGGCAGGTTTTGAAATGCCTTTTGGAGGCTAAACTGTTCGTGAAGGCAGAGAAATGCCTATTCCACGCCAAATCTGGCTCTTTTTTGGGGTTTATTGTTTCTGAGGGAACTATTAAAATGGACCCTGATAAAATCTCCGCGGTTAAGAATTGGCCCCCACCCACATCGGTTAAACAGGTGCAGCGGTTTTTGGGATTCGCCAACTTTTACAGGCGTTTCATTCGCAATTTTAGCGCAGTAGTCGCACCGATCACCGCGCTGACCAAAAAGGAGGCCAGTGTTCATTTTTCTTGGACACCCAAAGCCGACGCTGCTTTCCAGGTTTTAAAGTCTATGTTCTGTTCTGAGCCCATTCTCATCACGCCTAACCCGGCACTTCCATTTGTGGTGGAGGTGGATGCCTCTGAGCTTGGCGCGGGAGCCATTTTATCTCAACGGTCCCCGTTAGATAACAAGGTGCATCCATGTGCATATTTCTCGCGGTCTCTTTCCCCAGCGGAGAGGAATTATGACGTCGGGGATCGGGAACTTTTGGCAGTCAAGCTGGCTCTGGAGGAGTGGCGGCATTGGCTGGAGGGGGCGGAACATCCTTTTACGGTCTGGACAGATCATAAAAACCTGGAGTTTATTCAGAGTGCTAAGAGACGGAATTCGCGGCAGGGTCGTTGGTCTCTGTTTTTTGCCCGATTTAATTTTATTCTTACTTATCGTCCAGGTTCAAAAAATATCAAACCTGACTCCCTGTCCAGAATCTATGACCAATCAGACGACAACCGCTCTCCAGAACCCATTGTTCCCTCCACTCTGATTGTAGCTCCTGCTATGTGGAGGATTGAGTCAGTGGTTCGGAAGGCTCAAAGGTCTGAGCCGGATCCGGGTGGAGGTCCGCCTAACTGTCTCTTTGTCCCTGCTAGGGTACGTGCCCAGGTGTTGCGTTGGGGACATTCCACGCATCTGACTTGTCACCCGGGTGTCCACAGATTCAAGGATTTTTTATCCCGGCGATTTTGGTGGCCCAGCATGGAGAGGGATGTACGGGAGTATGTTTCGGCCTGCTCGGTTTGCGCTCGGAACAAGGGTTCTCGCATTCCACCGTCGGGTCTTCTACGTCCCTTGCCCGTTCCTAGTCGCCCTTGGAGTCACATAGCGCTGGACTTTATCACTGGGCTGCCACCCTCTGATGGCAACACTGCCATCTTAGTCGTCGTGGATAGATTCTCGAAGGCGGCTCATTTTATAGCGTTGCCTAAACTTCCGTCAGCTTTGGAGACCGCTCGGCTAGTTATTAACCACGTCTTCCGATTACACGGATTGCCTCAAGACGTAGTATCGGATCGTGGCCCACAGTTTGCCGCGCGTTTTTGGCGAGCATTTTGTTCGCTTCTGGGGGCGTCTGTCAGTCTCTCATCAGGGTTTCACCCAGAAACCAATGGACAGACGGAACGCACGAATCAGACGTTGGAAAACACTCTCCGTTGTCTGGTGTCCTCCAATCCTACCTCCTGGAGCCGTCAACTTGTGTGGGCAGAGTACGCGCACAATACGCTACGTAACGCGTCGACGGGGACCTCACCGTTTGAGGCCCAATGTGGTTATCAACCTCCACTCTTCCCAGAATTGGAGAAGAACATCGAGGTGCCCTCCGCAGAGACATTCGTCAAGCGGTGTCGGTCCACCTGGAGGAGAGTTCGTACATCACTTCTACGCTCGTCAGCCAATCAAAAGAGGCTTGCCGACAGACACCGCCGACCGGCGCCCTCCTATCGGGTGGGTCAGCGTGTCTGGCTTTCTACTCGTGACCTCCCTCTACGAGTGGAGTCTCGTAAACTCGCTCCTCGTTTCATTGGTCCTTTTAAGATCCTTCGGAGAATTAACCCGGTCACGGTTCGCCTACAGCTGCCCCGATCCATGAGAATTCATCCTACTTTCCATGTCTCTCGTCTGAAGCCAGTTCTAGTAAGCGCGTTGGCTCCGGTTGACGAACCCCCACCTCCGCCTAGACTCGTGGATGGGGAACCAGTTTATACGGTGCGTCGCATTCTGGCTGAGAGACGTGTGGGCCGTAGGGTACAATTTCTCATTGACTGGGAGGGTTATGGCCCAGAGGAGCGTTGTTGGGTTCCCTCTAGGGACATATTGGATCCTGAACTGATCCGGGATTTCCGCTCTCGTGGGTCCGAGGGCCCGTCGGGGGTCGGTCCTTAGAGGGGGGGTACTGTCACGGTTTCTGTGCAGGGTAGATCATTTTTCCGTGCCTGCACCGGTTCAGTGGTTAGCATTCGGATTAGCCACTCGGCTAATCGTTATTTTGGTGTTTGGGGACGATTTAGTTTCGAGCTTGCAGATTAGCCACTCGGCTAATCGTTATTTTTGGTTCCTGTGGGAGGATTGTTCCCACTCTAACATTCCTTGCATTCCAGCAGGATTGCCACTGAGTTGTTTCACCTGTTGGTTGCTCACACCTTCCGCTGATTACCAGCCACACCTGTGGCTGGGTATTTAAAGCCTCAGTTGGCAGTGGAACGGTGCTTGAGTGTAATGTGTTTTACTCTAGCCAGTTCCCTGTCTCTTGTCTGAGCAAGGTATAAGGTACAAGGTATAAGGTATAAGGTACAAGGTATAAGGTATAGGAACCAAAATAATCCAGACTTCAGTTTGTTTGGGAGAAAAAGGTATTAGGACAATATTTGTCCAGATTCTGAGGTTGGCAGTTTTTGGGGGTTATTGTGTCCCCTTCGGGGCACATCTTTCTGCCTCTTCCTAACCAGTTTTCCCCCCGGTGTTAGTTGGCCTCAGAACGTCTTCTGTTGGTTTTTGAAAAGACGTTTTTCTTTTTCTCAGCTTCGGTTCGAAGTCATTTATTCTTTTCTCATTTCCCTGTTCCTTTATTTTTTATATACTCCTTCTTCCTCAGTTACCCGTTTAGGGGTTTTTTATTCTTTATTTGGGATACGTCCCTTAGGAGTATAGCACCACCTTATTTCGTCTCTCACGAGACTTAGTGGTTACTGGAGTGCCCTTCAGTAACTTATAGATCCCCTGTTTGGTCGCGTCTGGTCTTCACACTTCCCCTCCCTCACACCAGGCCCAGATGGCTGTGTCTCAGACTGATGGTCACAGTGTAACCGGTAACAGACTCACCATCTCTGGTGCTGCTGGGTCTGACCAGGGGCAGTACTGGTGTGAGGGGAGGCTGGAGGGGAGAAAAGTGACATCACAGCGCAGCGACTCCATCACTCTGACTGTTGCAGGTGAGTCTCAGGTACGCTTTCAATTTGGATATGTCGCATGCTCTATTGGATTCAGATCTGGGGACTGTGCAGGTCATTTGAGTAAAATAAAGTCGCCGTCTTGTTTGTGGAACCAGCTGCAGGTGATGTGTGCTTTGTGACAAGGCACAATACCTTCTGGAAGTATCAACTTGATAAAATGTAGACTGTGGTCGTAAAGGGATGCATATCGTCCGATACAATGCTTAAGTATGTTCTGGCACTCAATTGATGCTCAGTGAGTATTAAGGGGCCTAATGTGTGTGCCACAAAAACATTGCCCACACCATTACACTACCACTAACAGCTGTTACTGCTGACACAAAGCATGATGGGATTTTTATGCAGTATGGATTCATCGTTTTGCCAAATTCAGACCCTACCATCTACATATGTGTCGTAGCAGAAATTGAGATTCATCAGACCAGACATTTATCCATTCTTCAATTGTTTAGTTTTGGGTTGTGTATTCAGAGATGTCCTTCTGCGCAGCACTGTTTTAAATAGCTGTTATTTAACCATTTGTGACCTTTCTGCTAGCTTGAATGAGTCTGCCCATTTAACTCTGACGCTATCATTAATAAGGTGTTTTCACTCACAGAACCGCCACTCGCTGGATTTTTTTGTTCATTGCACCACTCTGTAAATTTTATACATGTTTTTGGGATTCTAATGAACTCAGCAGTGCTAGAGGATTTGTATAATTATCCTAACTTCAATGATATTCAACTTATGCTCACACTATAGAGAATGAAAATATTCTGTGAATGTTTTCACATATCCAATTTACTTTTGAAATTATGCTTCAAATATTTGTATTTTATGACATATTGCGCAGGACCACCTATTGATTCAAAGATAATTAATCTTTCTCCCATGGTTCTTTTTTTCTTGCATTATATACACAACTGTTTCCTCCTCAGTCACTTGTACATTCTGACAGAAGAAACTGTGACCCAGTCTGTCTCCTATCCACAGCCCTGCCTAGAGCCACTCTGATTGTAGAGCCAAAATGGCACCCACTGTACAATGGAGAGGCCGTCACCCTGAGGTGTGAGGTGGAATCCTACAGCAACTGGATATATTCCTGGTACAAATACCAGGCCCAGATGGCTGTGTCTCAGACTGCTGGTCACAGTGTAACTGGTAACAGACTCACCATCCGTGGTGCTGCTGGGTCTGACCAGGGGCAGTACTGGTGTGAGGGGAGGCTGGAGGGGAGAAAAGTGACATCACAGCGCAGCGACTCCATCAATCTGACTGTTGCAGGTGAGTCTAAGTACACTTTCAATTTGCATATGTCACATGCTCTATTGGATTCAGATCTGGGGACTGTGCAGGTCATTGGAGTAAAATGAAGTCGCCATCTTGTTTGTGGAACCAGCTGCAGGTGACGTGTGCTTTGTGACATGGCGCATTATCTGCTGGAAGTATCAACTTGATAAAAGGTAGACTGTGGTCATAAAGGGATGCACATGGTCCGCTACAATGCTTAAGTATGTTCTGGCACTCAACTGATGGTCAGTTGGTATTACGGGGCTTAATATGTGTCACAAAAACACACCAATACACTACCACTACCAGCCGTTACTGCTGACACAATGCAGGATGGGATTTTTATGCAGTATGGATTCATCCTGTTTTGTCAAATTCTGACCCTAACATCTACGTATGTGTCGTAGCAGAAATTGAGATTCGTCAGACCAGATATTTATCCATTCTTTAATTGTTTAGTTTTGGGTTGTGTATTCAGAGATGTCCTTCTGAGCAGCACTGTTGTAAATAACTGTTTTTTGACCATTTGTGGCCTTTCTGCTAGCTTGAATGAGTCTGCCCATTCTACTCCGACGCTCTAATTAATAAGGTGTTTTCACCCACAGAACTGCCACTCACTGGATTTCATTGTTTATTGCACCACTCTCTGTAAATTTCAGACATGTTATTGGGATTCTTATGAATTCAGCAGTGCTAGAGGCTTTTTACAATTTTCCTAATTTCAATGATATTCAATTTTTACTCACACTGTAGAGAATAAAAATATTCTGTGAATGATTTCACATATATAATTTACTTTTGAAGTTATGCTTTAAATATTTATATTTTATGAAATATTGCGCAGGACCACCTATTGATTCAAAGATAATTAATCTTTCTGCCATGGTTCTTTTTCCCTTGCATTTCATACACAATTGTTTCCTCCTCAGTCAAAACTGTGACCCAGTCTGTCTCCTTTCCACAGCCCTGCCTAATGCTTCTCTGACTGTAGAGCCAAAATGGCGCCCACTGTACAGTGGAGAGACCGTCACCCTGAGGTGTGAGGTGGACTCCTACAGCAACTGGATTTATTCCTGGTACAAAGACCAGGCCCAGATGGCTGTGTCTCAGACTGCTGGTCACAGTGTAACTGGTAACAGACTGACCATCCCTGGTTCTGCTGGGTCTGACCAGGGGCAGTACTGGTGTGAGGGGAGGCTGGAGGGGAGAAAAGTGACATCACAGCGCAGCGACTCCATCACTGTTGCAGGTGAGTCTCAGGTACGCTTTCAATTTGGATAAGTCACATGCTCTATTGGATTGAGATCTGGGGACTGTGCAGGTCATTGGAGTAAAATGAAGTCATCGTCTTGTTTGTGGAACCAGCTAGAGGAGATGTGTGCTTTGTGAAAAGACGCATTACCTGCTGGAAGTATCCACTTGAAAACAGGTAGACTGTAGTCATAAAGGGATGCTCATGGTCAGATACAATGCTTAAATATGCTCCGGCACTGAAATGATGGTCAGTTATTATGGGGCCTAATGTGTGTCACAAAAACATTCCACACCATAATGTTATTGGCATTCTTATGAATTCATCAGTGCTGGAGGCTTTGTATAATTATCCTAATTTCAATGAAACTCATCTTAGGCTCACACTATAGAGAATAAAAATATTTGGTTTACAATTTCATATATATAATTTATTTTGGGTGAAATGCTTAAAATTTTAATATTTATGATATATTGTGCAGGACCACCTACAGAGTCAAGGAAAATTTACATTTCTGCCATAGTTATTTTTCCTTGCAATTTATGCACAACTGTTTCCTCCTCAGTCTCCTCAGATACTGTGACCCAGTCTGTCTCCTTTCCACAGCCCTGCCTAAGGCCTCTCTGACAGTAGAGCCAAAATGGCGCCCACTGTACAATGGAGAGACTGTCACACTGAGGTGTGAGGTGGACTCCTACAGCAACTGGACACATTTCTGGTACAGAGACCATAACCACACAGCCACATCTCTCACTGAAGAGTACAGTGTAAACATCACTGGGGCTGCTGGGTCTCGCCAGGGGCAGTACTGGTGTGAGGGGAGGCTGGAGGGGAGAAATGTGACATCACAGCGCAGCGACTCCATCACTCTGACTGTTGTCTCAGGTAGGCTTTCAAATTATATATAAAACTTTATCCTTAAAATATTTGCATTACTTTCCATTCACTTACCATACATAGGAGCATAGGAGGAACATAGGAGCAACAAACAATTTGTCCAAGCCATAATTTATACTATGGCTTGGACAAATATTTAATTCCGATTGGTTGACAGCCATGTAAACCAATCATTTTATTTGTGTTTGTATATAGGCATGGCAATGTGGGTAATTTTGCCTCATTATGGTTTCAAATCACTACACGAAAACTTTCAATTTGTTGACTTAGAAATCCTGAAATCAAAGGAAACTTAACACCACATTATTAAAAAGAAAATCAATAGCTAAGTTTAAATGTGCAGATGGAAAGCATTTTTTTATCCAGAAAATATCTCAGTTTCAACACATTTCACATCTTTGTGGTCAGGGGTGCAGCATTTATTAAGCTTGGAGATATTAACGTATCGTAGATATGTGGATTAGAATATATGATACAGCTGACTGTCTTCCCACTATACCAGTTGCTAAATGCATCATGACAATAGTTGTGAACTTTGTTTTTCATTGTATAATGTCTTTTCTCTTTTCTTATATTTGTGATGGCTGATAGTGAGACTACTCTGCATTCATAAGAAAAGAGAAACACTGGTTTATCATTACCAAAGAAACCATATTTAGTGAAGTGGCAGATGTGTACATAATGATGTTAGTTTTGTAATTAATAAAATGTCTTTAAAAATACCTTTTTATTTCAATTTTTCCATGTATTTTAGTTGTAGCCATAGTATAAGAGATATTAACCACTTCATGGGTTCCGATTACCACCCTGTCATGCCATATATTCTTGTATATGCACAGGTTTATATCCTCCACATATCCCTCATCTCTGTGTCTCTCCACAGGTAGACTGGTGTTTGGTCTGGGAGCTGCTCCTCTCCTGCTGGCCTCCATTATACTGTGTGTGAAATGGTGTAGGAAACCAGGTGATGTCATTTTACAGGGGAACACATCTAAAAACAACGTGTGTTTCAGGTTTCAGGTTGCAGAACTGTTCATTCTCACTCACAGTTCTCTCCCTCTGTTGTGTTTATACATGTTTGTTGATGTGCAGGGTCGTCTAATGAAGCAGCTGTCAAGTACGCTGAAGAGAATTTGGAAGTTGACTTATGAAACCTTCACACAGAAGCTGGATCAGTGTGCTCATGTGGAATGAAGAACGTTTGAGAGCTCAGGATTATTGGAATGAAGCAGTCGTGCCTTTAGAGTGCAGGATCGGTATAATATATCTGAGGTTCTGATTCACCAGAGCTGCACTTGTGATCTTTGTCTAAGTTAGTCTGCTTTCATTGCTGTGTGTTTGCTTCAGGTCCTACGCTGAACTTTATATATTATGTAGTAAACTCACCGCAAGCTTACATACAGCCTAAACAGCGGAGACTCTGCAACATGTTCACCATGCATTTCATGTGTCTGCTTGTATTAGTATTAAATTAAATGGAATTTAAAGTGTGTTCTTTTTTGTTCCTTCTTTATTTTGTTAACATATGAAATAAATGAAAAAAATAAACATGTGTAATGTAACATCCCCAGTAGGTCAGTTATAGCACCTTCCACTGTGGTGAACAACACAATCTAATCCAAATGTGAGAAGGAGAAACCGAACAGGAATGGTGAGCTGAATGTGGACAGATAAGCTGAGGGCTCGATTGTTTTTATTATATTATTTTTATATAATTACTGTTAATACTACTACTGTAATAACAATGTTACCAGTCATAACTTTCTTGTTTTCATTCTTCGTGGTGATGAATTGTGACAAATAAATATTAATAAATAAGTAGGCTAAAGCTGGCATTTGTCTCTCTTGATGCTATATTATGCTGATTCCACTGTATTATTTTGACTACATTGTAATTTTGATATTGCTTGTAATAGCGTATTACCATTATCATTACATTACATTACAGGTCATTAAAAATGTTATTAGTTGTGGTATTTCTGTCCTTGCATGATGAAGTTTTCGATGGTAACTAAGAGTAATTACATATGAAAAATAAATAGGCCATCATAAATAAAAAATGAGAATAGCTGAATTTAATTTGATCTTAAATAATTTTTCAGCACCAATTGGCCAGGGCAATGAAGGGATAGGCTGTTGGCTTGGCAAGCATTTTTGAGGAAGTAGACTACAAGTGATTTACATTACCGGCATTTAGCAGACACTGTTATCCAGAGCGACTTACACAACTTTTACATTGCAACTACATTGGATCCATTTGTACAGCTGGACCTATACTGAAACAATGCAGGCTAGGTACCTTGCTCAAGGGTACAACGGCTGTGTCCTACACAGGAATCAAACCTGTGACGTTTGGGTTACAAGACCTGTTTGACTCATTATACTGTGCTATCGCTCATGCTAACATAATAGCAGTGTCTTTGGAAGTTCATCACATTTGCAGTCCTTTCTGAACTGATGTTGCTTTAAAGCAGTATCCGTTCAAATGCCTACATAAGGATCATATAGTTATAAGTGCCCTAAGGTTCTGTTGACCTCATGCTGGGTGCGCCCTAAAGACTGTCAGAGATTGCGCCTTCGGCCTGGGTGAGCAAACGAGGTGTTTTTTGGGAACAGATTGGGCTACAATTGGCGCATCACTGATGAAATGAGCAATACAGAAATCGCAGCTTCAGTCTTGCATGCTTACGGAGTGAGACTGCTGTGACGTGGTGCTGAATGATATTTGCAGTACTCTGGCAGCGCGTGGTGATCAATGGACAGCGGTCACTCCTGGCTCAGGGCTGATGTATAATGCTCCTGTACAGGAGACCTCTGGATTGAAACAGTGCTGCAGTCATTAATGCATGTTGTGAAACATTTCTAATAGGAATCAATAAAATGTATACAACACAATAAACGTTGATATAATGCACTTAAATAATAACTTATTGAGATAACCTTTATTTTTTATAAGCTCCCTGACATGGAATGGACACCTAGCTGTTTACCTGACTATAAACACAAACATACGGACTTTCACATTTCTCCAGAGGAAGAAAGTGCTGCATCACACATGCACACTGGCGTATGCACACACTGTTATTTTCCTGCCACACACAGGGGGAAAGCTGCAGAACAGTTATAAAATACACAGGCATGTCATCCTTCTCTGATTACCTCCTCTAGAAAAAAACAATTAAAGTACAAATATAGCAGACGCTGCGACTCATTAGCTTCCCTTCATAGGCATGTGATCAGAGTACAGAAACCACGCGAGCGTCTCCAACCTGCAGCTCCGTCTGTATCTAGAGCAGAGGAGAGAGGAGCATGGCACTGAAATGCAGACGCACATGGTAACCCTTACAGCTTCCTGCAGCTGTGTTTGGGTTAGGATACTCTGCGATTTCAGAGGGGATGGCAGCCGCTCTTAGAGCTTCTCAGTGTCACAGTTAAATGTGTAACTTTCGCAGCTTTCTTCAGGTCAGCATAGTTCAGCTGGGCATGCTGGAGTGATGCAAATTTCTATTGCAAATTACACCTCAGCCAACATGATCAATTTGTGAATAATATTTCTGTAAATAATATTCCATATATCATTTAGCATTCAAACAGAGTTACATTATAAACTTTAGGGTATTCTGAGACCTTAAAAGTTGCAGAAATAGTGTGGTTACAGTATGATTTCAGAGGCAGTTGACTCTTTCTTTGCCAAGTTTCTGTTCATGACCAAAAGGCTCAGTTTTGGTCAAACCAGACAATTGATTTACACAATTGCTCTCACTAAGGCCTTTGTTTGTGCAGCATTTCCTGAGAGCCTGTTGGTATGACGGTGTCATTGTATGGTTGAATATGAGACTTGGGGATCTCAAAAAGAAACTAAATTCAAACTGTGATCCTTGGGCTCTTCTTTGCCTCCCTCATCATCTTCCTCACTGGGTGGGGGGGCCATATGTATCCCAACTTTGCTGCTTCATTTACAGGAAGGTTGCTGATATTTACAAATCATTCAAGATGGAGTCTTCAAACACATTAGTCCCCAGACAACCCTCCCCCATTCCCAACTCAGTACCCCTCCCCCTTCTCTCTTTCTGCATCCTCTCCTCTTCTCTCTCTTTACCAAGTCTCTTGTTTCTGTTATCTCCTCTCATACTCTATCTTCCAGGTCACATCAACAGTCTGTTCTGACCCCTGGTGGTGGAATGAGCTTCCGACTGCTGTCCTGACTGCAGAAACCCTACCCATCTTCCCACTGCAGTCAGGACAGCAGAAACCCTGCCCATCTTCCCACTGCAGCCAGGACAGCAGAAGCCCTGCCCATCTTCCCACTGCAGTCAGGACAGCAGAAACCCTGCTCATCTTCCCACTGCAGTCAGGACAGCAGAAGCCCTGCCCATCTTCCCACTGCAGTCAGGGCAGCAGAAACCCTGCTCATCTTCCCACTGCAGTCAGGACAGCAGAAGCCCTGCCCATCTTCCCACTGCAGTCAGGACAGCAGAAACCCTGCCCATCTTCCACTGTATACTGAAGACTCAGCCCCACAGATTCCAGCATGGCTCCCCTAACCTACTTTTATTTCTTTGGATTTCCTTTAGAATAATGTTACAGGTTCAGCTGTGTAAAGATAAGTTATCTGTCTAATGGTGCTTGCATTTATCACAGTATAACAGTTGTTTTGTAGGGTAACATTACACTTATTATTTATAAATGAGCATCTATGCCTTCTTAGTGAATTACCACCTATTTATTTATTTTTTAATTTTTATTTTTTTATTCATTATGACCCGAGATTTGGTCCCCGTATTTGTTCCCCCGGGTGTCTTTTCTTCCTCCTGGGGAGGTTGTGACCTCACTCGTTGGATTCCTTGGGATTCAGACTGGGTCTGTATATATGTATAGTTCAGACCCGGTTCCTGTTTTACTAAATGGTTTATGTGACTGTATCTCTGTTAACAGAACCATAAAATAGAAATAAAAAATTAAATCCACATTTTTAAATACAGAAATTTCCTCTGATTTTCATAATGGGCAATGAAACATTTGTAGACCTGGCTCCAGGCAGGTCGGCCATGTTTCTCGTTGCGTAACCTGCTTTTCAAATCTGAATTACGACAAAATGTTATATTTTATTTTTTAAAAACAAACAAGTATTCATGCATGAAGGCAAGTAGACAATCTCAGAAACTTGTGGATCCCTCTGTGACGCTTTTGACAACTCATAAACTGCATTGGGTCATAATTCGAATTCGAATTAACAGGTTCTGCACCGGTTTTATATTTAAACACGTTTCCAGAATCCAGCCGTTAGTTCATGAGTGCACTTTTTTATATACAGATTGTGCTCATCTGTCAGTTTATTTAAAAATCGAAAGTATTGGAAAATGTTTAATTAAGTTACCCAGGGACAGTCTTTAGCTCATGAATAGTCAAATATATTCATGATCTCATGAATGACTACAGTTAAAATGTGTGTACATAATTGAACTTCATTCAATAATTCAGAAGCAGGTCTAGCCTCCAGGATTGGGGTCTCCACCCATTTTGTTCTGACATTTAATGGGTGGAGACCCCAATCCTGGAGGCTGGACCTGCTTCTGAATTACTGAATGAGGTTCAATTATGTATATTTACACAACCTGCTGTTCATTCATTCATAAGTATCTGTTTTTTTTTCTTCAGGAAATGGATTCTGCTACCAGCACCAGGAAAAGCACTGTGTTACTTCGTATAGAAACACCCAAAATGCACCTGGACATTGGCCCGTTGCTGGATATCTGTCTTGCATCAGATCGCCCATCAACAGGTACCTGCTTCCTGCTACTGCTGTTAAGATGCCCATTCATTCTTCAGTGGTGAGGAGAACATCCTGTCATGCGGTTATGTTGAAATCCCTAAAATGATCATATTCTTTGGATTCAGGAGAGGCCTCATTCAATAAAATCAATGAGATGAAGGACAGTGTCTCCTCACTGAAGTTTATCACCAGCATACTCCTTCAAGCTGAGCTGCACATTCGAGCATATTCAGAAACGGTAACATCTTTACTTTTTACACTGTGCTTTCTGCTGTTGTGTGTTCAGGAATTCTCGTGTAAGATAGGACTGCATGTGATCAGAAACATCAGCAAAAGAACAACTCCAGTGACCTTTGACCTTCAACCCTGATTGTTTCTGTTCAGATCATCAACATCCTGCCACAGAAATGGCAGCCAGGCTCTGTGTTCCATCAGACAGCAAAGATGGTCATGTCCATGACACCGGCTTTGGATGTGCTCATGAGAAAAAGAGTAAGCATTTCTTTCATTATTGTCAGTGCTAAGTGTCTCACAGTTTTCAACACACATTGTATTGTATAAAGACTGTACCTTCTATTGACCAAGATACTCTGCCTGCTTGACTTTTGAAAAGTTTAATTAAGCAATATATCTTATTCTGATACCTCCATTCTATTATATTTTCCTTTTCCAGCTTAAAAGCAGGACCAATCAAGGTGAGTTTATTTATTTTATTATGTTGTTTGATTGACTACCGTCTATTTCCTTCTGTAACATCTTTTATGTAGATCTTAGGGCCAGATTATCATGTGCTAGAATCTCATGTAGTCTCTTTCTTCCTTTCTATTTTGATTTCTTAGTGACCAACAAGCAACTTTTGGAGCAGTTTGATCAACAAATGGATGAGAGTCGTGAAACTTTCAGCCCTGAATAAAAAAGTAAGCTTCAGATGAATTTTATCGACATGTAAAGTATATGCCTCAGGAGAGCTTGTATTTGTCATAATCCATGTGTTTGTCCATTTTAGATTAGAGACACTAAAGAAAAAATTAGAATAATCAGAAGAATGCTTTCTTCCTCCCATCGTAATAACTGGAACCTGAAGGTGAGACACAGAAATTAGTAATTGGCAAATTTCCCAGAATTGCATGAATACTGCTCGATACTATCATATACTGTAGATGAGTGTGATTGATTTCAGTTACTTTCAGGATGTGAATCTTCAATGGAATCTATGGCTGAAGTAGTGCACTGCTGTTTGTGCAACAGCTTATATTAGGAATGTGTATTTACACCATTTGATATTTTATATTTTATAAAGGCAAGTGTCAGAGAGCTGCAAAGGAGATGCATGAAAATGTGTTAAGAGAGAGATGCACTTCACTTGATGCTGGAGGAGAGAGAGAACAGAATAAAAAGTGCCGATCTGGAGCAGGAGGAATTTAAGAAGACATTTCAAGAGAAAGAGCTGGCTCTACAGCAGTGAGTACCAAGCAAGACTGTGTTAAGGGAAACCAGATATGACATCTAAATAAGGTCACCATGGTAATGGGAGAGTGAGACTTCATGAACTCCATTATAGGTGGGACTACCGTGTGCTGTTAGTCATTGACATTGATATGAACCAATCTATCAAGTTTGGTCTCCATAGCAGACCACTTTGACTGGATCAATTATATCAGTTGTTAATAACTCATAATAGCTCCACCCATTTTGGAGCTTATTCCAAGTAACATTCATTGGAGAGGAAAGGTAATAATATTGATGCTAATTTTAGAAGTAACAAAATCTGAGTTAACAATGGACAGACACTTAACAGAAAGCTTAAATTGTACTTGAATGATGAAGCTTTTGATTATTTTTTAACGTGCTGGAATCCTGTACAGGATTGATGAGTGTCACATGGTGCTCACCTCCATGTGCTGTGAGCCGGTTTATAAAAAGCACCCAAGTTACTTCTGGCTCCAGCACAGTGTAAGACTGAAGCTGGTGTGCTTCGTGCTGCAGAAAGCTGGGGCAGCTTGAGTAGGACTGGAGAGCGAAGCTGGAAAGAGTGATGGAGGAGAAGAGCGAACATGAGCAGCGTGTGAAGAAGGAGATCCAGGCTCTGCTCCTTAAGCTGTTCAAGACTGAGCAGCTGCACCAGACCCAGGTGAGCATATCCAGCGAGTACCAATGCTCCACTCTACCCTCTCTACAGTCAGGTCTGTCTCCTATTATAGTATTGCATCCATATGTGTGGATCTTTGGAACACCTTTAATCTCCATGTCCTCCTATTCCATTGCAGATATTTGACTATGAGGTCAAGTACAGGGACTCACTAAAACTGGTGTCTGAGCTGCAGTGTCAAATTCGAGGAGCGTGAGGTGAGAGGCTGAAATGGAGGTCGGCAGGAAGGTCCGTATGTGTGTTTGTGTGTGTGTGCGCGCATGTTCTGGCAATGAATACTTCACCTGTCAGATCTTTTGCTGACTGTCACTTGTCTTTCTCCAGGTTGCGGTTCTTCAGAACAAACAGGAGAAACTTGGTAAGAAGGACACTATCAGTTGTTTTTTTAATTGGTATCTCAGATCATGGCAGAACATTAATTACCCCTCTTTTCCCTCATATTCAAAGCAAAAGCATCAAGCGATGTCCTTGAGCAGAAGAGATGGATGGCCATGTCTCGGTTGAAATATCTGGAGCACCACATGAAGAAGGCCTCCTGGATTATTAGATGATTGTTTTTGCTGTTTAGAGACCCTTGAGGAGGCATTCACATCCATCTGGCCTCCTGTGGTTACGACCACACCCACACCATGGAAGGCATATGAACCTCACACCTGTACAACACAATCAAAGCCCTTTACTGCTGAGACGGTGTACATTTCTGTTTTACAGACCAGAAAACTCTATAGTGTAGTTAATACATTCACTACATTTACCAAACTACTGAGATCAGTCCAATAATTCCGTATTTATGACTCCTGCTGTTAAAAATAAAAAAATCAAATAATTTTACGCTTTTGGAGTTTCATTGTACATGGCAGCAAAGCGAATGAAATTCAGTAAAACAATGGTATGTGAGAACAGTTATTGCTCACACATGGACACAGATGGGAAAGGAGATGTTTAGAGGTGTTTGTGCAGCATGGCTGTGAGCTTCATGGCGGACGTCACATAAGCAATGAGAACAGGGCTGACCACACTCAGATCACACAGCTCCTGCAGAAGACTGACAGTATGGAGGAGGGGAGGAACAGAGGAGGCTCCAACAGCATGAGAGAGAGACATCAGAGACGATCCAGAGGGAAGTGGAATAAGAGAAGAAACAAGAAGAGGAAAAGAACATAATAAAGGAGGGAGGGAATAGGCAGGAGCCCCAGGAAGTGACACAGATGAGAAAAACAGGAGGATTCGGTGATTTAAGCATAATGTCAGAGGAAAGGAAATATTCACACTGCATTTTTCTCCAGAGCTGAACCTCTCCTGGTCAAAACCCCTGTCATGACACTACTTGGGGGCCTGGATGGATGATCTCGATCTTCTGCACCACGTTTTAATAAACACGGGCTGTTAACAGATTCCTATTTATCTTGTCTTTATCTGTTGATACCAGGCTAGTATAAACCATTTTATCATCACTGTTTCAGTCTTTTTACTTTACTTGCTGTATATTGGGAGGTTCAGACTTGCTCTTGCCCATTTTTTAAATTTGCTGTTTTGGCTGACCGTGACACATGGCCTCTGCTGACCTTGCCTGGTCACAGATGAGTACAGCATCAGCATTAACCCCCTGCAGGATATCCCACTCCGGTATAGAGACTTAAACATTAAAACAAAGAGAGGTTGGTATGAAGTTATTGTCTAAGTTAAGTTTATTAATCAGTGTTGTTCATTTGTTTATTTAGTGGCCTCCCCTTGCTCTCATACCTTCTGTTTCTGTCTTGCAGGAGGGTGTAGTTACAAGGCAAAAGCCATACATTTACACAGACAGTGGTGGAATGGTCTTTGGTCACAGGTGTTTCTCTCACCTGCAGGTCCAGGCACCATGAACATCTGACCACCAGCACATCCCCTACATCTGAGAGGTTACAGAACACCTTCACTTCCCCACATACATTAATTCCCCAAGCTGTCACAACAAAAGAAAATTTAGTTCTCACTTGACTGTGATGAAATGAAGATTTTTTAATTTTGAAAATGGATAATGTGAGAACATAGGTCATTGGATATTGGCAATAGAGTGTGAAGTGAGATTTGGGTAGTTGGAGCAACATTCATATCCATTATATCTGGCAATGGTAGATGCTGGCAGGTGAGTGTCTGTGTTGTGCAAGGCTTGCATATTTTCACCACAAGGTGTCAGTAAACTCCCACTAAAATCCTATTTCAGTGCATGTGGGGAAATACCAGTCTTTCTCTGGGACATTACCAAACTTCGGTTCACCGGTTCTTCCTTTCAGCAGGTCAACAGAAATGCCACGAAATAAACGAGTGTCTGTACATCAGGAGTAGCGCTGTCTCCTAAATTTATTGGGCCGGAACTACGGGAGTAATGGGGGTTGGGCGCACGTGCGGAATGCTGATGGCAGAACAGAATCATTTGTAGACTACCAGAGAGGTGGGAGATCTCTGGTGTTCATTGAGAGAATTAGTTGAGCAGAACGGGCATAAAATTAAAGGTGCATGTAGGATCGATGAGAAGAAAGAGATTGCCCCAGGGGGGTGGGACAGGGGGAGGATTCCTTGTGTGCCAGTTATTTTGATTTCGGTTAATTCTTGGTGGCCAGGTCTGTGTTGTGTCTCGAGATACTTTTAACGTTTGGTACAGCACCTTTGTGTGGTGTCAGTGCTGTGATTGGTTGTCCTTGTAACCAGGACGAGGGGCTTATCTGGCGGCAGGCGGGGGGAGAAGCCATAGCCTAGAAGCCAGAGTGTACAGCGGCGTTGGCAAAACCGCAGACCAGGCTGGAGGCGCTGTGGGAAGTTGGAACAGGAAGTGCAGCAGTTTCTTGAGAAGTCTTTAGTTTATTCAGAGCTCAGAGTGAAGTAACTCCGCCCCCTCTATCTATTTGCTCTTTAGTTTCCCACATCGTGGTTTTTAGCTATGACCTATCACAGCTCTTCTGCTGCAGCCAATCAGCTGCCAAGCCTGGAGAAACAGACAGAACACAAATGATTCTGTGGCCAAGCAGCCATGAATGCCGCATATGCAAGAAGGGTGGATCCAGTTAGACTGTCTCTGAACTGATGGAGCATGGTGGCCAGATGTTGGGTTTTGACTGGGCATTGTTGGGCATTGTTTTTGCAGAGGTCATTATAGTAGAACCTCTACTCTCCATCACCATCAGGGAATTCGTGGTGCCGGATAGTAGAAAATTTTGTTTAGTAGAGCGTACCCTAAAGATTAGGCAGGAGCCAAATTAGTGAAGTATTTATTTATCAATTTTTTTTGAAAACTCAATGTATTATTGTATTGCTCATGGGCCCCACCTGCTGGCCAAATGATTTTACAACGTCTTCTATTTTCAAGTAAATGTAAGAGGGACATGCACTGTAAGTTTAAAGGAGCACAGACAAGCACCCCATCCTGTGTAAGATTGTAAGCACACAGACTAGCACCTCAATCTTGTGTACGTTTTTTAGTGCACAGACAAGCATCCCCATCTTTTAAAATGAATGCAACCAGCCCGCTGCTTGACTATTGAGTCTGACCAATCAGAGGAGCTGTCACGTTGTGATGGGACGGTACTCCTCACAAACTGAAGCCACCTTTCTGTGGACCACACTACAGCCTCTGGACAGCACAGTAGCCAATCACATACACCCAGGGCTTCACTCTAGCCAATTGTGAGCTGTCCTGCGGGTCCAACATTCACAGTCAGCTCTGGCACAGTCAGGTTTTTTTAGACCATGCAGTGTTTCATTTCACAGAGGACCAGTGCATTTAACCTTTGTGTTGTGTTTGGTCATACCCCCCTTCCCATACTGTTTTCGGTCAAAATTGGCCGGTGTGTTTTGCACAGTGATATCTTTGGAACCCCTTATCCAATTTTGATGGTTGACATCTCATTTGAACAGTCAAAGCAAGTAGAATCAAGGGGTCGTAGACAGAATGACACCAGGGGTGAATTTCATGTTATAATTTTGCAGTAAGTTCAACAGAACTTCAACATGGTGTGTGTGTGTGTGTGTGTGTGCGTGCGTGCGTGCATGCGTGTGTGTGTGCTTGTGTGTGCGTGCATGCGTGTGTGTGTGTGTGTGTGTGGAGATGTTTTCCATCTGCAGGATGAACATAATATACTCATACCCATTCATTTCCTATGGCAGTCAATTCTGACCGAAAACATCATAGGTGTGACACTGTTGAATAAATCACTCAAAATTCAATGCAAGTGGTGATCATCAATTGTATATGTTTAGAGGCCTAGTGTGGAGGACAACATGAGGTCTTGAGGCAATTGGATGAAAAACACAATATTTATGATTAAAAACAAAGTCACTCGGTCAGATTTGACCGCCTACATAAGAGAGGGGTTAAGCAAGGTGCTGCCCTAAAGTCTCTCTGATTCCCTGTGATAACAAGTGAAGTTCTGCACTTTTTCTTTGGTTTATAAAAAAGAAGAGAAGAAAATATGAAGCTGGTTTGCTGTGCAGGACCTACTTCCTTGTTTTTGCTCTCACAAACAGAACCCCCCAAATGTGTTGTAAGGGTAGGGGGAAATTGGTTGTTTTTGCTCTGTGCTTACGGTACTTGGATATGAATTTGAGACAAAAGTACAGTCAGCTTTTAATATCATGGTATGTGTGTTACCATTTCACAGAAACTGCTGTCTTTGTGTTGAGTCCCCCTATATTCAGCAGTGTAAAAGTAAAAAAAAATGATTAAAATTAAATAGCAGAAGTTCTTTCCTATACAGCATTCCATTGCTTTGGTTTTTATTTTTTTATTTTTTTGTCTCATCTGTTCATACAACTGCTTCAAAACTCTTCAGGCTTGTCTTTGTATTTTTTGGCAAATTCTAATCTGGCCTTTTGATTCTTGATGTTGTTGTGAGGTTTTGCATTTTGCTGTTTAGCCTCTATAATTCTGCTCTCAGAGTCTTCTGCATTTGGCGGCTTGCTATATTTTTACCCCTGCCCACTGGTGACTGCTGGTGACATCACTGACAGTAGTTTTAGGGTTCTCCTTCACAACTCTCCACAGGATTTGTCTGTCATCAACTGCAGTACAACTCATACAGGTACTTAGAGTTGTATGTAGCCTATACAACTCACATACAAGTTTGGATAGTTTATTCTCTGTTTGGCACTGTGAGTGCCTGTGGGTTTTCTGGCTTCTGTTGTTGGTGGCTTTTTGTCAGTAGAGAGGAAATGTAAGAGTGATCTTCTGCAGATATATATTTAAATTTAGTTGATTTTAGTTACAGAAAAGCGGAAGGTAAAGCAGTGATGAAGTAGAAGGGTGGGAGCTTCTGTGAGAATTTTTTCACAACTTGCTGCTCACACAAGCAGATAAGAAAAGAGTGCATTAGAGGTGCTGTACAGTATATATAATAGCCCAGGGGTGTCTTTTTTATCGTTCTTTTGATCACTGAAGTTGAAGCATTAACCTTCCTCTTGAATCATGCAGGCAAACAGAGGGGTCACATTGATCTGTGAGTACTACCGAATCAGTTTTTTAATGTAAAGGTTTTTAACAGACAAGTATGTTTTTGTGGTGAAATTTGCTTTTTATTGAAAAAAATAAAACAACAACAACACATTTGTTAAATTATGCTTAAATAAATAAGAATGATTTGACCTCACTAATACTAAAATGCTCTACAGCATTTGGGCTGCATTGGAATGACCTGCGTTATGGGAAAAGAAGAAAAGTATGAGTGAAGAAGTATGCTTTTGCTTCAGTAGATAACATACCTTGAATGATCACTAACACATTTTTGTGAAAGAAGATAAGAAATATATTTTTCATTTTTTTATATTTGTTTAATTTTTTGTTATTTGAAAGAAACATTGGCTGTTAGTAACTGCTCCAGAATTAGCTTGATAACTACATTTCATCAGAAGTCCCTTGGCTGGTGGGATAGTGGGAAAAATTTACAAAAAAATATGTACAGGCAGCAATTTGCAATTAGAATAAAAAGGCTGGTGTGCATCAATACACTCAGCAGTAAAATAAAAATATAAATAATCGCAAAAGGTACCAATGTAGCATATTGTGCTACAAATAAAATAATAAAACAAAAAATTACACGAGATAAGGTAAAACAATTGCACTTAATAATATGACAGTGGTATGTAAGTTACAGATATGTAACTGGCTTTTTAACCATACCTTTCAGTGTATTTTTGCACAGAACATGTAAAGGCTTCAAATATGTTCTCACAAACAGATATACGCTCCATTCAAACTGATCATTGCCGAACTCAAACATTGACTGGTGGACCTGAGTTTACCCAACTTCCAAAGTACTGCATGGATGAAATCTTGAAATCAAACAGCAATGATGGGGATGTATTTAGGCTTTATTTGGAACATATTTATGGTTTTGTATTTTTCTTGCTCTTATTGCATTTCTTTGGCCATTTCAATGATGTTGTCAATGATTCCTGTCTTTCTTTTTTTTTTTTTTTTACAGTGCTGAGTCTAATGACAAGACTGGGTGAGTGTTACTAGATTTTAAAACAAACCCCACCTTCTGTTACCTGATAATTTATCAGAGAATAACCTTATTCAAACAGTTCAGTGAAACTTATGATTGATAACAGAATGTCATGCTTCACAATAAGACTGTCTCACAGCATTATGACGTGATTTATTTGACTGCATATGCGGACGGAAATGTAGAAATATTATTCTGTGAGACTCGAGGCATGTCCTACAGTAGGGGGTGATACAGAGATCACAAACAGAAGCAGATTTTTACTGTTCTAAACTAATGAAGCTGAGGCATTAATTAGGACACTATAAACATGTCATGAGTATTTCAACACATGTACTGACGTAGTGCATGCACTGTTTGTACAGGGAGCCCAAATGCTGTACTGACTCTGCAGCCTAACTGGCCCCTGTTCTTCACTGGAGAGACCGTCAATCTCACGTGTTTGGCACGGCAATACAAATTTGGATTCATGTGGTACAGAAATGAATCAAATTTTATTGTGACAAAGCACGTATCCAAAGAAAACATCTACACCATCGCATCTGTTACTGAAGCCCACAGTGGTGTATACACGTGTTCTGGTGAATCCGAAAGTGATCTTGTCAGACTGAACGTGTCAGGTGAGTCAAAACTGGTCAGCAGCTCAACACTGGTGGTCTCACTCGTCCCACAGAGAGACCATATTTAACACATTTATTCAATCTTCCCCAGTGCACACTGTGCTTCCCGTACCAGCTCATTTATTACAGGCAAATATAAAATTAACTTATTTTCACTAAAATGGGCTGGGTACACCACCAATTGAGTTGAGTTTCTGACTGTCACGCTATTTGTATTGTTAATATTTGAGCTTCTGTATGTTTAAATCCATGGAATGTAGCCTTTTCTATCTGTTATGACAATGAGAGAACCTGCTGCTTTAGCTCTTTGTTTCAACCCCAATCAGAGCATGCCTGTCCCTCTGTAGTCATGTCTACACTCCACTAGCAAAGTTGTATGTAAAAGTTGAGTAAATTCCTCTGGGTAGGAGCATCTGCTCATGCCTGTAATGTAGTGTAATGTAATGAGCGGTTAGAGCTGTGACACAGTCTGTCCGTCTTCACAGCCGCGCCCACACCCGTTCTGAGATAGTCACATGCTTTCCCAGTACATGGATAAGCGAACCATGTTCTACTGTATCACAGATTAAAGCCAGTTTGCACTGTATGTTTGATGATGCCATTATTAGGAACCTGGGGGAGAGATTCAGTCTGTTCTCTCTGTTATAGAGATACCCCCACCTGTCCTGACTGTCTCTCCACACAGGCAGTTATATGCAAGAGAACATGTCAGTCTCTCTTGTAAGGTTACAGTGACTTCAGCTGGCTGGGAATATTACTGGTAAAAAGACCCAGTCTGGTACACAGAGTATAGCTACCCCACCCACATACAGGTATCAGGTGAGTGCTGACAGGCATTATTGTGCAAAATTGGCACATTCCCATAATGCACTGGGTCCAACTGCTGTGATGACTCTGGGATCCTGTTCCTTAGATTAATTCTTGTACCAATTTGATCAGGATTAGAGCTTTTTCATTTCTGATTTTTGAATATCTTCTCTTAATATCATTGAAAATAGGAATGCAGCTGCCCTGGTTTTTGTCCTTCATTTAGGGTGATTTGATTTCTCCATAGTCATAAAAATTCTGGCATGACAACAGAACTGTGACCCAGTCTGCCTGTTTCTACAGCACTGCCTAAAGCCACTCTGACTGTAGAGCCAAAATGGCACCCACTGTACAATGGAGAGACCGTCACCCTGAGTTGTGAGGTGGACTCATACAGCAACTGGATATATTCCTGGTATAAAGACCAGGCCCAGATGGCTGTGTCTCAGACTGATGGTCACAGTGTAACCGGTAACAGACTCACCATCTCTGGTGCTGCTGGGTCTGACCAGGGGCAGTACTGGTGTGAGGGGAGGCTGGAGGGGAGAAAAGTGACATCACAGCGCAGCGACTCCATCACTCTGACTGTTGCAGGTGAGTCTCAGGTACGCTTTCAATTTGGATGTGTCACATGCTCGATTGGATTCAGATCTGGGGACTGTGCAGGTCATTGGAGTAAAATGAAGTCGCCGTCTTGTTTGTGGAACCAGCTGCAGGTAACGTGTGCTTTGTGACATGGCACATTACCTGCTGGAAGTATCAACTTGAACAAAGGTAGACTGTGGTCATAAAGGGATGCACATGGTCTGCTACAATGCTTAAGTATGTTCTGGCACTCAATTGATGCTCAGTGAGTATTAAGGGGCCTAATGTGTGTGCCACAAAAACATTGCCCACACCATTACACTACCACTAACAGCTGTTACTGCTGACACAAAGCATGATGGGATTTTTATGCAGTATGGATTCATCGTTTTGCCAAATTCAGACCCTACCATCTACATATGTGTCGTAGCAGAAATTGAGATTCATCAGACCAGACATTTATCCATTCTTCAATTGTTTAGTTTTGGGTTGTGTATTCAGAGATGTCCTTCTGCGCAGCACTGTTTTAAATAGCTGTTATTTAACCATTTGTGACCTTTCTGCTAGCTTGAATGAGTCTGCCCATTTAACTCTGACGCTATCATTAATAAGGTGTTTTCACTCACAGAACCGCCACTCGCTGGATTTTTTTGTTCATTGCACCACTCTGTAAATTTTATACATGTTTTTGGGATTCTAATGAACTCAGCAGTGCTAGAGGATTTGTATAATTATCCTAACTTCAATGATATTCAACTTATGCTCACACTATAGAGAATGAAAATATTCTGTGAATGTTTTCACATATCCAATTTACTTTTGAAATTATGCTTCAAATATTTGTATTTTATGACATATTGCGCAGGACCACCTATTGATTCAAAGATAATTAATCTTTCTCCCATGGTTCTTTTTTTCTTGCATTATATACACAACTGTTTCCTCCTCAGTCACTTGTACATTCTGACAGAAGAAACTGTGACCCAGTCTGTCTCCTTTCCACAGCCCTGCCTAGAGCCACTCTGACTGTAGAGCCAAAATGGCACCCACTGTACAATGGAGAGACCGTCACCCTGAAGTGTGAGGTGGACTCCTACAGCAACTGGATATATTCCTGGTACAAAGACCAGGCCCAGATGGCAGTGTCTCAGACAGCTGGTCACAGTGTAACTGGTAACAGACTCACCACCCCTGGTGCTGCTGGGTTTGACCAGGGGCAGTACTGGTGTGAGGGGAGGCTGGAGGGGAGAAAAGTGACATCACAGCGCAGCGACTCCATCACTGTTGCAGGTGAGTCTCAGGTACACTTTCAATTTGGATATGTCACATGCTCTACTGGATTGAGATCTGGGGACTGTGCAGGTCATTGGAGTAATATGAAGTCATCATCTTGTTTGTGGAAGCAGATAGAGGAGACGTGTGCTTTGTGATAAGACGCATTACCTGCTGGAAGTATCCACTTGAATACAGGTAGACTGTAGTCATAAAGGGATGCACATGGTCAGATTCAATGCTTAAGTAATCTCCGGCACTCAAATGATGGTCAGTTATTATGGGGCCTAATGTGTGTCACAAAAACATTCCACACGAGTATGTTATTGGCATTCTGATGAATTCAGCAGTGCTGGAGGCTTTGTATAATTATCCTAATTTCAATGAAACTCAACTTATGCTCACACTATAGAGAATAAAAATATTTGATTTATAATTTCACATATATTATTTATTTTGGGTGAAATGCTTAAAATGTTAAGATTTATGGAATATTGTGCAGGACCACCTACAGAGTCAAAGAAAATTAATATTTCTGCCATAGTTATTTTTCCTTGCAGTTTATGCACAACTGTTTCCTCCTCAGTCATCTCTAAATTCTGAGACCCAGTCTGTCTCCTTTCCACAGCCCTGCCTAAGGCCACTCTGATCATGAAGTCAAAATGGCGCCCACTGTACAATGGAGAGACCGTCACCCTGAGGTGTGAGGTGGACTCTTACAGTAACTGGACACATTTCTGGTACAGAGACCATAACCAGACAGCCACATCTCTCACTAAAGAGTACAGTGTGAACATCACTGGGGCTGCTGGGTCTGACCAGGGGCAGTACTGGTGTGAGGGGAGGCTGGAGGGGAGAAATGTGACATCACAGCGCAGCAACCCCATCACTCTGACTGTTACAGGTAATTGAGCCATTCAGTGGTGTCATTAAGGAAGTCTTGTGTCATATCCTACAACTTTAATTGAACAGCAAGGTAGTGTATTACATTACATTACATTACAGGTATTTAGCAGACGCTCTTATCCAGAGCGACGTACAACAAGTGCATTAGTTCCAGGTTCAGAGGTACAAAAGAAACATACTAGAGCGAAAAAGATCGTAGTGCCAGAAGTGACCACATAGATCAGGACTCCAACCCTGTAGAGTAACCTGTTCAGCAAACAAACAATCCTGCCAAGTACAAACTAGCACTGAAATCACAATTTCCTGATCAGAATCAGACAAACAATCCTGCCAAATAAAAACTAACGTGCTCGAATTAGCCTAACTAGGTACATTGAGCTAAACTAGGCTAGGGAGGGGTGGGGAGAGGTGCAGCCTGAAGAGATGAGTCTTTAGTCTGCGTTTGAAGGTAGTTAGATTCTCTGCTGTTCTGACCGCCACGGGGAGGTCATTCCACCAGCGAGGGGCCAGGATAGACAGCAAACGGGAGCGGGAAGTACAGACACGAAGAGGGGGAGGTGCCAAGCGTCCAGAAGTGGCAGAACGGAGAGGTCTGGCTGGTGTGTAGGGTCTGATGATCCTCTGGATGTATCCAGGTGCTGACCCCTTAGCTGCCTGGTATGCAAGCACCAAGGTCTTAAATTTGATGCGAGCCATAACAGGCAGCCAGTGGAGGTCAGTGAGCAGGGGGGTGACATGGGAATGTCTGGGGAGGTTGTAGACCAGACGCGCTGCAGCATTCTGGATGAGCTGCAGGGGTCTGATGGCGGATGCTGGCAGACCAGCCAGCAGTGAGTTGCAGTAGTCCAGGCGGGACAGGACCATCGCTTGAATCAGGAGCTGGGTTGCGTAGGTGGTGAGGAAGGGGCGGATTCTCCGGATGTTGTACAGGAAGAACCTGCACGTTCGACTCACCGCCGTGATGTTCTGGTCCGTGATGTGTATACAGGTTTATGCTGTTTAATAAATTTATACTGTCAATACCATATATGTGTTTTTGGTGTGTGCATGCGTGCATGAGTGGTTGTGGGGGGGTTATAGTCATATGCTAAAAATGCAAATATTCTTCGCCAGCACTGACAGACTATGAGGGACAGAGAAGAGGCAGAGTTACAGGACAGGCTTGCTTCTTTTTCTCGTTAATTAGGCGCACGAGTGATTCTGTCCATCGCACTTGGAGTTGGATTCTCTCTGATTGTTTTAGCCCTGATTTTCATTCTCTTCCAGAAACACCGCAGGAACAAAGGTAAGATAGTCATGCTGCCTAACTGAACTTTTCAGCTGAATTTGTTCATTAATCTGTGCCTACAATGTGTGTGTGTACAGTACATACATATAGACAGGTTTATTTTTGATGTATCTTTAAATACATACAGTCCCCAGGGATGTTTATTACCAGCCTTATAATGGACCAAGCCGGAGTGCTTGCCTGCTTACATCCGGCTGTGACACGCTGTGCCCGAGAACCACCCAGTTTTTCATTAGCACACCAAAGTTTACCATGTGAAATTCTGGGCACCTGTAACAGTCAGGCAGAGTGCCTGAATGTGTTCCACTCTTTATCTCTCTCCCCCAATACATCTCTCTGCTTTTTCTCTCTTCTCTTCTTTTCTCTCTTCTCTCCTCCCCTCTCTACTTCTCTTTTCTTTTCTTCTCTCCTCTCCTCTTCTCTCCTCTTCTCTCTTCCTCTCTTCCCTTTCAGGTTTGAGCCAGGCTGCTGGACCCAGCTGTGAGCCCCTGCATTCTCAGGCCAATGTGACCAATCAGAAGAAGAAAAGGAAAGGTGAGTCATCGCTCTGCCCTAGACCTGCTGCTCTGTGAGAACACGGAGACACACTTAGAGACCAGTACACAAGTGAAAATACTTAAAAATCGCCTCAGATCCTCACAGGAATAATGAATATATAAAATATCTGATACATGCTGAATGTTGGGTATTCTCTTGATAACAAGAATGAAGAATGCGTTTTACACCGGGATATTGATTTATTGCTACAGCATTAGAAGTTAGTTCTAAAAAATACAGAATTTCGTTGCTGTTATTCAAACGTTGTGGAATTGTTGCATCTGAATGAAGTGGAGAAGAATTGCAGGGGACAAGAATATATTTGCATTTTCAAGCATTAGAAATCACAGTCCCTCATTAAATAATAATGCCATTGGTTTGAGTGTGGGACACAGATGCAGTCTTTTCTCTCTGACAGGCATGAGTTAAATCGGTAAAAGATTTTCACTTTCTCTGGGTTCTGAAGCCCCTTTATGCATGCTGGCTTTCACTCCTGCCAATCTCTCGATCATTGAATTTAAAATGTGTTTAAATCCTCCCATAGTTTCATAATTAAAGTAATATCTACACATTTGGGCTCATTTGGCTTTGTTTTGAAGACCACAATTGGTTTAGCGTCTGTGACCCAATGTGGCCGGCAGGCTAGTTTAACGGTTTGAGCACTCGCCCTGTAACCCAAAGGCTACAGGTTCGATTCTCAAATTGTTCATGTCTGCTATGCCCTTGAATTAGGTGTTTCAACTGAGGAACTCCAGTTCTGTCAACAACAAAAAAAATATATTTACTTGTGTTACTGAATGTGTCAAAGATAAAACTTTACTCTTCCTCATTCACTCGATTGCTTTCTCAGAAGCTGGAGGCCATGAGGATGTGGTTTGCTCAGTTCTGGGCCTGCAAGACCAGAAGTCGAAGAACACTCCCAGTAAAACCTTATTTTATCTCTCTGCTTATTGAAAACCAAATAATGCATTTTTAGCTTATATTCCCATGAAATGCATATATTTTTTATTTTATCAGTGCATTCTCTCTCTCTCTATCTCAATCTCTGACGTCCAAGAAGCTGAAGGTTGTGACAATGTTGTTTACTCAATCGTGGCCTTGGAGGACCAGAAGAAAAAGAAGTGGAAGGAGAAGAACACTCAGAGTAAGAACAAGGCACCTGCTAAATGCCTGTAATGTTAAATGTAAAAGAACAGGTTTTCATGGTGTTATCCCTAGAGGGTTGGTTTTTGCCTGCATAGGGCCGGCAGGTTACCGTAATGTGTAAGACACTGACCTTATGACTCTGTGGTTGTAGGTTTGAGCTATGCCCTTGTGCAAACTAATTAATCTGAGTTGCATCAGTAAAATGCCAGTTGTGGGTAAATTGAGTTAAGTCATTCTACCAAAGAGCATCCTCCAAATGGCCTGAATGTAATGCAACGGCATTTTTATTAATTTTTTTGGTGGCAGTGAGGTACAAATTTTAAGGAACTGGGCTTTGTTACGTTTGAATAAATGAGACAGATCACTGGCTGCAGGCTTCTCAGTCTTATATTCACGTTTCTGCTGTAAAACACCCCACCCCAAAGCAAACTAATTAATCTGAGTTGCATCAGTAAAATGCCAGTTGTGGGTATATTGAGTTAAGTCATTCTACCAAAGAGCATCCTCCAAATGGCCTGAATGTAATGCAACGGCATTTTTATTAATTTTTTTGGTGGCAGTGAGGTACAAATTTTAAGGAACTGGGCTTTGTTACGTTTGAATAAATGAGACAGATCACTGGCTGCAGGCTTCTCAGTCTTACATTCACGTTTCTGCTGTAAAACAGAGCAGATGCTCTGTGATTTACGACATTCAACAATCACTGGAGATATCAGACAGTACAGGGAATGCTCACTGCATTCGATTAACAAGTACTGGGTATACAACTGAACCAGATATCCTACAAACTGATGTGACAGGCTTTCAGTTGAAAGTCTGTGGTTTCGACTCCCAGCTTGTGCAAGGTGTTTGAACTTTAATGAAATTATCCAGCTGTACAAATGGATTAAATAGAAAAAAACTGATCTGCGTAAGAGAGGCTACTGAATGCCTGTTAATTACTTTACATTACAGGCATTTAGCAGTCACTCTTATACAGAGACTTACACTCAATGTATTGTGTTAATGCACTGTGTTAATGTACTCTGTTAATGCACTGTGTTAATGTACTGTGTGAATGTACTCTGTTAATGTACTTCGTTAATGTACTGTGTAAATGCGCTATGTTAATGCACTGTATTAATGTACTGTGTTAATGCACTGTGTTAATATACTGTGACAGTAGAATGCACTGTGTAGGAATCCACATACAGACCTTCTTTAATATATGAGTAATGAATAATTCAAATTTGCAAGTTAAATGCCTGTCTCTTTTACTCGCTTGATACATTTCACAGAAGCTGGAGGTTGTGAGGATGTGGTTTACTCAACTGTGAACCAGGAGAGGATGAAGAAGAACATAGATGGTGAGAGAAGATTGTCTACCTGTTCCTGTGTGAATGTAAAAATAGTGTATTGTAGCTTATATGCTATGAAATTCTTTTTGTGATTTTGAAAGTGTATTCATGAAGGCATAAATACTCATTTCTCTTTCTCTCTCTGTATCTGTCTCTCTCTCTCTGTCTGTCATTCTCTCTCTCCCTTTCTCTCTCAATCTCAAATGTCCAAGAAGCTGAAGGCGGTAATGATGTTGTTTATTCAACCCTGGCCTTGGAGAACCAGAAGAAGAAGAAGGAGAAGAACACTGAGAGTAAGATTAACACTGACTTTCCCTGTATCACAGAAAAATAAACAATATTTAAAATAAAAAAAATGTTTTCACAGAAAATTACAGACCATATAGCTGACAACCAGCATGGGTGAATCAGTCAGGTCTCCTCAATTCACTACTGAAACTATTGGAATCTATCAGTCTCCCATAGGGTACCAATTGTCACCAGCATACAGCAAAATGGCTGGCCTTAAGTCAAATCACAGTGCACATTTTACATTGCATTGCAGGCATTTAGTGAATGATCTCATCCAGAGCAACGTACACAGCTGCTTTTTTAAACATGGCACTTGTTTATACGGCTGAATATTTACTGAAGCAGCTCCACTCCAGGTGACTTGCTCAAGGGTTCAATCTAGGAATCAAACCAGCGACTGTTGGAGCATAAGCCCCCAGTTCATTAACCATTGTACGACAATGCCAGCTGTACTCTGTACATTGGCAAGAGTGCAGTTTACTCAACTGTGGACCTGGATAAACAGAAGATGAAGAGGAATGTGAAAGAAGATTGTCTCTATCTGTTCATTGAAGGCAAAATAGTGTATTGTAGTTTATATCCTATGTAATTATTTTATTTTGTCATTTTGAAAGTGCATTTATGAAGGCATAAATCTCTCTCTCTCTCTCTCTCTCTCTCTCTCTCTCTCTCTCTCTCTCTCTCTCAACCTCAAATGTCCAAGAAGCTGAAGGTGGTAATGATGTTGTTTATTCAACCCTGGCCTTGGAGGACCAGAAGAAGAAGAAGAAGAAGAAGGAGAAGAACACTGCGAGTAAGATTGATACTGACTTTACCTGTGTCACAGAAAAATAAACATTGTACATTGACAAGAGCACATTTTAATCCCCCTGTGGACTGAAATACAGATGTTGTGGTTGAATTAACACTGAACCCTTAAAGCCTCATCTTGAAAGTAGACACAAGCAAAAGCATTCTCTATGCTGTGCTACAGGTTTGATCTCAGCTCTCTGCCTCCCCCTGCAGATGGCGACGCAGACGTGCTGTATTCCTCAGTCAGGACTGGACAAAGAGAGCAACACTGGCTCCCTGATCCTCCACCTTTATAATTTCCTCCAGACCAGGTTTTACTTTATGCTGGTTATAAAGCGCTGCATTCTCGTATAGATGCCTGACCTTGAGGATCAGTACAGCACAGTACAGATCAGTATTTTCCCCTCCCCATTTCAAATATTGCTGAATGTGTTTTTACTTTATTTTTTGCTGACTATAAAATATTGTATCAAAGCTTAGGTTCATATTCATGAAGTATGCCATAATAGGACTGCTTTTGACTTTTAGTTTATAGTGGATAAGATTAGGATTTTGACAGTGGAAACATGGTCTTAGATCAGTGCTCCCACTACAAGATACTTTATGAATATGGGTCTGGATCTTTATTCAACACAGAAGAATTATCTGCTCCTTATTTCAACATGCATCTGCTTTCACTGTATTTTATTTACCCATAGACCTGTAATAGATGTACATCAGTATTATCTGAAAATGAATCCTGAAGGGGTTATATGGTTTCTTTTAATTAAAAATGCTGAAAACAGTAAATCAAATTATTTCAAAACTACTTTCAAGGTGATTCTAGATAGCCATAAATAAAAATATGAAAAAAAGGCTTTCAGCTGAACAATCGCAGATGTTAACGCCTGTAAAAAAATGAGAGAGATTACAGACACGATGCAACGCAAAAGCATTACCTCAATGAACCAAAATAAATGAGTAAATCACATCACCCGTTCTAGGGGCGTCTCGGTGCTCACCAGTGAGCCCTTCTGGCCAACTGGGTGACTACAGCCTGCATGTACAAACCCAGTAAAAGTTGCTCTCTGACTCCTGGCGGCCTGCAAAGAAGAATCGTGTGTTTTAGCGGAGAGTGTGTGCTTTTCAGCCATGTCACTAACTAAACGAGAAAACAGAAAAAAATGCACAAACACACCGACGCAGAGGTTTGCACAATCAAGAGAAAATTTGGGTAAGAGAAAATAAAATGAATAAGTCAACCCATTCCTAGAGGAACTCCAAGCTTGCATCGCCTGGTCTTAATTTAATTGATTTATCTTTCAATTAAATTAAGTTTTTCCGCAATTGTAAAGCACTTTACGCAGAGACGCTGTCACAGATACGCTTTACAGTGAACTCAGAAAATCTCTGGGGTTCTTTGGGCTGGCGGCGTGATTCATTACATTACATTACATTACATTTATTTCGCAGACGCTTTTATCCAAAGCGACGTACAAAAAGTGCATATCATGGTCGTAGGCAACTGCTGAACACAGGTTCAGAAAGGTATAATACTTATTTTGTACAGCTATTTCTAGCTAAGAACACAGTTCACACAGTGAACACTATTCTAACCTAACCTCTGCAAAGCCAACTAGGCAGAAGTATAAGCTACAGTATTAGGACAAAGACAAATACAAGTGACATGAAAAGGGGGGGGGGGGGGGGGGGGTTACTAGGCGCCCTGCTTCCGCAGAGCGGAGTGGTCGAGCAGGCACGTAGAAGCGAATCATGTCCTGCAAGTAGATGGGGGCTGTCCTGTTGGCAGCAGTGTAGGCAAGGGTCAGGGTTTTGAACCGGATCCTGGCGGCGACAGGTAGCCAATGGAGTGATCGCAGCAGAGGAGTGACGTGGGAGAATTTGGGAAGGTTGTAGATGAGTCGGGCAGCGGCATTCTGAATCATCTGAAGTGGCTGTATGGCACAAGCTGGCAGGCTTGCAAGGAGAGAGTTGCAGATTCATCCGGATATAACACAGAATTCCACCACGGTGACGTGCTCCGCGGACTGGCATGACATCCTGACAGTGCTGGTGCCAGGCATGGACGGACAGGAGTGCTGCTTCGCCCGGCCAAGCCCGGATCGGCCAAAACCCCACTTGAGTGCAAGGGACTCTACACAGTCCGCCTGCAGAGAGCGCTAATTGCAAACGTTCATAAACATATAACAAAACGAAACCGTCCCTTGGTCTTCCCTTCTTATGCTATCACTATCCATACATCCATCCACCCATGTCCTGTTCATCTAACCATCCATTCCCTGTTAATCCGAAGCAATCACAAATTTCCACCACAACAGCGCCTGACCTGGATAATCAGGTGACGGCAGCCTGTGTTAGCCAGCTGAGTTGATGTTTTATCCCGCCACAGCAATGACGCGCCTCAGCTAGTGTTATTACAAACGTTATTAACAGCTGCTAAGCATACCCGGTTCATAACTGAAACTGCATCCTTGGAAAAGAAACGTATTTTACAGGTATTCCAAAAAGCCGTATTTTCATTCAACTTCAAAAGTCACAAATTTAAATCTGATGATAGGCTACCGCGATAAGGTCACCTTGTTTGCGAGCCAGCTGCTCAGTGACAGGACAAACGCCATGCAGAAATATTTATTTACTTCCTTACTTAGGCTACTTATTTATTCGTCCGTTTGCTATCTTTTCATTTTTACCTTACCGCGAAGACTTTGTGACGGATGGACTGAAGCGCCGGTGGCCCTTTAAGAGCAGAAGAGGAGGGGGCTTAGAGCTGGGTTACTGCTCTGTTTTGTGTCCCTGTCAGTGAGCAAGCGAGTAGCCATCGAGTGAGTGGTCGGCAATGACGGAGGCTCAGCGAAAGGCGAGGTAAGGGCGTCTGGGAATCTTTTTCTAACTTCAAAGTCGGTTTGAGTTGAAATATTAAAATAAACGGAGTAATGAATTGCTCTTCGAATTCTGATGATAAATGAATCGAAATTTTCCCCATCCATTCACGGCTAATTCCCGGCGACGGGTGGTACAGATCTAACGGTATCCGTTTCCTTTTAGTTTGCTCCCCATTCAGCACGGATATCTCAATTCTCCGACCTGCTTCCCTTTGTTTACATGCGTCCACGTGTGGTGGTGTAACTTGTGTTTTGGTATCCCAGCGAGAAATTCGTTTTGGGAACTGCCCTGTAATATATCTGACCGAGTGCAACGGTGGGAAACAAGAAAGGATACGCACAATACGGGTGATGGGTTTAGCAGTAAATCTGCCAACGGTTACCGTTGTCGCCTATCGCAGTAGGCTAAAAAACTCGTATTGAACGATGTTCAGTGGTTTCCCGTAACGACGAGAAAGGAAATATCTTTTCTGTTCGCTGGGATAACGGTTCTTCCTCGTGTCACGCCATATAACAAACAATGAAATATAATATCTTATTCGAGTACAGTCGACGGGGAAACAATAATGAAGGCATCCAGAAAACAATGGCTGTTTCTAGTGAGATGTGAATACACAGGTCTATATGATACGGAGCTGTAATTATACTTAAAAAACAATTAGGCTACCACACAAGCAGTGCTGTTTTTGTCTGATTTAGGGGAAGATAGAATTAGCTAAACACGGTGCAGGCTTTAGTGTACACTTGCAGAGCTTGCTTATTAGTTTATTATTACACTCTGCACGTGTAGCCTATTTTTCAATCACTGAAAAAAATGAAACATATGTTTACGATATTTTAAACATATGTTTAAAATATCATATGTTTTAAACATATGTTTAAAATATCGAATAAGCTTTAAATATAGAAAAAAAAACATAGCTCACATAGCATTTTTTAAAATCAACATCATCTATACAATTATGTATGTGTAACCTTTGTCTAAATAACTTTTAGCATTTATAATGAAATATATTTTATAATGTGTGTAGTGTCTATTATCAATCTGATGCACACAGTTGCATGGATATGTTGGCGCTATAATGTGGCTGTGACTCTATTAGGGCACAGGCATTGCACAGGTAGTACAGGGAATGTGGTGCCTCTTTTAGTAGTGACAGATCAGTTTTATTTCTCTTTCTCAATCTCTCGCTCTCTCTGTTTTTTTCAGAGAGTTGTGGGCTTGTGGATCCGGTTTTGATGTTTAGGGGACTAGTCTCTGCGCACATTTGGGCAAAGTATGATTTTTATAGTTTTGTGAATGACCTAGATCTATTTCAGAATGTTTGGTGTGATCAGGGGCAGGGAACTGTCAATTTGTATTAGTTTGGAGCAACCTGGTTCGTCTGGTGGATTATTGGTGCCTTATGGTTATGGGTGGGGGGGTTGGTGGAGGGCCTGGGACGGGGGGTTCATTTATTGATTGGTATGTGTAGGGGATATGGTTTACGAAAAGACATCAAAAGTCTCTTTCTCATTATCTCTGTCTCTGAGATATACTAGGCTGCCTTTGCTACAACTTGCAATATAAAAGCATACTTTAAAACATAAAGTACAGAGATGGGGAGCATTCTCATTTGCTCTTGTCCACACAGGACAACATCATCCTCCAGATTCACTTCCAGGGTAAGATGTTTGTGATGTCACTGTATTCATACAACAAAACATGAGACAGGCTCTTTCAATCATAAAGTACATCAGTAGCAACCAACAGAACAACAGCGATGGTGATTGGTCAATACTTTCTGGCAACTTCCTGTTAATTCCTGCAGGGATTCTTGGAAGTGTAGCCAGAAATGATCGACCAATCACCATCAAGGTTGTACTGTTGGGTGTTATCAGCATGCCTTTCATGATTGGTGGAGCTCTTCTCTTTTTTTCTATGAAGTGACATCACAGAAGTCTTACCCCTATTTCATTATCGACTGCTGCAATCAATCACTGACATATGGGGTCTGGCTGAGATGGTGTATGTAGCTGTTTTTTTCTTTTCTTTTCTAGCTTACCTGCTTTCATGCAAAAAACTTAATAAATAAACAGGTTGGCTCCTCGTGTGGGCATGGCCGATGATGCTTTTGAGGGCCACACATTCGAGGGCCGGCATTTGCCAAGTTGAAAACTGTGGAGAAACAAACAAACAGAAAAAAACAATAAACAACGAGGAAAGTATTATTATTCTTAAAGCATTTAAAACAGCATTACTGTTTGTCACTAGTGATGGAAGAGTCACTCTTCCTCATTGGGTGGAGCTAAAAAGAACTGTCAATCAGGGACTTGTTTGGACAAATCGAAAGACCTGGCTCACCACAGCGTCACACAATGATTGGTCAAAGCCAGCGAGCCGCTGTTCACATACTGTAACCCCGCTCATCGACGGTTGACCGAGCCATCGCTGCTTTGAGAAGCAGCGCTGCGGGAGATCTGAGCTATGCATTCTGACAGAGCGCTGGGAGAGGCTCTAGGCTGGGGAGTGCAAGGCGGTCACCTCCGAGATTGGCAGATTTTCAGGGCGTTGCCGTGACAGCAGACATACTGGGCGGAGTCTGTTCTGGGCAGTTTAAATTACAGAGACATAGCATTTATTCACTCTGATGGCATGCACCAAGTGCAGCACAATGGGTTTGTCACAAAATGTAGGCCTAAGAGAAGCTTCACCTTTGGCTAGTCTCGGTGGACAACTCACTTATTTAAGATGACTTCGATAGAAAGGTTAATTTACCCTTTGTTTCTGTTTTATTATTTGATTTTGTGTAAATTTCACCCTTATAGTAAACAAATTGTCTGATTTTTTTCCAATGTGAAGTGCTTTGGGCTGCTTTTCTCCTTGTTTGAAGGTTGCTTCTCAAATGTACAATTGCATATTATGCATTTGCAGAAACTCTCCTATAGAGAGATTTACACAGCTTACATCCATTACATACAATCAGTTTGCACAGCTGGATATTTCATGGAGCATTTGAGGGCCCTGTTTCACATACGTGGCTAACTGAGTTAACCCGATAAGATTGTTGACATTTTGGGGATGAACCACAGATTTTCGGTTTTAATGAAGCCAGTATTGTTCCCAGGGAGTGGTGGTGGTGGTGGTGGTAGTGGTGGTGGGGTTGAATTAGCCTAGGGGAAATTCCAAAAGGGTTTTTTTAGTAGAGTTAATGAAACATTACATTACATTACATTTATTTGGCAGACACTTTTATCCAAGGCAATGTACAATAAGTGCATACCAAAGGTCATTAGAACAACTTACAAAAGGATGAACTGCATGGTCACCTTCCGATAATACAGGAGCTGCAGCACCCAGCCACCGGGTCAGCGCTGGTGCCCCCAGGGATGCCCACCACCAGCGGCCTGTAGCAGGGGTGAAGGCTGATCACCAACACCCCCCCGGATGATCCCACCCCCACAGTCTTCCTCACCTCAGTCTTTTCCGTGTCGGTGGCATTGGGGTCAATTTTGTAGGTTAGCCACTTGTACATGAACTATTTGATCGTTTTAAAGAGGCTTCCTGTTGGCAAAAAAAGATTTTTTGATATTTGACTTTGACCCACTGCCATGTACTTCAGTAACTGCTGTCAGATGCCCTGGGAAGCCAATGAAAGGAATATGATTCCATGTTTCAATATGGTGACATCAGAAAGCACAAGCATCCGATTAGGGGCTTGAGGGTACAAGGACCATGGTAATTGAACCTGTGACCTTTGGGTTGCAAGTCCTATGCTGCTGCTCCTAGCTGAAATGTATTATTATTATTATTATTATTATTATTATTATTATTATTGAGACTGTGACTAAAGCCAGGATTGATTCAGCAGGAAAGAGCTATAAGATAAATGCCCCCATCTGGCTTGAGTGAGACAACAACATTGGTTGCACGAGGGGCAGTTCATCACCATCAGCGTAAGTGGGCCATATTCTGGATCCTCTGTTCAAAGAAAGAGAAATTATCCCAAGCGCGCGAGGCCTAGTGCAGGTCAGTGTCCCATGACCGGCCCAAAGCAGAGGAGTCGCTCATTCTCACATGTTATTAATTTTTTCTGGTATTTTGAAGAGATTTCAAAGCAAAATAGTGGCTGGCTCATCTTGGTCATTAGACCCCCATTCACTTTGGAATTCTTTTTGGATGGACCAGTCAAATCTGAAAAAACAAGGGAGCGGTCAGTGACAGAACAAAAAACATACCTTGAGGTATGAATGTTCATAATATCATAACCCATGAATGCATTTTTTTTGGTGAACTACCCCTTTAAATAAAATGGGGCAGCAGTCTGAAATGTGTTGATTTGGTAGAAGTGGGCAGTGGGAGGTGGACCAGGGCAGGGTGGGGCAGCGTGTTATTTTCCATCCATTCAATAACAAAAAAAGAAAAGGATTCCCACGGGAGAGACTGGAATGCCTGGAGAGAGAGCGTCACCTGGTGTGAGTCACAGTGGGGGGGTTTAAGGGGGACTGCAGAGAGTCCCTGAGTCACCCTGACAGGCTTAGTTTGGGGTGGGGAATGAGGCACCGTCCGTCCGTCTGGAGAATGGCCAGACCCCTCCGTCCCAACCCTCTCCCCTCTCTCTCTCCTCCCTCTCCCCTCCCTCTCTCGAGTTTCGAAGCTTCCATCTGCTGTGGAAAGATCTGCACTCAGCTGCTGGTTTCACAACAGGTCCTGTTCTGACTGTGTGTGTGTGTGTGTGTGTGTGTCTGTTAATGTGTGTCTGTGAGTGTGTATGTGTGTGTGTGTGTGTGTCTGTGAGTGTGTGTGAGTGTGTGTGTCTGTGTGTGTGTGTGAGTCTGTATGTGTGTATATTCCCAGTGAGAGGCCTGGTGTGTGAACTGTGGCTGTCGGTGTGTAACGGGTGTATCAGCAAATTCCTTGTGTGATTTTGGATGGCCAGCTGTGCCAAAAGTACATGTAAAAATGAGTGTATAAAATTCAAGAGACAAAGAAACATGGTTTTCTCTCACACTCTTTCTTTTTTCTTTTTTTCACTGTCTCACGGACAATCTCTCCCCCCCTCTCTTTTTAATGAAGTCCTATATTTTTTGTGTTGGAACAATGTCTCAATAAAAGGGGTTTTAAAAATCTAAATCTCTCTTTCTCTGTCTCTCTCTGTTTGTCTCTTTCTTTCTCTTTCTTGCTCTCTTTTCTCAAATTTAAAAAATAAACAAACCAACAACAACAAAAACAGCAGTTATAATTTCTTGAGTTTGGGGAGAACTCTGAGGGCTGTGGTGTTTAATGTAGAGGGTTTAACAGGCTAGCGTAGCCAGGCTGTGTCCCTCTCGCTGGCGGGCTGACGGGCGGGGCGGGGCCAGAGGAAATGGCAGGGCTGATTTAGGTCTCCTGGGAGGCGTGAGGTGGAGCACCCTTTCCTGTAACCCTCTCCCAACCCGGCGCACGGCTGATGCTAATCTTCAGCGCTACCGTCCAGCGACAGCCTGGGTGCATATTATTGGCAGTGTACACAGAAGACAGCTCTGCTGTGGATCTGAATTTTTATTTTGGGATTAAGTACATACTTGCGCATATAGAATATGCATGTATAGTTGAGCTAGTGGCAGCCATTAACTGGAAAACACCAGTTTCCAGCATGGTTCTAAATTAGTGAAGGTGCAATTATATGTAAATTAGTAGACCTGATTCAACATTAGTATCAGCCTACAGCATATACGATTTTTCATTAGTATCAGACTCCAGCAGATCTGATTTCATGTTAGTATCAGACTCCAGCAGATCTGATTTTACATTTGTATCAGATTTTACATTAGTATCAGACTGCTACAGATCTGATTTTACATTAGTATCAGACTCCAGCAGATCTGATTTTACGTTAGTATCAGACTACTGCAGATCTGATTTTACATTAGTATCAGACTACTGCAGATCTGATTTTACATTAGTATCAGATTTTACATTAGTATCAGACTGCTGCAGATCTGATTTTACATTAGTATCAGACTCCAGCAGATCTGATTTTACATTAGTATCAGACTACTGCAGATCTGATTTTACATTAGTATCAGATTTTACATTAGTATCAGACTACTGCAGATCTGATTTTACATTAGTATCAGATTTTACATTAGTGTCAGACTACTGCAGATCTGATTTTACATTAGTATCAGATTTTACATTAGTGTCAGGCTACTGCAGATCTGATTTTACATTAGTATCAGATTTTACATTAGTATCAGACTACTGCAGATCTGATTTTACATTAGTATCAGACTCCAACAAATCTGATTTTACGTTAGTATCAGACACTGCAGATCTGATTTTACACTAGTATCAGACTCCAGCAGATCTGATTTTACATTAATATCAGATTACTGCAGATCTGATTTTTCATTAGTATCAGACTCCAGCATATCTGATTTTTCATTAGTATCAGACTCCAGCAGATTTTACATTAGTATCAGACTCCAGCAGATTTTACATTTGAATCAGATTACTGCAGGTTAGATTTTTCATTAGTATCAGACTACTGCAGATCAGATTTTACATTAGTATCAGACTACTGCAGATCTGATTTTACATTAGTATCAGTCAGACTACTGCAGATTTGATTTTACATTAGTATCAGACTGCAGAAGATCAGATTTTTCATTAGTATCAGACTCCAGCTGGGTGGTCAGACTTCAGCTGGGCATGCCCATCAGAGCCTGGATAGCTCAGTCGGTAGAGCATCAGACTTTTAATCTGAGGGTCCAGGGTTCAAGTCCCTGTTTGGGCGGCATTCTTTGCACTGTTTGAGTGGTTATAGTCAGCAGTTTTTAAAATCTTGTACCCCAACTGTCATTGTGAAAATCCGCATATTGTGTTTCGTTGACCCATATGGTTAGTCAATCTCCTCACATGCAAATCAGATTTTATATTAGTATCAGAGTCCAGCAGATCTGATTTTACATTAGTATCAGACTCCAGCCGATCTGATTTTACACTAGTATCAGACTCCAGCTGGGTGATCAGACTCTAGCTGGGCATGCCCCAGATAGCTCAGTCAGTAGAGCATCAGACTTTTAATCTGAGATGTTGTTTGCAGTGTTTGAATGGTAATAGTATAGGCATTTTACATTACTATCAAACAACAGATCTGATTTTACATTAGTATCAGACTGCAGCAGATCTGACTTTACGTGAGTGCCAAGCTACAGATGTTAGAACTGTTTGGACTGATGGAGGATGACTTTCGGCCCATCTGGGCAGCTGCTTGGCTTCGTCATCCTGTTGGCAACGAACGCGCTGTTCTTTCCCCCGCTCGGACAGGGTCGCTTTGCAGAGCAGCTTTCCCTGAGAATCCATTCCTGCCTGCCTTTCCTGGCCTCACGGACAGTTTGCCGGCGTGGTATAATTGTGTGTGGTGATGCAATAAGATGGTGGTTTTCATCATACACGCATGCCAGCTTTGCTTTGGGAACTGTACTCAGTTCTGCTGTTTGAACCGTTTTATCAGAGCAATCATCTCTGTTAAAATTTGTCCTCTGCCTCGTCAGAATTTCTATCAACATTTTGCAGATGTATTACTTTATTTTTGTTAAGGTGGGGCCATTTTTGATTGGCCTTTATTTTCCTTTGTTTTGGTTTGTTAATAACAAAAAAAATTGAATTCCAAAAATAATGGAAAATCTAGGAGGACCAGAAATTCTGCTCTGGATTGGTGGGTCCTCTGTGTTTCCTGTCTCGGTGCTACTCCTGATTGGTTTGTCCTCTGGCGGTCTGGCGTTTTTTCTCGCCAAACAGCACAGCTTCCTGCTCATTCACGTGTGGGTCACGAGGGGAAATTGGTTTTTGGGAGGGTCGGAGCAGGCTTGAGGTGGGACCCTCTCAGAAGTGGAGTAGTTTGCCTGTGGTCAGAGAGTGGGGTGTGTTGGCTGGCTGTGAGCACGTTGATGCTCTTTGAGTCTAAATCTAGATGGGTGTAGTCTGCAGCACAGCCTCCCCAGACAGTCCCCTCCACCCCTCCCCCTTGCACCAGTCAGAAGCTTTGTTGAGGTGAATCAGTCTGTTTCCCTCTCCGTTTGGTCACACTGTCATAGACTGTCTCTCAGCACTGTATGTTCAGCGTGTTCGGTGAGCGGTGGTTCATGGTTGGATTTTGGAAGTGTCTGCCAAACAGGTAGGCGTTTCCCTGGCAGTTACCTGCGTTGAGGTTGTCCCGTCTCCCTGCTGGTCCTGGAGCTCAGGGTTTGGAATGAGGCCCTTTTAGGGTTTGAATGTCATGGAAACTGAAGGATGGTAGCCTTGCAGCAGAGGCAGTGCAGGTATCTTTTCTGGCAGGATTTGGGAAATGTAACCTATGTGTGGTGCAGGGGGGTGTGGGTGGTTGTGGGGTGGAGGGTATAGGGGGTGTGATGTGGGGGCTGGGGTAGGGTGTGTGGTGCGGGGGGGGTGGGGGGGGATGGGGTGGACTACACCAGGTGTCCTGAGGGATTGTTGTTTCAGCGTTATGGATTTTGTTTGTAACTCTCTGTTTTTTCAGAGTACAACGTCCCAGTCCCGCTGATATTGAAGGACAGTTTTCAGCAGCCTAAAAAGAAGTGCTTGATTTATGATCTAATGGCACCTAACAGGCTGGTTTTATAGAGAGGGAAAACTATGTAACCATCTCACCAGTGTCTCAATTCTGTATGCGTATGAATTTGCAATCGTTTTGACTGATACATGAGTCAAGACAAAACTATTTCTCTTTCTCTGTCTCTTTTTGTCTTACTCTCTCACTTGGTCTTGTTCTCTCTCTTGCTCTCTTTCTCTCTCTTTCTTTCTCTGTCTCTTTGTGTTTGTGTTTCTACCTCTGCGGTCTCTTTGGGTCTTCCTGTTCAGTGTCTGCATCTCTTCCTGTCCTCTTTCTCAGCATTTCACACAGGAAGTCCTCTATCCTGCTTGCCCTATTGCCCTCGGTCATCGAGGTGCTGCGTGTGTGTTTTTTTTTAATGTAAAGAAGAACGGAGGGAAGAGGGGGGGACAGGAGAAAGATAAGTTTCAGAGAGAGAGAGAGACGGAAAAAAGGAAAGAGAGACAGTGACTGAAATGGGCTCCACGGCTACAGCGGTCTGGTAAGGAATCGGAGTCCTCTTTCCTTTCGAACCCCTGCTCCCCCCACTGCCTGCTGTTGGGTGTTCCCGCGGGACTCAGGATAATGAATTTGATTGGGTCTAATGGCGTATTCCGGCGTGTGTGTGACGCCCAGCGTCAGGCCTGTGTTTACTGGGCAGAGCCAGCCAGAACTCGGGTTGCTGAGATGCACTTGCCCTCTTTGGGTTGGGAAAGCTGTCCTGCTAGTCCTGCCTTCTATCTGTAAATGAGTGTAAGTAAGTGCCTCTCCACAGAGGAGAGGTCACGTGCCTTTTTGGCTTGCTTTTCAGTGCCAACTGCAGCCGGCTCGCCCCTGTAACTGTCTGTAGCCACAGGGTTTCTCTTATCGCACGGCACTAGAGCGTCCCCTCTGGTACGGAGGGTTAGTGTTAGGATTCGGAGAAGGGGCAGGGGTGGGAGGGGGCAGGGTTTTCCCAATCTTGTGACAGAAGAGCTCTCTCTCTGGTGAAGGAGGTCAGGCTTTGGGGGAAGGGGGGACTGGGTTTTCCTTATCTTTCAGAGCTAGAGCACCCCTCTGGTGTGGGGGGTCAGGGTTAGTGTTAGGATGACTGATAAGCTCTGCAGATCAGAGCAGACCTGTGGGCCCAATGCCTCAACTCAGATACTGCAACCCTTCAGACAACAGCAAAATGCCTGCCAATCTCTGTGCTTTTAAAAGAAACATCGATTTACGCTGCTTTTCGCCTATATTCGCCTAAAAAAATGCGGTGGTGTGATTCGCTTAGTTGCAACTTAAGTTTAGTTGAAATGTGCCAGGGATCTTAGTGGTATCTGAAAAAGGTCCCAGCCACTAAAGAATATTTTAAACAGTTATTTAACCCCAGCCTACTTCTGTAGAGATGAGTTCTTATTTTTCCTGCAGCCGTGATGTGGGTCGCTAAATGCAAAAAAGAAAGACATTCCAAGACTCTGTCTCGGTGCTCCCTGCTGAAGCCGTGTTGGCGTGTTCTGACCGGGGAAGCGCACGGAGAACTGGCTGCCTGAGGCCAGAAATAACCTCAAAGATAATCTGTGGAATTTGGTTTCATTTGACTGGTAATCTTAACGGTCCGAGGGGTCCGAGGGTGTTCCTTTGGGAGGGGACACTTCCGATTGCTGGGAATAGCGCAGAGGTGAAACGGAACTGGTTGAGGTGGTGGGGGCAGGGCGGGGGGGAGACGACCAGAGGTGGCAGATGCATCATGGAGAAATAGCCTTGAAGTCCTGTTGGGTTACTGCTGAGAAATGTCCTTAAAGTCCTGTTGGGTAACTGCTGAGAAATGTCCTTAAAGTCCTGTTGGGTTACTGCTGAGAAATGTCCTTAAAGTCCTGTTGGGTTACTGCCAGAGGTGGGTAGTAACGCGTTATATTTACTCCGTTCCATTTACTTAAGTAACTTTTTGAATAAATTGTACTTGTAAGAGTAGTTTTAATGCAACATACTTTTCACTTTTACTCGAGTATATTTGTGAAGAAAAAATGTTACTTTTACTCCGTTATATTCGGCTACATTCCGCTCGTTACTTTTAATTTTTACCCATTTTTTATTCAATGCACGTTCTGTTCGTTTCATTCTCTCAGAGAGACTTCAGCCAAAGAGGCTGACTGGTCTTTGCTTTGGCTCTGTCATAGCCCCACATGACTCCGTTTCACCAATCAAACGTAGCCAGTCACAGCACACAGAAGGATGAGTGGGCGACAACAATGGCTGAAACAACGGCGGGTGATTCGTAGCAGGCAGAACACCCCTGGCCTCACGTTCAAACTACGTTTTGCGTACAGACTACCAAAAACAGTAGTTACATTATGTGCTGCCTTCTTTGTCTGCCTAGAAATGTGGACATTTCAGCCTACAAGAACTCAACTTCGAACTTGAGAAAATATGTGGCGGTAAGTTTAGGTTAGTTTTGGCTGTGGATAGCTAACTATTTGACTGAGTGGTCATTTGTTGTCTTGGACAATCCATTTGTGAAATATACGGTATATACGGAGTATTTGTGATGCCTCGGTATCTTCCAAAATAGCTGTGCGTAATACCACACGCGTTGTTTACGGCGTTGTCGCCCTTTTTAGTACAGTCTGGCTTGATTGACAATTCATTTATTCAGTAGGTGAGAGTATAAGTTTTCTAACGATGTATAACATGTCTAATTTTGCTTTTGGAATAGCGTTTTTTAGGTCAGCGTAACCGAAATTTTTCTTATCGTCGCATTCACTTATGCATTTGGTAGCAGTAAAAGACGCAGCACGGAACGTGGTCAACGATTATTCGTAATTTCTTGGGAAATACTATTATTATTGAGGACTTCTGGGCATAGCTAAGCCGTATGTTTGCTGATAGACCTAGACGACATCGTTTCCTGGAGCAAAACAAGCGGATTGAACTGTATTGTTGATTTACGGTCTCTGTCTCCATCTACTGAACACATAAGATTTCATCATTGCCATGTAAGTAGGCTATTATTGCTCAAAATACTTCGGTTATATACGTTATTTTTTAAATTGAGTGTGTTTAAGTAGGTTACTGGTATTAATGTGGATATTTCACACTGTAATGTAAGCATTAGTTAGTAGTGTAATAGTTTTTGTGAAGCATGCAACAGTCAAGACGTGAGCGCTGGAACATTGCATAGCATACATAACGTTTGTTTACGCTAAACCGGAAGTTCTGCACATATTCCGCGCAAGGCATCATGGGACTTTGGAATATCGTGGAGAAGTGCCTCATAAGGTACAATAATGGTGCTGCAAAGCATTATGTTTCCCACATATAAAGTTTCTGTTTGAATTTGAGCAGGCTCCTCTTTGTTGTGATGATGAGTCTATTTTAATGGATAAATCCCTGTAGCCTCATTGATATTTTTTCTGTCAACTGAGGGTTCACCCCAACAAACTGACGGGGTATACAGACTTAATAGAGTCCAACAGAAAGCGAAAATCCTCCTCTTCTGACGAACCTCCTGTGTATTGTTTTATTGTATTATTGTTTTAAGGGATATGATTTAGGCCATATTTGAATTTGCACATGGCTATTTTATATTTGGTTTATTTATGGTTTATTGGACAAGCATTTACAATTTTATATTTTGGACATTTAGATTTTTACGTTCATCTTGCTCTTCTTATTTCAACATTAAATCAGATCATATGAAGTAACTCAGTACTTGAGTAGTCTTTTCACGAGATACTTTCTTACTCTTACTCAAGTAATTATTTGGATGACTACTTTTACTTCTACTTGAGTCATTATTATTTTAAAGTAACAATACTTTTACTTGAGTACAGGTTTTGGCTACTCTACCCACCTCTGGTTACTGCCGAGAAATGTCCTTAAAGTCCTGTTGGGTTAGTGCTGAGAAATGTCCTTAAAGTCCTGTTGGGTTAGTGCTGAGAAATGTCCTTAAAGTCCTGTTGGGTTACTGCCGAGAAATGTCCTTAAAGTCCTGTTGGGTTAGTGCTGAGAAATGTCCTTAAAGTCCTGTTGGGTTAGTGCTGAGAAATGTCCTTAAAGTCCTGTTAGGTTACTGCTGAGAAATGGCCTTAAAGTCTTGTTAGGTTGCTGTTGTTTGTGGTTTTGTGATGCGAGGATTGGAGGATTTACATTTAAATTATGCTGGAGGTGTTATTAGTTTTTGGTTGTTTTTGAGGTCTTAGCTGGGTTTTATTGGGGGTAGTATTTGGACTGAGGTGCGTTCAAGTTCAGCGAAAGTTCGTGGCGAACATGTTTTCTTTGAACAGTTCAATTTGATCGGCTTTTTACAAACATTTCAAATTGTTTGCGTTAAACATAAACAGCCATGGCGACGAGAGCGTTTGTACTCACAGCCGCTTCTGTGATCGTCGATGATAAAAATCAATAGCTAGTTAGCGAACAATAATAACATTGGCTGGTGTTAGCAATAACATTATTGAAAAAACCAATCACACTTAACGGCATCTTCAATTGAAATACCCATCTGGGAACATTTCCCTCAGTCCAGCGTCCATTGTTGTTCGCCGCAAACTACCTTTTCAGCCCGTTCGCTTATGTTTGCAAACGTTTGTGGCGAACACAAAGCTAACAGAAAAAAGTTTGAAATAGTTTGCAAATGTTCGCCTTGTTCGCTGAACTTAAACGCACTTCTGGTTTGGGGTGTGGTAGTTATTTGGGATGTGTTTGAAATGTTACTGGCTTTAGGTTGTGTTGCGGGGGGCGGGGGTGGTATTTGGTCTTTTTTGGGGTTTGTTAGTTCTTTGGGATGTGTGTGAAATGTTAGTGGCTTTGGGTTGTTTTGGAGGGTAGTATTTGGACTGGTTTGGGGTGTGTTAGTTATTTTGGATGTGTTTAAATTGTTAGCGGCTTTGGGTTGTGTGGGGGGGTAGTATTTTGACTGGTTTGAGTATGTTAGTTATTTGGGATGTGCTTGAAATGTTAGTGGTTTTGGGTTGTGTTGGGGGTGTTGGTTATTAGGGCTGTTAAGGGGTCGGAAGTCATTAGGGTCATGGAGGGGTCATAGGTATTTAGGGTTGTGGTGATAGGGCAGTACTGTGTTGCTTGTTTTGTTGTGGAGGGCATTTGCCAGTTCTCATGAGGTGGGGGCTAGTAGGTTTGTGGGCATCTGTGTGCATTATTCGGTTGATTGTGGGGGTGTTAGTCATATGGGTGCCAGCGGGGGGTGTTAGTCATTTGGGTCCTGGTGGGGGGTTAGGGTTATTAGGGTTATGGTGGGGGTTGTGTGTTATTAGTTTTAGGGGGGATGAGGGTCATTAGGGTTATATTGGGGAGGGGGGGGGGGTGTTGATGGCTGGAGTATCAGTTACTTTGGTTGTGGTGATGCTTTGGACATTGAGGGCTTTTTACATGTGCCTGTGTGTGAGAAGATGTGTGTGATTCTGTTTGTTCATAAGAATGTGTGTGTGTGTGTGTGTAAGTGTGAGTTTGTGTGTGTGTGTGTGTGTGAGTGTGTGTGTGTGAGTTTGTGTGTGTGTGTGTGCATGTACGCACACATGTGCATGAGAGTGAGTTTGTGCTGTGAACGGTGAAGCACTGGATCAGTGCTACTGCTGAAAGCTGTGATGGCGGGTTGCTCAGCGGAAATGCAGACATTAATTGTTTCTCATCAGCTGTTCTCCACCCACCCGCACAAACGCAGATGCAAACACTACCCTCGGCTGTCCTTCTTAAAGAGAGGATTTTTACAAAAAGAAATAAGTGCCGCGGTCCCTGGCGTCGTTAGCGTCCCCACTGATAGAGCTTCCTTCTGTGTCATTGAGACCTGAATCATCTGCATTCCTGGCTACACTGGCACCCCAGCTTCCCAGTAACCTCTCCAAAGGGGTAACACACACACACACACACACACACACACACAGGAAGCACTTCAGAGGCTCTAAATCAGGTGCCACTTACTTCCTCTCATTTGCAATGTATTCACCTACTCAAGACACTCTGTGTCTTGAGTAGGTGACCGGTTGACTGCTGACTGTTGAAAGTCTTTCGGGTTGACGTGTGTTTGGCGTATAATCAGGGATCTTAAACTGCCGTCCCAGGGGGCCACCTTGCCTGCAGTTTTTTCCTTTTTTTTTCTTTTTTGCTTTGGAGGGAGATTTGTGGACTCTTTAGTCGATCATTATGTGGGAGTGGGGGGTACCCTGAAAGTTTATTACAGAAGTATGTGGGACAGAGGTGCACCTCGCTTGCTTCACCTCACTCTGTCCAGCTGATCCTTCTTTACACCCTGAACTTAAAAAATGTGGACATGGGGACTCTGGGGAGCCTGTTCTTGTGTGCTGATTCTTGTTTCTTTAAGACAAATTTAGCAGCTTGTTTCAACCCTTTAAGGCATAAGATGTGTGATCAGAATGTTTTTAACTAGACATTATAACACTGATGTAACAATCACTGTTATCCTGGCAACCTAGTTCTAGAATGCTTTTCAAAGGGTTAATTCAGCCCAGAAAACACATGGTTTTAATTGACCTTTTTACACAATGCATCAAAAAACATGAAAATCAGATTTTTAAAAAAAGATTTTGTCTTTCAGTCATGGTGGAGAACATAGGAAAAAGATGGAAAAAGTAGAACTGGTTGAGAAGCAAAGAAATTTTATATATTCAAAAATATATTCATAATATATTCAAAAGTAATTATCAGTTCTTTTTTTCATGTGAAGTGTTTTTGCTGTCTCAAACTCATTGCTTCATACGGATGTAAAACCTTGCCCAATTTCTTTTTTTTTTATTTGGAAAGGAAAAGATCATAAAAGCCTGTAATTCTCAGGGCAGTTTGGATCTGTTTTTTAATGGGGGATTTATTACAGCTAATATAAAACAAATTCATCTCATATCCCCTTGGAGAGAGAGAGAGTCTTTGGCCTTCGTTTTGAACAGGCATGCGGGGAGAAGGTATCCATTACTTTACCAAACACTGTGAAATCCCCACACTGCATTATTCCCTCCTTCACCCCCCCCCCCTCCCTGTACCCCCCTCCTCCCGCCATGCCTTAGGGCTAGTCCCAATCCCCCCCATCCCGCTCATACAAAGCCCCCTGTAAGTGGGGGGTGGGATTTAAACCTTGGGTTCTGGGACGGCCTTTAAGTGGCTGTAATGGGTGTCTGGCGAGGGCTCCCTGGGACAGACAGAGCTGTTTACAGAAGACGGGGCGAAGCCCGATAGCCTTCGGTCTCTGGACTCGGGTCGCCATGCGAAAGCTGCTGACTTTTTGGAAGGAGGGAGCTGAGGACGTTACCGGGCCTCCCACCCCGACCACGGCCGGCCCCACCCCACCCCCCTTTCGCACTCGGATTCTCTTTCCACATTATCTCACACTCCTCCTCCTCCCTCTATCCCTCTGTCCCACACTCCTGCTCACCCCAGATTCCATGAGTATGATGTCACTCTGCTGCCCTGCTGCCTTACTGTAAGTGACTGCGTTTCTGGGTGAAACTCTTTCTGAATGCGCTAGTCACACAGTGTCTAAGGCTGTTGGTGTGTTTAATACTGTTAGTGAGTGCTTTACACTGACTGACTCTGTATTTAATACTGTAGATTAGTGTATTACACTGAAACTGACTGTGTGTAGTACTGTTGGTGAATGTGTGCTTCTGTCAGGTACTGTTGCAGTGTTTCTAAAGGGATTGTGTTTCTGTTTTCCAGGTAAGATTTTACAGGCGAGGAAGTGACTGCCCACCACAGACGCTCAACATGGCCCAGGTGCTGCAGATGGATTCCAACTTCCCAGGTACATCAACTACCACTGTTATTTCTAATGCCACCGCCCCCCCACACCCCCCAATAATATTCCTACTGCTCTGCCCTATATTTTTCCCAATGCCCGACTCTCTCCCACAGGGAAGTCTAACCCCGCCCCCGGCCCCTCCTTCCTGGGCAAAGAGAACGTGCCGTATTCAGTGGAGACCCCGTACGGCTACCGGCTGGACCTGGACTTCCTGAAGTACGTGAACGACATCGAGAAGGGCAAAACCGTCCGGCGGGCGCCGGTGCCACGGCGACCGCGCTTCGGCTCGCTGCCGCGCGGCGGATACGGCTACACTGGGTCCTGGTGGACCTCCACCGAGTCACTCTGCTCCAACGCCAGCGCCGACAGCCGCCAGTCGTCCTACTCCTGCTGCGTGCCCGGTTACCATGACGCCCGGCCCTCGGCGGCGGGCGCGGCGTTCGGCGTGGGCGCGGCGTTCGGCGTGAGCGCGGCGCGGGTGGAGAAGACGCTGCTGGACGCGCGGCGGAGGCTGGAGGAGGAAAGGGAGCGGGAGAGGGAGGGGCGCAAGCTCTCCAACATGGGCAGCATGCGAAACAGCGTGGCGGGATCCAACACCTCCCTGTCCAGCGCGCACAGGCTGGCCCTCAGCCGCGCCCAGGGGGCGGGGCCGGGCGGCGGCTCCTCGCGCCTGTCCACGCCCGTCTCACCCAGCCCCGCCCTCCTGCATCACGTGCGCGAGCAGATGGCGCTGGCCTGGCGGAAGATCCGCGAGCTGGAGGAGCAGGTGAAGACCATCCCCATGCTGCAGGTGAAGATCTCCGTGCTGCAAGAGGAGAAGAGGCAGCTCAGCGTCCAGCTCAAGAGCCACAAGTTCCTGGGCCCCAGCATGGGGCCGGGCAGGCCCCGCCCTCAGCGGGGGGAGCTCTACATCCACATCCCAGAGGACGAAGCTCCACCCCCGAGCAGCCCCGGTCTGACACCCGCTAGCCCCACCCAAACACCCACTAGCCCTGCCCCAACCCCTGCTAGCCCCACCCAGACACCCGCTTCCTTTCTATTTTGATTTATTAGTGACCAACCAGCAACTTTTGGAGCAGTTTCCTCAACAAAAGAATGAGAGTCAAGTGAACATTTCAGCCCTGAATAAAAAAGTAAGCTTCAGATGAATTTTATCCACATGTAAAGTATTTGCTTCAGGAGAGCTTGTATTTGTCATAATCCATGTGTTTGTCCATTTTAGATTAGAGTCACTAAAGAAAAAATTAGAAGAATCAAAAGAATGCTTTCTTCCTCCCATCGTAATGACTGGAACCTGAAGGTGAGAAACAGAAATTAGTAATTGGCTAATTTCCCAGAATTGTATGAATACTGCTCGATACTGTCTTACTGTAGATGAGTGTGATTAATTTCAGTTACTTTCAGAATGTGAAGCTTTAATTTAATCTATGGCTGAAGTACTGCACTGCTGTTTGTGCAGCAGCTCATATTAGAAATGTGGATTTACACCATTTGATATTTCATAAAGGCAAGTGTCAGAGAGCTGCAAAGGAGATGCATGAAAATGTGTGAAGAGAGAGATGCACTTGACTTGATGCTGGAGGAGAGAGAGAACAGAATAAAAAGTGCCGATCTGGAGCAGGAGGAATTTCAGAAGACATTTCAAGAGAAAGAGATGGCTCTACAGCAGTGAATACCAAGCAAGACTCTGTCAAGAGAAACCAGATATGACATCTAAATAAGGTAACCATGGCAACGGGAGAGTGAGGCTTCATGAACTCCATTAAAGGTGGGACTACCGTGTGCTGTTAGTCATTGACATTGATATGAACCAATCTATCAAGTTTGGTCTCCATAGCGGACCACTTTGGCTGGATCAATTTTATCAGTTGTTAATAACTCATAATAGCTCCACCCATTTCAGGGCTTGTGTCATATTCCAAGTAACAGTCATTGGAGAGGAAAGTTAATAATATTGATGCTAATTTTAGAAGTAACTGAATCTGAGTTAACAATGGACATACACTTAACAGAAAGCTTAAATTGTATTTGAATGATGAAGCTTTTGATTATTTTTTAACATGCTGGAATCCTGTACAGGATACATGAGTGTCACATGGTGCTCACCTCCATGTGCTGTGAGCCAGTTTATAAAAAGCACACAAGTTACTGCTGGCTCCAGCACAGTGTAAGACTGAAGCTGGTGTGCTCCGTGCTGCAGGAAGCTGGGGCAGCTTGAGCAGGACTGGAGAGCGAAGCTGGAAAGAGTGATGGAGGAGAGGAGCGAGCGTGAGCAGTTTGTGAAGGAGGAGATCCAGGCTCTGCACCTTAAGCTGTTCAAGACAGAGCAGCTGCACCAGACCCAGGTGAGCACATCCTGTGAGTACCAATGCTCCACTCTACCCTCTCTACAGTCAGGTCTGCCTCCTGTTATAGGATTGCATACCTATGTGTGGGTCTTAGGAACACCTTTAATCTCCATGTTCTCCTATTACATTGCAGATATGTGACTATGAGATCAAGTACAGGGACTCACTAAAACTGGTGTCTGAGCTGCAGTGTCAAATCGAGGAGCGTGAGGTGAGAGTCTGAAATGGAGGTCGGCAGGAAGATCCGTATGTGTGTGTGTGTGTGTGTGTTTTCTGGCAATGAATACTTGCCTCACCTGTCAGATCTTTTTCTGTCTGTCACTTGTCTTTCTCCAGGTTGCAGTTCTTCAGAACAAACAGGAGAAACTTGGTAAGAAGGACACTATCAGTTGTTTTTTTAATTGGTATCATGACAGAACATTAATTACCCCTCTTTTCCCTCATATTCAAAGCAAAAGCAACAAGCGATGTCCTTGAGCCGAAAAGACGGATGGCCATGTCTCGGGAGAAATATCTGGAGCACCACATGAAGAAGGCCTCCTAAGAAGGATCATCTAAGAAGATTATTAGATGATTGTTTGTGCTGTTTAGAGACCCTTAAGGAGGCATTCACATCCATCTGGCCTCGTGTGGTTAAGACCACACTCACACATTGGCAGGCATATGAACCCCGCACCTGTACCACACAATCAAAGCCTTTTACTGCTGAGATGGTTTACATTTCTGTTTAAAATACCATAAAACTGTATAGTGTAGTCAATACGTTCACTACATTTACCAAACTACTGAGATCAGTCCAATAATTACGTATTTGTGACTCCTGCTATTAAAAATTTTAAAAATCAAATAATTTTACGCTTTTGGAGTTTCATTGTACATGGCAACAAAGCGAGTGAAATTCAGTGTTTATTAAAATTAAAACAATGGTATGTGAGAACAGTTATTGCTCACATATGGACACAGATGGGAAAGGAGATGTTTAGAAACGTTTGTGCAGCATGGCTGTGAGCTTCAGGTGCTAATTGGTCAGTGTCATGGCGGACGTCACATAAGCAATGAGAACAGGGCTGACCACACTCAGATCACACAGCTCCTGCAGACGACTGACAGCATGGAGGAGGAGAGGAACAGAGGAGGCTCCAGCAGCATGAGAGAGAGACATCAGAGAAGATCCAGAGGGAAGTGGACGAAGAGAAGAAATAAGAGTAAAAGAACATAATAAAAGAGGGAGGGAGTAGGCAGGAGCTCCACGGAGTGACACAGATGAGAAAAACAGGAGGAGGATTGGGTGATTTAAGCATAATGTCAGAGGAAAGGGAATATTCACACTGCATATATCTCCTGAGCAGAACCTCTCCTGGTCAAAACCCCTGTTATGACACTACTTGGGGGCCTGGATAGATGACCTCAATCTTCTGCACCACATTTTAATAAATATGAGCTGTTAATGTTCTCAGCTAATTCAATACCTCAGGCCATAATCTGTACAAACTCTGATTATTTGCTTTAACAGATTCCTATTTAGCCCGTATTTTACTGTTGATACCAGGCTCGTATGAACCATTTTATCATCACTGTATCAGTCTTTTTACTTTACTTGCTGTATATTGGGAGGCTCAGATATGATCTTGCCCTTTTTTTATGTTTGCTGTTTTGGCTGACCGTGAAACATGGCCTCTGCTGACCTCGCCTGGTCACAGATGAGTACAGCATCAGCATTAAACCCCTGCAGGATATCTCACTCCGGTATAGAGACTTAAACATTAAAACAAAGAGAGGTTGGTATGAAGTTATTGTCTAAGTTAAGTTTATTAATCAGTGTTGTTCATTTGTTTTTTTAGTGGCCTCCACTTGCTCTCATGCCTTTTGTTTCTATCTTGTAGGAGGGTGTAGTCACAAGGCAAAAGTCACACATTAACACAGACAGTGGCGGAATGGTCACTGGCCACAGGTGATTGTCTCACCTGCAGGGTCAGGTACTACAAACATCTGAGCACCAGCAGATCTCCTACATCTGAGAGGTTACAGAACACCTTCACTTCCCCACATACATTAATTACCAAAGCTGTCACAACAAAAGAGAATTTAGTTCTCACTTGACTGTCTGATGAAAAGAAGATTTTATAATTTTGAAAATGGATAAGGTGAGAACATATGTAATTGGATTTTAGGGGCAATAGAGTGCAAAGTGAGATTGGGGTAGTTGGAGCAACATTAATATTTATTATATATGGCAATGGTATATGCTGGCAGGTGAGTGTCTGTGTTGTGAAAGGCTTGCATATTTTCACCAATAGGTGTCAGTAAACTCCCACTAAAATCCCATTTCAGTGAATGTGGGGAAATGCCAGTCTTTCTCTGGGACATAACCAGACTTTTGTTCACTGGTTCTGCCTTTCAGCAGGTCAACAGAAATGCCACGAAATAAACGAGTGTCTGTACATCAGGAGTAGCGCTGTCTCCTAAATTTATTGGGCCGGAACTACGGGAGTAATGGGGGTTGGGCGCACATGTGGAATGCTGATGGCAGAACAGAATCATTTGTAGACTGCCAGAGAGGTGGGAGATCTCTGGCGTTCATTGAGAGAATTAGTTGAGCAGAACGGGTATAAAATTAAAGGTGCATGTAGGATCGGTGAGGATAAAGAGATTCCCCCAGGGGGGTGGGACGGGGTGGAGATTCCTTGTGTGCCAGTTAATTTTATTTTGGTTTATTCTTGTTGGCCAGGTCTGTGTTGTGTCTCGAGATACTTTTAACCTTTGGTACAGCACCTTTGTGTGGTGTCAGTGTTGTGATTGGTTGTGCTTGTCACCAGGATGAGGGGCTTATCTGGTGGCAGACGGGGGGAGAAGCCATAGCCTGGAAGCCAGAGTGTACAGCGGTGTTGGCAAAACCGTGGATCAGGCTGGAGGCGCTGTGGGAAGTTGGAACAGGAAGTGCAGCAGTTTCTTGAGAAGTCTTTAGTTTATTCAGAGCTCAGAGTGCAGTTACTCCGCCCCCTCTATCTATTTGCTCTTCAGATTCCCACATAGTGGTCCTTAGCTATGACCTAACACAGCTCTTCTGCTGCAGCCAATCAGCTCCCAAGCCTGGAGAAACAGACAGAACACAAAATGATTCTGTGGCCAAGCAGCCATGAAGTCCGCATATGCAAGAAGGGTGGAGCCAGTTAGACTGTCTCTAAGCTGACGGAGCATGGTGGTCAGATGTTGGGCTTTGACTGGGCATTGTTGGGCATTGTTTTTGCAGAGGTCATTATAGTAGAACCTCTACTCTCCATCACCATCAGGGAATCCGTGTTGCCGGATAGTAGAAAATTTTGTATAGTAGAGCGTCCCCTAACGATTATGCAGGAGCCAAATTACTGAAGTATTTATTTATTAATTATTTTTAAAAACTCAATGTATTATTTTATTGCTCAAGGGCTTCACCTGCTGGCCTAATGATTTTACAATAGCTTCTATTTTCAAGTAAATGTCAGAGGGACATGCACTGTAAGTTCAAAGGAGCACAGACAAGCACCCTCATCTTTTCAAATCAAATCAATGCAATCAATGCATTTCACGGAGGACCAGTGCATTTAAGCAAGGTGCTGCCCTAAAGTCTCTCTGATTCCCTGTGATAACGAGTGAAGTTCTGTACTTTTTCTTTGGTTTATAAAAAAGAAGAGAAGAAAACATGAAGCTGGTTTGCTGTGGAGGACCTACTTCCTTGTTTTTGCTCTCACAAACAGAACCCCCCAAAAGGGTTATAATGGTAGAGGGAAATTGGTTATGTTTGCTCTGTGCTTACGGTAAATGGATATGAATATGAGACAAAAGTACAGTCAGCTTTTAATATCATGGTATGTGTGTTACCATTTCACAGAAACTGCTGTCTTTGTGTTGAGTCCCCCTATTTTCAGCAGTGTGAAAGTAAAAAAAAAAAAAGATTATAATTAAAAAGCAGAAGTTCTTTCCTCCACACTTTCAGCATTCCATTGCTTTGGTTTTTATTTTTTTTATTTTTTTGTCTGATCTGTTCATGAAACTGTTTCAAAACTCTTCAGGCTTGTCTCTGTATTTTTTTGGCAAATTCTAATCTGGCCTTTTGATTCTTGATGTTGATATGAGGTTTTGCATTTTACTGTTTAGCCTCTATAATTCTGCTCTCAGAGTCTTCTGCATTTGGCGGCTTGCTATATTTTTACCCCTGCCCTCTGGAGACCGCTGGTGACATCACTGACCGTAGTTTTAGGGTTTTCCTTCACAGCTTTTCACAGGATTCGTCTGTCATCAACTGCAGTACAACTCATACAGGTACTTAGAGTTGTATGTAGCCTACACAACTCACATACAAGTTTGGATAGTTTATTCTCTGTTTGGCACTGTGAGTGCCTGTGGGTTTTCTGGCTTCCGTTGTTGGTGGCATTTTGTCAGTAGACAGAAAATGTTAGAGTGATCTTCTGCAGATATATATTTAAATTTAGTTGATTTAGTTACAGGAAAGCGGAAGGTAAAGCAGTGATGAAGTAGAAGGGTGGGAGCTTCTGTGAGAATTTTTTCGCAACTTGCTGTTCACACAAGCAGATAAGAAAAGAATGCATTAGAGGTGCTGTACAGTACATATAATAGCCCAGGGGTTTCTTTTTTATCGCTCTTTTGATCACTGAAGTTGAAGCACTAACCTTCCTCTAGAATCATGCAGGCAAACAGAGGGGTCACATTGACTTGTGAGTACTACCGAATCAGTTTTTTAATGTAAAGGTTTTTAACAGACAAGTATGTTTTTGTGGTGAAATTTGCATTTGATTGAAGAAAAAAAAACAACAACACATTTGTTAAATTATGCTTAAATTAATAAGAATGATTTGACCTCACTAATACTAAAACGCTCTACAGCATTTGGGCTGCATTGGAATGACCTGCGTTATGGGAAAAGAAGAAAAGTATGAGTGAAGAAGTATGCTTTTGCTTCAGAAGATAACATACCTTGAATGATCACTAACAATATTTTGTGCAAGAAGAAATACAATCTTATTTATTTGTTATTTGAAAGAGACATTGGACAGTTAGTAACTGCCCAAGAATTAGCTTGATAACCAAATTTCATCAGTAGTCTCTTGGCAGGTGGGAAAGTGGGAAAATTTACAAAAAATATGTACAAGCAGCAATTTGCAATTAGAATAAAAAGGTTGGTGTGCATCAATACACTCTAGCAGTAAAATAAAAAATATAAATAATCGCAAAAGGTACCAATGTAGCATATTGTGCTACAAATAAAATAATAAAACAAAAAATTACATGATAAAAGGTAAAACAATTGTACTTAATAATATAACAGTGGTGATATGTAACTGGCTTTTTAACGAAATCTTTCAGTGTATTTTTGCACAAAACATGTAAAGGCTTCAAATATGCTCACACAAACAGATATACTCTCCATTCAAACTGATCATTGCCGAACTCAAACACTGACTAGTGGACCTGAGTTTACCCAACTTCCAAAATACTGCATGTATGACATCTTGAAATCAAACAGCAATGATGGGGATGTATTTAGGCTTTATTTGGAACATATTTATGGTTCTGTATTTTTCTTGCACTTATTGCATTTCTTTGGCCATTTCGATGATGATGTCAATGATTCCTGTCTTTATTTTTTTTAACAGTGCTGAGTCTAATGACAAGACTGGGTGAGTGTTACTAGATTTTAACACAAACCCCACCTTCTGTTACCTGATAATTTATCAGAGAATAACCAGTTTAGTGAAACTTATGATTGATAACAGAATGTCATGCTTCACAATAAGACTGTCTCACAGCATTATGATGTGATTAATGTGACTGCGTATGTGGACAGTAATGTAGAAATATTATTCTGTGAGACTCAAGGCATGTCCTACAGTAGGGGGTGATACAGAGATCACAAACAGAATCAGTTCATTACTGTTCTAAAATAATAAAGCCACAGCATTAATCAGGACACTATAAACATGTCATGAGTATTTAAACACATGTACTGACGTAGTGCATGCACTGTTCGTACAGGGAGTCCAAAGGATGTACTGACTCTGCAGCCTAACTGGCCCCTGTTCTTCACTGGAGAGACCGTCACTCTCAGGTGTTCGGGACGGCCATTCAAACATTATGGATTCTCATGGTACAGAAAGGAATCAAATAGTCTTATTTCAAAGCACAAATCCCAGGATAACATCTACACCATCGCACCTGTTACTGAAGCCCACAGTGGTGTATACAGCTGTGAGGCTGCATCCTTGAGTGATCCTGTCAGACTGAACGTGTCAGGTGAGTCACAACTTGTCAGCAGCTGAACACCGGTGGTCTCACTCGTCCCACAGAGAGACCATATTTAACACATTTATTCAACGTCCCACAGAGAGACCATATTTAACACATTTATTCAATCTTCCCCAGTGCACATTGTCCTTCCCGTACCATTTCATGTATTACAGGCAAATATAAAATTAACTTATTATCACTAAAATGGGCTGGGTATACCACCAATTGAGTTGAGTTTCTGACTGACACACTGTTTGTATTGTTAATATTTGAGCTTCTGTATGTTTAAATCCATGGAATGTAGCCTTTTCTATCTGTTATGATAGAATGAGAGAACCTACTGCTTTAGCTCTTTGTCTCAACCCCAATAAGAACATGCCTGTCCCTCTGTAGTCATGTCTACACTCCACTAGCAAAGTTGTATGTAGAAGTTGTGTAAATTGCTCTCGGTATGAGCATCTGCTAATGCCTGTAATGTAATGTAATGTAATGTAATGAGCAGTTAGAGCTGTGACACAGTCTGTCCGTCTTCACAGCCTCGCCCACACCCGTTCTGAGATAGTCACATGCATTCACAGTACATGGAAAAGAGAACCATGTTCTACTTTATCACAGATTAAAGCCAGTTTGCACTGTATGTTTGATTATGCCATTATTAGGAACCTGGGGGAGAGATTCAGTCTGTTCTCTCTGTTATAGAGAAACCCCACCTGTCCTGACTGTCTCTCCACACAGGCAGTTATATGTAAGAGAACATGACAGTCTTTCTTGTAAAGTTACAGTGACTTCAGCTGGCTGGGAATATTACTGGTAAAAAGACCGAGTCTGGTACACAGAGTATAGTTACCCCACCCACATACAGGTATGAGGTGAGTGGTGAGTACTGACAGGCATTAATCAGTGTGCAAAACTGGTACATTCCCATAATGCACTGGGTCCAACTGCTGTGATGATTCTGGGGTCCTGTTCCTTAGTTTAATTCTTGTACCATTACGATCAGGATCAGAGCTTTTTCATTTCTGATTTTTGAATATCTTCTCTTAATATCATTAAAAATAAGAATGCAGCTGCCCTGGTTTTTGTCCTTCATTTAGGGTGATTTGTTTTTTCCATAGTCATAAAAATACTGGCATGTCAACAGAACTGTGACCCAGTCTGCCTGTTTCTACAGCACTGCCTAAAGCCACTCTGATGGTAGAGCCAAAATGGCGCCCACTGTACAATGGAGAGACCGTCACCCTGAGGTGTGAGGTGGAATCCTACAGCAACTGGATATATTCCTGGTACAAAGACCAGGTCCAGATGGCTGTGCCTCAGAATGCTGGTCACAGTGTGACTGGTAACAGACTCACCATCCCTGGTGCTGCTGGGTCTGACCAGGGGCAGTACTGGTGTGAGGGGAGGCTGGAGGGGAGAAAAGTGACATCACAGCGCAGCGACTCCATCACTCTGACTGTTGCAGGTGAGTCTCAGGTACGCTTTCAATTTGGATATGTCACATGCTCTATTGGATTCAGATCTGGGGACTGTGCAGGTCATTGGAGTAAAATGAAGTCGCCGTCTTGTTTGTGGAACCAGCTGCAGGTGACGTGTGTTTTGTGACATGACGCATTACCTGCTGGAAGTATCGACTTGATGAAAGGTAGACTGCGGCCCTAAAGGGATGCATATGGTCCGCTACAATGCTTAATTATGTTCTGGCACTCAACTGATGCTCAGTTGGTATTAAGGGGCTTAATGTGTGTCACAAAAACACGCCATTACACTACCACTACCAGCCGTTACTGCTGACACAAAGCAGGATGGGATTTTTATGCAGTATGGATTCATCCTGTTTTGCCAAATTCAGACCCTACCATCTACATACGTGTCGTAGCAGAAATTGAGATTCGTCAGACCAGACATTTATCCATTCTTTAATTGTTTAGTTTTGGGTTGTGTACTCAGAGATGTCCTTCTGCGCAGCGCTGTTGTAAATAGCTGTTTTTAGACCATTTGTGGCCTTTCTGCTAGCTTGAATGAGTCTGCCCATTCTACTCCGACGCTCTCATTAATAAGGTGTTTTCACCCACAGAACTGCTTCTCACTGGATTTCATTGTTCATTGCACCACTCTCTGTAAATTTCAGACATGTTATTGGGATTCTAATGAATTCAGCAGTGCTGGAGGCTTTGTATAATTATTCTAATTTCAATGATATCCAACTTATACTCACACTATGGGGAATAAAAATATTCTGTGAATGATTTCACATATATAATTTTCTTTTGAAGTTATGCTTCAAATATTTATATTTTATGAAATATTGCGTAGGACCACCTATTGATTCAAAGAGAATTAGTCTTTCTGAAATAGTTCTTTTTCCCTTGCATTTTATACACAGCTGTTTCCTCCTCAGCCACTTCTACATTCTGACAGAAGAAACTGTGACCCAGTCTGTCTCCTTTCCACAGCCCTGCCTAAAGCCACTCTGACTGTAGAGCCAAAACAGTGCCCACTGTACAATGGAGAGGCCGTCACCCTGAAGTGTGAGGTGAACTCCTACAGCAGCTGGACATATTCCTGGTACAAAGACCAGGCCCAGATGGCTGTGTCTCAGACTGCTGGTCACAGTGTAACTGGTAACAGACTCACCATCCCTGGTGCTGCTGGGTCTGACCAGGGGCAGTACTGGTGTGAGGGGAGGCTGGAGGGGAGAAAAGTGACATCACAGCACAGCGACTCCATCACTGTTGCAGGTGAGTCTCAGGTACGCTTTCAATTTGGATATGTCACATGCTCTATTGGATTGAGATCTGGGGGCTGTGCATGTCATTGCAGTAAAATGAAGTCACCGCCATGTTTGTGACGATGCATTACCTGTTGGAAGTATCCACTTGAAAAAAGATATACTGTGGCCTTACAGGGATGCATATGGTCAGCTACAATGCTTAAGTATGTTCTGGCACTCAAATGATGCACAGTTGGTATAAAGGGGGCTAAGGGGTGTCAAAAAAACATTCCCCACACGATTACACCACCACTACCAGCCGTTACTGCAGAGACAATGCAGGATGGATTCATCCTGTTTTGCCAAATTCTTACACTACCATGTTTCAATTGTTAGTCTTTGGTTGGGTATTCAGAGATGGCCTTCTACACAGTTCTGTTGTAAACAGCTGTTATATGAGCATGTGTGGCCTTTCTGCTAGCTTGAACGAGGCTGTCCATTCTGTTCTGGCCTCTCTTATGAGCAAGGTGTTTGCCCCCGAAGAAATGCCATTCACAGGAGTCTATTGCACCACTCCCCGTGAAATCTAGAGACTGTACTGGATAAAATTCCCAGGAGCGAGGTTGTTTCTGAGATGCTGGAACCACCACGTCTGGATCCAGCTATCATACCATGGTCAAAGTCGCTTCGATTGTGTATCTTGCTCATTATAATTTTGGTTGAACAAAAAACGAAAACTCTTTACCATGTCTCCATGCTTTATATGTTGACGTACCGATGCCACGCCCTTGTTGTGAGATGGTATTAAACAAGGAGATAAAGAGGCAGGAGATGAAATTGTTTACTGAAACACAGGAAATTATATTAATCAGAGATGCAGCTCACAAAAGGGGCCAGCTTTCGGTTGTCAACCTCAGCACCAGAGGTAATATCGCCCCTGCTGATATCTATTATTTATGCTCAAATAGCATGTTTCCCCATTGGGCTCCATTCATTTTTGAAAACAAAAATAAATACTCAAATATTTATGTTAACTATATTAGGAAGAAAAAATTCTTTAAATAATTTGTTCAGACATGTTATTGGCATTCTCCTGAATTCAGCAGTGCTGGAAGCTTTGTATAATTGTCCTAATTTCAATGATATTCAAATAATGCTAACATTAAAAAATTCTGTAAATTATTTTGCATACATTATTTGCTTTTTGTTAAATGCTTCAAATATAATAATAATAATTTATATTTTTGTGCAGGCCTGTCTATTCATTCAAAGACAATGTACCTTTCTGCCAGAATCTTTTTCATTACATTTTAGGCATAACCCTTTTCTCCTCAGTCACTTCTACATTCTGACAGAAGACACTGTGACCCAGTCTGTCTCCTTTCCACAGCCCTGCCTAAGGCCACTCTGATCGTGAAGCCAAAATGGCGCCCACTGTACAATGGAGAGACCGTCACACTGAGGTGTGAGGTGGACTCCTACAGCAAGTGGACACATTTCTGGTACAGAGACCATAACCAGATAGCCACATCTCTCACTAAAGAGTACAGTGTAAACATCACTGGGGCTGCTGGGTCTGACCAGGGGCAGTACTGGTGTGAGGGGAGGCTGGAGGGGAGAAATGTGACATCACAGCGCAGCGACTCCATCGCTCTGACTGTTGCAGGTGAGTCTCAGGTAGGCTTTCCAATTATATATAAAACTTTATCCTTAAATATTTGCATTGCATTCCATTCACTTACCATACATAGGAGCAACAAACAGTATAACAATTTATACTATAGCTTGGACAAATATTTAATTCCGATTGGTTGACTGCCATGTCAACCAATTGTTTTATTTGTGTTTGTATATAGGCATGGCAATGTGGGTAATTTTGCCTCATTATGGTTTCAGATCACTACACGAAACTTTCAATTTGTTGACTTAGAAATCCTGAAATAAAAGGAAACTTAACACCATGTTATTAAAAAAAATCAATCGCTAAGTTTAAATGTGCAGATAGAAAGCGTTTTATTATCTAGAAAATATCTCATTTTCAACACATTTCACATTTATGTGGTCAGGGGTGCAGCATTTATTAAGCTTGAAGATATTAATGTATCGTAGTTATGTGGATTAGAATATATGATACAGCTGACTGTCTTCCCACTATACCAGTTGCTAAATGCATCATGACAATCGTTGTGAACTTTGTTTTTCATTGTTTAATGTCTTTTCTCTTTTCTTATATTTTTGATGGCTGATAGTGAGACTACTCTGCATACATAAGAAAAGAGAAACACTGGTTTATCATTACCAAAGAAACCATATTTAGTGAAGTAGCAGATGTGTACATAATTGTGTTAGTTTTGTAATTAATAAAATGTCTTAAAAATACCTTTTTATTTAAATTTTTCCATGCATTTTAGTTGTAGCCATAGTATAAGAGATATTAACCACTTCATGAGTACTGATTACCACCCTGTCACACCATATATTCTTGTATATGCACAGGTTTATATCCTCCACATATCCCTCATCTCTGTGTCTTTCCACAGGTAGACTGGTGTTTGGTCTGGGAGCTGCTCCTCTCCTGCTGGCCTCCATTATACTGTGTGTGAAATGGTGCAGGAAACCAGGTGATGTCATTTTACAGGGGAACACATCTAAAAACAATGTGTGTTTCAGGTTTCAGGCCACAACACTGGTCATTCTCACTCCCAGTTCTCTCCCTCTGTTGTGTTTATACATGTTTGTTGATGTGCAGGATCGTCTAATGAAGCAGCTATCAAGTACACTGAAGAGAATGTGGAAGTTGACTTATGAAACCTTCACACAGAAGCCGGATCAGTGTGCTCATGTGGAATGAAGAACGTTTGAGAGCTCAGGATTATTTTTCAATGTGATGCTTCTCAGCTTGCAGGAGGGGAAATCCTGATTGAGGGTGCAGTTATGGGGACACTCAGTGAGTTTTGGGAATGAAGCAGTCGTGCCTTTAGAGTGCAGGATCTGTATAATATATCTGAGGTTCTGATTCACCAGAGCTGCACTTGTGATCTTTGTCTAAGTTAGTCTGCTTTCATTGCTGTATGTTGGTTTCAGGTCCTACGCTGAACTTTATATATTATGTAGTAAACTCGCCGTAAGCTTACATACAGCCTGAACAGAGGAGACTCTGCAACATGTTCAACATGCATTTCATGTGTCTGCTTGTATTAGTATTACATTAAATGGACTTTAAAGTGTGTTATTTTTTGTTCCTTCTTTATTTTGTTAACGTAAGAAATAAATGAGAAAAATAAACGTATGTGTAATGTAACTTCCCCAATAGGTCAGTTATAGCACCTTCCACTGTGGTGAACAACACAATCTAATCCAAGTGTGAGAAGGAGAAACCGAACAGGAATGGTCAGCTGAATGTGGACAGAGAAGCTGAGGGCTCGATTGTTTTTATTATATTATTTTTATATAATTACTGTTAATACTACTACTGTAATAACAATGTTACCAGTCATAACTTTCTTGTCTTCATTCTTCATGGTGATGAATTGTGACAAATAAATATTAATAAATAAGCAGGCTAAAGCTGGCATTTGTCTCTCTTGATGCTATGTTATGCTGATTCCACCATATTATTTTGACTACATTGTAATTTTGATATTGCTTGTAGTAGCGTATTACCATTATCATTACATTACATTACAGGTCGTTAAAAATGTTATTAGTTGTGGTATTTCTGTCCTTGCATGATGAAGTTTTCGATGATAACTAAGAGTAATTACATATGAAAAATAAATAGGCCATCATAAATAAAAAATGAGAATAGCTGAATTTAATTTGATCTTAAATAATTGTTCAGCATCAATTGGCCAGGGCAATGAAGGGATAGGCTGTTGGCTTGACAAGTGTTTTTGAGGAAGTAGACTACAAGTGAATTAAATTACCGGCATTTAGTAGACACTGTGATCCAGAGCGACTTACACAACTTTTACATTGCAACTACATTGGATCAATTTATAGAGCTGGACCTATACTGAAACAATGCAGTCTAGGTACCTTGCTCAAGGGTACAATGGCTGTGTCCTACACGGGAATCAAACCTGTGACCTTTGGGTTACAAGACCTGTTCGACTCATTATACTGTGCTATCGCTCATGCTAACATAATAGCAGTGTCTTTGGAAGTTCATCACATTTGCAGTCCTTTCTGAACCGATGTTGCTTTAAAGCAGTATCCGTTCAAATGCGTACATAAAGATCATATAGTTTTAAAGTGCCCTAAGGTTCTGTTGACACGTGGTGCTCAATGGACAGCGGTCACTCCTGGCTCAGGGCTGATGTATAATGCTCGTGTACAGGAGACCTCTGGATTGAAACAGTGCTGCAGTCATTAATGCATGTTATGAAACATTTCTAATAGGAATCAATAAAATGTATACAACACAATAAACGTTGATATAATGCACTTAAATGATAACTTATGGAGATAACCTTTATTTTTTATAAGCTCCCTGACATGGAATGGACACCTAGCTGTTTACCTGACTATAAACACAAACATACGGACTTTCACATTTCTCCAGAGGAAGAAAGTGCTGCATCACACATGTGCTCTGGCGTATGCACACACTGTTATTTTCCTGCCACACACAGGGGGAAAGCTGCAGAACGGTTATAAAATACACAGGCATGTCATACTTCTCTGATTACCTCCTCTAAAAAAAAGAATTAAAGTACCAATATAGCGGACGCTGCGGCTCATTAGCTTCCCTTCATGAGCATGTGATCAGAGTACAGAAACCACGCTAGTGTCTCCAACCTACAGCTCCGTCTATATCTCGAGCAGAGGAGAGAGGAGCATGGCACTAAAATGCAGACGCACATGGTAACCGTTGCAGCTTCCTGCAGCTGTGTTTGGGTTAGGATACTCTGCGATTTCAGAGGGGATGGCAGCCGCTCTTAGAGCTTCTCAGTGTCACAGTTAAATGTGTAACTTTCGCAGCTTTCTTCAGGCCAGCGTAGTTCAGCTGGGCATGCTGGAGTGATGCAAATTTCTACTGCAAATTACACCTCAGCCTACATGATCAATTTGTGAATAATATTTCTGTAAATAATATTCCATACATCATTTAGCATTCAAACAGAGTTACATTATAAACTTCAGGGTTTTCTGAGACTTTAAAAGTTGCAGAAAGAGTGTGGTTACAGTATGATTTCAGAGGCAGTTGACTCTCACTGTGCCAAGTTTCTGTTCATGACCAAAAGGCTCAATTTTGGTCAAACCAGACAATTGATTTACACAATTGCTCTCACTAAGGCCTTTGTTTGTGCAACATTTCCAAAGAGCCTGTTGGTATGACGGTGTTATTGTATGGTTGAATATGAGATTTGGTGATCTCAAAAAGCAACTATATTCAAACTGTGATCCTTGGGCTCTTCTTTGCCTCCCTCATCATCTTCCTCGCTGGGTGGGGGGACCATATGTATCCCAACGTTGCCGCTTCTTTAACAGGAAGGTTGCTGATATTTACAAATCCTTCAAGATGGAGTCTTCAAGCACATTAGTCAATCCTCTTCCCAGACAACCCTCCCTCTCTCTTTACCAAGTCTCTTGTTTCTGTTATCTCCTCTCATACTCTATCTTCCAGGTCACATCTCCAGTCTGTTCTAACCCCTGGTGGTGGAATGAGCTTCTGACTGCAGTCAGAACAGCAGAACCCCTACCCATCTTCCCACTGTAGTCAGGACAGCAGAAACCCGGCTCATCTTCCGACTGCAGTCAGGACAGCAGAAACCCTGCCCATCTTCCCACTGCAGTCAGGACAGCAGAAACCCTGCCCATCTTCCCACTGCAGTCAGGACAGCAGAAACCCTGCCCATCTTCCACTGTATACTGAAGACTCAGCATCACAGATTCCACCCTAACCTACTTTTCTTCTTTGGATTTTTTTAGAATAATGTTGCAGGTTCAGCTGTGAAAAGATAAGTTATCTGTCTAATGGTACTTGCATTTATCACAGTATAACAGTTGTTTTGTAGGGTAACATTACACTTATTAGTTATAAAGTGGCATCTATGCCTTCTTCCTGAATTGCCACCTATTCATTTATTTTTAAATTTTTATTTTTTGTTCATTATGTCCCGAGATTTGGTCCCTGTATTTGTTCCCCCGAGTGTTTTATCTTCCTCCTGGGGATGTTGTGACCTCACTCGCTGGATTCCTAAGGATTCAGACTGGGTCTTATCTCTGTGGTGTGATTTGGAGAGTGATCTTGTCTGTGCACTGTGATTTGGGGAGTGTGATCTTCTCTCTGCAATGTTATTTTGTGCTTGTGATCTTGTCTCTGCAATGTGATTTGGGGAGTGTGATCTTGTCTCTGCAGTGTAATTTGGAGAGTGATCTTGTCTCTGCACTGTGATTTGGTTTTTTGATTTTTTGTGATTCTGCTTTGTTCCCAGTGCTTCCATTCCCCAGGACAGCCTCATTGCAGTACGGCCAACCGGATGGCCAGTTCCTGACAGACCAGAGCATCTTACAGATAGGAAGTGTAAGCTACACTACACACCTGTGTCAAGCACATATATGAATATGACTATTCTGTAACATTTGGAAACTCCTGCAGTTCCCTGGGAATTATAAAGAAAATATATTTAAAGTGTAAAGTCAAATTGCAAAAGTTTGCACATCACAACGAATCTGCTGAAAATACATATTTCGGTTTACTTAAAAATTGAAAGTATTGGAAAATGTTTAATTAAGTTACCCAGGGACAGTCTTTAGCTCATGAATAGTCAAGTCTATTTATGAGCTCATGAATGACTACATGTCATGGTTCTGTGGTTGTCTGCGTTTCCCTTTTTGGGCCACCAGATGGCGGCACTTCAATTTTTACTTCTGTTCAGTTACCCTGTTTAATTGTTTTATTGTTTTCAATTATTCAATTATTGTTTTTTGGTTGTCTCGTTTTCCCTTCCCTCTCTGTGGCCTGGTTGTGCATTGTGCCCTCCTGTGTCTCGTCAGTTTCTTGTCTATTTAAGTTCCGTTCTTCCCTGACTCAGGAGCTGGATCTTTGTGTGTGCTTTTCTGATCGTATTTCGGAATGTGTTCCCACATGTACTTTTGACTCTGTGTTTTGGCCTGAGTGTTTTCTACCCTGCCTGTGTTCTGGTTTCGCATTGTTTTGGATTTCTGGATTTAATTTGTTTTTGCGTTTAAGAATTTGTTTTGACTTTTTGAGACTTGCCCTGCGTGGCCTTGCTTTTGTTCTCCTTGGATTTTGTTCCTATTAAAAGTTAAAGTTCTCGGTTTGTATCTCCCCTTTTGGACTTTTATTTTTGAGTCTGCGTTACAGTCTGCATTACTCACCTGACACTACAGTTAAAATGTGTGTACATAATTGAACTTCATTCAGTAATTCAGAAGCAGGTCCAGCCTCCAGGATTGGGGTCTCCACCCGTTTTGGGGCGACATAGCTCAGGAGGTAAGACCGATTGTCTGGCAGTCGGAGGGTTGCTGGTTCAAACCCCGCCCTGGGTGTATCGAAGTGTCCTTGAGCAAGACACCTCACCCCTAACCCCTAACTGCTCTGGTGAATGAGAGGCATCAATTGTAAAGCGCTTTGGATAAAAGCGCTATATAAATGCAGTCCATTTACCATTTACCATTTTGTTCTGACAATTTAATGGGTGGAGACCCCAATCCTGGAGGCTGGACCTACTTCTGATTTACTGAATGAAGTTCACTTATGTATATTTACACAACATGCCGTTCATTCATTCATAAGTATCTGTTTTTTGTTTCTTCAGGAAATGGATTCTGCTGGTGAAAGAACCAGAAAAACCACTGCATTACTCCCTATAGACACACCCAAAATGCACCTGGACATTGGCCCGTTGCTGGATATCTGTCTTGCATCAGACCGCCCATCGACAGGTACCTGCTTCCTGCTACTGCTGTTAAGATGGCCATTCTTCAGGGGTGAGGAGAACATCCTGTCATGCGGTCAGAGGTGGGTAGAGTAGCCAAAACCTGTACTCAAGTAAAAGTATTGTTACTTTAAAATAATAATGACTCAAGTAGAAGTAAAAGTAGTCATCCAAATAATTACTTGAGTAAGAGTAAGAAAGTATCTTGTGAAAAGACTACTCAAGTACTGAGTTACTTCACATAATCTGATTTAATGTTGAAATAAGAAGAGCAAGATGAACGTAAAAATCTAAATGTCCAAAATATAAAATTGTAAATGCCTGTCCAATAGAAATAAACCAAATATAAAATAGCCATGTGCAAATTCAAATATGGCCTAAATCATATCCCTTAAAACAATAATACAATAAAACAATACACAGGAGGTTCGTCAGAAGAGGAGGATTTTTGCTTTCTGTTGGACTCTATTAAGTCTGTACACCCCGTCAGTTTGTTGGGGTGAACCCTCAGTTGACAGAAAAAATATCAATGAGGCTACAGGGATTTATCCATTAAAATAGACTCATCATCACAACAAAGAGGAGCCTGCTCAATTCAAACAGAAACTTTATATGTGGGAAACATAATGCTTTGTAGCACCATTACTGCACCTTATGAGGCACTTCTCCACGATATTCCAAAGTCCCATGATACCTTGCGCGGAATATGTGCAGAACTTCCGGTTTAGCGTATGTATTATGCTATGCATGCTATGCAATGTTATGTATGCTATGCAATGTTCCAGCGCTTAGGTCTTGACTGTTGCATGCTTCACAAAAACTATTACACTAAATGGTAAATGGACTGCATTTATATAGCGCTTTTATCCAAAGCGCTTTACAATTGATGCCTCTCATTCGCCAGGGCAGTTTAGGGGTTAGGTGTCTTGCTCAAGGACACTTCGACACACCCAGGGCGGGGTTTGAACCGGCAACCCTCCGATTGCCAGACAATCGGTCTTACCTCCTGAGCTATGTCGCCCCGCACTACTAACTAATGCTTACATTACAGTGTGAAATATCCACATTAATACCAGTAACCTATTTAAACACACTCAATTTAAAAAATAATGTATATAACCGAAGTATTTTGAGCAATAATAGCCTACTTACATAGCAATGATGAAATCGTATGTGTTCAGTAGATGGAGACAGAGACCGTAAATCAACAATACAGTACTTGTTTTGCTCCATCAAAAGGTCTAGGTCTATCAGCAAACATACGGCTTAGCTATGCCCAGAAGTCCTCAATAATAATAGTATTTCCCAAGAAATTACGAATAATGGTTGACCGTGCTGCGTCTTTTACTGCTACCAAATGCATAAGTGAATGCCACGATAAGAAAAATTTCGGTTACGCTGACCTAAAAAACGCTATTCCAAAAGCAAAATTAGACATGTTATACATCGTTAGAAAGCTTATACTCTCACCTACTGAATAAATGAATTGTCAATCAAGCCAGACTGTACTAAAAAGGGCGACAACGCCGTAAACAACGCGGTATTACGCACAGCTATTTTGGAAGATACCGAGGCATCACAAATGCCCGTATATTTCACAAACGGATTGTCCAAGACAATAAATGACCACTCAGTCAAATAGTTAGCTATCCACAGCCAAAACTAACCTAAACTTACCGCCACATATTTTCTCAAGTTCGAAGTTGAGTTCTTGTAGGCTGAAATGTCCACATTTCTAGGCAGACAAAGAAGGCAGCGCATAATGTAACTACTGTTTTTGGTTGTCTGTAAGCAAAACGTAGTTTGAACATGAGGCCAGGGGTGTTCTGCCTGCTACGAATCACCCGCCGTTGTTTCAGCCATTGTTGTAGCCCACTCATCCTTCTGTGTGCTGTGACTGGCTACGTTTGATTGGTGAAACGGAGTCATGTGGGGCTATGACAGAGCCAAAGCAAAGACCAGTCAGCCTCTTCGGCTGAAGTCTCTCTGAGAGAATGAAACAAACAGAACGTGCATTGAATAAAAAATGGGTAAAAAATAAAAGTAACGAGCGGAATGTAGCCGAATATAACGGAGTAAAAGTAACATTTTTTCTTCACAAATATACTCGAGTAAAAGTGAAAAGTATGTTGCATTAAAACTACTCTTACAAGTACAATTTATTCAAAAATTTACTTAAGTAAATGTAACGGAGTAAATATAACGCGTTACTACCCACCTCTGCATGCGGTTATGTTGAAATCCCTAAAATGATCCTCATATTCTTTGGATTCAGGAGAGGCCTCATTCAATAAAATCAATGAGATGAAGGACAGTGTCTCCTCACTGAAGATCATCACCAGCATACTCCTTCAAGCTGAGCTGCACATTCGAGCATATTCAGAAACGGTAACATCTTTACTTTTTACACTGTGCTTTTTACTGTTGTGTGTTCAGGAATTCTCGTATAAGATGGGACTGCATGTGATCAGAAACACCAGAAAATGAACAACTCCAGTGACCTTTGACCTTCAACCTTGATTGTTTCTGTTCAGATCATCAACATCCTGCCACAGAAATGGCAGCCAGGCTCTGTGTTCCATCAGACAGCAAAGATGGTCATGTCCATGACACTGGCTTTGGATGTGCTCATGATTTTGGTCTTTATCTGGAGAAGAGTAAGCATTTCTTTCATTATTATCAGTGCTAAGTGTCTCAGAGTTTTCAACACATATTGCACTGTATAAACACTGTACCTTCTATTGACCAAGATACTCTGCCTGTTTGACTATTGAAAAGTTTTATTAAGCAAAATATTTTATTCTGATACCTCCATTCCATTATATTTTCCTTTTCCAGCTTAAAAGCAGGACCAATCAATGTGAGTTTATTTATTTTATTATATTGTTTGATTAACTACCGTCTATTTCCTTCTGTAACATCTTTTATTTAGATCTTAGGGCCAGATTATCATGTGCTAGAATCTCATGTAGTCTCTTTCTTACTTTCTATTTTGATGTCTTAGTGACCAACAAGCAACCTTTGGAGCAGTTTGCTCAACAAAAGGATGAGAGTTATGTGAAAATTTCAGCCCTGAATAAAAAAGTAAGCTTCAGATGAATTTTATCGACATGTAAAGTATATGCCTCAGGAGAGCTTGTATTTGTCATAATCCATGTGTTTGTCCATTTTAGATTAGAGACACTAAAGAGAAAATTAGAAGAATCAAAAGAATGCTTTCTTGCTCCCATCGTAATAACTGGAACCTGAAGGTGAGAAACAGAAATTAGTAATTGGCAAATTTCCCAGAATTGTATGAATACTGCTCGATACTGTCATACTGTAGATGAGTGTGATTAATTTCAGTTACTTTCAGAATGTGAAGCTTTAATGAAATCTATGGCTGAAGTAGTGCACCGCTGTTTGTGCTTATATTAGAAATGTGTATTTATACCATTTGATATTTCATAAAGGCAAGTGTCAGAGAGCTGCGAAGGAGATGCATGAAAATGTGTGAAGAGAGAAATGCACTTGACATGATACTGGAGCAGAGAGAGAACAGAATATAAAGTGCCGATCTGGAGCAGGAGGAATTTCAGAAGACATTTCAAGAGAAAAAGATGGCTCTACAGCAGTGAGTACCAAGCAAGACTGTTAAGGGAAACCAAATATGACATCTAAATAAGGTAACCATGGCAATGGGAGAGTGAGGCTTCATGAACTCCATTATATGTGGGACTACCGTGTGCTGTTAGTCATTGACATAGATATGAACCAATCTATCAAGTTTGGTCTCCACAGCAGACCACTTTGGCTGGATCAATTTTATCAGCTGTTAACTCATAATAGCTCCACCCATTTCAGGGCTTGTGTCTTATTCCAAGTAACAGTCATTGGAGAGGAAAGGTAATAATATTGATACTAATTTTAGAAGTAACTGAATCTGAGTTAACAATGGACAGACACTTAACAGAAAGCTTAAATTGTATTTGAATGATGAAGCTTTTGATTATTTTTTAACGTGCTGGAATCCTGTACAGGATAGGTGAGTGTCACATGGTGCTCACCTCCATGTGCTGTGAGCCGGTTTATAAAAAGCACATGAGTTACTGCTGGCTCCAGCACAGTGTAAGACTGAAGCCTGTCTGCTCTGTGCTGCAGGAAGCTGGGGCAGCTTGAGCAGGACTGGAGAGCGAAGCTGGAAAGAGTGATGAAGGAGAGGAGCGAACAAGAGCAGTTTGTGAAGGAGGAGATCCAAGCTCTGCTCCTTAAGCTGTTCAAGACTGAGCAGCTGCACCAGACCCAGGTGAGCACATCCAGCGAGTACCAATGCTCCACTCTACCCTCTCTACAGTCAGGTCTACCTTCTGTTACAGGATTGCATACATATGTGTGGGTCTTAGGAACACCTTTATTCTCCATGTTCTCCTATTCCACTGCAGATATGTGACTATGAGGTCAAGTACAGGGACTCACTAAAACTGGTGTCTGAGCTGCAGCGTCAGATCGAGGAGCGTGAGGTGAGAGCCTGAAATGGAGGTCGGCAGGAAGGTGTGTGTGTGTGTGTGTGTGTGTGCGCATCTGTCAGATCTTTTTCTGACTGTCACTTGTCTTTCTCCAGGTTGCAGTTCTTCAGAACAAACAGGTGGAAGTTGGTAAGAAGGACACTATCAGTTGTTTTTTTTAATTGGTATCATGACAGAACATTAATTACCCCTCTTTTCCCTCATTCAAAGCAAAGGCAGCAAGCGATGTCCTTGAGCCAAAGAGACGGATGGCCACGTCTCGGGAGAAATATCTGGAGCACAACATGAAGAAGGCCTCCTAGATTATTAGATGATTGTTTGTGCTGTTTAGAGACCCTTAAGGAGGCATTCACATCCATCTGGCCTCCTGTGGTTAAGACCACACTCACACCATGGCAGGCATATGAACCCCGCACCTGTACAACACAATCAAAGCCCTTTACTGCTGAGATGTTTTACATTTCTGTTTAAAATACAAGAAAACTCTATAGTGTAGTCAATACGTTCACTACATTTACCAAACTACTGAGATCAGTCCAATAATTCCGTATTTGTGACTCCTGCTATTAAAAATTTAAAAAATCAAATCATTTTACGCTTTTGAAGTTTCATTGTACATGGCAACAAAGCGAGTGAAATTCAGTAAAACAATGGTATGTGAGAACAGTTATTGCTCACACATGGACACAGATGGGAAAGGAGATGTTTAGAGACGTTTGTGCAGCATGGCTGTGAGCTTCAGGTGCTCATTGGTCAGTGTCATGGCGGACGTCACATGTTAAGCAATAGGAACAGGCCTGACCACACTCAGATCACACAGTTCCTGCAGACGACTGACAGCATGGAGGAGGAGAGGAACAGAGGAGTCTCCAGCAGCATGAGAGAGACATCAGAGAAGATCCAGAGGGAAGTGGAAGAAGAGAAGAAATAAGAAGAGGAAAAGAACATAATAAAGGAGGAAGGGAATAGGCAGGAGCTCCAGGGAGTGACACAGATGAGAAAAACAGCAGGAGGATTGGGTGATTTAAGCATAATGTCAGAGGAAAGGGAATATTCACACTGCATTTTTCTCCAGAGCTGAACCTCTCCTGGTCAAAACCCCTGTTATGACACTACTTGGGGGCCTGGATGGGTGACCTCGATCTTCTGCACCACATTTTAATGAACACGGGCTGTTAATTTTCTCAGCTAATTCAATACCTCAGGCCATAATCTGTACAAACTCTATGATTATTTGCTTTAACAGATTCCTATTTAGCCCGTCATTAACTGTTGATACCCAGCTAGTTTGAACCATTTTATCATCACTGTTTCAGTCTTTTTACTTTACTTGCTGTGTATTGGGAGGCTCAGATATGATCTTGCCCTTTTTTTATGTTTGCTGTTTTGGCTGACCGTGAAACATGGCCTCTGCTGACCTCCCATGGTCACCGATGAGTACAGCATCAGCATTAAACCCCTGCAGGAGATCTCACTCCGGTATAGAGACTTGAACATTAAAACAAAGAGAGGTTGGTATGAAGTTATTGTCTAAGTTAAGTTTATTAATCAGTGTTGTTCATTTGTTTTTTTAGTGGCCTCCACTTGCTCTCATGCCTTTTGTTTCTGTCTTGTAGGAGGGTGTAGTCACAAGGCAAAAGTCACACATTAACACAGACAGTGGTGGAATGGTCACTGGCCACAGGTGATTGTCTCACCTGCAGGGTCAGGTACTACAAACATCTGAGCACCAGCAGATCTCCTACGTCTGAGAGGTTACACAACACCTTCACTTCCCCACATACATTAATTCCCAAAGCTGTCACAACAAAAGAGAATTTAGTTCTCACTTGACTGTTTGATGATTTTTTAATTTTGAAAATGGATTATGTGAGAACATGGGTAATTGGATATTGGGGCAACAGAGTGTGAAATGAGATTGGGGTAGTTGGAGCAACAATCATATCTATTACGTCTGGCAATGGCAGATGCTGGCAGGTGCATGTCTGATGTGAAAGGCTTGCATATTTTCACCACGAGGTGTCAGTAACCTCCCACTAAAATCCCATTTCAGTGACTGTGGGGAAATTCCAGTCTTTCTCTGGGACTGCCAGAGCGGTGGGAGATCTCTGGTGTTCATTGAGAGAATTAGTTGAGCAGAACGGGTATAAAATTAAAGGGGCATGTAGGATCGGTGAGGATAAAGAGATTCCCCCAGGGGGGTGGGACGGGGTGGAGATTCCATGTGTGCCAATTAATTTGATTTTGGTTTATTCTTGGTGGCCAGGTCTGTATTGTGTCTCGAAATACTTTTAACCTTTGGTACAGCACCTTTGTTTGGTGTCCGTGATGTGATTGGTCGTGCTTGTAACCTGGACGAGGGGCTTATCTGGCGGCAGACGGGGGGAGAAGACATTGCCTGGAAGCCAGAGTGTACAGCGGCATTGGCAAAACCGTGGACCAGGCTGTGGCGCTGTGGGAAGTTGGAACAGGAAGTGCGGCAGTTTCTTGAGAAGTCTTTAGTTTATTCAGAGCTCAGAGTGCAGTAACTCCGCCCCCTCTATCTATTTGCTCTTCAGTTTCCCACATAGTGGTCCTTAGCTATGACCTAACATAGCTCTTCTGCTGCAGCCAATCAGCTCCCAAGCCTGGAGAAACAGACAGAACACAAATGATTCTGTGGCCAAGCAGCCATGAAGTCCGCATATGCAAGAAGGGTGGAGCCAGTTAGACTGTCTCTGAGCTGACGGAGTATGGTGGACAGATGTTGGACTTTGACTGGGTGTTGTTGGGCGTTGTTTTTGCAGAGGTTATTATAGTAGAACCTCTACTCTCCATCACCATCAGGGAATCCGTGGTGCCGGATAGTAGAACATTTTGGATAGTAGAGTGTACCCCAAAGATAAGGCAGGAGCCAAATTAGTGCAGTATTTATTTATTTTTTTAACTCAATTGATTTTTTTATTGCTCATGGGCCCCACCTGCTGGCCAAATGACAACAGCTTCTATTTTCAAGTAAATGTCAGAGGGACATGCACTGTAAGTTTAAAGGAGCACAGACAAGCACCCCATCCTGTGTAAGTTTGTAAGCACACAGACTAGCACCTCAATCTTGTGTATGTTTTTTAGTGCACAGACAAGCATCCCCATCTTTTCAAATGAATGCAACCAGCCTGCTGCGTGACTATTGTGTCTGACCAATCAGAGGAGCTGCTATGTTGTGATGGGACGGTACTCCTCACAAACTGAAGCCACCTTTCTGTGGACCACACTACAGCCAATGGACAGCACAGTAGCCAATCACATACACCCAGGGCTTCACTCTAGCCAATTGTGAGCTGTCCTGCGGGTCCAACATTCACAGTCAGCTCTGGCACAGTCAGGTTTTTTTAGACCATGCAGTGTTTCATTTCACAGAGGACCAGTGCATTTAAGCAAGGTGCTGCCCTAAAGTCTCTCTGATTCCCTGTAATAACGAGTGAAGTGCCGCACTTTTTCTTTAGTTTATAAAAAGGAAGAGAAGAAAACATGAAGCTGGTTTGCTGTGCAGGACCTACTTCCTTATTTTTGCTCTCACAAACAGAACCCCCCAAAAGTGTTATAATGGTAGAGGGAAATTGGTTATTTTTGCTCTGTGCTTACGGTAATTGGATATGAATATGAGACAAAAGTACAGTCAGCTTTTAATATCATGGTATGTGTGTTACCATTTCACAGAAACTGCTGTCTTTGTGTTGAGTCCCCCTATTTTCAGCAGTGTAAAAGTTAAAAAAAAAGATTACAATTAAAAAGCAGAAGTTCTTTCCTCCACACTTTCAGCTTTCCATTGCTTCGGTTTTTATTTTTTTATTTTTTTGTCTCATCTGTTAATAAAACTGTTTCAAAACTCTTCTGGCTTGTCTTTGTATTTTTTGGCAAATTCTAATCTGGCCTTTTGATTCTTGATGTTGATGTGAGCTTTTGCATTTTACTGTTTAGCCTCTATAATTCTGCTCTCAGAGTCTTCTGCATTTGGCGGTTTGCTATATCTTTACCCCTGCCCTTTGGAGGCTGCTGGTGACATCACTGACCGTAGTTTTAGGGTTCTTCTTCACAACTCTTCACAGGGTTCATCTGTCATCAACTGCAGTACAACTCATACAGGTACTTAGAGTTGTATGTAGCCTACACAACTCACATACAAGTTTGGATAGTTTATTCTCTGTTTGGCACTGTGAGTGCCTGTGGGTTTTCTGGTTTCTGTTATTGGTGGCTTTTTGTCAGTATGCAGGAAATGTAAGAGTGATCTTCTGCAGATATATATTTATATTTAGTTGATTTTAGTTACAGAAAAGCGGAAGGTAAAGCAGTGATGAAGTAGAAGGGTGAGAGCTTCTGTGATAATTTTTTCACAACTTGCTGTTCACACAAGCAGATAAGAAAAGAATGCATTAGAGGTGCTGTACAGTATATAATAGCACAGGGGTTTCTTTTTTCTCGCTCTTTTGATCACTGAAGTTGAAGCACTAACCTTCCTCTTGAATCATGCAGGCAAACAGAGGGGTCACATTGATCTGTGAGTACTACCGAATCAGCTTTTTAGTGTAAAGTTTTTTAACAGACAAGTATGTTTTTGTGGTGAAATTTGCATATGATTGAAAAAGAAAACAACAACAACACATTTGTTAAGTTAGGCTTAAATAAATAAGTATGATTTGACCTCACTAATACTAAAATGATCTTCAGCGTTTGGGCTACATTGGAATGACCTGCGTTATGGGATAAGAAGAAAAGTATGAGTGAAGAAGTATGCTTTTGCTTTGGTAGATAACATACCTTGAATGATCACTAACAATGTTTTGTGAAAGAAGAAATACAATCTTATGTATTTGTTATTTGAAAGAGACATTGGACAGTTAGTAACTGCCCCAGAATTAGCTTGATAACTAAATTTCTTCAGTAGTTCCTTGGCAGGTGGGAAAGTGGGAAAATTTACAAAAAATATGTACAAGCAGCAATTTGCAATTAGAATAAAAAGGTTGGTGTGCATCAATACACTCTAGCAGTAAAATAAAAAATATAAATAATCGCAAAAGGTACCAATGTACAATATTGTGCAAATAAAATAATAAAAGAAAAAATTACATGATAAAAGGTAAAACAATTGTACTTAATACTATAACAGTGGTGATATGTAACTGGCTTTTAAACCAGAACTTTCAGTGCATTTTTGCACAGAACATGTAAAGGCTTCAAATATGTTCACACAAACAGATATACGCTCCATTCAAACTGATCATTGCCAAACTCAAACACTGACTGGTGGACCTGAGTTTACCCAACTTCCAAAGTACTGCATGGATGACATCTTGAAATCAAACAGCAATGATGGGGATGTATTTAGGCTTTATTTGGAACATATTTATGGTTCTGTATTTTTCTTGCACTTATTGAATTTCTTTCTGGCCATTTCAATGATGATGTCAATGATTCCTGTCTTTATTTTTTTTAACAGTGCTGAGTCTAATGACAAGACTGGGTGAGTGTTACTAGATTTTAACACAAACCCCACCTTCTGTTACCTGATAATTTATCAGGGAATAACCTTATTCAGACAGTTTAGTGAAACTTATGATTGATAACAGAATGTCATTCTTCACAAAAAGATTGTCTCACAGCATTATGATGTGATTAATTTGACTGCATATGTGGACGGTAATGTAGAGATAATATTCTGTGAGACTCAAGGCATGTCCTACAGTAGGGGGTGATACAGATATCACAAACAGAATCATTTCTTTACTGTTCTAAAATAATAAAGCTGAGGCATTAATCAAGACACTATAAACATGTCATGAGTATTTAAACACATGTACTGATGTAGTCCATGCACTGTTTGTACAGGGAGTCCAAAGACTGTACTGACTCTGCAGCCTAACTGGCCCCTGTTCTTCACTGGAGAGACCGTCACTTTCATGTGTTCGGGACAGCCATTCAAACATTATGGATTCACATTGTCCATATATGAATCAAATACTTGGAAGGCAATGCCCCCATCCCATGAAAACATCTACACCTTCTCACCTGTTACTGAAGCCCACAGTGGTGAATACAAGTGTTCTGGTGAATTCGAAAGTGATCCTGTCAGACTGAACGTGTCAGGTGAGTCAAAACTGGTCAGCAGCTGAACACTGGTGGTCTCACTCATCCCACAGAGAGACCATATTTAACACATTTATTCAATCTTCCCCAGTGCACACTGTGCTTCCCGTACCAGTTCATTTATTACAGGCAAATATAAAATTAACTTATTTTCACTTAAATGGGCTGGGTATACCACCAATTGAGTTGAGTTTCTGCCTGTCACACTGTTTGTATTGGTAATATTTGAGCTTCTGTATGTTTAAATCCATGGATTGTAGCCTTTTCTATGTTATGACAATGAGAGAACCTACTGCTTTAGCTCTTTGTCTCAACCCCAATCAGAGCATGCCTGTCCCTCTGTAGTCATGTCTACACTCCACTAGCAAAGTTGTATGTACAAGTTGTGTAAATAGCTCTAGGTAGGAGCATCTGCTAATGCCTGTAATGTAGTGTAATGTAATGAGCGGTTAGAGCTGTGACACAGTCTGTCTGCCCTCACAGCCTCGCCCACACCCGTTCTGAGATAATCACATGCTTTCCCAGTACATGGATAAGCGAACCATGTTCTACTATATCACAGATTAAAGCCAGTTTGCACTGTATGTTTGATTATACCATTATTAGGAACCTGGGGGAGAGATTCAGTCTGTTCTCTCTGTTATAGAGAAACCCCACTGGTCCTGACTGTCTCTCCACACAGGCAGTTATATGCAGGAGAACATGTCCATCTCTCTTGTAAGGTTACTGTGACTTCAGCTGGCTGGGATTATTACTGGTAAAAAGACCCAGTCTGGTACACAGAGTATAGTTACCCCACACACATACAGGTATCAGGTGAGTGTTGACAGGCATTATTCAGTGAGCAAAATTGGCACATTCCCATAATGCACTGGGTCCAACTGCTGTGATGATTCTGGGGTCCTGATCCTTAGTTTAATTCTTGTACCATTACGATCAGGATGAGAGCTTTTTCATTTCTGATTTTTGAATATCTTCTCTTAATATCATTGAAAATAGGAATGCAGCTGCCCTGGTTTTAATACTTCATTTAGGGTGATTTGTTTTTTCCATAGTCATAAAAATACTGGCATGACAACAGAACTGTGACCCAGTCTGTCTGTTTCTACAGCACTGCCTAAAGCCACTTTGACGGTACAGCCAAAATGGCACCCACTGTACAATGGAGAGGCCGTCACCCTGAGTTGTGAGGTGGACTCCGACAGCAACTGGATATATTCCTGGTACAAAGACCAGGCCCAGATGGCTTTGTCTCAGACTGCTGGTCACAGTGTAACTGAAAACAGACTCAACCTCCCTGGTTCAGCTGGGACAGACCAGGGGCAGTACTGGTGTGAGGGGAGGCTGGAGGGGAGAAAAGTGACATCACAGCGCAGCGACTCCATCAATCTGACTGTTGCAGGTGAGTCTCAGATACGCTTTCAATTTGGATATGTCACATGCTCTATTGGATTCAGATCTGGGGACTGTGCAGGTCAGTGGAGTAAAATGAAGTCGCCATCTTGTTTGTGGAACCAGCTAGAGGTGACGTGTGCTTTGTGACAAGGCGCATTACCTGCTGGAAGTATCAACTTGATAAAAGGTAGACTGTGGTCATAACGGGATGCACATGTTCTGCTACAATGCTTAAGTATGTTCTGGCACTCAACTGATGCTCAGTTGGTATTAAGGGGCTTAATGTGTGTCACAAAAACACACCATTACACTACCACTACCAGCCGTTACTGCTGACACAAAGCACGATGGGATTTTTATGCAGTATTGATTCATCCTGTTTTGTCAAATTCTGACCCTACCATCTACGTTTGTGTGGTAGCAGAAATTGAGATTCGTCAGACTCGACATTTATCCATTCTTTAATTGTTTAGTTTTGGGTTGTGTATTCAGAGATGTTCTTCTGCACAGCACTGTTATAAATAGCTGTTATTTGACCATTTGTGGCCTTTATGCTAGCTTGAATGAGTCTGCCCATTCTACTCCGACGCTCTCATTAATAAGCTGTTTTCACCCATAGAACTGCCACTCACTGGATTTCATTGTTTATTGCACCACTCTCTGTAAATTTCAGACATGTTATTGGGATTCTTATGAACTCAGCAGTGCTGGAGGCTATGTATAATTATCCTAATTTCAATGATATTCAATTTATACTCACACTATAGAGAATAAAAATATTCTGTGAATGATTTCACATATATAATTTACTTTTGAAGTTATGCTTCAAATATTTATATTTTATGAAATATTGCACAGGACCACCTATTGATTCAAAGATAATTAATCTTTCTGCCATGGTTCTTTTGCCCTTGCATTATATACACAACTGTTTCCTCCTCAGTCACTTCTACATTCTGACAGAAGAAACTGTGACCCAGTCTGTCTCCTTTCCACAGCCCTGCCTAAAGCCACTCTGACTGTAGAGCCAAAATGGCACCCACTGTACAATGGAGAGAACGTCACCCTGAAGTGTGAGGTGGAATCCTCCAGCAGCTGGATATATTCCTGGTACAAAGACCAGGCCCAGATGGCTGTTTCTCAGACTGCTGGTCACAGTGTAACTGGTAACAGACTCACCATCTCTGGTGCTGCTGGGTCTGACCAGGGGCAGTACTGGTGTGAGGGGAGGCTAGAGGGGAGAAAAGTGACATCACAGCGCAGCGACTCAATCAATCTGACTGTTGCAGGTGAGTCTCAGATACGCTTTCAATTTGGATATGTCACATGCTCTATTGGATTCAGATCTGGGGACTGTGCAGGTCATTGGAGTAAAATGAAGTCGCCGTCATGTTTGTGGAACCAGCTGCAGGTGACGTGTGCTTTGTGACAAGGCACATTACCTGCTGGAAGTATCAACTTGATAAAAGGTAGACTGTGGTCCTAAAGGGGTGCATATGGTCCGCTACAATGCTTAATTATGTTCTGGTACTCAACTGATGCTCAGTTGGTATTTAGGGGCTTAATGAGTGTCACAAAAACACACCATTACACTACCACTACCAGCCGTTACTGCTGACACAAAGCACGATGTGATTTTATGCAGAATGGATTCATCCTGTTTTGTCAAATTCTGACCCTACCATCTACGTATGTGTCGTAGCAGAAATTGAGATTCATCAGAACAGACAATTATCCATTCTTCAATTGTTTAGTTTTGGGTTGTGTATTCAGAGATGTCCTTCTGCGCAGCACTGTTGTAAATAGCTGTTTTTTGACCATTTGTGGCCTTTCTGCTAGCTTGAATGAGTCTGCCCATTCTACTTCGACGCTCTCATTAATAAGGTGTTTTCACCCACAGACCTGCCACTCACTGGTTTTCATTGTTTATTGCACCACTCTCTGTAAATTTCAGACATGTTTTTGGGATTCTAATGAATTCAGCAGTGCTAAAGGCTTTGTATAATTATCCTAATTTCAATGATATTCAACTTATACTCACACTATGGAGAATAAAAATATTCTGTGAATGATTTCACATATATAATTTACTTTTGAAGTTATGCTTGAAATATTTATAATTTATGAAATATTGCACAGGACCACCTATTGATTCAAATATAATTAATCTTTCTGCCATGCTTCTTTTTCCCTTGCATTTTGTACACAACTGTTTCCTCCTCAGTCACTTCTACATTCTGACAGAAGAAACTGTGAGCAAGTCTGTCTCCTTTCCACAGCCCTGCCTAAAGCCACTCTGACTGTAGTGCCAAAATGGCGCCCACTGTACAATGGAGAGGCCGTCACCCTGAGGTGTGAGGTGGACTCCTACAGCAACTGGACACATTCCTGGTACAAAGACCAGGCCCAGATGGCTGTGTCTCAGACTGCTAGTCACAGTGTGACTGGTAACAGACTCACCATCTCTGGTGCTGCTGGGTCTGACCAGGGGCAGTACTGGTGTGAGGGGAGGCTGGAGGGGAGAAAAGTGACATCACAGCGCAGCGACTCAATCAATCTGACTGTTGCAGGTGAGTCTCAGGTACACTTTCAATTTGGATGTGTCACATGCTCTATTGGATTCAGATCTGGGGACTGTGCAGGTCATTGGAGTAAAATGAAGTCGCCGTCATGTTTGTGGAACCAGCTGCAGGTGACGTGTGCTTTGTGACAAGGCACATTACCTGCTGGAAGTATCAACTTGATAAAAGGTAGACTGTGGTCATAACGGGATGCACATGGTCTGCTACAATGCTTAAGTATGTTCTGGCACTCAACTGATGCTCAGTTGGTATTAAGGGGCTTAATGTGTGTCACAAAAACATACCATTACACTACCACTACCAGCCGTTACTGCTGACTCAAAGCATGATGGGATTTTTATGCAGTATTGATTCATCCTGTTTTGTCAAATTCTGACCCTACCATCTACGTTTGTGTGGTAGCAGAAATTGAGATTCGTCAGACTCGACATTTATCCATTCTTTAATTGTTTAGTTTTGGGTTGTGTATTCAGAGATGTTCTTCTGCGCAGCACTGTTGTAAATAGCTGTTATTTGACCATTTGTGGCCTTTCTGCTAGCTTGAATGAGTCTGCCCATTCTTCTACTACACTCTCATTAATAAGGTTTTTTCACCCATAGAACTGCTACGCACTGGATTTCATTGTATATTGCACCACTCTCTGTAAATTTCAGACATGTTATTGGGATTCTTATGAACTCAGCAGTGCTGGAGGCTGTGTATAATTATCCTAATTTCAATGATATTCAATTTATACTCACACTATAGAGAATAAAAATATTCTGTGAATGATTTCACATATATAATTTACTTTTGAAGTTATGCTTCAAATATTTATATTTTATGAAATATTGCACAGGACCACATATTGATTCAAAGATAATTAATCTTTCTGCCATGGTTCTTTTTCCCTTGCATTATATACACAACTGTTTCCTCCTCAGTCACTTCTACATTCTGACAGAAGAAACTTTGACCCAGTCTGTCTCCTTTCCACAGCCCTGCCTAAAGCCACTCTGACTGTAGAGCCAAAATGGCGCCCACTGTACAATGGAGAGACTATCACCCTGAAGTGTGAGGTGGAATCCTCCAGCAGCTGGACATATTCCTGGTACAAAGACCAGGCCCAGATGGCTGTTTCTCAGACTGCTGGTCACAGTGTAACTGGTCACAGACTCACCATCTCTGGTGCTGCTGGGTCTGACCAGGGGCAGTACTGGTGTGAGGGGAGGCTGGAGGGGAGAAATGTGACATCACAGCGCAGTGACTCCATCACTGTTGCAGGTGAGTCTCAGGTACACTTTCAATTTGTATATGTCACATGCTCAACTGGATTCAGATCTGGGGAATATGCATGTCATTGGAATAAAATTAAGTCGTCATCTGGTTTGTTGAACCAGCTAGAGGAGACATGAGCTTTGTGAAAAGACGCATTACCTGCTGGAAGTATCAACTTGATAAAAGGTAGACTGTGGTCATAAAGGGATGCACATGGTCCGCTACAATGCTTACGTATGCTCTGGGACTCAAATGATGGTCAGTTATTTTGGGGCCTAAGGTGTGTCCCCTCACTATTATGTTATTGGCATTCTGATGAATTCAGCAGTGCTGGAGGCTTTGTATAATTATCCTAATTTCAATTAAACTCAACTTATTCTCACACTATAGAGAATAAAAATATTTGGTTTCATGGAATATTGTGCAGGACCACCTATAGAGTCAAAGAAAATGTATAGTTCTGCCATAGTTATTTTTCCTTGCAGTTTATGCACAACTGTTTCCTCCTCAGTCATCTCTAAATTCTGACGGAAGAAACTGTGACCCAGTCTGTCTCCTTTCCACAGCCCTGCCTAAGGCTACTCTGAACATGAAGCCAAAATGGCACCTACCGTACAATGGAGAGACCGTCACACTGAGGTGTGAGGTGGACTCCTACAGCAACTGGACACATTTCTGGTACAGAGACCATAACCAGACAGCCACATCTCTCTCTAAAGAGTACAGTGTAAACATCTCTGGTGCTGCTGGGTCTGACCAGGGGCAGTACTGGTGTGAGGGGAGGCTGGAGGGGAGAAATGTGACATCACAGCGCAGCGACTCCATCACTCTGACTGTTGCAGGTAATTGAGTCATTCAGTGGTGTCATTAAGGATGTCTTGTGTCATGTCCTACAACTTTAATTGAACAGCAGGGTAGTGTATACAGGTTTATGCTGTTTAATAAATTTATACTGCCAATACCATATATGTGTTTTTGGTGTGTGCATGTGTTCATGAGTGGTTGTGGGGAGGGGGGGGCGGAGTTATAGTCATATGCTAAAAATGCAAATATTCTTTGCCAGCACTGACAGACTGACAGAGAAGAGGCAGATTTACAGGACATTCTCGCTTCTTTTTCTCGTTAATTAGACCCAACAGTGATTCTGCCCATCGCACTTGGAGTTGGATTCTGTCTGATTGTTTTAGCCCTGATTTTCATTCTCTTCCAGAAACACCGCAGGAACAAAGGTAAGATAGTCATGCTGCCTTACTGAACTTTTCAGCTGAATTTGTTCATTAATCTGTGCCTACAATGTGTGTGTGTGTGTGTGTGTGTGTGTACAGTACATACATAGAGACAGGTTAATTTTTCATGTATCTTTAAATACATACAGTCCCCAGGGATGTTTATTACCAGCTTTATAATGGACAGAGCCGGAGTGCTCGCCTGCTTACATCCGGCTGTGACACGCTGTGCCCGAGAACCACCCAGTTTTTCATTAGCACACCGAAACACCGAAGTTTACCATGTGAAAATCTGGGCACCTGTAACAGTCAGGCAGAGTGCCTGAATGTGTTCCACTCTTTATCTCTCTCCCCCAATATATCTCTCTGCTTTTTCTCTCTTCTCTTCTTTTCTCTCTTCTCTCCTCTCCCCTCTCTTCTTCTCTTCTTCTCTTCTCTTCTCTGCTCTCCTTTCCTCTTCTCTCCCCTCTTCTCTCTTCCTCTCTTCCCTTTCAGGTTTGAGCCAGGCTGCTGGACCCAGCTGTGAGCCCCTGCATTCTCGGGCCAATGTGACCAATCAGAAGAAGAAAAGGAAAGGTGAGTCATCGCTCTGCCCTAGACCTGCTGCTCTGTGAGAACAGGGAGACACACTTAGAGACCAGTACACGAGTGAAAATACTTAAAAATCGCCTCAGATCCTCACAGGAATAATAAATATATAAAATATCTGATACATGCTGAATGTTGGGCATTCTCTTGATAACAAGAATGAAGAATGCGTTTTACACCGGGATATCGATTTATTGCTACAGCATTAGAAGTTAGTTCTAAAAAATACAGAATTGCGTTGCTGTTATTCAAGCGTCCTGGAATTGTTGCATCTGAATGAAGTGGAGAAGAACTGCAGGGGACAAGAATATATTTCCATTATCAAGCATTAGAAATCACAGTCACTCATTAAATAATAATGCCATTGGTTTGAGTGTGGGACACAGATGCAGTCTTTTCTCTCTGACAGGCATGAGTTAAATCGGTAAAAGATTTTCACTTTCTCTGGGTTCTGAAGCCCCTTTATGCATGCTGGCTTTCACTCCTGCCAATCTCTCGATCATTGAATTTAAAATGTGTTTAAATCCTCCCATAGTTTCATAATTAAAGTAATATCTACACATTTGGGCTCATTTGGCTTTGTTTTGAAGACCACGATTGGTTTAGCGTCTGTGACACAATGTAGCTGGCAGGCTAGTTTAATGGTTTGAGCACTCGCCCTGTAACCCAAAGGCTACAGGTCCGATTCTCAAATTGTTCATGTCTGCTATGCCATTGAATTAGGTGTTTCAACTGAGGAACTCCAGTTCTATCAACAACAAAAAATCTATATTTACTTGTGTTACTGAATGTGTCAAAGATAAAACTTTGCTCTTCCTCATTCGCTCGATTTCTTTCTCAGAAGCTGGAGGCCATGAGGATGTGGTTTGCTCAGTTCTGGGCCTGCAAGACCAGAAGTCGAAGAACACTCCCAGTAAAACCTTATTTTATCTCTCTGCTTATTGAAAACAGAATAATGCATTTTTAGCTTATATTCCTATGAAATGTATATATATTTTTTTCATTTTATCAATGCATTCTCTCTCTCTCTCTCTATCTCAATCTCTGACGTCCAAGAAGCTGAAGGTTGTGACAATGTCGTTTACTCAATCGTGGCCTTGGAGGACCAGAAGAAAAAGAAGCGGAAGGAGAAGAACACTCAGAGTAAGGCACCTGCTAAATGCCTGTAATGTTAAATGTAAAAGAACAGGTTTTCATGGTGTTAGCCCTAGAGGATTGATTTTTGCCTGCATAGGGCCGGCAGGTTACCGTAATGTGTAAGACACTGACCTTATGACTCTGTGGTTGTAGGTTTGAGCTATGCCCTTGTGCAAACTAATTAATCTGAGTTGCATCAGTAAAATGCCAGTTGTGGGTAAATTGAGTTAAGTCATTCTACCAAAGGGCATCCTCCAAATGGCCTGAATGTAATGCAACGGCATTTTTATAAAAAATTTTGGTGGCAGTGAGGTACAAATTTTAAGGAACTGGGCTTTGCTATATTTGAATAAATGAGACAGATCACTGGCTGCAGGCTGCTCAGTCTTACATTCATGTTTCTGCTGTAAAACACCCCACCCCAACGCCCATGAAGCAGATGCTCTGTGATTTACGACATTCAACAGTCACTAGAGATATCAGACAGTACAGGGAATGCTCACTGTATTCGATTAACAAGTACTGGGTATACAACTGAACCAGAAATCCTACAAACTGATGTGACAGGCTTTCAGTTGAAAGGCTGTGGCTTCGACTCCCAGCTTGTGCAAGGTGCTTGAACTTTAGTGAAATTATCCAGCTGTACAAAGGGATTAGACAGAAAAAACTGCTCTGCGTAAGAGAGGCTACTGAATGCCTGTTAATTACTTTACATTACAGGCATTTAGCAGTCACTCTTATACAGAGACTTACACTCAATGTATTGTGTTAATGCACTGTGTTAATGTACAGTGTGAATGCACTGTGTTAATGTACTGTGTTAATGAACTGTCTTAATGTACTGTGTGAATGCACTGTGTTAATGTACTGCGTTAATGTACTGTGTGAATGCACTGCGTTAATGTACTGCGTGAATGCACTGTGTTAATGTACTGCGTTAATGTACTGTGTGAATGCACTGTGCTAATGTACTGCGTTAATGTACTGTGTTAATGCACTGTATTAATGTACTGTGTTAATGCACTGTGTTAATATACTGTGACAGTAGAATGCACTGTGTGGGAATCCACATACAGACCTTCTTTGATGTATGAGTAATGAATAATTCAAATTTGCAAGTTAAATGCCTGTCTCTTTTACTCGCTTGATAAATTTCACAGAAGCTGGAGGTTGTGAGGATGTGGTTTACTCAACTGTGAACCAGAAGAGGATGAAGAAGAACACAGAAAGTGAGAGAAGATTGTCTACTTGTTCTGTGAACGTAAAAATAGTGTATTGTAGCTTATATGCTATGAAATTTGGAGGACCAGAAGAAGAAGAAGAAGGAGAAGAACACTGAGAGTAAGATTAACACTGACTTTCCCTGTATCACAGAAAAATAAACTATATTTTAAAAAAGAATAATGTATTCACAGCAAATTACAGACCATATAGCTGACAACCAGTAGGGGTGAATCAGTCAGGTCTCCTCAATTTAGTACTGAAATTATTGGAATCTATCAGTCTCCCATAGGGTACCAATTGTCACCAGCATACAGCAAAATGGCTGGCCTTAAGTCAAATCACAGTGCACATTTTACATTGCATTGCAGGCATTTAGTGAATGATCTCATCCAGAGCAACGTACACAGCTGCTTTTTTAAACATGGCACTTGTTTATACGGCTGAATATTTACTGAAGCAGCTCCACTCCAGGTGACTTGCTCAAGGGTTCCATCTAGGAATCAAACCAGCGACTGTTGCAGCATAAGCCCCCAGTTCATTAACCATTGCACGACAATGCCAGCTGTACTCTGTACATTGACAAGAGTGCAGTTTACTCAACTGTGGAGCTGGATAAACAGAAGATGAAGAGGAATGTGAGAGAAGATTGTCTCTATCTGTTCATTGAAGGCAATATAGTGTATTGTAGTTTATATGCTATGAAATTATTGTATTTTGTCATTTTGCAAGTGCATTTATGAAGGCATACCTTATCCACTCTCTCTCTCTCTCTCTAATGTCCAAGAAGCTGAAGGCGGTAATGATGTTGTTTATTCAACCTTGGCCTTGGAGGGCCAGAAGAAGGAGAAGAAGAAGAAGAAGGAGAAGAACACTGCGAGTAAGATTGATACTGACTTTACCTGTGTCACAGAAAAATAAACATTGTACATTGACAAGAGCACATTTTAATCCCCCTGTGGACTGAAATACACGCGTTGTGGTTGAATTAACACTGAACCCTTAATGCCTCATCGTGAAAGTAGACACAAGCAAAATCATTCTCTATGCTGTGCTACAGGTTTGATCTCAGCTCTCTGCCTCCCCCTGCAGATGGCGACCCAGACGTACTGTATTCCACAGTCAGGACTGGACAAAGAGAGCAACACTGGCTCCCTGATCCTCCGCCTTTATAGTTTCCTCCAGACCAGGTTTTACTTCATGCTGGTTATAAAGCGCTGCATTCTCGTATAGATGCCTGACCTTGAGGATCACAGCACAGTACAGATCAGTATTTTCCCCTCCCCATTTCAAATATTGCTGAATGTGTTTTTACTTTATTTTTTACTGACTATAAAATATTGTATCAAAGCTTAGGTTCAGATTCATGAAGTATGCCATAATAGGACTGCTTTTGACTTTTAGTTTATAGTGGATAAGATTAGGATTTTGACAGTGGAAACATGGTCTTAGATCAGTGCTCCCACTACAAGATACTATGAATATGGGTCTGGATCTTTATTCAACACAGAAGAATTATCTGCTCCTTATTTCAACATGCATCTGCTTTCACTGTATGTTATTTACCCATAAACCTGTAATAGATGTACTTCAGTATTATCTGAAAGTGAATCCTGAAGGGGTTACATTGTTTCTTTTAATTAAAAATGCTGAATACAGTGAATCAAACTATTTCAAGACTACTTTAAAGATGATTCTAGATCGACATAAATAAAAATATGAAAAAAGGCATTCAGTTGGACAATCGCAGATGTTAACGCCTGAAAAAAATGAGAGAGATTACAGATATGATGCAACGCAAAAGCATTAGATACCTCAATGAACCAAAATAAATGAGTAAATCACATCACCCGTTCTAGGGGCGTCTCGGTGCTCACCGGTGACCCCTTCTGGCCAACTGGGTGACTACAGCCTGCATGTACAACCCCGGTAAAAGTTGCTCTCAGACTCCTGGCGGCCTGCAAAGAAGAATCATGTGTTTTAGCGGAGAGTGTGTGCTTTTCCGCAATGCCACTAACTAAACGAGAAAACAGAAAAAAAATGCACAAACACACCTATGCAGAGGTTTCCACAACCAAGAGAAAATTTGGGTAAGAAAAAATAAAATGAATAAGTCAACCCATTCCTAGAGGAACTCCAAGCTTGCATCGCCTGGTCTTGATTTAATTGATTTATCTTTCAATTAAATTAAGTTTTTCAGCAATTGTAAAGCACTTTACGCAGAGACACTGTCACAGATACGCTTTACACTGAACTCAGAAAATCTCTGGGGTTCTTTGGGCTGGGGGCGTGATTTATCCGGATAGAACACAGAATTCCAGCACGGTGACGTGCTCCGCGGACTGGCATGGCATCCTGACAGTGCTGGTGCCAGGCATGGACGGACAGGAGTGCTGCTTCGCCCGGCCAAGCCCGGATCGGCCAAACCCCACTTGAGTGCAAGGGACTCTACACAGTCCGCCTGCAGAGAGCGCTAATTGCAAACGTTCATAAACATATAACAATACGAAACCGTCCTTTGGTCTTCCCTTCTTATGCCATCACTATCCAAACATCCATCCACCCATGTCCTGTTCATCTAACCATCCATTACCTGTTAATCCGAAGCAATCACAAATTTCCACCACAACAGCGCCTCAGCTAGTGTAGGCTATGTGGTGATTTACTGTGTCATTGTGATAATAGGCCTACGAGTTTCTTTGAATTTGGGAAACAGGAAATAAAAGGTGTAGGCTACAGTTTCACTTTTATGAAAGTCCTGCAATAGCGTTACTGAATTTGTATTTTTAATATCTTGGGGGGGGGGGGGGGGGGGGGGGGGTTTCAATGAAAATACAAAAGTTATTAACAGCTGCTAAGCATACCCGGGTCATAACTGAAACTGCATCATTGGAAAAGAAACGTATTTTACAGGTATTCCAAAAAGCCGTATTTCCATTCAACGTCAAACGTCACAAATTTAAATCTGATGATAGGCTACCGCGATAAAGTCACCTTGTTTGCGAGCCAGCTGCTCAGTCACAGGACAAATGCCATGCATAAACATTTATTTACTTCCTTACTTACTTATTTATTCATCCGTTTGCTATCTTTTTATTTTTACCTTACCGCGAAGACTTTGTGACGGATGGACTGAAGCGCGGGTGGCCCTTTAAGAGAAGAAGAGGAGGGGGCTTAGAGCTGGGTTACTGCTCTGTTTTGTGTCCCTGTCAGTGAGCAAGCGAGTAGCCATCGAGTGAGTGGTCGGCAATGACGAAGGCTCAGCGAAAGGCGAGGTAAGGGCATCTGGGAATCTTTTTCTAACTTCAAAGTCGGTTTAAGTTTAAATATTAAAATAAACGGATTAATGAATTGCTCTTCGAATCCTGATGATAAATGAATCGAAATTTTCCCCATCCATTCGCGGCTAATTCCCGGCGACGGGTGGCACAGATCTAACGGTATCCGTTTTCCTTTTAGTTTGCTCCCCATTCAGCACGGATATCTCAATCCTCCCACCTGCTTCCGTTTGTTTACATGCGTCCACGTGTGGTGGTGTAACTTGTGTTTTGGTATCCCAGCGAGAAATTCGTTTTGGGAACTGCCCTGTGATATCTCTGACCGAGAGCAACGGTGGGAAACAAAAAGGATACGCACAATACGGGTCATGGGTTTAGCAGTAAATCTGCCGACGGTTACCGTTGTCGACTATCGCAGTAGGCTAAAAAAACTCATATTGAACGATGTTCAGTGGTTTCCCGTAACGACGAGAAAGGAAATATCTTTTCTGTTCGCTGGGATAACGGTTCTTCCACGTGTCACGCCATAAAAACAATGAAATATAATATCTTATTCGAGTACAGTTGGCAATTCATATCTGTATCAAAGAAAAAATGTTTTGAGCGTCACTAACAGTATCCCTACGGAACAGCAATAGGCAATGTTTAGCCTATATTCATTGGCCGGAATATGTCTGTGCTCAAGAAGCAAACTCTTGATTGCAACCTGAAGCTGTTCTGACGATGACCATGGAAAAAATCGTTTTTTTTTCCCTTCCAATTTTATGATTCCCAACACAGGGGAGAGGGTGGGTCTGTTTCTTTTCTGAGTCACCATTATTTACAGATGTTCCCGATTTGCGATGTTTTTTTGTGACGCATATTCCAATTAGGTTACACAACGGGTGATCAAATTTGAAACCCTTGACGTTGATTAAATGTTCCGAAAATAATTATCTGTTGCTGCAGACGGGGAAACAACAATGAAGGCATCCAGAAAACAATGGCTGTTTCTAGTGAGATGTGAACACACAGGTGTTGATACGGGGCTGTAATTATACTTAAAAAAACAATTAGGCTACCACACAAGCAGTGCTGTTTTTGTCTGATTTAGGGGAAGATAGAATTAGCTAAACACGGTGCAGGCTTTAGTGTACACTTGCAGAGCTTATTAGTTTATTATTACACTCTGCACGTGTAGCCTATTTTTCAATCACTGAAAATGAAATGTACATATGTTTAAAATATCGAATAAGATTTAAATATAGAAAAAACATAGCTTACATAGCATTTTTTAAAATCAACATCATCTATACAATTATGTATGTGTAACCTTTGTCTAAATAACGTTTAGCATTTATAATGAAATATATTTTATAATGTGTGTAGTGTCTATTATCAATCTGATGCACACAGTTGCATTGATATGTTGGCACTATAATGTGGTTTGTTTGTGTTTTTTTCCCCCTCGTGTGCTAATACACTGAGACTCACATTAAAATGCAAATGAATTATATGTTTCAAACTGTTGGATAGGCATTGTTTTGTGCCCGGAAATGGTAGGAAAATGGTTGGCAAGAAATTTATGGACCATGCGTCTGTTGCTAGAGCAACAGGCAGGTTTGTTTGTCATTCCCAATGGAGCTATGTGGTATTATTCACTGTGTTGGGGCACAATAACTGTGCTGTGACTATATTAGGGCACAGGCATTGCACAGGTAGCACAGGGAATGTGGTGCCTCTTTTAGTAGTGACAGATCAGTTTTGTTTCTCTTTCTCAATCTCTCTCTCTCTCTTTAAAACATAAAGTACAGAGATGGGGAGCATTCTCATTTGCTCTTGTCCACACAGGACAACATCATCCTCCAGATTCACCTCCAGGGTAAGATGTTTGTGATGTCACTGTACTCATACAACAAAACATGAGACAGGCTCTTTCAATCATAAAGTACATCAGTAGCAACCGACAGAACAACAGCGATGGTGATTGGTCAATACTTTCTGGCAACTTCCTGTTAATTCCTGCAGGGATTCTTGGAAGTGTATCCAGAAATGATCAACCAATCACCATCAAGGTTGTACTGTTGGGTGTTATCATGCCCTTCATGATTGGTGGAGCTCTTCTCTTTTTTTCTATAAAGTGACATCACAGCAGTCTTACCCCTATTTCATTATCAACTGCTGCAATCAATCACTGACATAACCCCATATTATGGGGTCTTGCTGAGATGGTGTACATCTTTTCTTTTCTAGCTTACCTGCTTTCATGCAAAAAACTTAATAAATAAACAGGTTGCATCATCATAGCCCTTTATTTAAGTGTGTATTACTTGTCTTTTTATAGGTGGTTGATTTGGTGAGTTGTAATGACGAATAGACAGGCAACACACTTCTGTGTGGACGGGTTACATTTTTTAGGCTGGACTAGGCTTGCAGCTGGCTAGCAGACATGTAGCATCTGTGCTACATTAGCATCATATGTTCATTTGATCGGTGGTGTAGACATTGCCACCAATGATGACATCATCCCACCTCAAAATTCCATGCCCCCACTGCTCATAGCTGGGTAGGAGCGGGAATGCAGGGATCAAGGCACCCTGATGGCTTCGCACTGCCAGGAGCAGGGTGGGTTTAATTTGACTGCAGTTTCCTAGCTTACCGCTGGGCTAGTTCCTCCCCGCAGGATGCCAGACATCCACAGGATTGCAACTACCCTCAGGCCCTTATTCATGAAACATATTTAGAGTAATTCCACTGATCTGGGATTGGCCTTGTCTTTTAGGTCATAATGGATGAGGTTAGGCTAGGTGCTGAAGTAAACTGATCCTGGACTCTGAGAGGTTTCATTAGCGGGGCCCTCGGTTAGAGATGCACCTCTCCTCTGATTGGCTCCTCGTGTGGGCATGGCCGATGACACTTTTGAGGGCCACACATTCGAGGGCCGGCATTTGCAAAGTTGAAAACTGTGGAGAAACAAACAAACCAGAAAAAAAACAATAAACAAGGAAAGTATTATTATTCTTGATGCATTTAAAACAGCATTACTGTTTGTCACTAGTGATGGAAGAGTCACTTTTCCTCAGTGGGTGGAGCTAAAAAGAACTGTCAATCAGAGACTTGTTTGGACAAATCGAAAGACCTGGCTCACCACAGCGTCACACAATGATTGGTCAAAGCCAGCGAGCCGCTGTTCACATACTGTAACCCCGCTCATCGGCGGTTGACCGAGCCATCGCTGCTTTGAGAAGGAGCGCTGCGGGAGATCTGAACTATGCATTCTGACAGAGAGCGCTGGGAGAGGCTCTAGGCTGGGGAGTGCAAGGCGGTCACCTCCAAGATGGCAGATTTTCAGGGCGTTGCCGTGACAGCAGACATACTGGGCGGAGTCTGTTCTGGGCAGTTTAAATTAGAGACATAGCATTTATTCACTCTGATGGCATGCACCAAGTGCAGCACAATGAGTTTGTCACAAAATGTAAGAGAAGCTTCACCTTTGGCTAGTCTCGGTGGACAACTCACTTATTTAAGATGACTTCGATAGAAAGGTTAATTTACCCTCTGTTTCTGTTTTGTTATTTGATTTTGTGTAAATTCCACCCTTATAGTAAACAAATTGTCTGTTTTTTTCCAGTGTGAAGTGCTTTGGGCTGCTTTTCTCCTTGTTTGAAGGTTGCTTCTCAAATGTACAATTGCATATTATGCATTTGGAGAAACTCTCCTATAGAGAGATTTACACAGCTTACATCCATTACATACAATCAGTTTGCACAGCTGGATATTTCATGGAGCATTTGAGGGCCCTGTTTCACATACGTGGCTAACTAAGTTAACCCGATTAGATTGTTGACATTTTGGGGATGAACCACAGATTTTCTGTTTTAATGAAGCAAGTTCACAATTTAGGCGGTATTGTTCCCAGGGGGTGGTGGTGGTGGTGGTAGTGGTGGTGGGGGGGTTGAATTAGCCTAGGGGAAATTCCAAAAGGGTTTTTTAGTAGAGTTAATGAAACATTACATTACATTATATTTATTTGGCAGACACTTTTATCCAAGGCAATGTACAATAAGTGCATACCAAAGGTCATTAGAACAACTTACGAAAGGATGAACTGCATGGTCACCTTCCGATAATACAAGAGCTGCAGCACCCAGGCACCGGGTCAGCGCAGGTGCCCCCAGGGATGCCCTCCACCAGCGGCCTGTTGGCACTGTGCTGCTGCACAAGCTCCTCAGCAGGGGTGAAGGCTGATCACCAACACCCCCCGGATGATCCCACCCCCACAGTCTTCCTCACCTCAGTCTTTTCCTTGTCGGTGGCATTGGGGTCAATTTTGTAGGTTAGCCACTTGTACATGAACTATTTGATCGTTTTAAAGAGGCTTTCTGTTGGCAAAAAAAGATTTTTTGATATTTGTCTTTGACCCACTGCCATGTACTTCAGTAACTGCTGTCAGATGCCCTGGGAAGCCAATGAAAGGAATATGATTCCATGTTTCAATATGGTGACATCAGAAAGCACAAGCATCCACTTAGGGGCTTGAGGGTACAAGGACCATGGTAATCGAACCTGTGACCTTTGGGTTGCAAGTCCTATGCTGCTGCTCCTAGCTGAAATGTATTATTATTATAATAATAATAATAATAATAATAATAATAATAATAATAATAATAATAATAATAATTATTATTATTATTATTATTATTATTATTGAGACTGTGACTAAAGCCAGGATTGATTCAGCAGGAGAGAGCTATAAGATAAATGCCCCCATCTGGCTTGAGTGAGACAACAACATTGGTTGCACGAGGGGCAGTTCGTCACCATCAGCTTAAGTGGGCCATATTCTGGATCCTCTGTTCAAAGAAAGAGAAATTATCCCAAGCGCGCGAGGCCTAGTGCAGGTCAGTGTCCCATGACCGGCCCAAGGCAGAGGAGTCGCTCATTCTCACGTTATTAATTTTTTCTGCAATTTTGAAGAGATTTCAAAGAAAAATAGCGGCTGGCTCATCTTGGTCATTAGACCCCCATTCACTTTGGAATTCTTTTTGGATGGACCAGTCAAATCTGAAAAAACTAGGGAGCGGTCAGTGACAGAAAAAAAACATACCTTGAGGTATGCATGTTCATAACATCATAACCCATGAATGCATTTGTTTTTGGTGAACTACCCCTTTAAATAAAATGGGGCAGCAGTCTGAAATGTGTTGATTTGGTAGAAGTGGGCAGTGGGAGGTGGACCAGGGCAGGGTGGGGCAGCGTGTTATTTTCCATCCATTCAATAACAGAAAAAGAAAAGGATTCCCACGGGAGAGACTGGAATGCCTGGAGAGAGAGCGTCACCTGGAGTGAGTCACAGTGGGGGGGTTCAAGGGGGCCCTGCAGAGCGTCCCTGAGTCACCCTGACAGGCTCAGTTTGGGGTGGGGAATGAGGCACCGTCCGTCCGTCTGGAGAATGGCCAGACCCCTCCGTCCCCTCTCTCTCCCCTCTCTCTCCCCTCCCTCTCTCCTCCGGAGCTTCGAAGCTTCCATCTGCTGTGGAAAGATCTGCACTCAGCTGCTGGTTTCACAACAGGTCCTGTTCTGACTGTGTGTGTGTGTGTGTGTGTGTCTGTTAATGTGTGTCTGTGAGTGTGTGTGTGTGTGTGTGTGCGCGAGTGTGTGTGTGTGCATGTGTGTGTGTGTGAGTGTGTCTGTGAGTGTGTGTGAGTGTGTGTGTGTCTGTATGTGTGTATATTCCCAGTGAGAGGCCTGGTGTGTGACCTGTGACTGTCGGTGTGTTACGGGTGTATCAGCAAATTCCTTGTGTGATTTTGGATGGCCAGCTGTGCCAAAAGTAAATGTAAAAATGAGTGTATAAAATTCAAGAAACAAAGAAACATGGTTCTCTCTCACACTCTTTCTTTTTTCTTTTTTTCACTGTCTCACAGACAATCTCTCCCCCCCTCTCTTTTTAATGAAGTCCTATATTTTTTGTGTTGGAACAATGTCTCAATAAAAGGGGTTTTAAAAATCTAAATCTCTCTTTCTCTGTCTCTCTCTGTTTGTCTCTTTCTTTCTCTTTCTCGCTCTCTTTTCTCAAATGTAAAAAAAGACAAACCAACAACAACAAAAAACAGCAGTTATAATTTCTTGAGTTTGGGGAGAACTCTGAGGGCTGTGGTGTTTAATGTAGATAATGTAGAGGGTTTAACAGGCTAGCGTAGCCAGGCTGTGTCCCTCTCGCTGGCGGGCTGACGGGCGGGGCGGGGCCAGAGGAAATGGCAGGGCTGATTTAGGTCTCCTGGGAGGCGTGAGGTGGAGCACCCTTTCCTGTAACCCTCTCCCAACCCGGCGCACGGCTGATGCTAATCTTCAGCGCTACCGTCCAGCGACAGCCTGGGTGCATATTATTGGCAGTGTACACAGAAGACAGCTCTGCTGTGGATCTGAATTTTTATTTTGGGATTAAGTACATACTTGCGCATATAGAATGCATGTATAGTTGAGCTAGTGGCAGCCATTAACTGGAAATCACCAGTTTCCAGCATGGTTCTAAATTAGTGAAGGTGTAGTTATATGTAAATTAGTAGACCTGATTCAACATTAGTATCAGCCTACAGCATATACGATTTTTCATTAGTATCAGACTCCAGCAGATCTGATTTCATGTTAGTATCAGACTCCAGCAGATCTGATTTTACATTTGTATCAGATTTTACATTAGTATCAGACTACTGCAGATCTGATTTTACATTAGTATCAGACTCCAGCAGATCTGATTTTACGTTAGTATCAGCCTACAGCATATACGATTTTTCATTAGTATCAGACTCCAGCAGGTCTGATTTTACATTAGTATCAGACTACTGCAGATCTGATTTTACATTAGTATCAGACTCCAGCAGATCTGATTTTACGTTAGTATCAGACTACTGCAGATCTGATTTTACATTAGTATCAGATTTTACATTAGTATCAGACTACTGCAGATCTGATTTTATATTAGTATCAGATTTTACATTAGTATCAGACTACTGCAGATCTGATTTTACATTAGTATCAGACTCCAAGAGATCTGATTTTACGTTAGTATCAGACTACTGCAGATCTGATTTTACACTACTATCAGACTCCAGCAGATCTGATTTTTCATTAGTATCAGACTCCAGCATATCTGATTTTTCATTAGTATCAGACTCCAGCATATCTGATTTTACATTAGTTTCAGACTCCAGAAGATTTGATTTTACATTTGAATCAGATTACTGCAGATTAGATTTTTCATTAGTATCAGACTACTGCAGATCAGATTTTACATTAGTATCAGACTACTGCAGATCTGATTTTACACTAGTATCAGACTCCAGCAGATCTGATTTTACATTAGTATCAGACTCGAGCTTATCGGATTTTACAGGTCCTGATAGTATCAGACTCCAACAGATCTGATTTTACATTACTATCAGACTCCAGCCGATCTGATTTTACACTAGTATCAGACTCCAGCTGGGTGATCAGACTCTAGCTGGGCATGCCCCGGATAGCTCAGTCAGTAGAGCGTCAGACTTTTAATCTGAGATGTTGTTTGCAGTGTTTGAATGGTAATAGTATAGGCATTTTACATTACTATCAAACAACAAATCTGATTTTACATTCGTATCTACAGCAGATCTGATTTTACATTAGTATCAGACTGCAGCAGATCTGACTTTACGTGAGTGCCAAGCTACAGATGTTAGAACTGTTTGGACTGATGGAGGATAACTTTCGGCCCATCTGGGCAGCTGCTTGGCTTCATCATCCTGTTGGCAACGAACGCGCTGTTCTTTCCCCCGCTCGGACAGGGTCGCTTTGCAGAGCAGCTTTCCCTGAGAATCCATTCCTGCCTGCCTTTCCAGGCCTCACGGACAGTTTGCCGGCATGGTATAATTGCGTGTGGTGATGCAATAAGATGGTGGTTTTCATCATACACGCATGCCAGCTTTGCTTTGGAAATTGTACTCAGTTCTGCTGTTTGAACTGTTTTATCAGAGCAATCGTCTCTGTTAAAATTTGTCCTCTGCCTCGTCAGAATTTCTATCAACATTTTGCAGATGTATTACTTTATTTTTGTTAAGGTGGGGCCATTTTTGATTGGCCTTTATTTTCCTTTGTTTTGGTTTGTTAATAACAAAAAAAATTGGATTCAAAAAATAATGGAAAATCTAGGAGGACCAGAGATTCTGCTCTAGATTGGTGGGTCCTCTATGTTTCCTGTCTCGGTGCTGCCCCTGATTGGTCGGTCCTCTGGCGGTCTGGCGTTTTTTCTCGCCGAACAGCACAGCTTCCTGCTCATTCACGTGTGGGTCACGAGGGGAAATTGGTTTTTGGGAGGGTCGGAGCAGGCTTGAGGTGGGACACTCTGACCCTCTCAGAAGTGGAATAGTTTCCTGTGGTCAGAGAGTGGGGTGTGTTGGCTGGCTGTGAGCACGTTGATGCTCTTTGAGTCTAAATCTAGAGGGGTGTAGTCTGCAGCACAGCCTCCCCAGACAGTCCCCTCCACCCCTCCCCCTTGCACCAGTCAGAAGCTTTGTTGAGGTGAATCAGTCTGTTTCCCTCTCCGTTTGGTCACACTGTCATAGACTGTCTCTCAGCACTGTATGTTCAGCGTGTTCGGTGAGCGGTGGTTCATGGTTGGATTTTGGAAGTGTCTGCCAAACAGGTAGGCGTTTCCCTGGCAGTTACCTGCGTTGAGGTTGTCCCGTCTCCCTGCCGGTCCTGGAGGGTTTGGAATGAGGCGCTTTTAGGGTTTGAAGGTCATGGAAACTGAAGGATGGTAGCCTTGCAGCAGAGGCAGTGCAGGTAGCTTTTCTGGCAGGATTTTGGAAATGTAGCCTATGTGTGGTGCAGGGGGGCGTGGGTGGTTATGGGGTGAAGGGTATAGGGGGTGTGATGTGGGGGCTGGGGTAGGGTGTGTGGTGCGGGGGGGTGGGGGGGATAGGGTGGACTACACCAGGTGTCCTGAGGGATTGTTGTGTCAGCGTTATGGATTTTGTTTGTAACTGTCTGTTTTTTCAGAGTACAACGTCCCAGTCCCGCTGATATTGAAGGACAGTTTTCAGCAGCCTAAAAAGAAGTGCTTGATTTATGATCTAATGGCACCTAACAGGCTGGTTTTATAGAGAGGGAAAACTATGTAACCATCTCACCAGTGTCTCAATTCTGTATACGTATGAATTTGCAATCGTTTTGACTGATACATGAGTCAAGACAAAACTATTTCTCTTTCTCTGTCTCTTTTTGTCTTACTCTCTCACTCGGTCTTGTTCTCTCTCTTGCTCCCTTTTTCTCTCTTTCTTTCTCTGTCTCTTTGTGTTTGTGTTTCTACCTCTGCGGTCTCTTTGGGTCTTCCTGTTCAATGTCTGCATCTCTTCCTGTCCTCTTTCTCAGCATTTCACACAGGTAATCTCCCACAGGGAAGTCTAACCCCGCCCCCGGCCCCTCCTTCCTGGGCAAAGAGAACATGCCGTACTCAGTGGAGACCCCGTACGGCTGCCGGCTGGACCTGGACTTCCTGAAGTACGCGGTGCCACGGCGACCGCGCTTCGGCTCGCTGCCGCGTGGCGGATACGGCTACACGGGGTCCTGGTGGACCTCCACCGAGTCGCTCTGCTCCAACGCCAGCGCCGACAGCCGCCAGTCGTCCTACTCCTGCTGCGTGCCCGGTTACCATGGCGCCCGGCCCTCGCTGGCGGGCGCGGCATTCGGCGTGAGCGCGGCGCGGGTGGAGAAGACGCTGCTGGACGCGCGGCGGAGGCTGGAGGAGGAGAGGGAGCGGGAGAGGGAGGGGCGCAACCTCTCCAACCTGGGCAGCATGCGGAACAGCGTGGCGGGATCCAACACCTCCCAGGGGGCAGGACCTGTCCACGCCCGTCTCGCCCAGCCCCGCCCACCTGCATCACGTGCGCGAGCAGATGGCGCTGGCCTTGCGGAAGATCCGCAAGCTGGAGGAGCAGGTGAAGACCATCCCCGTGCTGCAGGTGAAGATCTCCGTGCTGCAGGAGGAGAAGAGGCAGCTCAGCGTCCAGCTGAAGAGCCACAAGTTCCAGGGCCCCAGCATGGGGCCGGGCAGGCCCCGCCCTCAGCGGGGGGAGCTCTACATCCACATCCCAGAGGACGAGGCTCCGCCCCCGAGCAGCCCCGGTCTGACACCCGCTAGCCGCGCCCAAACACCCATTAGCCCCGCCCCAACCCCTGCTAGCCCCACCCAGACACCCGCTTCCTTTCTATTTTGATTTCTTAGTGACCAACAAGCAACTTTTGGAGCATTTTGCTCAACAAAAGGATGAGAGTCGTGAAAATTTCATCCCTGAATAAAAAAGTAAGCTTCAAATGAATTTTATCCACATGTAAAGTATTTGCCTCAGGAGAGCTTGTATTTGTCATAATCCATGTGTGTGTCCATTTTAGATTAGAGACACTAAAGAAAAAATTAGAAGAATCAAAAGAATGCTTTCTTCCTCCAATCGTAATAACTGGAACCTGAAGTTGAGAAACATAAATTAGTAATTGGCAAATATCCCAGAATTGAATACGGCTGGATACTGTCATACTGTAGATGAGTGTGATTAATTTCAGTTACTTTCAGAATGTGAAGCTTCAATGGAATCTATGGCTGAAGTAGTGCACTGCTGTTTGTGCAACAGCTTATATTAGAAATGAGTATTTTCACCATTTGATATTTCATAAAGGCAAGTGTCAGAGAGCTGAAAAGGAGATGCATGAATATGTGTGAAGAGAGAGAGATGCACTTGACTTGATGCTGGAGGAGAGAGAGAACAGAATAAAACGTGCCGATCTGGAGCAGGAGGAATTTAAGAAGACATTTCAAGAGAAAGATGGCTCTACAGCAGTGAATACCGAGCAAGACTCTGTTAAGGGAAACCAGATATGACATCTAAAGGTAACCATGGCAATGGGAGAGTGAGGCTTCATGAACTCCATTATAGGTGGGACTACCGTGTGCTGTTAGTCATTGACATTGATATGAACCAATCTATCAAGTTTGTTCTCCATAGCAGACCACTTTGGCTGGATCAATTTTATCAGCTGTTAATAACTCATAATAGCTCCACCCATTTCCGGGCGTGTGTCTTATTCCAAGTAACAGTCATTGGAGAGGAAAGGTAATAATATTGATGCTAATTTTAGAAGTAACTGAATCTGAGTTAACAATGGACAGACATTTAGCAGAAAGCTTAAATTGTACTTGAATGATGAAGCTTTTGATTATTTTTTAACGTGCTGGAATCCTGTACAGGATAGATGAGTGTCACATGGTGCATACCTCCATGTGCTGTGAACCGGTTTATAAAAAGCACACAAGTTACTGCTGGCTCCAGCACAGTGTTTGACTGAAGCTGGTGTGCTTCGTGTTGCAGGATTCTGGGGCTTGAGTAGGACTGGAGAGTGAAACTGGAAAGAATGATGGAGAACAGGAGCGAGCAGTTTGTGAAGGAGGAGATCCAGCCTCTGCTCCTTAAGCTGTTCAAGACTGAGCAGCTGCACCAGACCCAGATGAGCACTTCCAGCAAGTACCAATGCTCCAGTCTGCCCTCTCTACAGTCAGGTCTGGCTCCTATTATAGGATTTCATTCATGTGTGGGTCTTAGGAACACCTTTAATCTCCATGTTCTCCTATTCCATTGCATGTATGAGTGAGGTCAAGTACAGGGACTCAATAAAACTGGTGTCTGAGCTGCAGTGTCAAATCGAGGAGCGTGAGGTGAGAGGCTGAAATGGAGGTCGGCAGGAAGATCTGTATGTGTGTGTGTGTGTGTGTGTGTGTGTGTGCGTGCATGTTCTGGCAATGAATACTTGCCTCACCTGTCAGATCTTTTGCTGACTGTCACTTGTCTTTCTTCAGGTTGCAGTTCTTCAGAACAAACAGGAGAAACTTGGTAAGAAGGACACTATCAGTTGATTGAAAAAAATCAAATAATTTTACGCTTTTGGAGTTTCACTGTACATGGCAACAAAGCGAGTGAAATTCAGTGTTTATTAAAAGTAACACAATGGTATGTGAGAACAGATGTTGCTCACACATGGACACAGATGGGAAAGGAGATGTTTAGAGATGTTTGTGCAGCATGGCTGTGAGCTTCAGGTGCTCATTGGTCAGTGTCATGGCGGACGTCACATGTTAAGCAATAAGAACAGGGCTGACCACACTCAGATCACACAGCTCCTGCAGACGACTGACAGCATGGAGGAGGAGAGGAACAGAGGAGGCTCCAGCAGCATGAGAAAAAGACATGAGATAAGATCCAGAGGGAAGTGGAAGAAGAGAAGAAATGAGAAGAGGAAAAGAACATAATAAAGGAGGAAGGGAATAGGCAGGAGCTCCAGGGAGTGACACAGATGAGAAAAACAGCAGGAGGATTGGGTGATTTAAGCATAATGTCAGAGGAAAGGGAATATTCACACTGCATTTTTCTCCAGAGCTGAACCTCTCCTGGTCGAAACCACTGTTATGACACTACTTGGGGGCCTGGATGGATGACCTCATTCATCTGCATCGCGTTTTAATAAACACGGGCTGTTAATTTTCTCAGCTAATTTAATACCTCAGGCCATAATCTGTACAAACTCTGATTATTTGCTTTAACAGATTCCTATTTAGCCCGTATTTAACTGTTGATACCAGGCTAGTATAAACCATTTTATCATCACAGTTTCAGTTTTTTTATTTTACTTTCTGTGTATTGGGAGGCTCAGGCTTGATCTTGCCCTTTTTGTAAATTTGCTGTTTTGGCTGACCGTGAAACATGGCCTCTGCTGACCTCGCCTTGTCACAGATGAGTACAGCATCAGCATTAACCCCCTGCAGGATATCTCACTCCGGTATAGAGACTTAAACATTAAAACAAAGAGAGGTTGGTATGAAGTTAGTGTCTAAGTTAAGTTTATTAATCAGTGTTGTCATTTGTTTATTTAGTGGCCTCCCCTTGGTCTCATACCTTCTGTTTCTGTCTTGCAGGAGGGTGTAGTTACAAGGCAAAAGCCACACATTTACACAGACAGTGGTGGAATGGTCATTGGTCACAGGTGTTTATCTCACCTGCAGGTCCAGGCACCATGAACATCTGACCACCAACACATCCCCTACATCTGAGAGGTTACAGAACACCTTCACTTCCCCACATACATTAATTCCCCAAGCTGTCACAACAAAAGAGAATTTAGTTCTCACTTGACTGTCTGATGAAATGAAGATTTTTTAATTTTGAAAATGGATAACGTGAGAACATAGGTAATTGGATATTGGGGAAACAGAGTGTGAAGTGAGATTGGGGTAGTTGGAGCAACATTCATATGCATTATATCTGGCAATGGTAGATGCTGGCAGGTGAGTGTTTGTATTGTGAAAGGCTTGCATATTTTCACCACTAGGTGTCAGTAAACTCCCACTAAAATCCCATTTCAGTGAATGTGGGGAAATGCCAGTCTTTCTCTGTGACATTACCAGACTTCTGTTCACCGGTTCTGCCTTTCAGCAGGTGAACAGAAATGCCACGATATAAACGAGTGTTTGTACTTCAGGAGTCGCGCTGTCTCCTAAATTAATAAGTAATGGGGGTTGGGCGCACATGTGGAATGCTGATGGCAGAACAGAATCATTTGTAGACTGCCAGAGAGGTGGGAGATCTCTGGTGTTCATTGAGAGAATTAGTTGAGCAGAACGGGTATAAAATTAAAGAGGCATGTAGGATCGGTGAGAAGAAAGAGATTCCCCCAGGGGGGTGGGACGGGGTGGAGATTCCTTGTGTGCCAGTTAATTTTATTTTGGTTTATTCTTGGTAGCCAGGTCTGTGTTGTGACTCGAGATACTTTTAATCTTTGCTACAGCACCTTTGTGTGGTGTCTATGATGTGATTGGTTGTGCTTGTAACCTGGACGAGGGGCGGCAGACAGGGGGAGAAGCCCTAGCCTGGAAGCCAGAGTGTACAGCGGCGTTGGCAAAATCGCGGACCAGGCAGGAGGCGCTGTGGGAAGTTGGAACAGGAAGTACAGCAGTTTCTTGAGAAGTCTTTAGTTTATTCAGAGCTCAGAGTGCAGTAACTCCACCACCTCTATCTATTTGCTCTTCAGTTTCCCACATAGTGGTCCTTAGCTGTGACCTAACACAGCTCTTCTGCTGCAGCCAATCAGCTCCCAAGCCTGGTGATACAGGCAGAACACAAATGATTCTGTGGGCAAGCAGCCATGAAGTCCACATATGCAAGAAGGGTGGAGCCAGTTAGACTGTCTCTGAGCTGACGGCGCATGGTGGCCAGATGTTGGGCTTTGACTGGGCATTGTTGGGCATTGTTTTTGCTGAGGTCATTATAGTAGAACCTCTACTCTCCATCACCATCAGGGAATCCGTGGTGCCGGATAGTAGAAAATTTTGTACAGTAGAGCGTACCCTAAAGATTAGGCAGGAGCCAAATTACTGAAGTATTTATTTATTAATTTGTTTAAAAAAACTCTATGTATTATTTTATTGCTCTAGGCCCCCACCTGCTGGCCAAATGATTTTACAATAGCTTCTATTTTCAAGTAAATGTCAGAGGGACATGCACAGGAACTTTAAAGGACCACAGACAAGCACCCCATCCTGTATAAGTTTGTAAGCACACAGACTAGCACCACAATCTTGTGTACGTTTTTTAGTGCACAGACAAGCATCCTCATCTTTTCAAATGAATGCCACCAGCCTGCTGCTTGACTATTGAGTCTGATCAATCAGAGGAGCTGTCACGTTGTGATGGGATGGTACTCCTCACAAACTGAAGCCACCTTTCTGTGGACCACACTACAGCCTCTGGACAGCACAGTAGCCAATCACATACACCCAGGGCTTCACTCTAGCCAATTGTGAGCTGCCCTGCAGGACCAACATTCACAGTCAGCTCTGGCACAGTCAGGTATTTTAGACCATGCAGTGTTTCATTTCACAGAGGACCAGTGCATTTAAGCAAGGTGCTGCCCTAAAGTCTCTCTGATTCCCTGTGATAACGAGTGAAGTTCTGCACTTTTTCTTTGGTTTATAAATAAGAAGAGAAGAAAACATGAAGCTGGTTTGCTGTGCAGGACCTACTTCCTTGTTTTTGCTCTCACAAACAGAGCCCCCCAAAAGTATTATAATGGTAGAGGGAAATTGGTTATTTTTGCTCTGCGCTTACGGTAAATGGATATGAATATGAGACAAAAGTACAGTCAGCTTTTAATATCATGGTATGTGTGTTACCATTTCACAGAAACTGCTGTCTTTGTGTTGAGTCCCCCTATTTTCAGCAGTGTAAAAGTTAAAAAAAAGATTAAAATTAAAAAGCAGAAGTTCTTTCCTCCACACTTTCAGCTTTCCATTGCTTTGGTTTTTATTTTTTTATTTTTTTGTCTGATCTGTTCATGAAACTGTTTCAAAACTCTTCAGGCTTGTCTTTGTATTTTTTGGCAAATTCTAATCTGGCCATTTGATTCTTGATGTTGATGTGAGGTTTTGCATTTTGCTGTTTAGCCTCTATAATTCTGCTCTCAGAGTCTTCTGCATTTGGGGGCTTGCTATATTTTTACCCCTACCCACTGGAGACCGCTGGTGACATCACTGACCGTAGTTTTAGGGTTCTCCTTCACAGCTCTTCACAGGATTCATCTGTCATCAACTGCAGTACAACTCATACAGGTACTCAGAGTTGTATGTAGCCTACACAACTCACATACAAGTTTGGATAGTTTATTCTCTGTTTGGTACTGTGAGTGTCTGTAGGTTTTCTGGCTTCCGTTGTTGGTGGCATTTTGTCAGTAGACAGGATATGTTAGAGTGATCTTCTGCAGATATATATTTAAATTTAGTTGATTTTAGTTACAGAAAAGCAGAAGGTAAAGCAGTGATGAAGTAGAAGGGTCGGAGCTTTTGTGAGAATTTTTTCGCAGCTTGCTGTTCACATAAGCAGATAAGAAAAGAATGCATTAGAGGTGCTGTACAGTATATATAATAGCCCAGGGGTTTAGTTTTTATCGCTCTTTTGATCACTGAAGTTGAAGCACTAACCTTCCTCTAGAATCATGCAGGCAAACAGAGGGGTCACATTGATCTGTGAGTACTACCGAATCAGTTTTTTAATGTAAAGGTTTTTAACAGACAAGTATGTTTTTGTGGTGAAATTTGCATTTGATTGAAAATAAAAACAACAACAACAACACATTTGTTAAATTATGCTTAAATAAATAAGAATGATTTGACCTCACTAATACTAAAATGCTCTACAGCATCTGGGCTGCATTGGAATGACCTGCGTTATGGGAAAAGAAGAAAAGTATGAGTGAAGAAGTATGCTTTTGCTTCAGAAGATAACATACCTTGAATGATCACAAATAATATTTTGTGCAAGAAGAAATACAATCTTATTTATTTGTTATTCGAAAGAGACATTTGACAGTTAGTAACTGCCCAAGAATTAGCTTGATAACCAAATTTCATCAGTAGTCTCTTGGCAGTTGGGAAAGTGGGAATATTTACAAAAAATATGCAGCAATTTGCAATTATAATAAAAAGGTTGGTGTGCATCAATACACTCTAGCAGTAAAATAAAAAATATAAATAATCGCAATGTAGTATATTGTGCTACAAATAAAATAATAAAACAAAAAATTACACGATAAAAGGTAAAACAATTGTACTTAATAACTGTGGTCAGTGGTGATATGTAACTGGCTTTTTAACCAGAACTTTCAGTGTATTTTTGCACAGAACATGTAAAGGATTCAAATATGTTCACACAAACAGATATACGCTCCATTCAAACTGATCATTGCCAAACTGAAACACTGACTGGTGGACCTGAGTTTACCCAACTTCCAAAGTACTGCATGGATGACATCTTGAAATCAAACAGCAATGATGGGGATGTATTTAAGCTTTATTTGGAACATAGTTATGTTTTTGTATTTTTCTTGCACTTATTGCATTTCTTTGGCCATTTCGATGATGATGTCGATGATTCCTGTCTTTTTTTTTTATAGTGCTGAGTCTAATGACAAGACTGGGTGAGTGTTACTAGATTTTAAAACAAACCCCACCTTCTGTTACCTGATAATTTATCAGAGAATAACCTTATTCGGACAGTTTAGTGAAACTTATGATTGATAACAGAATGTCATGCTTCACAGCATCATGATGTGATTAATGTGACTGCATATGTGGACGGTAATGTAGAAATATTATTCTGTGAGACTCAAGTCATGTCCTACAGTAGGGGGTGATACAGAGATCACAAACAGAATCAGTTCATTACTGTTCTAAACTAATGAAGCCACAGCATTAATCAGGACACTATAAACATGTCATGAGTATTTAAACACATGTACTGACGTAGTGCATGCACTGTTTGTACAGGGAGCCCAAAGGATGTACTGACTCTGCAGCCTAACCGGCCCCTGTTCTACACTGGAGAGACCGTCACTCTCAGGTGTTCGGGACGGACATTCAAACATCATGGATTCATGTGGTACAGAAATGAATCAAATAGTCTTGTTTCAAAACACACATCCCATGAAAACATCTACACCATCGCACCTGTTTCTGAAGCCCACAGTGGTGTATACAAGTGTTCTGCTGAATCCGAAAGTGATCCTGTCAGACTGAACGTGTCAGGTGAGTCAAAACTGGTCAGCAGCTGAACACTGGTGGCCTCACTCATCCCACAGAGAGACCATATTTAACACATTTATTCAATCTTCCCCAGTGCACATTGTGCTTCCCGTACCAGTTCATTTATTACAGGCAAATATAAAATTAGCTTATTTTCACTAAAATGGGCTGGGTATACCACCAATTGAGTTGAGTTTCTGCCTGTCACACTGTTTGTATTGTTAATATTTGAGCTTCTGTATGTTTAAATCCATGGAATGTAGTCTTTTCTATCTGTTATGACAATGAGAGAACCAACTGCTTTAGCTCTTTGTCTCAACCCCAATCAGAGCATGCCTGTCTCTCTGTCGTCATGTCTACACTCCACTAGCAAAGTTGTATGTAAAAGTTGAGTAAATTCCTCTGGGTAGGAGCATCTGCTAATGCCTGTAATGTAGTGTAATGTAATGAGCGGTTAGAGCTGTGACACAGTCTGTCTGTCTTCACAGCCTCGCCCACACCCGTTCTGTGATAGTCACATGCTTTCCCAGTACATGGATAAGCGAACCATGTTCTACTGTATCACAGATTAAAGTCAGTTTGCACTGTATGTTTGATTATGCCATTATTAGGAACCTGGGGGAGAGATTCAGTCTGTTCTCTCTGTTATAGAGAAACCCCACCTGTCCTGACTGTGTCTCCACACAGGCAGTCATATGCAAGAGAACATGACAGTCTTTCTTGTAAGGTTACAGTGACTTCAGCTGGCCGGGAATATTACTGGTAAAAGGAACTGGATCACATGACATTGTCCATATTTCCAGAACATCTAAAGGCTTGTACATCCTCAGTGCTGCTGCACTTACACACACAGGGGGGAGACCCAGTCTGGTACACAGAGTATAGTTACCCCACCCACATACAGGTATCAGGTGAGTGCTGACAGGCATTATTGTGCAAAATTGGCACATTCCCATGATGCACTGGGTCCAACTGCTGTGATGACTCTGGGATCCTGTTCCTTAGTTTAATTCTTGTACCAATTCGATCAGGATTAGAGCTTTTTCATTTCTGATTTTTGAATATCTTCTCTTAATATCATTGAAAATCGGAATGCAGCTGCCCTGGATTTTGTCGTTCATTTAGGGTGATTTGATTTCTCCATAGTCATAAAAATTCTGGCATGACAACAGAACTGTGACCCAGTCTGCCTGTTTCTACAGCACTGCCTAAAGCCACTCTGACTGTAGAGCCAAAATGGCGCCCACTGTACAATGGAGAGTCCGTCACCCTGAGTTGTGAGGTGGACTCATACAGCAACTGGATATATTCCTGGTACAAAGACCAGGCCCAGATGGCTGTGTCTCAGACTGCTGGTCACAGTGTAACTGGTAACAGACTCACCATCTCTGGTGCTGCTGGGTCTGACCAGGGGCAGTACTGGTGTGAGGGGAGGCTGGAGGGGAGAAAAGTGACATCACAGCGCAGCAACTCCATCACTCTGACTGTTGCAGGTGAGTCTCAGGTACGCTTTCAATTCAATCTATAAGTCACATGCTCTATTGGATTGAGATCTGGGGACTGTGCATGTCATTGGAGTAAAATGAAGTCATCATCTTGTTTGTGGAACCAGCTAGAGGAGACGTGTGCTTTGTGATAAGACGCATTACCTGCTGGAAGTATCCACTTGAATACAGGTGGACTGTAGTCATAAAGGGATGCTCATGGTCACATACAATGCTTAAGTATGCTCCGGCACTCAAATGATGGTCAGTTATTATGGGGCCTAATGTGTGTCACAAAAACATTCCACACCATTATGTTATTGGCATTCTGAATTCAGCAGTGCTGGAGGCTTTGTATAATTATCCTAATTTCAATGAAACTCAACTCATGTTCACACTATAGAGAATAAAAATAATTGGTTTATAATTTCAGATATATAATTTATTTTGGGTGAAATGCTTAAAATTTTAATATTTATGGAATATTGTGCAGGACCACCTACAGAGTCAAAGAAAATTAATATTTCTGCCATAGTTATTTTTCCTTGCAGTTTATGCTCAACTGTTTCCTCCTCAGTCATCTCTAAATTCTGACAGAAGAAACTGTGACCCAGTCTGTGTCCTTTCCACAGCCCTGCCTAAGGCTACTCTGATCGTGAAGCCAAAATGGCGCCCACTGTACAATGGAGAGACCGTCACAATGAGGTGTGAGGTGGACTCCTACAGCAACTGGACATATTTCTGGTACAGAGACCATAACCAGACAGCCACATCTCTCTCTAAAGAGTACAGTGTAAACATCTCCGGTGCTGCTGGGTCTCACCAGGGGCAGTACTGGTGTGAGGGGAGGCTGGAAGGGAGAAAAGTGACATCACAGTGTAGCAACTCCATCACTCTGACTGTTGCAGGTGAGTCTCAGGTAGGCTTTCCAATTATATATAAAACGTTATCCTTAAAATATTTACATTGCTTCCATTCACTTTCCATACTTAGGAGCAACAAACAGTATAACATTTTGTACTATGGCTTGGACAAATATTTAATTCCGATTGGTTGACAGCCATGTCAACCAATCGTTTTATTTGTGTTTGTATATAGGCATGACAATGTGGGTAATTTTGCCTCATTATGGTTCTAAATGACTACACGAAAACTTTCAATTTGTTGCCTTAGAAATCCTAAAATAAAAGGCAACTTTACACCACGTTATTTAAAAAAATCAATCGCTAAGTTCATCTCTGTGTCTCTCCACAGGTAGATTAGTATTCGGTCTGGGAGCTGCTCCTCTGCTGCTGGCCTCCATTATACTGTGTGTGAAATGGTGCAGGAAACCAGGTGATGTCCTTTTACAGGGGAACACATCTAAAAACAACGTGTGTTTCAGGTTTCAGGCTGCAACACTGTTCATTCTCACTCCCAGTTCTCTCCCCCTGTTGTGTTTATACATGTTTGTTGATGTGCAGGGTCGTCTAATGAAGCAGCTGTCAAATACAATGAAGAGAATGTGAAAGTTGACTTATAAAACCTTTACACAGAAGCTGGATCAGTGTGCTCATGTCGAATGAAGAACGTTTGAGAGCTCAGGATTATTTTTCAATGTGATGCTTCTCAGCTTGCAGGAGGGGAAATCCTGATTGAGGGTGCAGTTATGGGGACACTCAGTGAGTTTTGGGAATGAAGCAGTCGTGCCTTTAGAGTGCAGGATCTGTATAATATATCGGAGGTTCTGATTCACCAGAGCTGCACTTGTGATCTTTGTCTAAGTTAGTCTGCTTTCATTGCTGTATGTTTGTTTCAGGTCCTACGTTGAACTTTATATATTATGCAGTAAACTTGCCGCAAGCTTACATACAGCCTAAACAGCGGAGACTCTGCAACATGCTCAACATGCATTTCATGTGTCTGCTTTTATTAGTATTACATTAAATGGACTTCAAAGTGGGTTCTTTTTTATTCCTTCTTTGTTTTGTTAACATAAGAAATAAATGAAAAAAATGAACATGTGTAATGTAACATCCCCAGCAGGTCAATTATAGCACCTTCCACTGTGGTGAAAAACACAGCCTAATCCAAGTGTGAGAAGGAGAAACTGAGCAGGAATGCTGAGCTGAATGTGGACAGAGAAGCTGAGGGCTCGATTGTTTTTATTATATTATTTTTATATAATTACTTTTACTACTACTACTGTAATAACAATGTTACCAGTTATAACTTTCTTGTGTTCACTCTTCGTGGTTATGAATCGTGACACATGAATATTAATAACTAGAAAATTCCTGCAGAAATTGTGAAGTGTGGTTGCCGCCAATGCAAAGTCAATTTTGTATTGAACAGAGTGAACAGTGCTAAGTATTTGCTATATTGTTCTAGGTGGTTGCTAGGGTGTTTTAGGTGGTGTCTAGGGTGTTGCTAGGTCATTGCTATGGAGGACTAGGCAGTTGTTAGAGTGTTGCTAGGTGGTTGCTATGGAGTTCTAGGCGGTTGCTAGGGTGTTGCTAGGTAGTTGCTATGGAGTTCTAGGCGATTGCTATGGAGTTCTAGGCGGTTGCTAGAGTGTTGCTAGGTGGTTGCTATGGAGTTTTTGGCAGTTGCTAGGGTGTTCTAGGTTGTTGCTAGCGTGTTGCTATGTGGTTGCTATGGAGTTCTAGGTGGTTGCTAGGGTGTTGCTAAGTGGTTGCTATGGAGTTCTAGGTGTTGCTAGGGTGTTTCTGGGTGGTTGCTATGGAGTTCTAGGTGGTTGCTAGGGTGTTGCTAAGTGGTTGCTAGGGTGTTCTAGGCAGTTGCTAGGGTGTTGCTAGGTGGAATCCAGCCGTTAGTTCATGAGTACGCTTTTTAATATACAGATTGTGTTCATTTTTCGTCTAATATAGTAAGTTTATAGGCTACATCTTAATTTTATACACAGGCTGCAGCCAAATCAGTCAAAATGCCATTTAATTAGCGTTGGCTGTTTTCAGTTGCGCTGCTTAATTTCAAGCTACCACAATTTGTCGTGGATCCCAATCAGTTTCCCAACACGTATAACAACAGTAAGATAAATATTGAATGGATTCAGTGCTGCTTTACCACTTAGTTGTATGAATAAGTTTTTAAGTAACATTTGTTGGCTTTCTTGCCATTTTTGTCACAATAGAAATCTATTGTTATTATATTTCAGAATTTCATCTACGTTGATATCATTACATTACATTACATCACAGGCATTTGGCAGACACTCTTATCTAGAGCGACGTACAACAAAGTGTATAAATGTAACCAGTTACAAGTGCGCTGAAAACCCTAGAGCGAAGTACAGTTCCAAGTGCAGGGAGCCTGTAGGTAATCTTGTTGACACAACAAAAACTATCTATACAAATAAAACAGGCAGTAGTTAAGCGAGTACCGTAACTACAATATACTAAAAAACAGCTTACCTAGCTACATTCCTAAGCATACATAGTCAATTGGATGCTACAGGGAGGTAGGGAGGGGTGGGGAGAGGTGCAACCTGAAGAGGTGAGTCTTCAGTCGCTGCTTGAAGGTGGTCAGGGTCTCCGCTGTTCTGACCTCCATGGGAAGGTCATTCTACCGTCGAGGAGCCAGAACAGACAGGAGACGTGACAGTGAGGCGCAAGTGCGAAGAGGGGGAGGTGCCAGGCGTCCTGAGGAAGCAGAACGGAGGGGTCTGGCTGGCATGTATGGTTTGAAAATCTTACGGAGGTATGCAGGAGCTGACCCCTGGACTGCCTGGTATGCTAGGACCAATGTTTTGAATTTGTTCCGAGCCATAACAGGCAGCCAGTGGAGGGTAGTGAGCAGGGGAGTGACATGGGAGTGTCTGGGGAGATTGAAGACCAGACGAGCTGCAGCATTCTGGATGAATTGCCGGGGTCTGATGGTGGATGCTGGAAGGCCAGCCAGAAGGGTGTTGCAGTAGTCCAGGCGGGACAGTACCATTGCTTGGACCAGGCACTGGGTTGAGTAGGTGGTGAGAAAGGGGCGGATTCTCTGGATGTTGTACAGGAATCTGCACTCCCAGCTTACCGCTGTGATATTCTTGGAGAGGGACAGCCTGTTGTCCATCACCACTCCAAGATTTTTAGCACAGGGTGATGACGACACTAAGGTGTCCCCTAGGGAAATAGAGAAATCAACGAGGGGAGAGGTTAGAGCAGGAATGAAGATTAGCTCCGTCTTGCCTGGGTTGAGCTTTAGGTGGTTATTGTCCATCCAGCTCTGGATGTCCCTCAGGCAAGCAGAGATGCGAGCAGAGACCTGTGTGTCTGATGGGGAGAAGGAGAGAAAGAGTTGCGTATCATCAGCATAGCAGTGATAAGATAAACCATGGGCAGAGATTACAGGCCCAAGGGATCTGGTGTACAGGGAGAAGAGAAGGGGACCAAGGACTGAGCCCTGGGGAACTCTCATGGCAAGGGGACGAGGCGGCGATACTCTACCAGTCCAGGCAACCTGGAAGGAGTGACCGGAGAGGTAGGACTCGATCCAGTCAGGGGCTGTGCCGCAGATCCCTGTTGCTGCCAGGGAGGATAGGAGGATGGAGCGCTCAATGGTGTTGAAGGCCGCCGAGAGATCTAACAGAATCAGAACACAGGAGAGGGAGGCTGCTCGTGCGGCATGGAGTGACTCGCTGACAGAGAGGAGTGCAGTCTCTGTTGAGTGGGCAGGTTATTTTTGGAGAAGAAAGCAGAGAGTTGATTAGATGCAGCTCGTTCAAGTGTTTTGGATAAAAAAGGAAGGAGGGATACTGGGCGGTAGTTCTGGATGACGGAGGGGTCTAGAGTGGGTTTCTTCAGCAGCGGGATGATGTGGGCCCTCTTGAAGGATGAGGGGAAACATCCAGAAGACAAGGAGGAGTTCACGAGGGAGGTGACAAATGGGAGGATATTTGGTGTGATTGCCTGGAGGAGAGGTGAGGGGATAGGGTCGAGGGCACAGGTAGTAGGGCGGTGGGAGAGCAGGAGCTGGGAAACATCAGAGTCTGTGAGGGGAGAGAATGTGGAGAAACAGGGGGAGGGCACAGAGAGGGGGGTGGGCGGAAAGGAGCTGCGGATGTCTGCAATCTTCTCATCGAAGAAAACTGCGAAGTCATCTGCAACGAAGGAGGCCTGAGGTGGGGGAGGAGGCGTGCTGAGGAGAGAGGAGAAAATAGAGAACAGTTGACGAGGGTTAGCAATGGAGTTATTAATTTTAGTTTGATAGAAATTTGCCTTGGCGGCAGTGACACAGAAGAAAACGCCTTCAGGAGAGACTGATAGGATAAAAGGTTGGATGGGTCCCTGGATTTCCCCCACTTCCTCTCAGCAGCGCGGAGACTGGCCCTGGAGGTGCATAGGGTGTCAGACATCCATGGACTGGGAGGGGATGAGCGTGCTGGCCTAGGGACAAGGGGACAGAGAGAGTCGAGTGCTGAGGACAGAGATAAGATTAGGGTGGAGGATGCAGAGTCAGTGGGGAGTTCGGAGAATGATTGAAGAGGGGGGAGGGAAGCAGTGACTCTGGGAGCGAGAGAAGAGGGTGAGAGGGAGTGGAGGTTACGACGGACTGTGATAGTGGGGGTGGGAGGAGGGGAGGGGGGATAGGGAGCGAGAGGGAGGGAGAAGGAGATGAAGTGGTGATCAGACGTATGCAGAGGGGTAACCGTGAGCTTAGAGCAGGAGCAGTTCCTCAAGAAGATCTGGTCTAGGAGGTTGCCTGCCTTGTGGGTTGGGGGAGAGTGTTGCAGGGAGAGGTCAAAGGAGTGGAGTAGTGGTAGGAAGACAGCAGACTGGGAGGCCTCTAGGTGGATATCGAGACATTACAGTGAGACATGAAAAAAAATACATTTAATCATCAATCTCACATGGTCTATTTTTTATGTAAATGTATTGAATAACATACAACAATAGTTTTACAGTAGTTCATTGTTATACAGTTGTTGTATAGTTGATACAGAACCTCCAATCTCTGCACTGTGGTTTGGGGAGTGTGATCTTGTCTCTGCAATGTTATTTTGTGCTTGTGATCTTATCTCTGCAGTTTGATTTGGGGAGTGTGGTGTTGTATGAAGTGTTGTATATTGTATGCAAATTTTGCTTTGCAGTGTGATTTGGAGAGTGATCTTGTCTCTGCACTGTGATTTGGGGAGTGTGATGTTCTCTCTGCAATGTTATTTTGTGCTTGTGATCTTGTCTCTGCAATGTGATTTGGGGAGTGTGATCTTGTCTCTGCAGTGTAATTTGGAGAGTGATCTTGTCTCTGCACTGTGATTTGGTTTTGTGATTTTTCGTGATTCTGCTTTTTTCCCAGTGCTTCCGTCCCCTAGGACAGCCTCATTGCAGTACGGCCAACCGGATAACCAGTTCCTGATAGACCAGAACATCTTACAGATAGGAAGTGTAAGCTACACTACACACCTGTGTCAAGCACATATATGAATATGATTATTATGTAACATTTGGAAACTCCTGCAGTTCCCTGGGAATTATAAAGAAAATGTATTTAAAGTGTAAGGTCAAATTGCAAAAGTTTGCACATCACAACGAATCTGCTGAAAATGCATCTTTCAGTTTACTTAAAAATTGAAAGTATTGGAAAATGTATAATTAAGTTACCCATCGACAGTATTTAGCTCATGAATCGTCAAATCTATTCATGAGCTCATGAATGACTGCAGTTAAAATGTGTGTACATAATTGAACTTCATTCAGTAATTCAGAAGCAGGTCCAGCCTCCAGGATTGGGGTCTCCACCAATTTTGTTCTGACATTTTAATGGGTGGAGACCCCAATCCTGGAGGCTGGACCTGCTTCTGAATTACTGAATGAAGTTCAATTATGTATATTTATACAACCTGCTGTTCATTCGTTCATAAGTATGTTTTTATCTTCAGGAAATGGATTCTGCTAGTGAAAGCACCAGGAAAAACATTGCGTTACTTCCTATAGAAACACCCAAAATGCACGTGGACATTGGCCCGTTGCTGGATATCTGTCTTGCATCAGACTGCCCATCGACAGGTACCTGCTTCCTGCTACTGCTGTTAAGATGGCCATTCTTCAGAGGTGAGGAGAACATCCTGTCATGCAATTATGTTGAAATCCCCAAAATGATCCTCATATTCTTTGTATTCAGGAGAGGCTTCTTTCAATCAAATCAATGAGATGAAGGACAGTGTCTCCTCACTGAACTTCATCACCAGCATACTCCTTCAAGCTGAGCTGCCCATTTGAGCATATTCAGAAATGGTAACATCTTTACTTTTTATACTGTGCTTTTTACTGTTGTGTGTTCAGGAATTCTCGTATAAGATAGGACTGCATGTGATCAGAAACACCAGCAAATGAACAACTCCAGTGACCTTTGACCTTTAACACTGATTGTTTATGTTCAGATCATCAACATCTTGCCACAGAAATGGCAGCCAGGCTCTGTGTTCCATCAGACAGCAAGGATGGTCATGTCCATGACACCGGCTTTGAATGTGCTCATGATTTTGGTCTTCTGATGAATTTTATCCACATGTAAAGTATTTGCCTCAGGAGAGCTTGTATTTGTCATAATCCATGTGTTTGTCCATTTTTGATTGGAGACACTAAAGAAAAAATTAGAAGAATCAGAAGAATGCTTTCTTCCTCCCATCGTAATAACTGGAACCTGAAGGTGAGAAACAGAAATTAGTAATTGGCAAATTTCCCAGAATTGTATGAATACTGCTCGATACTATCATATACTGTAGATGAGTGTGATTAATTTCAGTTACTTTCAGAATGTGAAGCTTTAATGGAATCTATGGCTGAAGTATTGCACTGCTGTTTGTGCAACAGCTTATATTATAAATGTGTATTTACACCATTTTATATTTCATAAAGGCAAGTGCCAGGGAGCTGCAAAGGAGATGCATGAATATGTGTGGAGAGAGATGCACTTGACTTGATGCTGGAGGAGAGAGAGAACAGAATAAAAAGTGCCGATCTGGAGTAGGAGGAATTTAAGAAGACATTTCAAGAGAAAGAGATGGCTCTACAGCAGTGAGTACCAAGCAAGACTCTGTTAAGGGAAACCAGATATGACATCTAAATTAGGTAACCATGGCAATGGGAGAGTGAGGCTTCATGAACTCCATTATAGATGGGACTACCATGTGCTGTTAGTCATTGACATTGATATGAACCAATCTATCAAGTTTGGTCTCCATAGCAGACCACTTTGACTGGATCAATTGTATCAGCTGTTAATAACTCATAATAGCTCCACACATTTCGGGGCTTGTGTCTTATTCCAAGTACCAGTCATTGGAGAGAAAAGGGAATAATATTGATGCTAATTTTAGAAGTAACTGAATCTGAGTTAACAATGGACAGACACTTAACATAAAGCTTAAATTGTATTTGAATGATGAAACTTTTGATTATTTTTTAACGTGCTGGAATCCTGTACAGGATAGATGAGTGTCACATGGTGCACACCTCCATGTGCTGTGAACCGGTTTATAAAAAGCACACAAGTTACTGCTGGCTCCAGCACAGTGTAAGACTGAAGCTGGTGTGCTTCATGCTGCAAGAAGCTGGGGCAGCTTGAGCAGGACTGGAGAGCGAAGCTGGAAAGAGTGATGGAGGAGAGGAGCGAGCACGAGCAGTTTGTGAAGGAGGAGATCCAGGCTCTGCTCCTTAAGCTGTTCAAGACTGAGCGGCTGCACCAGACCCAGGTGAGCACATCCAGCAAGTACCGATGCTCCACTCTACCCTCTCTACAGTCAGGTCTGTCTCCTGTTATAGGATTGCATACCTATGTGTGGGTCTTAGGAACACCTTTAATCTCCATGTTCTCATATTCCATTGCAGATATGTGACTATGAGATCAAGTACAGGGACTCACTAAAACTGGTGTCTGAGCTGCAGCGTCAAATCGAGGAGCATGAGGTGAGAGGCTGAAATGGAGGTCGACAGGATGATCCATCTGTGTGTGTGTGTGTGTGTGTGTGTGTGTGTGTCTGCGCGCGCATGTTCTGGCAATGAATTCTTGCCTCACCTGTCAGATCTTTTGCTGACTGTCACTTGTCTTTCTCCAGGTTGCAGTTCTTCCGAACAAACAGGAGAAACTTGGTAAGAAGGACACTATCAGTTGTTTTTTTAATTGGTATCTCAGATCATGGCAGAACATTAATTACCCCTCTTTTCCCTCGTATTCAAAGCAAAAGCAGCAAGCGATGTCCTTGAGCCGAAGAGACGGATGGCCATGTCTCGGGAGAAATATCTGGAGCACCACATGAAGAAGGCCTCCTAGATTATTAGATGATTGTTTGTACTGTTTAGAGACTCTTAAGGAGGCATTCACATCCACCTGGCCTCCTGTGGTTAAGACCACACCCACACCATGGCAGGCATATGAACCCCACACCTGTACAACACAATCAAAGCCCTTTACTGCTGAGATGGTTTACATTTCTGTTTAACAGACCAGAAAACTTTATAGCATAGTTAATACATTCACTACATTTTCCTATTAAAAATAAAGAAATATTGAATAATATTATGCTTTTGGGGGTTCAATGTACATGGCAACAAAGCGAGTGAAATTCAGTGTTTATTAATGAGGAAATGAGGTCACAAGGAAATACTGTTGGGACGCTGTGTCATTCTCAACTGAGCATCAGTGCAGCCCTGCAGTGTCAGGAAGCACACACCCTGGTGGTTGGGAGGAGCATTGCAGTTATTGTCAGCCCATTCTAAAAGTAAAACAATGGTATGTGAGAACAGTACAGCTCACACATGGACACAGATGGGAAAGGAGGTGTTTAGAGACGTTTGTGCTCTCTAAGCATGGCTGTGAGCTTCATGAGCTCATTGGTCAGTGTCATGGTGGACGTCACATGTTAAGCAATAGGAACAGGGCTGACCACACTCAGATCACACAGCTCCTGCAGACGACTGACAGCATGGAGGAGGAGAGGAACAGAAGAGGCTCCAGCAGCATGAGAGAGAGACATCAGAGAAGATCCAGAGGGAAGTGGAAGAAGAGAAGAAATGGGAAGAGGAAAAGAACATAATAAAGGAGGAAGGGAATAGGCAGGAGCTCCACGGAGTGACACAGATGAGAAAAACAGCAGGGGGATTGGGTGATTTAAGCATAATGTCAGAGGAAAGGGAATATTCACAATCCATATATCTCCTGAGCTGAACCTCTCCCAGTCAAAACACTGTTATGACACTACTTGGGGGGCCTGGATGGATGACCTCGATCTTCTGCACTGCATTTTAATGAACACGGGCTGTTAATTTTCTCAGCTAATTTAATACCTCAGGCCATAATCTGTACAAACTCTATGGTTATTTGCTTTAACAGATTCCTATTTAGCCCGTCATTAACTGTTGATACCAGGCTTGTATGAACCATTTTATCATCACTGTTTCAGTCTTTTTACTTTACTTGCTGCGTATTGGGAGGCTCAGATATGATCTTGCCCTTTTTGCTGTTTTGGCTGACCGTGAAACATGGCCTCTGCTGACCTCCCATGGTTACAGATGAGTACAGCATCAGCTTTAACCCCCTGCAGGATATCTCACTCCGGTATAGAGACTTAAACATTAAAACAAAGAGAGGTTGGTATGAAGATATTGTCTAAGTTAAGTTTATTAATCAGTGTTGTTCATTTGTTTATTTAGTGGCCTCCACTTGCTCTCATGTCTTTTGTGTCTGTCTTGTAGGTGGGTGTAGTCACAAGGCAAAAGTCACACATTAACACAGACAGTGGTGGAATGGTTACTGGCCACAGGTGATTCTCTCACCTGCAGGGTCAGGTACTACAAACATCTGAGCACCAACAGATCTCCTACACCTGAGAGGTTACACAACACCTTCACTTCCCCACATACATTAATTCCCAAAGCTGTCACAACAAAAGAGAATTTAGTTCTCACTTGACTGTTTGATGATTTTTTAATTTTGAAAATGGATTAGGTGAGAACATGGGTAATTGGATATTGGGGCAACAGAGTGTGAAATGAGATTGGGGTAGTTGGAGCAACAATCATATCCATTATGTCTGGCAATGGTAGATGCTGTCAGGTGCGTGTCTGTGTCGTGAAAGGCTTGCATATTTTCACCAATAGGTGTCAGTAACATCGCACTAAAATCCCATTTCAGTGAATGTGGGGAAATGCCAGTCTTTCTCTGGGACTGCCAGAGCGGTGGGAGATCTCTGGTGTTCGGGTATAAAATTAAAGGGGCATGTAGGATTGGTGAGGATAAAGAGATTCCCCCAGGGGGGTGGGACGGGGTGGAGATTCCTTGTGTGCCAGTTAATTTTATTTTGGTTTATTCTTGGTGGCCAGGTCTGGGTTGTGTCTCGAGATACTTTTAACCTTTGGTACAGCACCTTTGTGTGGTGTCAGTGTTGTGATTGGTTGTGCTTGTAACCTGGACGAGGGGCTTATCTGGCGGCAGACGGGGGGAGAAGCCATAGCCTGGAAGCCAGAGTGTACAACGACTTTGGCAAAACCGCGGACCAGGCTGTGGCGCTGTGGGAAGTTGGAACAGGAAGTGCAGCAGTTTCTTCAGAAGTCTTTAGTTTATTCAGAGCTCAGAGTGCATTAACTCCGCCCCCTCTATCTATTTGCTCTTCAGTTTCCCACATAGTGGTCCTTAGCTATGACCTAACACAGCTCTTCTGCTGCAGCCAATCAGCTCCCGAGCCTGGAGAAACAGACAGAACACAAATGATTCTGTGACCAAGCAGCCATGAAGTCCGGATATGCAAGAAGGGTGGAGCCAGTTAGACTGTCTCTGAGCTGATGGAGCATGGTGGCCAGATGTTGGGCTTTGACTGGGCATTGTTGGGAATTGTTTTTGCAGAGGTCATTAAAGTAGAACCTCTACTCACCATCAGGGAATCAGTGGTGCCGGATAGTAGAAAATTTTGTATAGTAGACCGTACCCTAAAGATTAGGCAGGAGCCAAAATTAGTGAAGTATTTATTTATTAATTTTTTAAAGAAATGTATTATTTTATTGCTCAAGGGCCACACCTGCTGGCCAAATGATTTTACAATAGCTTCTATTTTCAAGTAAATGTCAGAGGGACATGCACTGTAACTTCAAAGGAGCAAAGACAAGCACCCCATCCTGTGTAAGTTTGTAAGCACACAGACTAGCACCTCAATCTTGTGTACGTTTTTTAGTGCACAGACAAGCATCCCCATCTTTTCAAATGAATGCAACCAGCCTGCTGCTTGACTATTGAGTCTGACAAATCAGAGGAGTTGCTATGTAGTAATGGAACAGTAATCCTCAGAAACTGATGCCACCTTTCTGTGGACCACACTACAGCCTCTGGACAGCACAGTAGCCAATCACATACACCCAGGGCTTCACTCTAGCCAATTGTGAGCTGCCCTGCAGGTCCAACATTCACAGTCAGCTCTGGCACAGTCAGGTATTTTAGACCATGCAGTGTTTCATTTCACAGAGGACCAGTGCATTTAAGCAAGGTGCTGCCCTGAAGTCTCTCTGATTCCCTGCGATAATGAGTGAAGTTCTGCACTTTTTCTTTAGTTTATGAAAAAGAAGAGAAGAAAACATGAAGCTGGATTGCTGTGCAGGACCTACTTCCTTATTTTTGCTCTCACAATCAGAGCCCCTAAAAAGTGTTGTAATGGTAGAGGGAAATTGGTTATTTTTGCTCTGTGCTTACGATACTTGGATATGAATATGAGACAAAAGTACAGTCAGCTTTTAATATCATGGTATGTGTGTTACCATTTCACAGAAACTGCCGTCTTTGTGTTGAGTCCCCCTATTTTCAGCTGTGTAAAGGTAAAAAAAAAGATTAAAATTAAAAAGCAGAAGTTCTTTCCTCCACACTTTCAGCTTTCCATTGCTTTGGCTTTTGTTTATTTTTTATTATTTTGTCTCATCTGTTCATAAAACTGCTTCAAAACTCTTCAGGCTTGTCTTTGTATTTTTTGGCAAATTCTAATCTGGCCTTTTGATTCTTGACGTTGATGTGAGGTTTTGCATTTTGCTGTTTAGCCTCCATAATTCTGCTCTCAGAGTCTTCTGCATTTGGGGGCTTGCTATATTTTTACCCCTGCCCTCTGGAGACTGCTGGTGACATCACTGACCGTATTTTAGGGTTCTCCTTCACAGCTCTTCACAGGATTTGTCTGTCATCAACTGCAGTAGAACTCATACAGGTACTTAGAGTTGTATGTAGCCTACACAACTCACATACAAGTTTGGATAGTTTATTCTCTGTTTGGCACTGTGAGAGCCTGTGGGCTTTCTGGCTTCTGTTGTTGGTGGCTTTTTGTCAGTAGACAGGAAATGTAAGAGTGACCTTCTGCAGATACATATTTATATTTAGTTGATTTTATTTACAGAAAAGCGGAAGGTAAAGCAGTGATGAAGTAGAAGGCTTCCGTGAGAATTTTTTCGCAACTTGCTTTCCACACAAGCAGATAAGAAAAGAATGCATTAGCAGTGCTGTACAGTATATAATAGCACAGGGGTTTCTTTTTTATCGCTCTTTTGACCACTGAAGTTGAAGCACGAAACTTCCTCTTGAATCATGCAGGCAAACAGAGGGGTCACATTGATCTGTGAGTACTACCGAATCAGTTTTTTAATTTAAAGGTTTTTAACAGACATGTTTTTCTGGTGAAATTTGCATATGATTGAAAAAAAAAAACAACAACAACACATTTGTTAAGTTATGCTTAAATTAATAAGTATGATTTGACCTCACTAATATTAAAATGCTCTACAGCTTTTGGGCTTCATTGGAATGACCTGCGTTATGGGAAAAGAAGAAAAGTATGAGTGAAGAAGTATGCTTTTGCTTCAGTAGATAACATACCTTGAATGATCACTAACATTTTTTTGTGAAAGAAGAAATACTATTTGATTCATTTGTTATTTGAATGAGACATTGGGCAGTTAGTAACTGCCCCAGAATTAGCTTGATAACTAAATTTCATCAGTAGTCCCTTGGCAGGTGGGAAAGTGGGACAATTTACAAAAAATGTATACAAGCAACAATTTGCAATTAGAATAAAAAGGTTGGTGTGCATCAATACACTCTAGCAGTAAAATAAAAAATATAAATAATTGCAAAAGGTGCCACTGTAGCATATTGTGCTACAAATAAAATAATAAAACAAAAAAATTACATGATAAAAGGTAAAACAATTGCACTTACTAATATGACAGTGGTGATATGTAACTGGCTTTTTAACCAAAACTTTCAGTGTATTTTTGCACAGAACATGTAAAGGCTTCAAATATGTTCACACAAACAGATATACTTTCCATTCAAACTGATCATTGCCGAACTCAATCACTGACTGTTGGACCTGAGTTTACCCAACTTCCAAAGTATTGCATGAATGACATCTTGAAATCAAACAGCTTGAAATCAAATGATGGGGATGTATTTAGACTTTATTTGGAATATATTTATAGTTTTGTATTTTTCTTGCACTTATTGCATTTCTTTGGCCATTTCGATGATGATGTCAATGATTCCTGTCTTTTTTTTTTTTTTTTTTTTACAGTGCTGAGTCTAATGACAAGACTGGGTGAGTGTTACTAGATTTTAAAACAAACCCCACCTTCTGTTACCTGATAATTTATCAGAGAAAAACCCTATTCAGACAGTTTAGTGAAACTTACAATTGATAACAGAATGTCCTGCTTCACAATAAATCTGTCTCACAGCATTATGACGTGATTAATTTGACGGTAATGTAGAAATATTATTCTGTGAGACTCGAGGCATGTCCTACAGTAGGGGGTGATACAGAGATCACAAACAGAATCAGTTCTTTACTGTTCTAAACTAATGAAGCCACAGCATTAATCAGGACACTATAAACATGTCATGAGTATTTAAACACATGTACTGATGTAGTGCATGCACTGTTTGTACAGGGAGCCCAAAGGATGTACTGACTCTGCAGCCTAACCGGCCCCTGTTCTACACTGGAGAGACCGTCACTCTCAGGTGTTCGGGACAGACATTCAAACATCATGGATTCATGTGGTACAGAAATGAATCAAATAGTCTTGTTTCAAAACACACATCCCAGGATAACATCTACACCATTTCACCTGTTACTGAAGCCCACGGTGGTGTATACACGTGTGCTGCTGAATCCATGAGTGATCCTGTCAGACTGAACGTGTCAGGTGAGTCAAAACTGGTCAGCAGCTGAACACTGGTGGCCTCACTCATCCCACAGAGAGACCATATTTAACACATTTATTCAATCTTCCCCAGTGCACATTGTGCTTCCCGTACCAGTTCATTTATTACAGGCAAATATAAAATTAACTTATTTTCACTTAAATGGGCTGGGTATACCACCAATTGAGTTGAGTTTCTGACTGTCACACTGTTTGTATTGTTAATATTTGAGCTTCTGTTTGTTTAAATCCTTGGAACGTAGCCTTTTCTATCTGTTATGATAGAATGAGAGAACCTACTGCTTTAGCTCTTTGTCTCAACCCCAATCAGAGCATGCCTGTCTCTCTGTCGTCATGTCTACACTCCACTAGCAAAGTTGTATGTAAAAGTTGTGTAAATTCCTCTGGGTAGGAGCATCTGCTCATGCCTGTAATGTAATGTAATGAGCAGTTAGAGCTGTGACACAGTCTGTCCGTCTTCACAGCCTCGCCCACACCCGTTCTGAGATAGTCACGTGCTTTCCCCGTACATGGATAAGCGAACAATGTTCAACTGTATCACAGATTAAAGCCGGTTTGCACTGCCTGTTTTATGATGCCATTATTAGGAACCTGGGGGAGAGATTCAGTCTGTTCTCTCTGTTATAGAGAAACCCCACCTGTCCTGACTGTCTCTCCACACAGGCAGTTATATGCAAGAGAACAAGTCAGTCTTTCTTGTAAGGTTACAGTGACTTCAGCTGGCTGGGAATATTACTGGTAAAAAGGAACTGGATCACATGACATTGCCCATATTTCCAGAACATCTAAAGGCTCGTAGATCCTCAGTGCTGCTGCACTTACACACACAGGGGGGAGACCCAGTCTGGTACACAGAGTACAGTAACCCCACCCACATACAGGTATCAGGTGAGTGTTGACAGGCATTATTCAGTGTGCAAAATTGGCACATTCCCATAATGCACTGGGTCCAACTGCTGTGGTGATTCTGGGATCCTGTTCCTTAGTTTAATTCTTGTACCATTACGATCAGGATTAGAGCTTTTTCATTTCTGATTTTTGAATATCTTCTCTTAATATCATTGAAAATAGAAATGCAGCTGCCCTGGTTTTTGTCCTTCATTTAGGGTGATTTGTTTTTTCCATAGTCATAAAAATACTGGCATGACGACAGAACTGTGACCCAGTCTGTCTCCTTTCTACAGCCCTGCCTAAAGCCACTCTGACGGTAGAGCCAAAATGGCGCCCACTGTACAATGGAGAGACCGTCACCCTGAGGTGTGAGGTGGACTCCTACAGCAACTGGACATATTCCTGGTACAAAGACCAGACCCAGATGGCTGTGTCTCAGACTGCTGGCCACAGTGTAACTGGTAACAGACTCACCATCCCTGGTGCTGCTGGGTCTGACCAGGGGCAGTACTGGTGTGAGGGGAGGCTGGAGGGGAGAAAAGTGACATCACAGCACAGCGACTCCATCACTCTGACTGTTGCAGGTGAGTATCAGGTACGCTTTCAATTTGGATATGTCACATGCTCTATTGGATTGAGATCTGGGGACTGTGCAGGTCATTGGAGTAAAATGAAGTCGCCGTCTTGTTTGTGGAACCAGCTAGAGGAGACGTGTGCTTTGTGAAAAGACGCATTACCTGCTGGAAGTATCAACTTGAATACAGGTAGACTGTAGTCATAAAGGGATGCACATGGTCAGATACAATGCTTAAGTATGCTCTGGCACTGAAATGATGGTCAGTTATTATGGGGCCTAATGTGTGTCACAAAAACATTCCACACCATTATGTTATTGGCACGCTGATGAATTCAGCACTGCTGGACGCTTTGTATAATTATCCTAATTTCAATGAAACTCAACTCATGCTCACACTATAGAGAATAAAAATATTTTGTTTATTATTTCACATATATAATTCATTTTGCGTGAAATGCTTAAAATTTTAATATTTATGGAATATTGTGCAGGACCACCTATAGAGTCAAAGAAAATTCATATTTCTGCCATAGTTATTTTTCCTTTCAAATTATGCAGCATTTAGGCTGGAGGGGAGAAATGTGACATCACAGCGCAACGACTCCATCGCTCTGACTGTTGCAGGTAATTGAGCCATTCAGTGGTGTCATTAAGGAAGTCTTGCGTCATATCCTACAACATTAATTGAACAGCAAGGCAGTGTATACAGGTTTATGCTGTTTAATACATTTATACTGTCAATGCCATACATGTGTTTTATGTGTGTGCATGCGTGCATGAGTGGTTGTGGGGGGGAGTTATAGTCATATGCTAAAAATGCAAATATTCTTCGCCAGCAGACAGACTATGAGGCACAGAGAAGAGGCAGAGTTACAGGACATTCTCGCTTCTTTTTCTCGTTAATTAGGCACACCAGTGATTCTGTCCATCGCACTTGGAGTTGGATTCTGTCTGATTGTTTTAGCCCTGATTTTCATTCTCTTCCAGAAACACCGCAGGAACAAAGGTGAGATTGTCATGCTGCCTAACTGAACTTTTCAGCTGAATTTGTTCATTAATCTATGCCTACAATGTGTGTGTGTGTACAGTACATACATATAGACAGGTTTATTTCTGATGTATCTTTAAATACATACAGTCCCCAGGGATGTTTATTACCAGCCTTATAATGGACAGAGCCGGAGTGCTCGCCTGCTTACATCCGGCTGTGACACACTGTGCCCGAGAACCACCCAGTTTTTCATTAGCACACCCGAAGAAAACAAAGGTTCATACTCTCCGCCCCTCCCCTCCTCCCCCCTTGCCCTTAGCCCACAGTACACCTGTAACTAGATCCGCTACTAGTGCTAACCCTCTTCTTACTCACCTCTCTCTCGGTGTCTGTCTGCTCTACAGGTTTACCGTGCCTGGCCTGGTCCCGCTCAGAGTAAGTCATGGCCATACGTGAGCTACCATTAGCACAGGAACACCCACCATTTTATACCCTGATTCAAATGTCCCTTTCTCTCTTTCTCATCCTCCAACTATCATATTGCTCTTTCACTCTCTCTGTACCTTATCCCCTCTCTCTCTGTCTCTCTCTCGCTCTGTCTCTCTCTGTCTCTCTGTCCTCTCTCTAGTTCCTCAGTGCACACTCAGGCCAGTGCAGCTGTAGGGACCCAGCCCTACCCTGTGGATCAGGCAACAAGTCAGTTTCTTTATGGATGGTGATTCTGTCCCTTTTCACTGAGGGGGGGATTATATACTCAAAGACAGTGAAAGCACTGTCTCTCTTTCCCTGTCCAAAGCAATGGAGTTTACCATGTGAAAATCTGGGCACCTGTAACAGTCAGGCAGAGTACCTGAATGTGTTCCACTCTTTATCTCTCTCCCCCAATACATCTCTCTGCTTTTTCTCTCTTCTCTTCTTTTCTCTCTTCTCTCCTCTCATCTCCTCTTCTCTCCCCTCTTCTCTCTTCCTCTCTTCCCTTTCAGGTTTGAGCCAGGCTGCTGGACCCAGCTGTGAGCCCCTGTATTCTCAGGCCAATGTGACCAATCAGAAGAAGAAAAGGAAAGGTGAGTCATCGCTCTGCCCTAGACCTGCTGCTCTGTGAGAACAGGGAGACACACTTAGAGACCAGTACACAAGTGAAAATACTTAAAAATCGCCTCAGGATCCTCACAGGAATAATAAATATATAAAATATCTGATACATGCTGAATGTTGGGCATTCTCCTGAAAACAAGAATGAAGAATGCGTTTTACACCGGGATATCGATTTATTGCTACAGCATTAGAAGTTAGTTCTAAAAAATACAGAATTGCGTTGCTGTTATTCAAGCGTCCTGGAATTGTTGCATCTGAATGAAGTGGAGAAGAACTGCAGGGGACAAGAATATAATTGCATTTTCAAGCATTAGAAATCACAGTCACTCATTAAATAATAATGCCATTGGTTTGAGTGTGGGACACAGATGCAGTCTTTTCTCTTTGACCGGCATGAGTTAAATCGGTAAAAGATCTTCACTTTGTATGGGTTCTGAAGCCCCTTTATGCATGCTGGCTTTCACTCCTGCCAATCTCTCGATCATTGAATTTAAAATGTGTTTAAATTCTCCCATAGTTTCATCATTAAAGTCATATCTACACATTTGGGCTCATTTGACTTTGTTTTGAAGACCACAATTGGTTTAGTGTCTGCGACACAATGTGGCCGGCAGGCTAGTTTAATGGTTTGAGCACTCGCCCTGTAACCCAAAGGCTACGGGTTCGATTCTCAAATTGTTCATGTCTGCTATGCCCTTGAATTAGATGTTTCAACTGAATTTCTCCTGTAGAATTCCAGTTCTGTCAACAACAAAAAAATACATTTATTTGTGTAACTGAATGTGTCAAAGATAAAATTTGCTCTTCCTCATTTGCTCGATTGCTTTCTCAGAAGCTGGGGGCCCCGAGGATGTGGTTTGCTCAGTTCTGGGCCTGCAAGACCAGAAGTCGAAGAACACCCCCAGTAAAACATTATTTTATCTCTCTGCTTATTGAAAACAGAATAATGCATTTTTAGCTTATATTCCTACGAAATGCATATATTTTTTTACATTTTATCAGTGCATTCTCTCTCCCTCTATCTCAATCTCTGACGTCCAAGAAGCTGAAGGTTGTGACAATGTCATTTACTCAATCGTGGCCTTGGAGGACCAGAAGAAAAATGCCTGTAATGTTAAATGTAAAAGAACAGGTTTTCATGGTGTTATCCCTGGAGGATTGATTTTGCCTGCATAGGGCCGGCAGGGTAGCGTAATGTGTAAGACACTGACCTTATGACTCTGTGGTTGTAGGTTTGAGCTATGCCCTCGTGCAAACTAATTAATCTGAGTTGCATCAGTAAAATTCCAATTGTGGGTAAATTGAGTTAAGTCATTCTACCAAAGAGCATCCTCCAAATGGCCTGAATGTAATGCAACGGCATTTTTATTATTTTTTGGTGGCAGTGAGGTACAAATTTTAAGGAACTGGGCTTTGCTATATTTGAATAAATGAGACAGATCACTGGCTGCAGGCTGCTCAGTCTTATGTTCACGTTTCTGCTGTAAACGCCCATGAAGCAGATGCTCTGTGATTTACGACATTCAAGTCACTAGAGATATCAGACAGTACAGGGGATGCTCACTGCATTCGATTAACAAGCACTGGGTATACAACTGAACCAGATATCCTACAAACTGATGTGACAGGCTTTCAGTTGAAAGGCTGTGGTTTCGACTCCCAGCTTGTGCAAGGTGCTTGAACTTTAGTGAAATTATCCAGCTGTACAAAGGGATTAAACAGAAAAAACTGCTCTGCGTAAGAGAGGCTACTGAATGCCTGTTAATTACTTTACATTACAGGCATTTAGCAGTCACTCTTATACAGAGACTTACACTCAATGTATTGTGTTAATGCACTGTGTTAATGTACTGTGTTAAGCTGGAGGTTGTGAGGATGTGGTTTACTCAACTGTGAACCTGGTTAACCAGAAGAGGATGAAGAAGAACACTGATAGTGAGAGATTGTCTACCTGTTCTGTGAACGTAAAAATAGTGTATTGTAGCTATGAAATATACTATGAAATTATTTTTTGTGATTTTGAAAGTGTATTCATGAAGGCATAAATGCTAATTTCTCTCTTTCTCTCTCTGTATCTGTCTCTCTCTCTCTGTCTGTCATTCTCTCTCTCTCTTTCTCTCTCAATCTCAAATGTCCAAGAAGCTGAAGGCGGTGATGATGTTGTTTATTCAACCCTGGCCTTGGAGGACCAGAAGAAGAAGGACAAGAACACTGAGAGTAAGATTAACACTGACTTTCCCTGTATCACAGAAAAATAAACGATATTTTAAAAAAGAATAATGTATTCACAACAAATTACAGACCATATAGCTGACAACCAGCATGGGTGAATCAGTCAGGTCTCCTCAATTCAGTACTGAAATTATTGGAATCTATCAGTCTCCCATAGGGTACCAATTGTCACCAGCATACAGCAAAATGGCTGGCCTTAAGTCAAATCACAGTGCACATTTTACATTGCATTGCAGGCATTTAGTGAATGATCTCATCCAGAGCAACGTACACAGCTGCTTTTTTAAACATGGCACTTGTTTATACGGCTGAATATTTACTGAAGCAGCTCCACTCCAGGTGACTTGCTCAAGGGTTCCTTCTAGGAATCAAACCAGCGACTGTTGGAGCATAAGCCCCCAGTTCATTAACCATTGCACGACAATGCCAGCTGTACTCTGTACATTGACAAGAGTGCAGCTTACTCAACTGTGGACCTGGATAAACAGAAGATGAAGAGAAATGTGAGAGAAGATTGTCTCTATCTGTTCATTGAAGGCAAAATAGTGTATTGTAGTTTATATGCTATGAAATTATTTTATTTTGTCATTTTGCAAGTGCATTTATGAAGGCATATCTTATCCACTCTCTCTCTCTCTCTCTCTCTCTCTCTCTCTCTCTCTCTCTCTCTCTCTAATGTCCAAGAAGCTGAAGGCGGTAATGATGTTGTTTATTCAACCCTGGCCTTGGAGGACCAGAAGAAGGAGAAGAAGAAGAAGAAGAAGAAAGCGAAGAACACTGCGAGTAAGACTGATACTGACTTTACCTGTGTCACAGAAAAATAAACATTGTACATTGACAAGAGCACATTTTAATCCCCCTGTGGACTGAAATACACGCGTTGTGGTTGAATTAACACTGAACCCTTAAAGCCTCATCTTGAAAGTAGACACAAGCAAAATCATTCTCTATGCTGTGCTACAGGTTTGATCTCAGCTCTCTGCCTCCCCCTGCAGATGGCGACGCAGACGTGCTGTATTCCACAGTCAGGACTGGACAAAGAGAGCAACACTGGCTCCCTGATCCTCCGCCTTTATAGTTTCCTCCAGACCAGGTTTTACTTTATGCTGGTTATAAAGCGCTGCATTCTCATACAGATGCCTGATCTTGAGGATCAGTACAGCACAGGACAGATCAGTATTTTCCCCTCCCCATTTCAAATATTGCTGAATGTGTTTTTACTTTATTTTTTACTGACTATAAAATATTGTATCAAAGCTTAGGTTCATATTCATGAAGTATGCCATAATAGGACTGCTTTTGACTTTTAGTTTATAGTGGATAAGATTAGGATTTTGACAGTGGAAAAATGGTCTTAGATCAGTGCTCCCACTACAAGATACTATGAATATGGGTCTGGATCTTTATTCAACACAGAGGAATTATCTGCTCCTTATTTCAACAAGCATCTGCTTTCACGGTATTTTATTTACCCATAGACCTGTAATAGATGTACTTCAGTATTATCTGAAAGTGCATCCTGAAGGGGTCATATGGTTTCTTTTAATTAAAAATGCTGAAAACAGTAAATCAAATTATTTCAAGACTACTTTCAAGATGATTGTAGATAGCCATAAATAAAAATATGAAAAAAGGCTTTCAGTTGAACAATCTGTTAATCTGTTAACGCCTGTAAAAAATGAGAAAGATTACAGATACGATGCAACGCAAAAGCATTAGATATCTCAATGAACCAAAATAAATGAGTAAATCACATCACCCGTTCTAGGAGCGTATCGGTGCTCACCAGTGAGCCCTTCTGGCCAACTGGGTGACTACAGCATGTAAGCACAAACCCGGTGAAAGTTGTTCTCTGACTCCTGGCGGCCTGCAAAGAAGAATCGTGTGTTTTAGCGGAGAGTGTGTGCTTTTCCGCAATGTCACTAACTAAACGAGAAAACAGAAAAAAAATGCACAAACACACCTATGCAGAGGTTTGCACAACCAAGAGAAAATTTGGGTAAGAGAAAATAGAATGAATAAGTCAACCCATTCCTAGAACTCCAAGCTTGCATCGCCTGGTCTTAATTTAATTGATTTATCTTTCAATTAAATAAAGTTTTTCCGCAATTGTACAGCACTTCACGCAGAGACGCTGTCACAGATACGCTTTAAAGTGAACTCAGAAAATCTCTGGGGTTCTTTGGGCTGGCGGCGTGATTCATCTGGATAGAACACAGAATTCCAGCACGGTGACGTGCTCCGCGGACTGGCATGACATCCTGACAGTGCTGGTGCCAGGCATGGACGGACATGAGTGCTGCTTCGCCCGGCCAAGCACGGATCTGCAGAGAGCGCTAATTGCAAGCGTTCATAAACATATAACAATACGAAACCGTCCCTTGGTCTTCCCTTCTTATGCTATCACTATCCATACATCCATCCACCCATGTCCTGTTCATCTAACCATCCATTCCCTGTTAATCCGAAGCAATCACAAATTTCCACCACAACAGCGCCTGACCTGGATAATCAGGTGACGGCAGCCTGTTTTAGCCAGCTGCGTTGATGTTTTATCCCGCCACAGCAATGACGCGCCTCAGCTGGTGTAGGCTATGTGGTGATTTACTGTGTCATTGTGACAATAGGCCTACGAGTTTCTTTAAATTTGGGAAACAGGAAATGAAATCCAAGAAGGTGTAGGCTACAGTTTCACTTTTATGAATGTCCTGCAATAGCGTTACTGAATTTGTATTTTTTATATCTTGGTGGGGGGGGTTCAATGAAAATACAAACGTTATTAACAGCTGCTAAGCATACTCGGGTCATAACTGAAACTGCATCCTTGGAAAAGAAACGTATTTTACAGGTATTCCAAAAAGCCGTATTTTCATTCAACATCAAAATTCACACATTTAAATCTGATGATAGGCTACCGCGATAAGGTCACCTTGTTTGCGAGCCAGCTGCTCAGTGACAGGACAAACGCCATGCAGAAACATTTATTTACTTCCTTACTTAGGCTACTTATTTATTCATCCGTTTGCTATCTTTATATTTTTACCTTACCGCGAAGACTTTGTGACGGATGGACTGAAGCGCGGGTGGCCCTTTAAGAGAAAAAGAGGAGGGGGTTTAGAGCTGGGTTACGGCTCTGTTTTGTGTCTGTCAGTGAGCAAGCGAGTAGCCATCGAGTGAGTGGTCGGCAATGACGGAGGCTCAGCGAAAGGCGAGGTAAGGGCATCTGGGAATCTTTTTCTAACTTCAAAGTCGGTTTGAGTTGAAATATTAAAATAAACAATAATGAATTGCTGTTCGAATTCTGATGATAAATGAATCGAAATTTTCCCCATCCATTCGCGGCTAATTCCCGGCGACGGGTGGCACAGATCTAACGGTATCCGTTTTCCTTTTAGTTTGCTCCCCATTCAGCACGGATATCTCAATCCTCCCACCTGCTTCCGTTTGTTTACATGCGTCCACGTGTGGTGGTGTAACTTGTGTTTTGGTATCCCAGCGAGAAATTCGTTTTGGGAACTGCCCTGTGATATCTCTGACCGAGTGCAACGGTGGGAAACAAGAAAGGATACGCACAATACGGGTGATGGGTTTAGCAGTAAATCTGCCGACGGTTACCGTTGTCGACTATCGCAGTAGGCTAAAAAACTCATTGAACGATGTTCCGTGGTTTCCCGAAACGAAGAGAAAGGAAATATCTATTCTGTTCGCTGGGATAACGGTTCTTCCACGTGTCACGCCATGTAACAAACAATGAAATATAATATCTTATTCGAGTACAGTTGGCAATTCATATCTGTATCAAAGAAAAAATGTTTTGAGCGTCACTAACAGTATCCCTACGGAACAGCAATAGGCAATGTTTATATTCATTGGCCGGAATATGTCTGTGCTCAAGAAGCAAACTCTTGATTGCAACCTGAAGCTGTTCTGACGATGACCATGGAAAAAATCGTTTTTTTTCCTTCCAATTTTATGATTCCCAACACAGGGGAGAGGGTGGGTCTGTTTCTTTTCTGAGTCACCATTATTTACAGACGTACCCGATTTGCGATGTTTTTTTGTGACGCATATTCCAATTAGGTTACACAACGGGTGATCAAATTTGAAACCCTTGACGTTGATTAAATGTTCCGAAAATAATTATCTGTTGCTGCAGACGGGGAAACAACAATGAAGGTGTGATGTATTGGGGTTACTTTTGTTATTGCACGTTCCCTGCACATTTCAGCTTATTAGGTGCGCGCCTGGGACATGCGCACTTTAACTAAGATGGCGCCGTCCAGGGAAAAAAGCATGTTCCTAATTATTACTGTGCTGTGATTCCGTCTACTTTGTTTTGCAAGCTAACTTCAGTAAACGCTATGCAACTATATTCTTGTCGTCCATGCCTGGAGAGTTTTACAACGTTTAGCCGACTTAACAGAAGGCATCCAGAAAACAATGGCTGTTTCTAGTGAGATGTGAACACACAGGTCTATATGACACGGGGCTGTAATTATACTTAAAAAACAATTAGGCACACAAGCAGTGCTGTTTTTGTCTGATTTAGGGGAAGATAGAATTAGCTAAACACGGTGCAGGCTTTAGTGTACACTTGCAGAGCTTATTAGTTTATTATTACACTCTGCACGTGTAGCCTATTTTTCAGTCACTGAAAAAATTAAATGTACATATGTTTAAAATATCGAATAAGCTTTAAATATAGAAAAAACATAGCTCACGTAGCATTTTTTAAAATGAACATCATCTATACAATTATGTATGTGTAACTTTTGTCTAAATGACTTTTAGCATTTATAATGAAATATATATATAATGTGTGTAGTGTCTATTATCAATCTAATGCACAGAGGTGCATGGATATGTTGGTGCTATAATGTGGTTTGTTTGTGTTTTTTCCCCCTTGTGTGCTAATACACTGAGACTCACATTAAAATGCACATGAATTATATGTTTCAAACTGTTGGATAGGCATTGTTTTGTGCCCGGAAATGGTAGGAAAATGGTTGGCAAGAAATGTATGGACCATGCGTCTGTTGATAGAGCAACAGGCAGGTTTGTTTGTCATTCCCAATGGAGTTATGTGGTATTCTTCACTGTGTTGGGGCACAAGAACTGTGCTGTGACTATATTAGGGCACAGGCATTGCACAGGTAGTACTGGGAATGTGGTGCCTCTTAGTAGTGACAGATCAGTTTTATTTCTCTTTCTCAATCTCTCGCTCTCTCTGTTTTTCTCAGAGAGTTGTGGGCTTGTGGATCCGGTTTTGATGTTTAGGGGACTAGTCTCTGCGCACATTTGGGCAAAGTATGATTTTTATAGTTTTGTGAATGACCTAGATCTATTTCAGAATGTTTGGTGTGATCAGGGGCAGAGAACTGTCAATTTGTATTAGTTTGGAGCAACCTGGTTCGTCTGGTGGATTATTGGTGTGTTATGGTTATGGGTGGGGGGGTGGGTGGAGGGGCTAGGACGGGGGGTTCATTTATTGATTTGTATGTGTAGGGGATATGGTTTACTAAAAGATATCGAAAGTCTCTTTCTCATTCTCTCTGTCTCTGGGATATACCAGGCTGCCTTTGCTACAACTTGCAATATAAAAGCATACTTTGAAACATAAAGTACAGAGATGGGGAGCATTCTCATTTGCTCTTGTCCACACAGGACAACATCATCCTCCAGATTCACTTCCAGGGTAAGATGTTTGTGATGTCACTGTACTCATACAACAAAACATGAGACAGGCTCTTTCAATCATAAAGTACATCAGTAGCAACTGACAGAACAACGGTGATGGTGATTGGTCAATACTTTCTGGCACCTTCCTGTTAATTCCTGCAGGAATTCTTGGAAGTGTAGCCAGAAATGATCGACCAATCACCATCAAGGTTGTACTGTTGGGTGTTATCAGCATGCCTTTCATGATTGGTGGAGCTCTTCTCTTTTTTTCTATAAAGTGACATCACAGCAGTCTTACCCCTATTTCATCACCGACTGCTGCAATCAATCACTGACATATGGGATCTGGCTGAGATGGTGTACGTAGCTGTTTTTTTCTTCTCTTTTCTAGCTTACCTGCTTTCATGCAAAAAACTTAGTAAATAAACAGGTTGCATCATCATAGCCCTTTATTTAAGTGTGTATTACTTGTTACTTTACTTTTTATAGGTGGTAGATTTGGTGAGTTGTAATAACGAATAGACAGGAAACACACTTCTGTGTGGACGGGTTACATTTTTTAGGCTGGACTAGGCTTGCAGATGGCTAGCAGACATGTAGCATCTGTGCTACATTAGCATCATATGTTCATTTGATCGGTGGTGTAGACGTTGCCATCGATGATGATATCATCCCACCTCAAAATTCCATGCCCCCACTGCTCATAGCTGGGTAGGAGCGGGAATGCAGGGATCAAGGCACCCTGATGGCTTCGCACTGCCAGGAGCAGGGTGGGTTTAATTTTCCGTAGCTTACCGCTGGGCTAGTTCCTCCCCGCAGGATGCCAGACATCCACAGGATTGCAACTACCCTCAGGCCCTTATTCATGAAACATTTTTAGAGTAGTTCCACTGATCTGGGATCAGTCTTGTCTTTTAGGTCATAATGGATGAGGTTAGGCTAGGTGCTGGAGTAAACTGATCCTGGACTCTGAGAGGTTTCATTAGCGGGGCCCTCGGTTAGAGATGCACCTCTCCTCTGATTGGCTCCTCGTGTGGGCATGTCCGATGATGCTTTTGAGGGCCACACATTCGAGGGCCGGCATTTGCAAAGTTGAAAACTGGAGAAACAAACAAACCAGAAAAAAACAATAAACAAGGAAAGTATTATTATTCTTAAAGCATTTAAAACAGCATTGCTGTTTGTCACTAGTGATGGAAGAGTCACTCTTCCTCATTGGGTGGAGCTAAAAAGAACTGTCAATCAGGGACTTGTTTGGACAAATCGAAAGACCTGGCTCACCACAGCGTCACACAATGATTGGTCAAAGCCAGCGAGCCGCTGTTCACATATTGTAACCCCGCTCATCGGCGGTTGACCGAGCCATCGCTGCTTTGAGAAGGAGCGCTGCGGGAGATCTGAGCTATGCATTCTGACAGAGAGCGCTGGGAGAGGCTCTAGGCTGGGGAGTTCAAGGCGGTCACCTCCGAGATTGGCAGATTTTCAGGGCGTTGCCGTGACAGCAGACATACTGGGCGGAGTCTGTTCTGGGCAGTTTAAATTACAGAGACATAGCATTTATTCACTCTGATGGCATGCACCAAGTGCAGCACAATGAGTTTGTCACAAAATGTAAGAGAAGCTTCACCTTTGGCTAGTCTCAGTGGACAACTCACTTATTTAAGATGACTTCGATAGAATGGTTAATTTACCCTCTGTTTCTGTTTTATTATTTGATTTTGTGTAAATTTCGCCCTTATAGTAAACAAATTGTCTGTTTTTTTCCAGTGTGAAGTGCTTTGGGCTGCTTTTTTCCTTGTTTGAAGGTTGCTTCTCAAATGTACAATTGCATATTATGCATTTGCAGAAACTCTCCTATAGAGAGATTTACACAGCTTACATCCATTACATACAATCAGTTTGCACAGCTGGATATTTCATGAAGCATTTGAGGGCCCTGTTTCACATACGTGGCTAACTGAGTTAACCCGATTAGATTGTTGACATTTTGGGGATGAACCACAGATTTTCGGTTTTAATGAAGCAAGTTCACAATTTAGGCGGTATTGTTCCCAGGGGGTGGTGGTGGTGGTGGTAGTGGTGGTGGGGGGGTTGAATTAGCCTAGGGGAAATTCCAAAAGGGTTTTTAGTTAATGAAACATTACATTACATTACATTTATTTGGCAGACACTTTTATCCAAGGCAATGTACAATAAGTGCATACCAAAGGTCATTCGAACAACTTACGAAAGGATTAACTGCATGGTCACCTTCCGATAATACAGGAGCTGCAGCACCCAGCCACCGGGTCAGCGCAGGTGCCCCCAGGGATGCCCTCCACCAGCGGCCTGTTGGCACTGTGCTGCAGCACAAGTTCCTCAGCAGGGGTGAAGGCTGATCACCAACACCCCCCTGGATGATCCCACCCCCAAAGTCTTCCTCACCTCAGTCTTTTCCTTGTTGGTGGCATTGGGGTCAATTTTGTAGGTTAGCCACTTGTACATGAACTATTTAATCGTTTTAAAGAGGCTTTTTTAAAAAAAATGTTTTTTGATATGTGACTTTGACCCACTGCCATGTACTTCAGTAACTGCTGTCAGATGCCCTGGGAAGCCATGAAAGGAATATGATTCCATGTTTCAATATGGTGACATCAGAAAGCACAAGCATCCAATTTGGGGCTTGAGGGTACAAGGACCATGGTAATCGAACCTGTGACCTTTGGGTTGCAAGTCCTATGCTGCTGCTCTTAGCTGAAATGTATTATTATTATTATAATTATTATTATTATTATTATTATTATTATTGAGCCTGTGACTAAAGCCAGGATTGATTCAGCAGGAGAGAGCTATAAGATAAATGCGCCCATCTGGCTTGAGTGAGACAACAACATTGGTTGCGCGAGGGGCAGTTCGTCACCATCAGTGTAAGTGGGCCATATTCTGGATCCCCTGTTCGAAGAAAGAGAAATTATCCCAAGCGCGCGAGGCCTAGTGCAGGTCAGTGTCCCATGACCGGCCCAAGGCAGAGGAGTCGCTCATTCTCACGTTATTCATTTTTTCTGGTATTTTGAAGAGATTTTAAAGCAAAATAGTGGCTGGCTCATCTTGGTCATTAAACCCCCATTCACTTTGGAATTCTTTTTGGATGGACCAGTCAAATCTGAAAAAACAAGGGAGCGGTCAGTGACAGAACAAAAAACATACCTTGAGGTATGAATGTTCATAACATCATAACCCATGAATGCATTTTTTTTTTGGTGAACTACCCCTTTAAATAAAATGGGGCAGCAGTCTGAAATGTGTTGATTTGGTAGAAGTGGGCAGTGGGAGGTGGACCAGGGCAGGGTGGGGCAGCGTGTTATTTTCCATCCATTCAATAACAGAAAAAGAAAAGGATTCCCACAGGAGAGACTGGAATGCCTGGAGAGAGAGCGTCACCTGGTGTGAGTCACAGTGGGGGGGTTTAAGGGGGCTCTGCAGAGCGTCCCTGAGTCACCCTGACAGGCTCAGTTTGGGCTGGGGAATGAGGCACCGTCCGTCCGTCTGGAGAATGGCCAGACCCCTCTGTCCCCTCCCTCTCCCCTCTCTCTCTCCTCCCTCTCCCCTACCTCTCTCCTCCGGAGCTTCGAAGCTTCCATCTGCTGTGGAAAGATCTGCACTCAGCTGCTGGTTTCACAACAGGTCCTGTTCTGACTGTGTGTGTGTGTGTGTCTGTTAATGTGTGTCTGTGAGTGTGTATGTGTGTGTGTGTGTGCGTGTGTGTGTGTCTGAGTGTGCGTGAGTGTGTGGGTCTGTGTGTGTGTGAGTGTGTGTGCATGTGTGTGTGTGTCTGTATGTGTGTATATTCCCAGTGAGAGGCCTGGTGTGTGAACTGTGACTGTCGGTGTGTAACGGGTGTATCAGCAAATTCCTTGTGTGATTTTGGATGGCCAGCTGTGCCAAAAGTAAATGTAAAAGCACACCCGAAGAAAACAAAGGTTCATACTCTCCGCCCCTCCCCTCCTCCCCCCTTGCCCTTAGCCCACAGTACACCTGTAACTAGATCCGCTACTAGTGCTAACCCTCTTCTTACTCACCTCTCTCTCGGTGTCTGTCTGCTCTACAGGTTTACCGTGCCTGGCCTGGTCCCGCTCAGAGTAAGTCATGGCCATACGTGAGCTACCATTAGCACAGGAACACCCACCATTTTATACCCTGATTCAAATGTCCCTTTCTCTCTTTCTCATCCTCCAACTATCATATTGCTCTTTCACTCTCTCTGTACCTTATCCCCTCTCTCTCTGTCTCTCTCTCGCTCTGTCTCTCTCTGTCTCTCTGTCCTCTCTCTAGTTCCTCAGTGCACACTCAGGCCAGTGCAGCTGTAGGGACCCAGCCCTACCCTGTGGATCAGGCAACAAGTCAGTTTCTTTATGGATGGTGATTCTGTCCCTTTTCACTGAGGGGGGGATTATATACTCAAAGACAGTGAAAGCACTGTCTCTCTTTCCCTGTCCAAAGCAATGGAGTTTACCATGTGAAAATCTGGGCACCTGTAACAGTCAGGCAGAGTACCTGAATGTGTTCCACTCTTTATCTCTCTCCCCCAATACATCTCTCTGCTTTTTCTCTCTTCTCTTCTTTTCTCTCTTCTCTCCTCTCATCTCCTCTTCTCTCCCCTCTTCTCTCTTCCTCTCTTCCCTTTCAGGTTTGAGCCAGGCTGCTGGACCCAGCTGTGAGCCCCTGTATTCTCAGGCCAATGTGACCAATCAGAAGAAGAAAAGGAAAGGTGAGTCATCGCTCTGCCCTAGACCTGCTGCTCTGTGAGAACAGGGAGACACACTTAGAGACCAGTACACAAGTGAAAATACTTAAAAATCGCCTCAGGATCCTCACAGGAATAATAAATATATAAAATATCTGATACATGCTGAATGTTGGGCATTCTCCTGAAAACAAGAATGAAGAATGCGTTTTACACCGGGATATCGATTTATTGCTACAGCATTAGAAGTTAGTTCTAAAAAATACAGAATTGCGTTGCTGTTATTCAAGCGTCCTGGAATTGTTGCATCTGAATGAAGTGGAGAAGAACTGCAGGGGACAAGAATATAATTGCATTTTCAAGCATTAGAAATCACAGTCACTCATTAAATAATAATGCCATTGGTTTGAGTGTGGGACACAGATGCAGTCTTTTCTCTTTGACCGGCATGAGTTAAATCGGTAAAAGATCTTCACTTTGTATGGGTTCTGAAGCCCCTTTATGCATGCTGGCTTTCACTCCTGCCAATCTCTCGATCATTGAATTTAAAATGTGTTTAAATTCTCCCATAGTTTCATCATTAAAGTCATATCTACACATTTGGGCTCATTTGACTTTGTTTTGAAGACCACAATTGGTTTAGTGTCTGCGACACAATGTGGCCGGCAGGCTAGTTTAATGGTTTGAGCACTCGCCCTGTAACCCAAAGGCTACGGGTTCGATTCTCAAATTGTTCATGTCTGCTATGCCCTTGAATTAGATGTTTCAACTGAATTTCTCCTGTAGAATTCCAGTTCTGTCAACAACAAAAAAATACATTTATTTGTGTAACTGAATGTGTCAAAGATAAAATTTGCTCTTCCTCATTTGCTCGATTGCTTTCTCAGAAGCTGGGGGCCCCGAGGATGTGGTTTGCTCAGTTCTGGGCCTGCAAGACCAGAAGTCGAAGAACACCCCCAGTAAAACATTATTTTATCTCTCTGCTTATTGAAAACAGAATAATGCATTTTTAGCTTATATTCCTACGAAATGCATATATTTTTTTACATTTTATCAGTGCATTCTCTCTCCCTCTATCTCAATCTCTGACGTCCAAGAAGCTGAAGGTTGTGACAATGTCATTTACTCAATCGTGGCCTTGGAGGACCAGAAGAAAAATGCCTGTAATGTTAAATGTAAAAGAACAGGTTTTCATGGTGTTATCCCTGGAGGATTGATTTTGCCTGCATAGGGCCGGCAGGGTAGCGTAATGTGTAAGACACTGACCTTATGACTCTGTGGTTGTAGGTTTGAGCTATGCCCTCGTGCAAACTAATTAATCTGAGTTGCATCAGTAAAATTCCAATTGTGGGTAAATTGAGTTAAGTCATTCTACCAAAGAGCATCCTCCAAATGGCCTGAATGTAATGCAACGGCATTTTTATTATTTTTTGGTGGCAGTGAGGTACAAATTTTAAGGAACTGGGCTTTGCTATATTTGAATAAATGAGACAGATCACTGGCTGCAGGCTGCTCAGTCTTATGTTCACGTTTCTGCTGTAAACGCCCATGAAGCAGATGCTCTGTGATTTACGACATTCAAGTCACTAGAGATATCAGACAGTACAGGGGATGCTCACTGCATTCGATTAACAAGCACTGGGTATACAACTGAACCAGATATCCTACAAACTGATGTGACAGGCTTTCAGTTGAAAGGCTGTGGTTTCGACTCCCAGCTTGTGCAAGGTGCTTGAACTTTAGTGAAATTATCCAGCTGTACAAAGGGATTAAACAGAAAAAACTGCTCTGCGTAAGAGAGGCTACTGAATGCCTGTTAATTACTTTACATTACAGGCATTTAGCAGTCACTCTTATACAGAGACTTACACTCAATGTATTGTGTTAATGCACTGTGTTAATGTACTGTGTTAAGCTGGAGGTTGTGAGGATGTGGTTTACTCAACTGTGAACCTGGTTAACCAGAAGAGGATGAAGAAGAACACTGATAGTGAGAGATTGTCTACCTGTTCTGTGAACGTAAAAATAGTGTATTGTAGCTATGAAATATACTATGAAATTATTTTTTGTGATTTTGAAAGTGTATTCATGAAGGCATAAATGCTAATTTCTCTCTTTCTCTCTCTGTATCTGTCTCTCTCTCTCTGTCTGTCATTCTCTCTCTCTCTTTCTCTCTCAATCTCAAATGTCCAAGAAGCTGAAGGCGGTGATGATGTTGTTTATTCAACCCTGGCCTTGGAGGACCAGAAGAAGAAGGACAAGAACACTGAGAGTAAGATTAACACTGACTTTCCCTGTATCACAGAAAAATAAACGATATTTTAAAAAAGAATAATGTATTCACAACAAATTACAGACCATATAGCTGACAACCAGCATGGGTGAATCAGTCAGGTCTCCTCAATTCAGTACTGAAATTATTGGAATCTATCAGTCTCCCATAGGGTACCAATTGTCACCAGCATACAGCAAAATGGCTGGCCTTAAGTCAAATCACAGTGCACATTTTACATTGCATTGCAGGCATTTAGTGAATGATCTCATCCAGAGCAACGTACACAGCTGCTTTTTTAAACATGGCACTTGTTTATACGGCTGAATATTTACTGAAGCAGCTCCACTCCAGGTGACTTGCTCAAGGGTTCCTTCTAGGAATCAAACCAGCGACTGTTGGAGCATAAGCCCCCAGTTCATTAACCATTGCACGACAATGCCAGCTGTACTCTGTACATTGACAAGAGTGCAGCTTACTCAACTGTGGACCTGGATAAACAGAAGATGAAGAGAAATGTGAGAGAAGATTGTCTCTATCTGTTCATTGAAGGCAAAATAGTGTATTGTAGTTTATATGCTATGAAATTATTTTATTTTGTCATTTTGCAAGTGCATTTATGAAGGCATATCTTATCCACTCTCTCTCTCTCTCTCTCTCTCTCTCTCTCTCTCTCTCTCTCTCTCTCTAATGTCCAAGAAGCTGAAGGCGGTAATGATGTTGTTTATTCAACCCTGGCCTTGGAGGACCAGAAGAAGGAGAAGAAGAAGAAGAAGAAGAAAGCGAAGAACACTGCGAGTAAGACTGATACTGACTTTACCTGTGTCACAGAAAAATAAACATTGTACATTGACAAGAGCACATTTTAATCCCCCTGTGGACTGAAATACACGCGTTGTGGTTGAATTAACACTGAACCCTTAAAGCCTCATCTTGAAAGTAGACACAAGCAAAATCATTCTCTATGCTGTGCTACAGGTTTGATCTCAGCTCTCTGCCTCCCCCTGCAGATGGCGACGCAGACGTGCTGTATTCCACAGTCAGGACTGGACAAAGAGAGCAACACTGGCTCCCTGATCCTCCGCCTTTATAGTTTCCTCCAGACCAGGTTTTACTTTATGCTGGTTATAAAGCGCTGCATTCTCATACAGATGCCTGATCTTGAGGATCAGTACAGCACAGGACAGATCAGTATTTTCCCCTCCCCATTTCAAATATTGCTGAATGTGTTTTTACTTTATTTTTTACTGACTATAAAATATTGTATCAAAGCTTAGGTTCATATTCATGAAGTATGCCATAATAGGACTGCTTTTGACTTTTAGTTTATAGTGGATAAGATTAGGATTTTGACAGTGGAAAAATGGTCTTAGATCAGTGCTCCCACTACAAGATACTATGAATATGGGTCTGGATCTTTATTCAACACAGAGGAATTATCTGCTCCTTATTTCAACAAGCATCTGCTTTCACGGTATTTTATTTACCCATAGACCTGTAATAGATGTACTTCAGTATTATCTGAAAGTGCATCCTGAAGGGGTCATATGGTTTCTTTTAATTAAAAATGCTGAAAACAGTAAATCAAATTATTTCAAGACTACTTTCAAGATGATTGTAGATAGCCATAAATAAAAATATGAAAAAAGGCTTTCAGTTGAACAATCTGTTAATCTGTTAACGCCTGTAAAAAATGAGAAAGATTACAGATACGATGCAACGCAAAAGCATTAGATATCTCAATGAACCAAAATAAATGAGTAAATCACATCACCCGTTCTAGGAGCGTATCGGTGCTCACCAGTGAGCCCTTCTGGCCAACTGGGTGACTACAGCATGTAAGCACAAACCCGGTGAAAGTTGTTCTCTGACTCCTGGCGGCCTGCAAAGAAGAATCGTGTGTTTTAGCGGAGAGTGTGTGCTTTTCCGCAATGTCACTAACTAAACGAGAAAACAGAAAAAAAATGCACAAACACACCTATGCAGAGGTTTGCACAACCAAGAGAAAATTTGGGTAAGAGAAAATAGAATGAATAAGTCAACCCATTCCTAGAACTCCAAGCTTGCATCGCCTGGTCTTAATTTAATTGATTTATCTTTCAATTAAATAAAGTTTTTCCGCAATTGTACAGCACTTCACGCAGAGACGCTGTCACAGATACGCTTTAAAGTGAACTCAGAAAATCTCTGGGGTTCTTTGGGCTGGCGGCGTGATTCATCTGGATAGAACACAGAATTCCAGCACGGTGACGTGCTCCGCGGACTGGCATGACATCCTGACAGTGCTGGTGCCAGGCATGGACGGACATGAGTGCTGCTTCGCCCGGCCAAGCACGGATCTGCAGAGAGCGCTAATTGCAAGCGTTCATAAACATATAACAATACGAAACCGTCCCTTGGTCTTCCCTTCTTATGCTATCACTATCCATACATCCATCCACCCATGTCCTGTTCATCTAACCATCCATTCCCTGTTAATCCGAAGCAATCACAAATTTCCACCACAACAGCGCCTGACCTGGATAATCAGGTGACGGCAGCCTGTTTTAGCCAGCTGCGTTGATGTTTTATCCCGCCACAGCAATGACGCGCCTCAGCTGGTGTAGGCTATGTGGTGATTTACTGTGTCATTGTGACAATAGGCCTACGAGTTTCTTTAAATTTGGGAAACAGGAAATGAAATCCAAGAAGGTGTAGGCTACAGTTTCACTTTTATGAATGTCCTGCAATAGCGTTACTGAATTTGTATTTTTTATATCTTGGTGGGGGGGGTTCAATGAAAATACAAACGTTATTAACAGCTGCTAAGCATACTCGGGTCATAACTGAAACTGCATCCTTGGAAAAGAAACGTATTTTACAGGTATTCCAAAAAGCCGTATTTTCATTCAACATCAAAATTCACACATTTAAATCTGATGATAGGCTACCGCGATAAGGTCACCTTGTTTGCGAGCCAGCTGCTCAGTGACAGGACAAACGCCATGCAGAAACATTTATTTACTTCCTTACTTAGGCTACTTATTTATTCATCCGTTTGCTATCTTTATATTTTTACCTTACCGCGAAGACTTTGTGACGGATGGACTGAAGCGCGGGTGGCCCTTTAAGAGAAAAAGAGGAGGGGGTTTAGAGCTGGGTTACGGCTCTGTTTTGTGTCTGTCAGTGAGCAAGCGAGTAGCCATCGAGTGAGTGGTCGGCAATGACGGAGGCTCAGCGAAAGGCGAGGTAAGGGCATCTGGGAATCTTTTTCTAACTTCAAAGTCGGTTTGAGTTGAAATATTAAAATAAACAATAATGAATTGCTGTTCGAATTCTGATGATAAATGAATCGAAATTTTCCCCATCCATTCGCGGCTAATTCCCGGCGACGGGTGGCACAGATCTAACGGTATCCGTTTTCCTTTTAGTTTGCTCCCCATTCAGCACGGATATCTCAATCCTCCCACCTGCTTCCGTTTGTTTACATGCGTCCACGTGTGGTGGTGTAACTTGTGTTTTGGTATCCCAGCGAGAAATTCGTTTTGGGAACTGCCCTGTGATATCTCTGACCGAGTGCAACGGTGGGAAACAAGAAAGGATACGCACAATACGGGTGATGGGTTTAGCAGTAAATCTGCCGACGGTTACCGTTGTCGACTATCGCAGTAGGCTAAAAAACTCATTGAACGATGTTCCGTGGTTTCCCGAAACGAAGAGAAAGGAAATATCTATTCTGTTCGCTGGGATAACGGTTCTTCCACGTGTCACGCCATGTAACAAACAATGAAATATAATATCTTATTCGAGTACAGTTGGCAATTCATATCTGTATCAAAGAAAAAATGTTTTGAGCGTCACTAACAGTATCCCTACGGAACAGCAATAGGCAATGTTTATATTCATTGGCCGGAATATGTCTGTGCTCAAGAAGCAAACTCTTGATTGCAACCTGAAGCTGTTCTGACGATGACCATGGAAAAAATCGTTTTTTTTCCTTCCAATTTTATGATTCCCAACACAGGGGAGAGGGTGGGTCTGTTTCTTTTCTGAGTCACCATTATTTACAGACGTACCCGATTTGCGATGTTTTTTTGTGACGCATATTCCAATTAGGTTACACAACGGGTGATCAAATTTGAAACCCTTGACGTTGATTAAATGTTCCGAAAATAATTATCTGTTGCTGCAGACGGGGAAACAACAATGAAGGTGTGATGTATTGGGGTTACTTTTGTTATTGCACGTTCCCTGCACATTTCAGCTTATTAGGTGCGCGCCTGGGACATGCGCACTTTAACTAAGATGGCGCCGTCCAGGGGAAAAAGCATGTTCCTAATTATTACTGTGCTGTGATTCCGTCTACTTTGTTTTGCAAGCTAACTTCAGTAAACGCTATGCAACTATATTCTTGTCGTCCATGCCTGGAGAGTTTTACAACGTTTAGCCGACTTAACAGAAGGCATCCAGAAAACAATGGCTGTTTCTAGTGAGATGTGAACACACAGGTCTATATGACACGGGGCTGTAATTATACTTAAAAAACAATTAGGCACACAAGCAGTGCTGTTTTTGTCTGATTTAGGGGAAGATAGAATTAGCTAAACACGGTGCAGGCTTTAGTGTACACTTGCAGAGCTTATTAGTTTATTATTACACTCTGCACGTGTAGCCTATTTTTCAGTCACTGAAAAAATTAAATGTACATATGTTTAAAATATCGAATAAGCTTTAAATATAGAAAAAACATAGCTCACGTAGCATTTTTTAAAATGAACATCATCTATACAATTATGTATGTGTAACTTTTGTCTAAATGACTTTTAGCATTTATAATGAAATATATATATAATGTGTGTAGTGTCTATTATCAATCTAATGCACAGAGGTGCATGGATATGTTGGTGCTATAATGTGGTTTGTTTGTGTTTTTTCCCCCTTGTGTGCTAATACACTGAGACTCACATTAAAATGCACATGAATTATATGTTTCAAACTGTTGGATAGGCATTGTTTTGTGCCCGGAAATGGTAGGAAAATGGTTGGCAAGAAATGTATGGACCATGCGTCTGTTGATAGAGCAACAGGCAGGTTTGTTTGTCATTCCCAATGGAGTTATGTGGTATTCTTCACTGTGTTGGGGCACAAGAACTGTGCTGTGACTATATTAGGGCACAGGCATTGCACAGGTAGTACTGGGAATGTGGTGCCTCTTAGTAGTGACAGATCAGTTTTATTTCTCTTTCTCAATCTCTCGCTCTCTCTGTTTTTCTCAGAGAGTTGTGGGCTTGTGGATCCGGTTTTGATGTTTAGGGGACTAGTCTCTGCGCACATTTGGGCAAAGTATGATTTTTATAGTTTTGTGAATGACCTAGATCTATTTCAGAATGTTTGGTGTGATCAGGGGCAGAGAACTGTCAATTTGTATTAGTTTGGAGCAACCTGGTTCGTCTGGTGGATTATTGGTGTGTTATGGTTATGGGTGGGGGGGTGGGTGGAGGGGCTAGGACGGGGGGTTCATTTATTGATTTGTATGTGTAGGGGATATGGTTTACTAAAAGATATCGAAAGTCTCTTTCTCATTCTCTCTGTCTCTGGGATATACCAGGCTGCCTTTGCTACAACTTGCAATATAAAAGCATACTTTGAAACATAAAGTACAGAGATGGGGAGCATTCTCATTTGCTCTTGTCCACACAGGACAACATCATCCTCCAGATTCACTTCCAGGGTAAGATGTTTGTGATGTCACTGTACTCATACAACAAAACATGAGACAGGCTCTTTCAATCATAAAGTACATCAGTAGCAACTGACAGAACAACGGTGATGGTGATTGGTCAATACTTTCTGGCACCTTCCTGTTAATTCCTGCAGGAATTCTTGGAAGTGTAGCCAGAAATGATCGACCAATCACCATCAAGGTTGTACTGTTGGGTGTTATCAGCATGCCTTTCATGATTGGTGGAGCTCTTCTCTTTTTTTCTATAAAGTGACATCACAGCAGTCTTACCCCTATTTCATCACCGACTGCTGCAATCAATCACTGACATATGGGATCTGGCTGAGATGGTGTACGTAGCTGTTTTTTTCTTCTCTTTTCTAGCTTACCTGCTTTCATGCAAAAAACTTAGTAAATAAACAGGTTGCATCATCATAGCCCTTTATTTAAGTGTGTATTACTTGTCTTTTTATAGGTGGTAGATTTGGTGAGTTGTAATAACGAATAGACAGGAAACACACTTCTGTGTGGACGGGTTACATTTTTTAGGCTGGACTAGGCTTGCAGATGGCTAGCAGACATGTAGCATCTGTGCTACATTAGCATCATATGTTCATTTGATCGGTGGTGTAGACGTTGCCATCGATGATGATATCATCCCACCTCAAAATTCCATGCCCCCACTGCTCATAGCTGGGTAGGAGCGGGAATGCAGGGATCAAGGCACCCTGATGGCTTCGCACTGCCAGGAGCAGGGTGGGTTTAATTTTCCGTAGCTTACCGCTGGGCTAGTTCCTCCCCGCAGGATGCCAGACATCCACAGGATTGCAACTACCCTCAGGCCCTTATTCATGAAACATTTTTAGAGTAGTTCCACTGATCTGGGATCAGTCTTGTCTTTTAGGTCATAATGGATGAGGTTAGGCTAGGTGCTGGAGTAAACTGATCCTGGACTCTGAGAGGTTTCATTAGCGGGGCCCTCGGTTAGAGATGCACCTCTCCTCTGATTGGCTCCTCGTGTGGGCATGTCCGATGATGCTTTTGAGGGCCACACATTCGAGGGCCGGCATTTGCAAAGTTGAAAACTGGAGAAACAAACAAACCAGAAAAAAACAATAAACAAGGAAAGTATTATTATTCTTAAAGCATTTAAAACAGCATTGCTGTTTGTCACTAGTGATGGAAGAGTCACTCTTCCTCATTGGGTGGAGCTAAAAAGAACTGTCAATCAGGGACTTGTTTGGACAAATCGAAAGACCTGGCTCACCACAGCGTCACACAATGATTGGTCAAAGCCAGCGAGCCGCTGTTCACATATTGTAACCCCGCTCATCGGCGGTTGACCGAGCCATCGCTGCTTTGAGAAGGAGCGCTGCGGGAGATCTGAGCTATGCATTCTGACAGAGAGCGCTGGGAGAGGCTCTAGGCTGGGGAGTTCAAGGCGGTCACCTCCGAGATTGGCAGATTTTCAGGGCGTTGCCGTGACAGCAGACATACTGGGCGGAGTCTGTTCTGGGCAGTTTAAATTACAGAGACATAGCATTTATTCACTCTGATGGCATGCACCAAGTGCAGCACAATGAGTTTGTCACAAAATGTAAGAGAAGCTTCACCTTTGGCTAGTCTCAGTGGACAACTCACTTATTTAAGATGACTTCGATAGAATGGTTAATTTACCCTCTGTTTCTGTTTTATTATTTGATTTTGTGTAAATTTCGCCCTTATAGTAAACAAATTGTCTGTTTTTTTCCAGTGTGAAGTGCTTTGGGCTGCTTTTTTCCTTGTTTGAAGGTTGCTTCTCAAATGTACAATTGCATATTATGCATTTGCAGAAACTCTCCTATAGAGAGATTTACACAGCTTACATCCATTACATACAATCAGTTTGCACAGCTGGATATTTCATGAAGCATTTGAGGGCCCTGTTTCACATACGTGGCTAACTGAGTTAACCCGATTAGATTGTTGACATTTTGGGGATGAACCACAGATTTTCGGTTTTAATGAAGCAAGTTCACAATTTAGGCGGTATTGTTCCCAGGGGGTGGTGGTGGTGGTGGTAGTGGTGGTGGGGGGGTTGAATTAGCCTAGGGGAAATTCCAAAAGGGTTTTTAGTTAATGAAACATTACATTACATTACATTTATTTGGCAGACACTTTTATCCAAGGCAATGTACAATAAGTGCATACCAAAGGTCATTCGAACAACTTACGAAAGGATTAACTGCATGGTCACCTTCCGATAATACAGGAGCTGCAGCACCCAGCCACCGGGTCAGCGCAGGTGCCCCCAGGGATGCCCTCCACCAGCGGCCTGTTGGCACTGTGCTGCAGCACAAGTTCCTCAGCAGGGGTGAAGGCTGATCACCAACACCCCCCTGGATGATCCCACCCCCAAAGTCTTCCTCACCTCAGTCTTTTCCTTGTTGGTGGCATTGGGGTCAATTTTGTAGGTTAGCCACTTGTACATGAACTATTTAATCGTTTTAAAGAGGCTTTTTTTAAAAAAATGTTTTTTGATATGTGACTTTGACCCACTGCCATGTACTTCAGTAACTGCTGTCAGATGCCCTGGGAAGCCATGAAAGGAATATGATTCCATGTTTCAATATGGTGACATCAGAAAGCACAAGCATCCAATTTGGGGCTTGAGGGTACAAGGACCATGGTAATCGAACCTGTGACCTTTGGGTTGCAAGTCCTATGCTGCTGCTCTTAGCTGAAATGTATTATTATTATTATAATTATTATTATTATTATTATTATTATTATTGAGCCTGTGACTAAAGCCAGGATTGATTCAGCAGGAGAGAGCTATAAGATAAATGCGCCCATCTGGCTTGAGTGAGACAACAACATTGGTTGCGCGAGGGGCAGTTCGTCACCATCAGTGTAAGTGGGCCATATTCTGGATCCCCTGTTCGAAGAAAGAGAAATTATCCCAAGCGCGCGAGGCCTAGTGCAGGTCAGTGTCCCATGACCGGCCCAAGGCAGAGGAGTCGCTCATTCTCACGTTATTCATTTTTTCTGGTATTTTGAAGAGATTTTAAAGCAAAATAGTGGCTGGCTCATCTTGGTCATTAAACCCCCATTCACTTTGGAATTCTTTTTGGATGGACCAGTCAAATCTGAAAAAACAAGGGAGCGGTCAGTGACAGAACAAAAAACATACCTTGAGGTATGAATGTTCATAACATCATAACCCATGAATGCATTTTTTTTTTTGGTGAACTACCCCTTTAAATAAAATGGGGCAGCAGTCTGAAATGTGTTGATTTGGTAGAAGTGGGCAGTGGGAGGTGGACCAGGGCAGGGTGGGGCAGCGTGTTATTTTCCATCCATTCAATAACAGAAAAAGAAAAGGATTCCCACAGGAGAGACTGGAATGCCTGGAGAGAGAGCGTCACCTGGTGTGAGTCACAGTGGGGGGGTTTAAGGGGGCTCTGCAGAGCGTCCCTGAGTCACCCTGACAGGCTCAGTTTGGGCTGGGGAATGAGGCACCGTCCGTCCGTCTGGAGAATGGCCAGACCCCTCTGTCCCCTCCCTCTCCCCTCTCTCTCTCCTCCCTCTCCCCTACCTCTCTCCTCCGGAGCTTCGAAGCTTCCATCTGCTGTGGAAAGATCTGCACTCAGCTGCTGGTTTCACAACAGGTCCTGTTCTGACTGTGTGTGTGTGTGTGTCTGTTAATGTGTGTCTGTGAGTGTGTATGTGTGTGTGTGTGTGCGTGTGTGTGTGTCTGAGTGTGCGTGAGTGTGTGGGTCTGTGTGTGTGTGAGTGTGTGTGCATGTGTGTGTGTGTCTGTATGTGTGTATATTCCCAGTGAGAGGCCTGGTGTGTGAACTGTGACTGTCGGTGTGTAACGGGTGTATCAGCAAATTCCTTGTGTGATTTTGGATGGCCAGCTGTGCCAAAAGTAAATGTAAAAATGAGTGTATAAAATTCAAGAAACAAAGAAACATGGTTCTCTCTCACACTCTTTCTTTTTTCTTTTTTTCACTGTCTCACAGACAATCTCTCCCCCCCTCTCTTTTTAATGAAGTCCTATATTTTTTGTGTTGGAACAATGTCTCAATAAAAGGGGTTTTAAAAATCTAAATCTCTCTTTCTCTGTCTCTCTCTGTTTGTCTCTTTCTTTCTCTTTCTCGCTCTCTTTTCTCAAATGTAAAAAAAAAAAAAAACCAACAACAACAACAAACAGCAGTTATAATTTATTGAGTTTGGGGAGAACTCTGAGGGCTGTGGTGTTTAATGTAGAGGGTTTAACAGGCTAGCGTAGCCAGGCTGTGTCCCTCTCGCTGGCGGGCTGACGGGCGGGGCGGGGCCAGAGGAAATGGCAGGGCTGATTTAGGTCTCCTGGGAGGCGTGAGGTGGAGCACCCTTTCCTGTAACCCTCTCCCAACCCGGCGCACGGCTGATGCTAATCTTCAGCGCTACCGTCCAGCGACAGCCTGGGTGAATATTATTGGCAGTGTACACAGAAGACAGCTCTGCTGTGGATCTGAATTTTTATTTTGGGATTAAGTACATACTTGCGCATATAGAATGCATGTATAGTTGAGCTAGTGGCAGCCATTAACTGGAAATCACCAGTTTCCAGCATGGTCCTAAATTAGTGAAGGTGCAATTATATGTAAATTAGTAGACCTGATTCAACATTAGTATCAGCCTACAGCATATACGATTATTCATCAGTATCAGACTACTGCAGATCTGATTTCATGTTAGTATCAGACTCCAGCAGATCTGATTTTACATTTGTATCAGATTTTACATTAGTATCAGACTACTGCAGATCTGATTTTACATTAGTATCAGACTCCAGCAGATCTGATTTTACGTTAGTATCAGATTTTACATTAGTATCAGACTACTGCAGATCTGATTTTACATTAGTATCAGACTCCAACAGATCTGATTTTATGTTAGTATCAGACTACTGCAGATCTGATTTTACACTAGTATCAGACTCCAGCAGATCTGATTTTACATTAATATCAGATTACTGCAGATCTGATTTTTCATTAGTATCAGACTCCAGCATATCTGATTTTACATTAGTATCAGACTCCAGAAGATTTGATTTTACATTTGAATCAGATTACTGCAGATTAGATTTTTCATTAGTATCAGACTACTGCAGATCAGATTTTACATTAGTATCAGACTACTGCAGATCTGATTTTACATTAGTATCAGTCAGACTACTGCAGATTTGATTTTACATTAGTATCAGACTGCAGAAGATCAGATTTTTCATTAGCATCAGACTCCAGCGGGGTGGTCAGACTTCAGCTGGGTATGCCCATCAGAACCCGGATAGCTCAGTCGGTAGAGTATCAGACTTTTAATCTGACGGTCCAGGGTTCAAGTCCCTGTTCGGGTGGCTTTCTTTGCACTGTTTGAGTGGTTATAGTGGTCAGCAGTTTTTAAAATCTTGTACCCCAACTGTCATTTGTGAAAAGCTGCATATTGTGTTTCGTTGACCCATATGGTTAGTCAGTCTCCTCACATGCAAATCAGATTTTATATTAGTATCAGACTTCAGCAGATCTGATTTAACATTAGTATCAGACTCAAGCTTATCGGATTTTACAGGTCCTGATAGTATCAGACTCCAACAGATCTGATTTTTCATTAGTATCAGACTCCAGCCGATCTGATTTTAAACTAGTATCAGACTCCAGCCGATCTGATTTTAAACAAGTATCAGACTCCAGCTGGGTGATCAGACTCTAGCTGGGCATGCCCCGGATAGCTCAGTCAGTAGAGCATCAGACTTTTAATCTGAGATGTTGTTTGCAGTGTTTGAATGGTAATAGTGTAGGCATTACTATCAAACAACAGATCTGATTTTACATTCGTATCTACAGCAGATCTGGTTTGACATTAGTATCAGACTGCAGCAGATCTGACTTTACGTGAGTGCCAAGCTACAGATGTTAGAACTGTTTGGACTGATGGAGGATAACTTTCGGCCCATCTGGGCAGCTGCTTGGCTTCGTCATCCTGTTGGCAACGAACGCGCTGTTCTTTCCCCCGCTCGGACAGGGTCGCTTTGCAGAGCAGCTTTCCCTGAGAATCCATTCCTGCCTGCCTTTCCAGGCCTCACAGACAGTTTGCCGGCATGGTATAATTGCGTGTGGTGATGCAATAAGATGGTGGTTTTCATCATACACGCATGCCAGCTTTGCTTTGGAAATTGTACTCAGTTCTGCTGTTTGAACCGTTTTATCAGAGCAATCATCTCTGTTAAAATTTGTCCTCTGCCTCGTCAGAATTTCTATCAACATTTTGCAGATGTATTACTTTATTTTTTTAAAGGTGGGGCCATTTTTGATTGGCCTTTATTTTCCTTTGTTTTGGTTTGTTAATAACAAAAAAAATTGAATTCCAAAAATAATGGAAAATCTAGGAGGACCAGAAATTCGACTCTGGATTGGTGGGTGCTCTATGTTTCCTGTCTCGGTGCTGCTCCTGATTGGTCGGTCCTCTGGCGGTCTGGCGTTTTTTTTTCGCCGAACAGCACAGCTTCCTGCTCATTCACGTGTGGGTCACGAGGGGAAATTGGTTTTTGGGAGGGTCGGAGCAGGCTTGAGGTGGGACACTCTGACCCTCTCAGAAGTGGAGTAGTTTGCCTGTGGTCAGAGAGTGGGGTGTGTTGGCTGGCTGTGAGCACGTTGATGCTTTTTGAGTCTAAATCTAGAGGGGTGTAGTCTGCAGCACAGCCTCCCCAGACAGTCCCCTCCACCCCTCCCCCTTGCACCAGTCAGAAGCTTTGTTGAGGTGAATCAGTCTGTTTCCCTCTCTGTTTGGTCACACTGTCATAGACTGTCTCTCAGCACTGTATGTTCAGCGTGTTCGGTGAGCGGTGGTTCATGGTTGGATTTTGGAAGTGTCTGCCAAACAGGTAGGCGTTTCCCTGGCAGTTACCTGCGTTGAGGTTGTCCTGTCTCTCTGCCGGTCCTGGAGCTAAGGGTTTGGAATGAGGCGCTTTTAGGGTTTTAAGGTCATGGAAACTGAAGGATGGTAGCCTTGCAGCAGAGGCAGTGCAGGTAGCTTTTCTGGCGGGATTTGGGAAATGTAGCCTATGTGTGGTGCAGGGGGGTGTGGGTGGTTGTGGGGTGGAGGGTATAGGGGGTGTGATGTGGGGGCTGGGGTAGGGTGTGTGGTGCGGGGGGGTGGGGTGGACTACACCAGGTGTCCTGAGGGATTGTTATGTCAGCGTTATGGATTTTGTTTGTAACTCTCTGTTTTTTCAGAGTACAATGTCCCAGCCCTGCTGATATTGAAGGACAGTTTTCAGCAGCCTAAAAAGAAGTGCTTGATTTATGATCTAATGGCACCTAACAGGCTGGTTTTATAGAGAGGGAAAACTATGTAACCATCTCACCAGTGTCTTAATTGTGTATGCGTATGAATTTGCAATCGTTTTGACTGATACATGAGTCAAGACAAAACTATTTCTCTTTCTCTGTCTCTTTTTGTCTCACTCTCTCACTCGGTCTTGTTCTCTCTCTTGCTCTCTTTCTCTCTCTTTCTTTCTCTGTCTCTTTGTGTTTGTGTTTCTACCTCTGCGGTCTCTTTGGGTCTTCCTGTTCAGTGTCTGCATCTCTTCCTGTCCTCTTTCTCAGCATTTCACACAGGAAGTTCTCTAACCTGCTTGCCCTATTGCCCTCGGTCATCGAGGTGCTGCGTGTGTGTTTTTTTTTTTTGATGTAAAGAAGAACGGAGGGAAGAGGGGGGAACAGGAGAAAAATAAATTTCAGAGAGAGAGAGAGACGAAAAAAAGAAAGAGAGGCAGTGACTGAAATGGGCTCCACGGCTGCAGCGGTCTGGTAAGGAATCGGAGTCCTCTTTCCTTTCGAACCCCTGCTCCCCCCACTGCCTGCTGTTGGGTGTTCCCACGGGACTCAGGATAATGAATTTGATTGGGTCTAATGGCGCCCAGCGTCAGGCCTGTGTTTCCTGGGCCGAGCCAGCCAGAACACGGGTTGCTGAGATGCACTTGCCCTCTTTGGGTTTAGAAAGCTGTCCTGCTAGTCCTGCCTTCTATCTGTAAATGAGTGTAAGTAAGTGTCTCTCCACAGAGGAGAGGTCACGTGGCTTGCTTTTCAGTGCCAACTGCAGCCGGCTCGCCCCTGTAACTGTCTGCAGCCACAGGGTTTCTCTTATCGTATGGTGCTAGAGCGTCCCCTCTGGTACGGAGGGTTAGTGTGAGGATTTGGAGAAGGGGCAGGGGTGGGAGGGGGCAGGGTTTTCCCCATCTTGTGACAGAAGAGCTCTCTCTCTGGTGAAGGAGGTCAGGCTTTGGGGGTAGGGGGGACTGGGTTTTCCTTATCTTTCAGAGCTAGAGCACCCCTCTCTGGTGTGGGGGGTCAGGGTAAGTGTTAGGATGACTGACCAGCTCTGCAGATCAGAACAGACCTGTGGGCCCAATTTAACCCCAGTCTACTTCTGTAGAGATGGGTTCTTATTTTTCCTGCAGCCATGATGTGGGTCGCTAAATGCAAAAAAGAAAGACATTCCAAGACTCTGTCTCGGTGTTCCCTGCTGAAGCTGTGTTGGCATGTTCTGACTGGGGAAGCGCGCGCGGAGAACTGGCCGCCCGAGGCCAGAAATAACCTCAAAGATAATCTGTGGAATTTGGTTTCATTTGACTGGTAATCTTAACGGTCCGAGAGTGGGCGGGGGTGTTCCTTTGGGAGGGGACACTTCCGATTGCTGGGAATAGCGCAGAGGTGAAACGGAAGTGGTTGGGGTGGTGGGGACAGGGCAGGGGTGAGACGACCAGAGGTGGCAGATGCATCGTGGAGACATAGCCTTAAAGTCCTGTTGGGTTACTGCTGAGAAATAGCCTTAAAGTCCTGTTGGGTTACTGCTGAGAAATGGCCTTAAAGTCCTGTTGGGTTATTGCTGTGAAATGGCCTTAAAGTCTTGTTGGGTTACTGCTGAGAAATGGCTTTAAAGTCCTGTTGAGTTACTGCTGAGAAATGGCCTTAAAGTCCTGTTGGGTTGCTTCTGTTGTTTGTGGTTTTGTGATGCGAGGATTGGAGGATTTACATTTAAATTACGCTGGAGGTGTTATTCGTTTTTGGTTGTTTTTGAGGTCGTAGTTGGGTTTTGTTGGGGGTAGTATTTGGACTGAGGTGCGTTCAAGTTTAGCGATCCGAGGCGAATGTTTGTGGCAAACATGTTTTCTTTGAACAGTTCAATTTGAACGGCTTTTTACGAACATTCCAAATTGTTTGCATTAAACGTAAACAGACATGGCGACGAGGGCATTTGTACTCACAGCCGCTTCTGTGATTGTCGATGGTAAAAAACAATAGCTAGTTAGCGAACAATAATAACATTGGCTAGCGTTAGCAATAACATTATTGAAAAAAATGATCACACTTAACGGCATCTTCAATTGAAATACCCATCTGGGAACATTTCCCTCAGTCCAGCATCCATTTTTGTTCGCTGCAAACTACCTTTTCAGACCGTTCGCTTATGTTTGCAAACGTTCGCAGCGAACACAAAGCTAACGGAAAAAAGTTTGAAATAGTTTGCAAACGTTCGCCTTGTTCGCTGAACTTGAACGCACTTCTGGTTTAGGGTGTGGTAGTAATTTGGGATGTGTTTGAAATGTTACTGGCTTCAGGTTGTGTTGGGGGGGCGGTGGTATTTGGTCTTTTTTGGGGTTTGTTAGTTCTTTGGGATGTGTTTGAAATGTTACTGGGTTTAGGTTGTGTTGCGGGGGACAGGGGTGGTATTTGGTCTTTTTTGGGGTTTGTTAGTTCTTTGGGATGTGTTTGAAATGTTAGTGGGTTTGGGTTGTTTTGGGGGGTAGTATTTGGTCTGGTTTGGGGTGTGTTAGTTATTTTGGATGTGCTTAAATTGTTAGTGGTTTTGGGTTGTGTTGGGGGTGTTGGTTATTAGGGCTGTGATGGGGTCAGAAGTCATTAGGGTCATGGAGGGGTCAGAAGTCATTAGGGTCATGGAGGGGTCATAAGTATTTAGGGTTGTGGTGATAGGGCAGTACTTTGTTGCTTGTTTTGTTGTGGAGGGCATTTGCCAGTTCGCATGAGGTGGGGGCTAGTAGGTTTGTGGGCATCTGTGTGCATTATTCGGTTGATTGTGGGGGTGTTAGTCATATGGGTGCTAGCGGAGGGTGTTAGTCATTTGGATCCTGGTGGGGGGTTAGGGTTATTAGGGTTGTGGTGGGGGTTGTGTGTTATTAGTTTTAGGGGGGATGAGGGTCATTAGGGTTATATTGGGGGGGGGGGGTGATGGCTGGAGTCTCAGTTACTTTGGTTGTGGTGATGCTTTGGACATTGAGGGCTTTTTACATGTGACTGTGTGTGAGAAGATGTGTGTGATTCTGTGTGTTCATAAGAAGGTGTGAGTGTGAGTGTGTGTGTGAGTTTGTGTGTGTGTGTGAGTTTGTGTGTGTGTGTGAGTGTGTGTGTGTGAGTGTGTGTGTGTGTGTGTGTGTGTGTGAGTGTGTGTGAGTGTGAGTGTGTGTGTACACACACATGTGCATGAGAGTGAGTTTGTGCTGCGAACGGTGAAGCACTGGATCAGTGCTACTGCTGAAAGCTGTGATGGCGGGTTGCTCAGCGGAAATGCAGACATTAATTGTTTCTTATCAGCTGTTCTCCACCCACCCGCACAAACGCAGATGTAAACACTCTACCCTCGGCTGTCCTTCTTAAAGAGAGGATTTTTACAAAAAGAAATAAGTGCTGCGGTCCCTGGCGTCGTTAGCGTCCCCACTGATAGAGCTTCCTTCTGTGTCATTGAGACCTGAATCATCTGCATTCCAGGCTACACTGGCACCCCAGCTTCCCAGTAACCTTTCCAAAGGGGTAACACACACACACACACAGCACTTCAAAAGGCTCAAAATCAGGTGCCACTTACTTCCCCTCATTTGCAATGTATTCAGGGGAAGCCTCTGTGTCTTGAGTAGGTGACCGGTTGACTGCTGACTGTTGAAAGTCTTTCGGGTTGACGTGTGTTTGGCGTATAATCAGGGATCTTAAACTGCCGTCCCAGGGGGCCACATTGCCTGTAGTTTTTTTTTTTAATGCTTTGGAGGGAGATTTGTGGACTCTTTAGCCGATCATTATGTGGGAGTGGGGGGTACCCTAAAAGTTTATTACAGAAGTACATGGGACAGAGGTGCACCTCGCTTGCTTCACCTCACTCTGTCCAGCTGATCCTGACTTCTTTACACCCTGAACTTTAAAAATGTGTGCGTGGGGACTCTGGGGAGACAGTCTGTTCCTGTGTGCTGATTCTTGTTTCTTTAAGACAAATTTAGCAGCTGGTTTCAACCCTTTAAGGCGTAAGATCACACGTGTGATCAGAATGTTTTTAACTAGACATTATAACACTGATGTAACAATCACTGTTATCCTGGTAACATAGTTCTAGAATGCTCTTCAAAGGGTTAATTCAGCCCAGAAAACACATGGTTTTAATTGACCTTTTTACACAATGCATCAAAGAACATGAAAATCAGATTTTTACAAAATGATTTTGTCTTTCAGTCATAGTGGAGAACATAGGAACAAGATGGCAAAAGTAGAATTGGTTGAGAAGCAAAGAAATTTTATATATTCAAAAATATATTCATAATATATTCAAAAGTGGTTATCAGTTCTTTTTTTTCATGTGAAGTGTTTTTGCTGTCTCAAACTCATTGCTTCATGCGGATGTCGAAAACCTTGCCCAATTTCTTTTTTTTTTTTTGGAAAGGAACAGAAGATCATAAGAGCCTGTAATTCTCAGGGCAGTTTGGATCTGTTTTTTAATGGGGGATTTATTACAGCTAATATAAAACAAATTCATCTCATATCCTCTTGGAGAGAGGGAGAGTCTTTGGCCTTCGTTTTGAACAGGCATGCGGGGAGAAGGTATCCATTACTTTACCAAACACTGTGAAATCCCCACACTGCATTATTCCCTCCTTCACCCCCGCCCCCCCCCTCCCTGTACCCCCCTCCTCCCCCCATGCCTTAGGGCTAGTCCCAATCCCCCCCATCCCGCTCATACAAAGCCCCCTGTGAGTGGGGGGTGGGATTTAAAGCTTTGGTTCTGGGACGGCCTTTAAGTGGCTGTAATGGGTGTCTGGCGAGGGCTCCCTGGGACAGACAGAGCTGTTTACAGAAGACGGGGCGAAGCCGGATAGCTTTGGGTCTCTGGACTCGGGTCGCCATGCGAAAGCTGCTGACTTTTTGGAAGGGGGGAGCTGAGGACATTACCGGGCCTCCCACCCCGACCACGGCCGGCCCCACCCCACCCCCCTTTCGCACTCGGATTCTCTTTCCACATTATCTCACACTCCTCCTCCTCCCTCTATCCCTCTGTCCCACACTCCTGCGCACCCCAGATTCCATGAGTATGATGTCACTCTGCTGCCCTGCTGCCTTACTGTAAGTGACTGTGTTTCTGGGTGAAACTCTTTCTGAGTGCACTAGTCACACAGTGTCTATTGGTGTGTGTTTAATACTGTTAGTGAGTGCTTTACACTGACTGACTCTGTATTTAATACTGTAGATTAGTGTATTACACTGAAACTGACTGTGTGTCGTACTGTTGGTGAATGTGTGCTTCAGGTACTGTTGCAGTGTTTCTAAAGGGATTGTGTTTCTGTTTTCCAGGTAAGATTATACAGGCGAGGAAGTGACTGCCCACCACAGACGCTCAACATGGCCCAGGTGCTGCAGATGGATTCCAACTTCCCAGGTACATCAACTGCCACTGTTATTTCTAATGCCACCGCCCCCCCCCCACACCCCCCAGTAATATTCCTACTGCTCTGCCCTATATTTTTCCCAATGCCTGACTCTCTCCCACAGGGAAGTCTAACCCCGCCCCCGGCCCCTCCTTCCTGGGCAAAGAGAACGTGCCGTATTCAGTGTAGACCCCGTACGGCTACCGGCTGGACCTGGACTTCCTGAAGTACGTGAACGACATCGAGAAGGGCAACACCGTCCGGCGGGCGCCGGTGCCACGGCGACCGCGCTTCGGCACGCTGCCGCGCGGCGGATACGGCTGCACGGGGTCCTGGTGGACCTCCACCGAGTCGCTCTGCTCCAACGCCAGCGCCGACAGCCGCCAGTCGTCCTACTCCTGCTGCGTGCCCGGTTACCATGGCGCCCGGCCCTCGGCGGCAGGCGCGGCGTTCGGCGTGAGCGCGGCGCGGGTGGAGAAGACGCTGCTGGACGCACGGCGGAGGCTGGAGGAGGAGAGGGAGCGGGAGAGGGAGGGGCGCAAGCTCTCCAACCTGGGCAGCATGCGAAACAGTGTGGCGGGATCCAACACCTCCCTGTCCAGTGCGCACGGGCTGGCGCTCAGCCGCGCCCAGGGGGCGGGGCCGGGCGGCAGCTCCTCGGGCCTGTCCACGCCCGTCTCGCCCAGCCCCGCCCACCTGCATCACGTGCGCGAGCAGATGGCTCTGGCCTTGCGGAAGATCCGCGAGCTGGAGGAGCAGGTGAAGACCATCCCCATGCTGCAGGTGAAGATCTCTGTGCTGCAGGAGGAGAAGAGGCAGCTCAGCGTCCAGCTCAAGAGCCACAAGTTCCTCGGCCCCAGCATGGGGCCGGGCAGGCCCCGCCCTCAGCGGGGGGAGCTCTACATCCACATCCCAGAGGACGAGGCTCCGCCCCCGAGCAGCCCCGCTAGCCCTGCCAAAACACCCACTAGCCCCGCCCCAACCCCTGCTAGCCCCACCCAGACACCCGCTTCCTTTCTATTTTGATTTCTTAGTGACCAACAAGCAAATTTTGGAGCAGTTTGCTCAACAAAAGGATGAGAGTCGTGAAAATTTCAGCCCTGAATAAAAAAGTAAGCTTCAGATGAATTTTATCCACATGTAAAGTATTTGCCTCAGGAGAGCTTGTATTTGTCATAATCCATGTGTTTGTCCATTTTAGATTAGAGACACTAAAGAAAATATTAGAAGAATCAAAAGAATGCTTTCTTCCTCTCATCGTAATAACTGGAACCTGAAGGTGAGAAACAGAAATTAGTAATTGGCAAATTTCCCAGAATTGTATGAATACTGCTCGATACTGTCATACTGTAGATGAGTGTGATTAATTTCAGTTACTTTCAGGATGTGAATCTTCAATGGAATCTATGGCTGAAGTATTGCACTGCTGTTTGTGCAACAGCTTATATTAGAAATGTGTATTTTCACCATTTGATATTTCATAAAGGCAAGTATCAGAGAGCTGCAAAGGAGATGCATGAATATGTGTGAAGAGAGAGATGCACTTGACTTGATGCTGGAGGAGGGAAAGAAAATAATAAAAAGTGCCGATCTGGAGCAGGAGGAATTTAAGAAGACATTTCTAGAGAAAGAGATGGCTCTACAGCAGTGAGTACCGAGCAAGACTGTTAAGGGAAACCAAATATGACATCTAAATAAGGTAACCATGGCAATGGGAGAGTGAGGCTTCATGAACTCCATTATAGGTGGGACTACCGTGTGCTGTTAGTCATTGACATTGATATGAACCAATCTATCAAGTTTGGTCTCCATAGCAGACCACTTTGGCTGGATCAATTTTATCAGCTGTTAATAACTCATAATAGCTCCACCCATTTCAGGGCTTGTGTCTTATTCCAAGTAACAGTCATTGGAGAGGAAAGGTTATAATATTGATGCTAATTTTAGAAGTAACTGAATCTGAGTTAACAATGGACAGACACTTAACAGAAAGCTTAAATTGTACTTGAATGATGAAGCTTTTGATTATTTTTTTAACGTGCTGGAATCCTGTACAGTATAGATGAGTGTCACATGGTGCATACCTCCATGTGCTGTGAGCCGGTTTTAAAAAGCACACAAGTTACTGCTGGCTCCAGCACAGTGTAAGACTGAAGCCTGTGTGCTCCGTGCTGCAGGAAGCTGGGGCAGCTTGAGCAGGACTGGAGCTGGAAAGAGTGATGGAGGAGAGGAGCGAACACGAGCAGCGTGTGAAGAAGGAGATCCAGGCTCTGCTCCTTAAGCTGTTCAAGACTGAGCAGCTGCACCAGACCCAGGTGAGCACATCCAGCGAGTACCAATGCTCCACTCTACCCTCTCTACAGTCAGGTCTGCCTCCTGTTATAGAATTGCATCCATATGTGTGGGTCTTAGGAACACCTTTAATCTCCATGTTCTCATATTCCATTGCAGATATGTGACTATGAGATCAAATACAGGGACTCACTAAAACTGGTGTCTGAGCTGCAGCCTCAAATCGAGGAGCCTGAGGTGAGAGGCTGAAATGGAGGTTGGCAGGAAGATCCGTATGTGAGTGTGTGTGTGTGTGTGTGATACTTGCCTCACCTGTCAGATCTTTTTCTGACTGTCACTTGTCTTTCTCCAGGTTGCCGTTCTTCAGAACAAACAGGAGAAACTTGGTAAGAAGGACCCTTCAGTTGTTTTTTTAAATTGGTATCTTAGATCATGACAGAACATTGATTACCCCTCTTTTCCCTCATATTCAAAGCAAAAGCAGCAAGCGATGTCCTTGAGCCGAAGAGACGGATGGCCATGTCTCGGGAGAAATATCTGGAGCACCACATGAAGAAGGCCTCCTAGATTATTAGATGATTGTTTGTGCTGTTTAGAGACCCTTAAGGAGGCATTCACACCCATCTGGCCTCCTGTGGTTAAGACCACACCCACACCATGGCAGGCATATGAACCCCGCACCTGTACAACACAATCAAAGCCCTTTACTGCTGAGATGGTTTACATTTCTGTTTTAAATACCAGAAAACTGTCAATAGTGTAGTCAATACATTCACTACATTTACCAAACTACTGAGGTCAGTGCAATAATTCCTATATTTGTGGATTAAAAAATGCTATTAAAAATTTTAAAAATCAAATAATTTTACGCTTTTGGAGTTTCATTGTACATGGCAACAAGGCGAGTGAAATTCAGTAAAACAATGGTATGTGAGAACAGTTATTGCTCACACATGGACACAGATGGGAAAGGAGATGTTTAGAGACATTTGTGCAGCATGGCTGTGAGCTTCAGGTGCTCATTGGTCAGTGTCATGGTGGACGTCACATGTTAAGCAATAGGAACAGGGCTGACCACACTCAGATCACACAGCTCCTGCAGACGACTGACAGCATGGAGGAGGAGAGGAACAGGAGGCTCCAGCAGCATGAGAGAGAGACATCAGAGAAGATCCAGAGGGAAGTGGAAGAAGAGAAGAAATAAGTAGAGGAAAATAACATAATAAAGGAGGGAGGGAATAGGCAGGAGCTCCAGGGAGTGACACAGATGAGAAAAACAGCAGGAAGATTGGGTGATTTAAGCATAATGTCAGAGGATAGGGAATATTCACACTGCATTTCTCTCCTGAGCTGAACCTCTCCTCTCCATAACGCTGTTATGACACTACCTGGGGGCCTGGGTGGATGACCTCGATCTTCTGCACCGCATTTTAATAAACATGGGCTGTTTTTTCAGCTAATTTAATACCTCATGCCGTAATCTGTACAAACTCTATGGTTATTTGCTTTAACAGATCCCTATTTAGCCCGTATTTTACTGTTGATACCAGGCTAGTATAAACCATTTTATCATCACTGTTTCAGTCTTTTTACTTTACTTGCTGTGTATTGGGAGGCTCCGATATGATCTTGCCCTTTTTTTGTGTTTGCTGTTTTGGCTGACCGTGAAACATGGCCTCTGCTGACCCCGCCTGGTCACAGATGAGTACAGCATCAGCATTAACCCCCTGCAGGATATCTCACTCCGGTATAGAGACTTAAACATTAAAACAAAGAGAGGTTGGTATGAAGATATTGTCTAAGTTAAGTTTATTAATCAGTGTTGTTCATTTGTTTATTTAGTGGCCTCCACTTGCTCTCATGTCTTTTGTGTCTGTCTTGAAGGAGGGTGTAGTTACAAGGCAAAAGCCACACATTTACACAGACGGTGGAATGGTCATTGGTCTCAGGTGTTTATTTGTATTTGTATTTATTTAGTTTATTTAAACAGGGACAGTGTACAAAGAACATTAACCTTATATAAAACAAGGAAAGATGTAATGTACCGGGTTATAGCAATTTGCTAATTTCCACCCGTAGTCCCTGGGCAGGTAAGTAAGACAGTAAAATAGAAAGTACATTAAACAGTAAAATAGAAAGGACATTAAAAAACAAAGTACAAAATACAAAAATAGTAAAAACATACAAAACACAGTAATCCCCACACCCCAACCCTAAAACAAAGCGCCCCCCCCCCCCCCCCCCCACAATATTAATTTACTAATGTCTGCAAGTTTGCTGTGTAAGGATCCAATGTTTTGTCAGATGGGAGAAAGTGTGAAAATCTGTGGATGTTATTAGTTCTGTTGGAAGATTATTCCATTGTTTTATAGCCATAAAAGTGAAGGATGATTTTCCAAAGGAGGTCTTGCGTTGTGGAATTCTGCACTCCCCCCGAGTGGTTGATCTAGTGGCTCGTGTTGTTTTTTCTGAGCTGAGTGTGACAAAGTTCCTCAAGGGAGGAGGAGCAGCGTTATGAATAATCTTAAAAATTAGACAAACACTTGAGTACATGATTAAATTTTCCAAATTTAACGTATTATATTTAGTGAGTACATGACAGTGGTGATATTGGCGTGTTTTGTTATCATGAATTTTAAGGGCACTTTTATATAATGATTTGAGTGGTCTTAGGGCTGTTTTACCTGCCTGGGACCAACTTGACATACAGTATGAAAAGTGTGACAGAATCATTGCATTTAAATAGGTCTTTGATGCCTCAACCGTGAGGGAGTTTCTTATATGTCTAAAATTTGCAAGTTTTGTGTTGTTATGGAAAGGTCATAGTTAGCCGGCTTGTTGAGTAGTGTTTGATGATTAACCATGTCAGAAGCCTTACGCAGGTCGAGGAAGACTGCTCCCACCACCCCACCTTTATCTAGGTTTGCTTTAAGGACTTCAAGGAAGTAGCAGCATGCCGTTTCAGTTGAATGTTTTTTTCTGAATCCAAATTGCATAGCGTGTAAAAGGGCCTTGGAATCAAGGTGTGCAATCAGTTGTTCTGCTACTACCTTTTCAGTGACCTTGGAGATGACGGGGAGTATGCTGATAGGTCTATAATTACTTTCCTCCTGTTTATCTCCGGATTTGTATACAGGGGTTATTATAGCCAGTTTCAAGGCACTAGGAAAAGTGCTCTCATTAATTGACTTGTTTATTATTTGAGTTATAGGAGTGGTTAAATTTTCTTTATATTTTTTTTAGAAATGCAGTATCAAGACCATATATGTCCTTTGCTTTGCTGTTTGATAGAGTTGAGAGGATTTTGTTTACCTTTGTTTCATTTGTAGGTGTCAAAATTAATGCAGATCTGTGATAAACTGAAGCTTGAGGAAGGTGAGTTTGTGTAAAAATCTGACCCAATTCCAGGACAGAATTTATACAATAATTGTTAAAATTTGTTGCAACAGCTAAGCTTTTTCATTTTGAAGAGTACCATTTATTTTGAGCTGTATGCTACCACATACCATTTTTTCCTTTCCAGTTAGTTTATCAATGCTTCTCCATAATTTTTTTACTCTTCCCTTTTGCTTCTTTAATGACTTCCAGAAAAAAATTTGCTTTAGCCTTTCTAAGTTGCATCGTGACTTTATTTCTCAGTCCTTTATAAATTAAACGATCAGTATTCAGTCCTGATTTTAGGGATTTTTTCAGGGAAGCATCTCTTTTTCTCATTAGATCCCATAGATTACTATTAAACCAAGGCAAACTCCGTTTTACATTAGACTTCCGGGCCATTGTTTTGGTATATTTTAAAAGAATCTGTTTGAAAGCTGACATTAAATCATCACACGCCTGCTCACACTGTTTATCTGCAATAGTGTCATTCCATTTAGTTTGCGTTATCTCGTTCTCAAAGAGCTCTAGATCTTTTTTTGGAATGAAAGAGATATTGTAATTCTTTTTAATTTCATTTTGATTCCTGTATCGTGTCTTTGTCAACTTTCTAGCAGCTAATGTAAGATTATGATCTGAAAGACCAGTGATTAAGTTATATATTTTTGTTATTCTGTCAGCTTTATTTGTAAAAATCAAATCCAGTAGGGTTTTAGAAGAACTTGTTAGTCTCGTAGGTTTATTTACCATTTGTGTCATCTGAAATGTTTTGGTGATATCCTTTAGCCTCTTTCTACGTGCTCTATCTAGCCAGTTTAAATTGAAGTCCCCCAGGAGAAGTACTTCTTTACCATCATAGCGTTTGAGAATTTCGGATAAATGGTCGAAGAAAACATTTGTAGCAGTAGCTGGTCGATAAACCGCAAGTACAACAAATGACATTTCAGGGGCTAGTGTAATGGTGACCCCAACACACTCCAGGGTGTTGTCAACGATTTCAATTTGTTTACTTTGAATGCTCTCTTTAACATAGATCAGAACCCCGCCCCCCTTCCCTTTACTTCTATCTCGTCTGTACACATTATAACCAGGTACATTAAATGTAGCTAATGGAGTTGTAGGAGTTAACCAAGTTTCCGTAAGACACAGATAGTCAAGGTTAGAGTCAGTCAGTAAATGTTCAAGTTGTTCAGTCTTTGATATGACGCTTCGTATGTTTAAGTGACCACCAAATATCCCTTTCGGTTTTGTTTTCGGGTACCATAGCACATTTGCATGATTTACAGTCTGAAATATTTTAGCTTTCTGTTGTTTTAAAATCGCCAAGTTGACGGTAGTCCGTGGCACATTCGTCTCAATAGTGGGACCAGCATCTCACCTGTAGGTCCAGGCACCATGAACATCTGACCACTAGCACATCCCCTACATCTGAGAGGTTACACAACACCTTCACTTCCCCACATACATTAATTCCCCAAGCTGTCACAACAAAAGAGAATTTAGTTCTCACTTGACTGTCTGATGAAATGAAGGTTTTTAATTTTGAAAATGAATTAGGTGAGAACATAGGTAATTGGATATTGGGGCAACAGAGTGTGAAGTGAGATTGGGGTAGTTGGAGCAACATTCATATCCATTGTATCTGGCAATGGTAGACGCTGTCAGGTGCGTGTCGGTGTTGTGAAAGGCTTGCATATTTTCACCACTAGGTGTCAGTAAACTCCCACTAAAATCCCATTTCAGTGACTGTGGGGAAATGCCAGTCTGTCTCTGGGACATAACCAGACTTTTGTTCACTGGTTCTGCCTTTCAGCAGGTCAACAGAAATGCCACAAAATAAACAAGTGTCTGTACATCAGGAGTAGCGTTGTCTCCTAAATTTATTGGGCCGGAACTACGGGAGTAATGGGGGTTGGGCGCACATGTGGAATGCTGATGGCAGAACAGAATCATTTGTGGACTGCCAGAGAGGTGGGAGATCTCTGGTGTTCATTGAGAGAATTAGTTGAGCAGAACGGGTATAAAATTAAAGCGGCATGTAGGATCGGTGAGGATAAAGAGATTCCCCCAGGGTGGTGGGACGGGGTGGAGATTCCTTGTGTGCCAGTTAATTTTATTTTGGTTTATTCTTGGTGGCCAGGTCTGTGTTGTGTCTCAAGATACTTTTAACCTTTGGTACAGCACCTTTGTGTGGTGTCAGTCTTGTGATTGGTTGTGCTTGTAACCTGGATGAGGGGCTTATCTGGCGGCAGATGGGGGGAGAAGCCCTAGCCTGGATGCCAGAGTGTACAGCGGCGTTGGCAAAACCGCAGACCAGGCTGGAGGCACAGTGGGAAGTTGGAACAGGAAGTGCAGCAGTTTTTTGAGAAGTCTTTAGTTTATTCAGAGCTCAGAGTGCAGTAACTCTGCCCCCTCTATCTATCTGCTCTTCAGTTTCCCACAAAGTGGTCCTTAGCTATGACCTAACACAGCTCTTCTGCTGCAGCCAATCAGCTCCCAAGCCTGGAGAAACAGACAGAACACAAATGATTCTGTGGCCAATCAGCCATGAAGTCCGCATATGCAAGAAGGGTGGAGCCAGTTAGACTGTCTCTGAGCTGACGGAACATGGTGGCCAGATGTTGGGCTTTGACTGGGCATTGTTGGGCGTTGTTTTGCAGAGGTCATTATAGTAGAACCTCTACTCTCCATCACCATCAGGGAATCCATGGTGCCGGATAGTAGAAAAGTTTGTATAGTAGAGCGTACCGTAAAGATTAGGCGGGAGCCAAATTAGTGAAGCATTTATTAATTAATTTTTTTTTTAAACTCAATGTATTATTTTGTTGCTCAAGGCCCCCACCTGCTGGCCAAATTATTTTACAATAGCTTCTATTTTCAAGTAAATGTCAGAGGGACATGCATTGTAAGTTCAAAGGAGCACAGACAAGCACCCCATCCTGTGTAACTTTGTAAGCACACAGACTAGCACCTCAATATTCTGTACGTTTTTTAGTGCACAGACAAGCATCCTCATCTTTTCAAATGAATGCAACCAGCCTGCTGCTTGACTATTGAGTCTGACCAATCAGAGGAGCTGCTATGTTGTGATGGGACGGTACTTCTCACAAACTGAAGCCACCTTTCTGTGGACCACACTCCAGCCTCTGGACAGCACAGTAGCCAATCACATACACCCAGGGCTTCACTCTAGCTAATTGTGAGCTGTCCTGCGGGTCCAACATTCACAGTCAGCTCTGGCACAGTCAGGTTTTTTAGACCATGCAGTGTTTCATTTCACCGAGAACCAGTGCATTTAAGCAAGGTGATGCCCTAAAGTCACTCTGATTCCCTGTGATAAAGAGTGAAGTTCCGCACCTTTTCTTTAGTTTATAAAAAAGAAGAGAAGAAAATATGAAGCTGGTTTGCTGTGCAGGACCTACTTCCTTATTTTTGCTCTCTCAAACAAAACCCCCCAAAAGTGTTACAATGGTAGAGGGAAATTTGTTATTTTTCTCTGTGCTTACGGTACTTGGATATGAATATGAGACAAAAGTACAGTCAGCTTTTAATATCATGGTCATATCATATCATGTGTGTTACCATTTCACAGAAACTGCTGTTTTTGTGTCGAGTCCCCCTATTTTCAGCAGTGTAAAAGTAAAAAAAAAAAGATTATAATTAAAAAGCAGAAGTTCTTTCCTCCATACTTTCAGCTTTCCATTGCTTTGGTTTTTATTTTTTTATTTTTTTGTCTCATCTGTTCATAAAACTTTTTCAAAACTCTTCAGGCTTGTCTTTGTATTTTTTGGCAAATTCTAATCTGGTCTTTTGATTCTTGATGTTGATGTGATCTTCTGCATTTGGTGGCTTGCTATGTCTTTACCCCTGCCCTCTGGAGACCGCTGGTGACATCACTGACCATAGTTTCAGAGTTCTCCTTCACAGCTCTTCACAGGATTCATCTGTCATCAACTGCAGTACAACTCATACAGGTACTTAGAGTTGTCTGTAGCCTACATAACTCACATACAAGTTTGGATAGTTTATTCTCTGTTTGGCACTGAGTGCCTGTGGGTTTTTTGGCTTCTGTTATTGGTGGCTTTTTGTCAGTAGACAGGAAATGTAAGAGTGATCATCTGCAGATATATATTTAAATTTAGTTGATTTTAGTTACAGGAAAGCGGATGGTAAAGTTGTGATGAAGTAGAAGGGTGGGAGCATCTGTGAGAATTTTTTCACAACTTGCTGCCCACACAAGCAGACAAGAAAAGAATGCATTAGCGGTGATGTATAGTATATATAAAAGGCCAGGGTTTTTTTACCACTCTTTTGACCAGTGAAGTTGAAGCATTAAACTTCCCATTGAATCATGCAGGCAAACAGAGGAGTGACATTGATCTGTGAGTACTACCGAATCAGTTTTTTAATGTAAAGGTTTTTAACAGACAAGTATGATTTTGTGGTGAAATTTGCATTTGATTGAAGAAAAAAAAACAACAACAACACATTTGTTAAATTATGCTTAAATAAATAAGTAGGAATTGACCTCACTAATACTAAAATGCTCTACAGCATTTGGGCTGCATTGGAATGACCTGCGTTATGGGAAAAAAAGAAAAGTATGAGTGAAGAAGTATGCTTTTGCTTCAGTAGATAACATACCTTGAATGATCACTAACATTTTCTGAGAAAGAAGAAATACAATTTTATGTATTTGTTATTTGAAAGAGACATTGGACAGTTAGTAACTGCCCCAGAATTAACTTGATAACTAAATTTCTTCAGTAGACCCTTGGCAGGTGGGAAAGTGGGAAAACTTACAAAAAATATGTGCAAGCAGCAATTTGCAATTAGAATAAAAAGGTTGGTGTGCATCAATGCACTCTAGCAGTAAAATAAAAAATATAAATAATCGAAAAAGGTACCAATGTAGCATATTGTGCTACAAATAAAATAATAAAACAAAAAATTACACGATAAAAGGTAAAACAATTGTACTTAATAACATGTCAGTGGTGATATGTAACTGGCTTTTTAACCAGAACTTTCAGTGTATTTTTGCACAGAACATGTAAAGGCTTAAAATATGTTCACACAAACAGACATACGCTCCATTCAAACTGATCATTGCCAAACTCAAACACTGACTGGTGGACCTGAGTTTACCCAACTTCCAAAGTACTGCACGGATGACATCTTGAAATCAAACAGCAATGATGGGGATGCATTTAGGCTTTATTTGGAACATATTTATGGTTTTGTATTTTTCTTGCACTTATTGCATTTCATTGGCCATTTCTATGATGATGTCAATAATTTCTGTCTTTTCTATTTTTTACAGTGCTGAGTCTAATGACAAGACTGGGTGAGTGTTATTAGATTTTAAAACAAACCCCACCTTCAATTACCTGATAATTTATCAGAGAATAACCTTATTCAAAAAGTTCAGTGATACTTATGATTGATAACAGAATGTCATGCTTCACAATAAGACTGTCTCACAGCATCATGATGTGATTAATGTGACTGCATATGTGGACAGTAATGTAGAAATATTATTCTGTGAGACTCGAGGCATGTCCTACAGTAGGGGGTGATACAGAGATCACAAACAGAATCAGTTCTTTACTGTTCTAAACTAATGAAGCTGAGGCATTAATCAGGACACTATAAACATGTCATGAGTATTTCAACACATGTACTAACGTAGTGCATGCACTGTTTGTACAGGGAGCCCAAAGGATGTACTGACTCTGCAGCCTAACTGGCCCCTGTTCTTCACTGGAGAGACCGCCACTCTCAGGTGTTCGGGAAAGCCATTCAAACATCTTGGATTCTGGTGGTACAGAAATGAATCAAACATTAGTGTGACAAAGCACGTATCCCATAAAAACATCTACACCATCGCACCTGTTACTGAAGCCCACAGTGGTGTATACACGTGTTCTGCTGATTCCAAAAGTGATCCTGTCAGACTGAACGTGTCAGGTGGGTCAAAACTGGTCAGCAGCTGAACACTGGTGGTCTCACTCATCCCACAGAGAGACAATATTTAACACATTTAATCGATCTTCCCCAGTGCACATTGTGCACCCGTACCAGTTCATTTATTACAGGCAAATATAAAATTAACTTATTTTCACTAAAATGGGCTGGGTATACCACCAACTGAGTTGAGTTTCTGCCTGTCACACTGTTTGTATTGTTAATATTTGAGCTTCTGTATGTTTTAATCCATGGAATGTAGCCTTTTCTATCTGTTATGATAGAATGAGAAAACCAACTGCTTTAGCTCTTTGTCTCAACCCCAACTAGAGCATGCCTGTCCCTCTGTAGTCATGCCTACACTCCACTAGCAAAGTTGTATGTACAAGTTGTGTAAATCGGTCTGGGTAGAACCATCTGCGAATGCCTGTAATGTAATGTAATGTAATGAGCGGTTAGAGCTGTGACACAGTCTGTCCGTCTTCACAGCCTCGCCCACACCCATTCTGAGATAGTCACATGCTTTCACAGTACATGGATAAGCAAACCATGTTCTACTGTATCACAGATTAAAGCCAGTTTGCACTGCATGTTTGATTATGCCATTATTAGGGACCTGGGGGAGAGATTCAGTCTGTTCTCTCTGTTATAGAGAAACTCCACCTGTCCTGACTGTCTCTCCACACAGGCAGTTATATGCAAGAGAACATGACAGTCTTTGTTGTAAGGTTACAGTGACTTCAGCTGGCTGGGAATATTACTGGTAAAAAGACCCAGTCTGGTACACAGAGTATAGTTACCCCACACACATACATGTATCAGGTGAGTGTTGACAGGCATTATTCAGTGTGCAAAATTGGTACATTCCCATAATGCAATGGGTCCAACTGCTGTGATGATTCTGGGGTCCTGTTCCTTAATTTAATTCTTGTACCATTACGATCCGGATTAGAGCTTTTTCATTTCTGATTTTTGAATATCTTCTCTTAATATCATTGAAAATAGGAATGCAGCTGCCATGGTTTTAGTCCTTCATTTAGGGTGATTTGTTTTTTCCATAGTCATAAAAATACTGGCATGACAACAGAACTGTGACCCAGTCTGTCTGTTTCTACAGCACTGCCTAAAGCCACTCTGACGGTAGAGCCAAAATGGCGCCCACCGTACAATGGAGAGACCGTCACCCTGAGGTGTGAGGTGGACTCCCACAGCAACTGGACATATTCCTGGTACAAAGACCAGACCCAGATGGCTGTGTCTCAGACTGTTGGTCACAGAGTAACTGGCAACAGACTCACCATCTTTGGTGCTGCTGGGTCTGACCAGGGGCAATACTGGTGTGAGGGGAGGCTGGAGGGGAGAAAAGTGACATCACAGCGCAGCGACTCCATCAATCTGACTGTTGCAGGTGAGTCTCAGGTACGCTTTCAATTTGGATATGTCACATGCTCTATTGGATTCAGATCTGGGGACTGTGCAGGTCATTGGAGTAAAATGAAGTCGCCATCTTGTTTGTGGAACCAGCTGCAGGTGTCGTGTGCTTTGTGACATGGCACATTACCTGCTGGAAGTATCAACTTGATAAAAGGTAGACTGTGGTCAGAATGGGATGCACATGGTCCGCGACAATGCTTAAGTATGTTCTGGCACTCAACTGATGCTCAGTTGGTATTAAGGGGCTTAATGTGTGTCACAAAAACACGCCATTAGACTACCACTACCAGACGTTACTGCTGACACAAAGCAGGATGGGATCTTTATGCAGTATGGATTCATCCTGTTTTGTCAAATTCTGACCCTACCATCTACGTATGTGTGGTAGCAGAAATTGAGATTTGTCAGACCAGACATTTATCCATTCTTCAATTGTTTCGTTTTGGGTTGTGTATTCAGAGATGTCCTTCTGCGCAGCACTGTTGTAAATAGCTGTTTTTTGACCATTTGTGGCCTTTCTGCAAGCTTGAATGAGTCTGCCCATTCTACTCCGATGCTCTCAGTAATAAGGTATTATCACCCACAGAACTGATACTCACTGGATTTCATTGTATATTGCACCACTCTCTGTAAATTTCAGACATGTTTTTGGGATTCTTATGAATTCAGCAGTGCTAAAGGCTTTGTATAATTATCCTAATTTCAATGATATTCAAATTATACTCACACTATAGAGAAAAAAATATTCTGTGAATGATTTCACATATATAATTTACTTTTGAAGTTATGCTTCAAATATTTATATTTTATGAAATATTGCGCAGGACCACCTATTGATTCAAAGATAATTAATCTTTCTCCCATGGTTCTTTTTCCCTTGTATTTTATACACAACTGTTTCCTCCTCAGTCACTTGTACATTCTGACAGAAGAAACTGTGACCCAGTCTGTCTCCTTTCCACAGCACTGCCTAAAGCCACTCTGAAGGTAGAGCCAAAATGGCGCCTACTGTACAATGGAGAGACCGTCACCCTGAGGTGTGAGGTGGACTCCTACAGCAACTGGATATATTCCTGGTACAAAGACCAGGCCCAGATGGCTGTGTCTCAGACTACTGGTCACAGTGTAACTGGTAACAGACTCACCATCCCTGGTGCTGCTGGGTCTGACCAGGGGCAGTACTGGTGTGAGGGGAGGCTGGAGGAGAGAAAAGTGACATCACAGCGCAGCGACTCCATCAATCTGACTGTTGCAGGTGAGTCTCAGGTACGCTTTCAATTTGGATATGTCACATGCTCTATTGGATTCAGATCTGGGGACCGTGCATGTCATTGGAGTAAAATGAAGTCGCTGTCATGTTTGTGGAACCAGCTGCAGGTGACGTGTGCTTTGTGACAAGGCACAATACCTGCTAGAAGTATCAACTTGATAAAGGGTAGACTGTGGTCCTAAAGGGATGCATATGGTCCGCTACAATGCTTAATTATGTTCTGGCACTCAACTGATGGTCAGTTGGTATTAAGGGGCTTAATGTGTGTCACAAAACCACACCATTGCACTACCACTACCAGCCGTTACTGTTGACCAGAGGTGGTTAGAGTAGCCAAAACCTGTACTCAAGTAAAAGTATTGTTACTTTAAAATAATAATGACTCAAGTAGAAGTAAAAGTAGTCATCCAAATAATTACTTGAGTAAGAGTAAGAAAGTATCTTGTGAAAAGACTACTGAAGTACTGAGTTACTTCATATAATCTGATTTAATGTTGAAATAAGAAGAGCAAGATGAACGTAAAAATCTAAATGTCCAAAATATAAAATTGTAAATGCTTGTCCAATAGAAATAAACCAAATATAAAATAGCCATGTGCAAATTCAAATATGGCCTAAATCATATCCCTTAAAACAATAATACAATAAAACAATACACGGGAGGTTCGTCAGAAGAGGAGGATTTTCGCTTTCTGTTGGACTCTATTAAGTCTGTATACCCTGTCAGTTTGTTGGGGTGAACCCTCCGTTGACAGAAAACATATCAATGAGGCTACAGGGATTTATCCATTAAAATAGACTCATCATTACAACAAAGAGGAGCCTGCTCAAATTCAAACAGAAACTTTATATGTGGGAAACATAATGCTTTGTAGCACCATTATTGTACCTTATGAGGCACTTCTCCACGATATTCCCAAGTCCCATGATGCCTTGCGCGGAATATGTGCAGAACTTCCGGTTTCGCGTAAACAAACGTTATGTATGCTATGCAATGTTCCAGCGCTCACGTCTTGACTGTTGCATGCTTCACAAAAACTATTACACTACTAACTAATGCTTACATTACAGTGTGAAATATCCACATTAATACCAGTAACCTATTTAAACGCACTCAATTTAAAAAATAACGTGTATAACCGAAGTATTTTGAGCAATAATAGCCTACTTACATAGCAATGATGAAATCTTATGTGTTCAATAGATGGAGACAGAGACCGTAAATCAACAATACAGTTCAATCCGCTTGTTTTGCTCCAGAAAACGATGTCATCTAGGTCTATCAGCAAACATACGGCTTAGCTATGCCCAGAAGTCCTCAATAATAATAGTATTTCCCAAGAAATTACGAATAATCGTTGACCACGTTCCGTGCTGCGTCTTTTACTGCTACCAAATGCATAAGTGAATGCGACGATAAGAAAAATTTCGGTTACGCTGACCTAAAAAACGCTATTCCAAGAGCAAAATTAGACATGTTATACATCGTTAGAAAGCTTATACTCTCACCTACTGAATAAATGAATTGTCAATCAAGCCAGACTGTACTAAAAAGGGCGACAGCGCCGTAAACAACGCGTGTGGTATTACGCACAGCTATTTTGGAAGATACCGAGGCATCACAAATGCCCGTATATTTCACAAACGGATTGTCCAAGACAATAAATGACCACTCAGTCAAATAGTTAGCTATCCACAGCCAAAACTAACCTACAACTTACCGCCACATATTTTCTCAAGTTCGAGGTTGAGTTCTTGTAGGCTGAAATGTCCACATTTCTAGGCAGACAAAGAAGGCAGCGCATAATGTAAGTACTGTTTTTGGTAGTCTGTAAGTAAAACGTAGTTTGAACGTGAGGCCAGGGGTGTTCTGCCTGCTACGAATCACCCGCCGTTGTTTCAGCCATTGTTGTCGCCCACTCATCCTTCTGTGTGCTGTGACTGGCTACATTTGATTGGTGAAACGGAGTCATGTGGGGCTATGACAGAGCCAAAGCAAAGACCAGTCAGCCTCTTTGGCTGAAGTCTCTCTGAGAGAATGAAACGAACAGAACGTGCATTGAATAAAAAATGGGTAAAAAATAAAAGTAACGAGCGGAATGTAGCCGAATATAACAGAGTAAAAGTAACATTTTTTCATCACAAATATACTCGAGTAAAAGTGAAAAGTATGTTGCATTAAAACTACTCTTACAAGTACAATTTATTCAAAAAGTTACTTAAGTAAATGTAACGGAGTAAATATAACGCGTTACTACCCACCTCTGCTGTTGACACAAAGCAGGATGTGATTTTATGCAGTATGGATTCATTCTGTTTTGTCAAATTCTGACCCTACCATCTACGTATGTGTTGTAGCAGAAATTGAGATCCATCAGATCAGACATTTATCCATTCTTCAATTGTTTAGTTTTGGGTTGTGTATTCAGAGATGTCCTTCTGCGCAGCACTGTTGTAAATAGCTGTTTTTGACCATTTGTGGCCTTTCTGCTAGCTTGAATGAGTCTGCCCATTCTACTCCGACGCTCTCATTAATAAGGTGTTTTCACCCACAGAACTGCCACTCACTGGATTTCATTGTTTATTGCACCACTCTCCGTAAATTTCAGACATGTTATTGGGATTCTTATGAATTCAGCAGTGCTAGAGGCTTTGTATAATTATCCTAATTTCAATAATATTCAACTTATACTCACACTATGGAGAATAAAAATATTCTGTGAATGATTTCACATATATAATTTACTTTTGAAGTTATGCTTCAAATATTTATATTTTATGAAATATTGCGCAGGACCACCTATTGATTCAAAGATAATTAATCTTTCCCCCATGGTTCTTTTTCCCTTGCATTTTATACACAACTGTTTCCTCCTCAGTCACTTCTACATTCTGACAGAAGAAACTGTGACCCAGTCTGTCTCCTTTCCACAGCCCTGCCTAAAGCCACTCTGACTGTAGAGCCAAAATGGCACCCACTGTACAATGGAGAGACCGTCACCCTGAGGTGTGAGGTGGACTTCTACAGCAACTGGATATATTCCTGGTACAAAGACCAGGCCCAGATGGCTGTGTCTCAGACTACTGGTCACAGTGTAACTGGTAACAGACTCACCATCCCTGGTGCTGCTGGGTCTGACCAGGGGCAGTGCTGGTGTGAGGGGAGGCTGGAGGAGAGAAAAGTGACATCACAGCGCAGCGACTCCATCAATCTGACTGTTACAGGTGAGTTTCAGGTACGCTTTCAAATTGGATATGTCACATGCTCTATTGGATTCAGATCTGGGGACTGTGCAGGTCATTGGAGTAAAATGAAGTCGCTGTCATGTTTGTGGAACCAGCTGCAGGTGACGTGTGCTTTGTGACAAGGCACAATACCTGCTAGAAGTATCAACTTGATAAAAGGTAGACTGTGGTCCTAAAGGGATGCATATGGTCTGCTACAATGCTTAATTATGTTCTGGCACTCAACTGATGGTCAGTTGGTATTAAGGGGCTTAATGTGTGTCACAAAACCACACCATTGCACTACCACTACCAGCCGTTACTGTTGACACAAAGCAGGATGTGATTTTATGCAGAATGGATTCATTCTGTTTTGTCAAATTCTGACCCTACCATCTACGTATGTGTTGTAGCAGAAATTGAGATTCATCAGATCAGACATTTATCCATTCTTCAATTGTTTAGTTTTGGGTTGTGTATTCAGAGATGTCCTTCTGCGCAGCACTGTTGTAAATAGCTGTTATTTAACCATTTGTGGCCTTTCTGCTAGCTTGAATGAGTCTGCCCATTCTTCTCCGACGCTCTCATTAATAAGGTATTTTCACCCACAGAACTGCCACTCACTGGATTTCATTGTTAATTGCACCACTCTCCGTAAATTTCAGACATGTTATTGGGATTCTTATGAATTCAGCAGTGCAAAAGGCTTTGTATAATTATCCTAATTTCAATGATATTCAACTTATACTCACACTATGGAGAATAAAAATATTCTGTGAATGACTTCACATATATAATTTACTTTTGAAGTTATGCTTCAAATATTTATATTTTATGAAATATTGCACAGGACCACCTATTGATTCAAAGATAATTAATCTTTATGCCATGGTTCTTCTTCCCTTGCATTTTGTACAAAACTGTTTCCTCCTCAGTCACTTGTACATTCTGACAGAAGAAACTGTGACCCAGTCTGTCTCCTTTCCACAGCCCTGCCTAAAGCCACTCTGACTGTAGAGCCAAAATGGCGCCCACTGTACAATGGAGAGACCGTCACCCTGAGGTGTGAGGTGGACTCCTACAGCAACTGGACATATTCCTGGTACAAAGACCAGGCCCAGATGGCTGTGTCTCAGACTGCTGGTCACAGTGTAACTGGTAACAGACTCACCATCCCTGGTGCTGCTGGGTCTGACCAGGGGCAGTACTGGTGTGAGGGGAGGCTGGAGGGGAGAAAAGTGACATCACAGCGCAGCGACTCCATCAATCTGACTGTTGCAGGTGAGTCTCAGGTACGCTTTCAATTTTGATATGTCATATGCTCTATTGGATTCAGATCTAGGGACTGTGCAGGTCATTGGAGTAAAATGAAGTCACCGTCTTGTTTGTGGAACCAGCTGCAGGTGACGTGTGCTTTGTGACAAGGCACATTACCTGCTGAAAGTATCAACTTGAACAAAGGTAGACTGTGGTCCTAAAGGGATGCATATGGTTCGCTACAATGCTTAAGTATGTTCTGGCACACAACTGATGATCAGTTGGTATTAAGGGGCTTAATATGTGTCACAATAACACACCATTACACTACCACTACCAGCCGTTACTGCTAACACAAAGCAGGATGGGATTTTTATGCAGTATGGACTCACCCTGTTTTGTCAAATTCTGACCCTAACATTTACGTATGTGTCGTAGTAGAAATTGAGATTCGTCAGACCAGACATTTATCCATTCTTCAATTGTTTAGTTTTGGGTTGTGTATTCAGAGATGTCCTTCTGCGCAGCACTGTTGTAAATAGCTGTTTTTTGACCATTTGTGGCCTTTCTGCTAGCTTGAATGAGTCTGCCCATTCTACTCCGACGCTCACATTACTAAGGTATTTTCAACCATAGAACTGCTACTCACTGAATTCTATTGTTTATTGCACCACTCTCTGTAAATTTCAGACATGTTATTGGGATTCTAATGAACTCAGCAGTGCTAGAGGCTTTGTATAATTATCCTAATTTCAATAATATTCAACTTATACTCACACTATGGAGAATAAAAATATTCTGTGAATGATTTCACATATGTAATTTTCTTTTGAAGTTATGCTTCAAATATTTATATTTTATGAAATATTGCGCAAGAACACCTATTGATTCAAAGATAATTAATCTTTATGCCATGGTTCTTCTTCCCTTGCATTTTATACACAACTGTTTCCTCCTCAGTCACCTCTACATTCTGACAGAAGAAACTGTGACCCAGTCTGTCTCCTTTCCACAGCCCTGCCTAAAGCCACTCTGACTGTAGAGCCAAAATGGCACCCACTGTACAATGGAGAGACCGTCACCCTGAGGTGTGAGGTGGAATCCTACAGCAACTGGATATATTCCTGGTACAAAGACCAGGCCCAGATGGCTGTGTCTCAGACTGCTGGTCACAGTGTAACTGGTAACAGACTCACCATCCCTGGTGCTGCTGGGTCTGACCAGGGGCAGTACTGGTGTGAGGGGAGGCTGGAGGAGAGAAAAGTGACATCACAGCGCAGCGACTGCATCAATCTGACTGTTGCAGGTGAATCTCAAGTATACTTTCAATTTGGATATGTCACATGCTCTATTGGATTCAGATCTGGGGACTGTGCAGGTCATTGGAGTAAAATGAAGTCGCCGTCTTGTTTGTGGAACCAGCTGCAGGTGACGTGTGCTTTGTGACAAGGCACATTACCTGCTGGAAGTATCAACTTGGTAAAAGGTAGACTGTGGTCCTAAAGGGATGCACATGGTCCGCTACAATGCTGAAGTATGTTCTGGCACTCAATTGATGCTCACTTGGTATTAAGGGGCCTAATGTGTGTCACAAAAACACACCATTACACTACCACTACCAGCCGTTACTGCTGACACAAAGCAGGATGGGATTTTTATGCAGTATGGATTCATCCTGTTTTGCCAAATTCAGACCCTACCATCTACGTATGTGTCGTTGCAGAAATTGAGATTTGTCAGATCAGACATTTATCCCTTCTTCAATTGTTTAGTTTTGGGTTGTGTATTCAGAGATGTCCTTCTGCGCAGCACTGTTGTAAATAGCTGTTATTTAACCATTTGTGGCCTTTCTGCTAGCTTGAATGAGTCTGCCCGTTCTACTCCGACGCTCTCATTAATTAGGTGTTTTCACCCACAGAACTGCCACTCACTGGATCTTTTTTTTATTGCACCAGTCTCTGTAAATTTCATACATGTTATTGGGATTCTAATGAACTCAGCAGTGCTAGATGCTTTGTATAATTATCCTAATTTCAATGATATTCGACTTATGCTCTCACTATAGAGAATAAAAATATTCTGTGAATGATTTCACATATATAATTTACTTTTGAAGTTATGCTTCAAATATTTATATTTTATGAAATATTGCGCAGGACCACCTATTGATTCAAAAATAATTAATCTTTCTGACATGGTTCTTTTTCCTTCGCATTTCATACACAATTGTTTCCTCCTCAGTCAAAACTGTGACCCAGTCTGTCTCCTTTCCACAGCCCTGCCTAATGCTTCTCTGACTGTAGAGCCAAAATGGCGCCCACTGTACAGTGGAGAGACCGTCACTCTGAGGTGTGAGGTGGACTCCTACTGCAACTGGACATATTCCTGGTACAAAGACCAGGCCCAGATGGCTGTGTTCCAGACTGCTGGTCACAGTGTAACTGGTAACAGACTCACCATCCCTGGTGCTGCTGGGTCTGACCAGGGGCAGTACTGGTGTGAGGGGAGGCTGGAGGGGAGAAAAGTGACATCACAGCGCAGCGACTCCATCACTGTTGCAGGTGAGTCTCAGGTACGCTTTCAATTTGGATATGTCACATGCTCTATTGGATTGAGATCTGGGGACTGTGCATGTCATTAGAGTAAAATGAAGTCATCATCTTGTTTGTGGAACCAGCTAGAGGAGATGTGTGCTTTGTGAAAAGACGCATTACCTGCTGGAAGTATCCACTTGAATACAGGTAGACTGTGGTCATAAAGGGATGCTCATGGTCAGATACAATGCTTAAGTATGCTCCGGCACTGATATGATGGTCAGTTATTATGGGGCCTAATGTGTGTCACAAAAACATTCCACACCATTATGTTATTGGCATTCTTATGAATTCAGCAGTGCTGGAGGCTTTGTATAATTATACTAATTTCAATGAAACTCATCTTAGGCTCACACTATAGAGAATAAAAATATTTGTTTTACAATTTCACATATAATTTATTTGGGTGAAATGCTTAAAATTTTAATATTCATGGAATATTGTGCAGGACCACCTACAGAGTCAAAGAAAATTTACATTTCTGCCAGTTATTTTTCCTTGCAGTTTATGCACAACTGTTTCCTCCTCAGTCATCTCTAAATTCTGACAGAAGATACTGTGACCCAGTCTGTCTCCTTTCCACAGCCCTGCCTAAGGCCTCTCTGACAGTAGAGCCAAAATGGCGCCCACTGTACAATGGAGAGACCGTCACACTGAGGTGTGAGGTGGACTCCTACAGCAACTGGACACATTTCTGGTATAGAGACCATAACCAGACAGCCACATCTCTCACTAAAGAGTACAGTGTAAACATCACTGGGGCTGCTGGGTCTGACCAGGGGCAGTACTGGTGTGAGGGGAGGCTGGAGGGGAGAAATGTGACATCACAGCGCAGCGACTCCATCACTCTGACTGTTGTCTCAGGTACGCTTTCAAATTATATATAAAACTTTCTTTAAAATATTTGCATTGCTTTCCATTCACTTACCATACATAGGAGCAACAAACAGTATAACAATTTATACTATGGCTTGGAAAAATATTTAATTCCGATTGACTGACAGCTATGTCAACCAATTGTTTTATTTGTGTTTGTATATAGGCATGGCAATGTGGGTAATTTTGCCTCATTATGGTTTCAAATCACTACACGAAAACTTTCAATTTGTTGACTTAGAAATCCTGAAATCAAAGGAAACTTAACACCACATTATTAAAAAGAAAATCAATCGCTAAGCTTAAATGTGCAGATAGATATTTTCTGGATAAAAAAAATGCTTTCTTATCCAGAAAATCTCAGTTTCAACACATTTCACATCTTTGTGGTCAGGGGTGCAGCATTTATTAAGCTTGGAGATATTAACGTATCGTAGTTATGTGGATTAGAATATATGATACAGCTGACTGTGTTAGGATGTGTAGAGGTGGGTTAGGACCCAAATGCGGAGTTCAGGGGAAAAAAACTCAAGTCCAACAGGTATGACAGAAACAAAGACTTTACTTACGAACCAAAAGGGAATAAGGGAACAAAAAGCCTCGCAGGGCAACCACAAAACACAAAACCAGAAAACAAGAAAATCCAAAAAGTCCAAACGCGCAGGGAAGCAGAACCTGGACAGGAACATACGGGTCAGGAACATGGGCAAGACACAGCCAACAAGCAACAAGGATCCAGCACCTGAGTCCAGGGGAAGGGAAACTTAAATACAGACACTGACGAGACACAGGAGGGCACAATGAACAATCAGGCCACAGAGAGGGAAGGGAGAACGAGACAGCCAATAGAATAATCAAAACCAATAATACAATTAACAGGGGGGAGCAGGACACAAAACAGAAGTGCCGCCATCTGGCGGCCCAACAGGGAAAGACAGACAAACAGGAACACGGGACCATGACAGACTGTCTTCCCACTATACCAGTTGCTAAATGCATCATGACAATAGTTGTGAACTTTGTTTTTCATTGTATAATGTCTTTTCTCTTTTCTTATATTTTTGATGGCTGATAGTGGGACTACTCTGCATTCATAAGAAAAGAGAAACACTGGTTTATCATTACCAAAGAAACCATATTTAGTGAAGTGGCAGATGTGTACATAATGATGTTAGTTTTGTAATTAATAAAATGTCTTTAAAAATACCTTTTTATTTCAATTTTTCCATGTATTTTAGTTGTAGCCATAGTATAAGAGATATTAACCACTTCATGGGTTCCGATTACCACCCTGTCATGCCATATATTCTTGTATATGCACAGGTTTATATCCTCCACATATCCCTCGTCTCTGTGTCTCTCCACAGGTAGACTGGTATTCGGTCTGGGAGCTGCTCCTCTGCTGCTGGCCTCCATTATACTGTGTGTGAAATGGTGCAGGAAACCAGGTGATGTTATTTTACAGGGGAACACATCTAAAAACAATGTGTGTTTCAGATTTCAGGCTGCAGAACTGTACATTCTCACTCCCAGTTCTCTCCCTCTGTTGTGTTTATACATGTTTGTTGATGCGCAGGGTCATCTAATGAAGCAGCTGTCAAGTACACTGAAGAGAATATGGAAGTTGACTTATAAAACCTTCACACAGAAGCTGGATCAGTGTGCTCATGTCGAATGAGGAACGTTTGAGAGCTCAGGATTATTTTTCAATGTGCTGCTTCTCAGCTTGCAGGAGGGGAAATCCTGATTGGGGGTGCAGTCATGGGGACACTCAGTGAGTTTTGGGAATGAAGCAGTCGTGCCTTTAGAGTGCAGGATCTGTATAATATATCTCATAAAAAACACGTTTTCAACGTACAAAAATGCCAAGTTACTCAAAAGTATTGATATCAAAATGACGCCAAGTTACGGTACTACAAACAATATAGGCTATCTTGCCTCCGAAATTAAATAAGATGTATTCCAAAGCAATGCTACCCAATATTTCCTCAGTTCTTTCAAGTCACTTGGCCCTGTGACTTTTATCAATACTTTTGAGTAACTTGGCATTTTTGTACGTTGAAAACGTTTTTTTATGAGATATCATTTCTTTTTGCAAAGCGTTTTATTATGAGAGTGAGAAATCTGAAGTGACCCTGTAAGAAACGGTTGTGGATTATGGCTATCCTTTGTGAATTTGTACAGTCTGATGAGCGTGTACCGTTTAGCAGTTTCGGTGTGCTATATATGTAAAACAGTAGCTGAAAGGGTGCGGTGGCGTAAATGTAAACGCATCAGAACCGCAGGTGAAATATGGCTAGTGTATGTACTCACGGATCCATCCATCCAACAAGCCTTGATTGAGAAAAGAATCAGCAAGCCTGTAGAATTAGAGCTGCCTAGGTTGCAACTTGTGTACCCTGCTGTCCTGCTCCGTTGTCTGTTATTTCGTGGAGATGCACATTTAGTGTTTGTAAGGTTCATAAGGTATTTTGATAGGCTTATCTGCAGGTGGGAATCCTGTTCGCTGTTTTGCTAAGCTAGAACCGGAAAACTTGATAGTGGAGAATAGGAGCAGACGCATATGTCCCAGTAGGCTTTGCATATGAGAAAATAACTACAGTGTGAGAGAAATTAGGATGAAATGATGAAATTGCGGAGTTTAAACGATATGTTTTTAGCAGAATGGGCATGTAGGTGAAGGTTGACATGATCACAGACTATAGTGCGGAGTAAATAAACTGACCATGAGCGAGCTTAGTTTCCTTATGGAATGGTATATCGGTATAAAGCATTAGCTGTGAAGGTGGTGGGTTAGGTAACGTGTGAAATCTATTGCACTATTGTGCTTTTCTCATATTCAGTACTCGTAGTTATACTTATGAGTGATTCATGGTTTTAAATGTAATGTTTTAATGGGGAGTTGCAGAACGTACATACGTAGTAATTGTTTGTATGTGGCTAGATAGACAACAGGGCGAGGTAACATGAATGTAGAAACATGGCGTTTGCTGATAAGAAGGTTTTGTACGGTAGCCAAGTGAAAAAATATAGTTAGTAGAAATGGCACAGTGGTGAACTGGTGTAACTTTTTAATAAAAGGAATACATTTGCCGTCATGAAATACATATGAGTGGCCGTGAGTGAGTTTTGGTAAAGCAAATATAAAAGCGTAAGAAAATGTTAGTGTAAAAGAGGAAATTATCTGCCTGAGGACGAGGCGGGATTCGACCCTTCAACCGGAGGTTTACCAGTCTGTAACTTTGCTAGTGCAGCACCATGACATAACTATGCAATGCGTGAAATATCATTAGCAAACCTGTCCGTGGTTTTAAAGAAGAACACAGGCCAGTAAGCACAGAAGAGCTCCCGTTGAATCCATATGGCTTTGCAATATTGTAGCCGGTTAATAACTGAACGTGCAGACGGTACGTCATAATGCAGTGTATACGTTCGGTGAAAGGCTGGTAGATATGGTGCAAAAGCAATAATTGAGAAGTAGTAGACAATTATTAATGAGGGTAAAAGCAGGTTAAAGAAACACGTCCTTAGCTGGGCTTGAACCTACAACCCCATGTTCCCAAGTCTGTAACCTTACCCACTAGTCCACATGCAGATTAGCTGTTTAAACAGGAAATGTTTCAGAATAAAAAGGTATGAGTATTTTGCGTGTGTATGCGAGTTTTTGATTGGGCCGTGAGGGTGAGGATTTGGCTGGTGTCGGTAAAATGTCCAATGGGGAGACATGTTGTTAGTGGGATATGCGGCAGGAAAAATAAGAATGAGAAGAAGAAGAATGAGAAGAAGAAGAAGAAGAAGAAGAAGAAGAAGAAAGAGAAGAAGAAGGAGAAAACGCAAATTCCCCTTAGTTTGGAGCTTTATTGTGTGGACATGTGAAGTTGTTTATGAAATCTGTCTGTTGAAATGGGGTCAGAATGTACAGAATTTAATGTTTTTAAGGGCTGAGTGTCTGTGGCTGTTGTGGTTATTTCTGTGGGGAACCCTGAAAAGTGCCAAACTCTCGGTGCTGTATAGGTATGGGGCATGCCCCCGCCAAGGCGTAACTGAGGTTCTGATTCACCAGAGCTGCACTTGTGATCTTTGTCTAACTTAGTCTGCTTTCATTGCTGTATGTTTGTTTCAGGTCCTACGTTGAACTTTATATATTATGTAGTAAACTCGCCTCAAGCTTACATACAGCCTAAACAGCTGAGACTCTGCAACATGTTCAACATGCATTTCATGTGTCTGCTTTTATTAGTATTACATTAAATGGACTTTAAAGTGTGTTCTTTGTTGTTCCTTCTTTATTTTGTTAACATAAGAAATAAATGAAAAAAATAAACATGTGTAATGTAACATCCCCAGTAGGTCAGTTATAGCACTTTCCACTGTGGTGAACAACACAATCTAATCGAAGTGTGAGGAGGAGAAACCGAACAAGAATGCTGAGCTGAATGTGGAGAGAGAAGCTGAGGGCTCGATTGTTTTCATTATATTATTTTTATATTATTACTGTTAATACTTCTACTGTAATAACAAGGTTACCAGTCATAACTTTCTTGTGTTCATTCTTCATGGGGATGAATCGTGACAAACAAATATTAATAAATAAGTAGGCTAAAGCTGGCATTTGTCTCTCTTGATGCTATATTATGCTGATTCCACCATATTATTTTGACTACATTGTCATTTTGATGTTGCTTGTAATAGCGTATCGTCATTAAACATGCTATTAGTTGCGGTATTTCTGTCTTTGCATGATGAAGTTTTCGATGATAACATAGAGTAATCACATATGAAAAATAAATAGGCCATCATTGTCAGGACTGGCGAGGGAATGGACCCAAATGCAGAGTAAATAAATCCAAGAACTCCAAAAGGAAAATTTACACAAAGACTTTAATTACTAAAACTAAGGAACAAATGCAGGAAACCAGAAAATGCCTCATAGGGCAAATCCCAAAAACACAAAAGAAAAATACAAATAAATAGAAGAAGATAAACACACAGAACAAAACTCGGGCAGGGCAGGAACTCATGGGCGGAAACACAGAGGCAGAAAAACATGTGGAAACACAAGGAACCAGCACCCGAGTCAGGGAAGCAAAGAACTCAAATAGACACGACACTAACGAGACACAGGAGGGCACAATGCACAATTAGACCACAGAGAGGGAAGGGAAAACGAGACATAACCAAAAAACAATAATAGATTAATTGAAAACAATAATACAATTAAACAGGGAAAAGGAACAGAACTACAAACTGAAGTGCTGCCAAGCAGACAAGCACAGAACCATGACAATCATAAATAAAAAATGAGAATAGCTGCATTTAATTTGATCTTAAATAATTTTTCAGCACCAATTGGCCAGGGCAATGAAGGGATAGGCTGTTGGCTTGGCAAGCGTTTTTGAGGAACTAGGCTACAAGTGATTTACATTACCGGCATTTAGCAGACACTGTTATCCAGAGCGACTTACACAGCTTTTACATTGCATCTACATTGGATCCATTTATACAGCTGCACTTATACTGAAACAATGCAGGCTAGGTACCTTGCTCAAGGGTACAACGGCTGTGTCCTACACAGGAATCAAACCTGTGACCTTTGGGTTACAAGGCCAGTTCTACTCATTATACTGTGCTATCGCTCATGCTAACATAATAGCAGTGTCTTTGGATGTTCATCACATTTGCTGTCCTTTCTGAACTGATGTTGCTTTAAAGCAGTATCCGTTAAAATGCCTACATAAGGATCATATAGTTTTAAAGTGCCCTAAGGTTCTGTTGACCTCGTGCTGGGTGCCCCCTAAAGACTGTCAGAGATTGCGCCTTCGGCCTGGGTGAGTAAACAAGGTGTTTTTTGGGAACAGATTGGGCTACAATTGGCGCATCACTGATGAAATGAGCAATACAGAAATCGCAGCTTCAGTCTTGCATGTTTATGGAGTGAGACTGCTGTGACGAGGAGCTGAATGATATTTGCAGTACTCTGGCAGCGCGTGGTGCTCAATGGACAGCGGTCACTCCTGGTTCAGGGCTGATGTGCTTGCGTACAGGAGACCTCTGGATTGAATCAGTGCTGCAGTCATTAATGCATGTTGTGAAACATTTCTAATAGGAATCAATAAAATGTATACAACACAATAAACGTTGATTTAACGCACTTAAATAATAACTTTTTGAGATAACCTTTATTTTTTTATAAGCTCCCTGACATGGAATGGACACCTAGCTGTTCACTTGACTATAAACACAAATATACGGACTTTCACATTTCTCCAGAGGAAGAAAGTGCTGCATCACACATGCTCTCTGGTGTATGCACACACTGTTATTTTCCTGCCACACACAGGGGGAAAGCTGCAGAACGTTTATAAAATACGTGGGCATGTCATACTTCTCTGATTACCTCCCCTAAAAAAAAAATGAAAGTATAAAAATAACGGACGCTGCGGCTTATTAGCTTCCCTTCGTGAGCATGTGATCAGAGTACAGAAACCACATGATCGGCTCTAACCTGCAGCTCTGTTTATATTTCAAAAGGAGGAGAGAGGAGCATGGCACTAAAATGCAGACGCACATGGTAACCGTTGCAGCTTCCTGCAGCTGTGTTTGGGTTAGGATACTCTGCGATTTCAGAGGGGATGGCAGCCGCTCTGAGAGCTTCTCAGTTTCACAGTTAAATGTGTAACCTTCGCAGCTTTCTTCAGGTCAGCGTAGTTCAGCTGGGCATGCGAGAGTGATGAAAATTTATATTGTAAGAAATCTGTCTCTGATGCAAATATGTCTGCTGGCCACACATTCCCTTGATCTTATCATTATCACAATGCATTCTTCGTGGTGATGAATTGTGACAAATAAATATTAATAAATAAGTAGGCTAAAGCTGGCATTTGTCTCTCTTGATGCTATATTATGCTGATTCCACTGTATTATTTTGACTACATTGTAATTTTGATATTGCTTGTAATAGCGTATTACCATTATCATTACATTACATTACAGGTCATTAAAAATGTTATTAGTTGTGGTATTTCTGTCCTTGCATGATGAAGTTTTCGATGGTAACTAAGAGTAATTACATATGAAAAATAAATAGGCCATCATAAATAAAAAATGAGAATAGCTGAATTTAATTTGATCTTAAATAATTTTTCAGCACCAATTGGCCAGGGCAATGAAGGGATAGGCTGTTGGCTTGGCAAGCATTTTTGAGGAAGTAGACTACAAGTGATTTACATTACCGGCATTTAGCAGACACTGTTATCCAGAGCGACTTACACAACTTTTACATTGCAACTACATTGGATCCATTTGTACAGCTGGACCTATACTGAAACAATGCAGGCTAGGTACCTTGCTCAAGGGTACAACGGCTGTGTCCTACACAGGAATCAAACCTGTGACGTTTGGGTTACAAGACCTGTTTGACTCATTATACTGTGCTATCGCTCATGCTAACATAATAGCAGTGTCTTTGGAAGTTCATCACATTTGCAGTCCTTTCTGAACTGATGTTGCTTTAAAGCAGTATCCGTTCAAATGCCTACATAAGGATCATATAGTTATAAGTGCCCTAAGGTTCTGTTGACCTCATGCTGGGTGCGCCCTAAAGACTGTCAGAGATTGCGCCTTCGGCCTGGGTGAGCAAACGAGGTGTTTTTTGGGAACAGATTGGGCTACAATTGGCGCATCACTGATGAAATGAGCAATACAGAAATCGCAGCTTCAGTCTTGCATGCTTACGGAGTGAGACTGCTGTGACGTGGTGCTGAATGATATTTGCAGTACTCTGGCAGCGCGTGGTGCTCAATGGACAGCGGTCACTCCTGGCTCAGGGCTGATGTATAATGCTCCTGTACAGGAGACCTCTGGATTGAAACAGTGCTGCAGTCATTAATGCATGTTGTGAAACATTTCTAATAGGAATCAATAAAATGTATACAACACAATAAACGTTGATATAATGCACTTAAATAATAACTTATTGAGATAACCTTTATTTTTTATAAGCTCCCTGACATGGAATGGACACCTAGCTATTTACCTGACTATAAACACAAACATACGGACTTTCACATTTCTCCAGAGGAAGAAAGTGCTGCATCACACATGTGCACTGGCTTATGCACACACTGTTATTTTCCTGCCACTCACAGGGGGAAAGCTGCAGAACGGTTATAAAATACACAGGCATGTCATACTTCTCTGATTACCTCCTCTAGAAAAATAAAATAAAGTACAAATATAGCGGACGCTGCAGCTCATTAGCTTCCCTTCATGAGCACGTGATCAGAGTACAGAAACCACGCGAGCGTCTCCAACCTGCAGCTCCGTCTGTATCTAGAGCAGAGGAGAGAGGAGCATGGCACTGAAATGCAGACGCACATGGTAACCGTTGCAGCTTCCTGCAGCTGTGTTTGGGTTAGGATACTCTGCGATTTCAGAGGGGATGGCAGCCGCTCTGAGAGCTTCTCAGTGTCACAGTTAAATGTGTAACTTTTACAGCTTTCTTCAGGTCAGCGTAGTTCAGCTGGGCATGCAAGCAAATTTCTATTGCAGATTACACCTCAGCCAACATAAAACTGACTGACATGTTGGTCACCATTCGGCACCCTGAGCTGACCAGAGGAGGATGGGTTTCCCCCTTGAGCCTGGTTCCTTCCAAGATTTCTTCCCATCTGCCACAGGGAGTTTTTCCTTGCCTTAGGCTTGCTCCTGTGGGGGTTTAGGCCAGTGTTGTCTATAAAGCGTATTGTGACAACTGCAGTAAAATACGCTATACAAATACAATTTGATTGATTTGATTGATAATCAATTTGTGAATAATATTTTTGTAAATAATATTCCATACATCATTTAGCATTCAAACAGAGTTACATTATAAACTTCAGGGTTCTATGTGACCTTAAAAGTTGCAGAAATAGTGTGGTTACAGTATGATTTCTGAGGCGGTTGATTCTTACTTTGCCAAGCTTCTGTTCATGACCAAAAGCTCAATTTTGGTCAAACCAGACAATTGATTTACACAATTGCTCTCACTAAGGCCTTTGTTTGTGCAGCATTTCCAAAGAGCTTGTTGGTATGACGGTGTCATTGTATGGTTGAATATGAGATTTGGTGATCTCAAAAAGCAACTAAATTCAAACTGTGATCCTTGGGCTCTTCTTTGCCTCCCTCATCATCTTCCTCGCTGGGTGGGGGGGGGGGGGCATATGTATCCCAACTTTGACGCTTCTTTTACAGGAAGGTTGCTGATATTTACAAATCCCTCAAGATGGAGTCTTCAAACACATTAGTCAATCCTCTTCCCAGACAACCCTCCCCCATTCCCAACTCAGTACCCCTCCCCCCATTTCTCTTTCTGCTTCATCTCCTCTTCTCTCTCTTTACCAAGTCTCTTGTTTCTGTTATCTCCTCTCATACTCTATCTTCCAGGTCACATCTCCAGTCTGTTCTGACCCCTGGTGGTGGAATGAGCTTCCCACTGCTGTCAGGACTGCAGAAACCCTACCCATCTTCCCACTGCAGTCAGGACAGCAGAAACCCTGCCCATCTTCCCACTGCAGTCAGGACAGCAAAAGCCTTGCCCATCTTCCCACTGCAGTCAGGACTGCAGAAGCCCTGCCCATCTTCCGACTGCAGTCAGGACAGCAGAAGCCCTGCCCATCTTCCCATTGCAGTCAGGACAGCAGAAACCCTGCTCATCTTCCCATTGCAGTCAGGACAGCAGAAACCCGGCTCATCTTCCCACTGCAGTCAGGACAGCAGAAGCCCTGCTCATCTTCCCACTGCTGTCAGGACAGCAGAAGCCCTGCCCATCTTCCCACTGCTGTCAGGACAGCAGAAACCCTGCCCATCTTCCCACTGCAGTCAGGACAGCAGAAACCCTGCCCATCTTCCCACTGCAGTCAGGACAGCAGAAACCCTGCCCATGTTCCACTGTATACTGAAGACTCAGCATCACAGATTCCACCATGGCTGCCCTAACCCACTTTTTTTCTTTGGATTTCCATTAGAATAATGTTACAAGTTCAGCTGTGAAAAGATAAGTTATCTGTCTAATGGTACTTGCATTTATCACAGTATAACAGTTGTTTTGTAGGGTAACATTACACTTATTAGTTATAAATGGGCATCTATGCCTTCTTACTGAATTGCCACCTATTCATTTATTTTTTAATTTTTATTTTTTATTCATTATGACCCGAGATTTGGTCCCCGTATTTGTTCCCCCGGGTGTCTTTTCTTCCTCCTGGGGAGGTTGTGACCTCACTCGCTGGACTCCTAGGGATTCAGACTGGGTCTGTATATATGTATATAGTTTAGACCCGGTACCTGTTTTAGTAAAGGGTTTATATGCCTGTATCTCTGTTAACAGAACCATAAAATAAAAAAAAATTGAATCCATTTTTTTAAATACAGAAATTTCCTCTGATTTTCATAATGGGCAATGAAACATTCGTAGACCTGGCTACAGGCAGGCAGGCCGTGTTTCTCGTTGTGTAATCTGCTTTTCGAATCTGAATTACAACAAAATGTTATACTTTATTTTTAAAAAACAAACAAGTATTCATGTATGAAGGCAAGTAGGCAATCTCAGCTACTTGTGGATCCCTCTGTGACGCTTTTGACAACTCACAAACTGCATGGGGTCATAATTCCGAATTTGAATGAACAGAGGTTCTGCGCCGGTTTTATATTTAAAAGCGTTTCCAGAATCCAGCTGTTAGTTCATGAGTGTGCTTTTTTTATATACAGATTGTGTTCATTTTCCCTCTAATCTAGTGAGTTTATAGGCTACATCTTAATTTTAAACAGAGGCTGCAGCCAAAACAGCCAAAATGCCATTTAATTGGCGTTGGCTGTTTTTAATCGCGCTGCTTAATTTCAAGCTACCGCAATTTGTCGTAGATCCCAATCAGTTTCCCGACACATATTACGACGGTAAGATAAATATTGAATGGATTCAGCACTGCTTTACCACTTAGTTGTACAAATAAGTATTTAAGTAACATTTGTTGGCTTTCTTGACATTGTTGTCACAACCGAAATCTATTGTTATTATATTTCAGTATTTCATCTGTGTTGATATCGAGACATTACAGTGAGACATGAAAAAAACACATTTAATCATCAATTTCACATGGTCTATTTTTTATATAAATGTTTTGAATAGCATACAACAATAGTTTTACAGTAGTTCATTCTTATACATTTGTTGTATAGTTGATACAGAACCTCCAATCTCTGCACCGTGATTTAAGGAGTGTGATCTTGTCTCTGCACTGTGATTTGGGGAGTGTGATCTTGTCTCTGAAATGTGATTTGGGGAGTGTGATCTTGTCTCTGCAATGTGATTTGGGGAGTGTGATCTTGTCTCTGCAATGTTATTTTGTGCTTGTGATTTTATCTCTGCAGTGTGATTTGGGGAGTGTGGTGTTGTCTGAAGTGTTGTATGTTGTATGCAGGTTTTGCTTTGCAGTGTGATCTGGAGAGTGTGATCTTGTCTCAGTAGTGTGATTTGGAGAGTGTGATCTTGTCTCTGTAGTGTGATTTGGAGAGTGATCTTGTCTCTGCACTGTGATATGGAGAGTGTGATCTTCTCTCTGCAATGAAGCATCGCATAGTTCTGGCAGGCCACGAGAGTCAAGCGCTCCGGCCGAATCAGCTGATGGCTCAGCTGAGTGATGTTCGCCTATCACAGTACATTCACTAACAGGGCGGTCTATTTAAACAGCCTCCTTCGACTCATTCGGCTGCTCCTCCTGCATGCAAGCGCTGCACGTTTGCATTCGCAAGTAGCTAGCTCAACAATACGGCACAAAACCTGAGATGCGACTATTGACAGTAATATCAATAACCGTCATTCTTACCTGGCTTAAATATACGATGTCCACCGCCGACCAAGACGAACATCTCTGGACAGAGGACGATGCCGTAGAGATGTAGCCGCAGCCCGACGGTACAATCAGACACGTCCAGGACGAAAACTCCACTTCTGTCCGTAGGAGCTCCCGCCTGGCAACCCATAGCCCCTCCAACCGAAGCGCTTCTAACTGGCCGGTGGAGAAAATCCTGGAAGCCCTATTCCGACGTGGACTGCACCCTCCCCTCGGAGCCAGCCACAAAGAACTCTTCAGTTTTCTGAACGAGAAAGTTCCCGATCTGGATACGGCCACAGCCGCAGAAGGTCCCGCAGCCGCACCATCCGCCCCCAGGAAAGCTACAGCTAAACGCAAAAACTGCGCCCGCGCCCCCGAGTTCCCTGCCCCCGCCGCCCCCGCCAAAAGGGCAAGAACACAACAGCCGACCAATCCAAATAAGCAAAACGAAGACCCAGTCCTGGCCGCCCTGCACAACATCCAATCTTCCCTCTCCCAGATGGACGTCCGGATCCAAGCACTGGAAGCTCCCTCCTCTACCTCAGATCCCCGCTCCGCTACATACTTCCAAGGCAACAACAGACCCGACATCTTCCCGTCCGCCGTCGATGACATCAGCTACGCGCCACCTCCTACCGTCATGGCACCGCGGAGAACGCTGGCAACTGCAGTCCCCGCGGCCCCGGCTGGGGTGCCCTTCATTCCTCCAGCGGCTGCCATTTCTCCCCAGCTGCGAGCTTCCATTCTGGCAGGTAATAACATCAACTTAGCAAAAATATTGCTGTGCTCGGAAACCAGTGACAATCGCATAATAGACTGCGGGGACGTTTCAGTGCTCCTTAAAGATAGCGACCCCAGGCTTACCAAAAGTCTGACTATGGCCGAATTTAATACAGCCTTCGGAGTTTACAGAGACACAATTTGCGAAATCAATCCCGAACGCAGGAAGGAACTGGACACTTACCTGTCTATTATTTCGGACTTAGCCATGTCATACGGGGGGACCTTGTTTTACGAATACCATAAGTCCTTTTCCGCCAAAGCGGCTATGTACATTCAGCGTTTTAACCAGAGGCTTGATTGGTCCGTGGTCGATTTGGCTCTAATTAGTAGGCATTTCACGGGGCATCGCCCCCTCTCTTGTACGGTGTGCGGTTCATTTACCCACACCACCAGCTTCTGCCCCAAGGCGGCGTCATCGTTCCAACCCGTTGTCCCTACAGTAAAACACGAGCGTAGCAAGGAAATCAAGGTGAAGACCGCCCTTCAAACCCCGCTGTGCTATAAATTCAATGAGAATTTCTGCGCTTTTCGTAACTGTAAATTCATACATGCTTGCAGCTACTGCGGAGACGGGCATCCCAAGTCTGTGTGCCCCAGGCGAATGCGCCTTGTAAACAAGAAAAAGTAATAAAGCCTTCTATGCCTGTCAACATTCCAGAGCTGGGCAAAGCTCTGAAGCAGCATCCCAACCGTTGTTTTGTCAATTATTTGATAACTGGGTTGATTCACGGGTTTTTTGCCGGTTTATCCTTTCTCCCTAAAGCGTCCTGCGTTTGCCCTAACCTTCGGTCTGCTCTACAGGAACCAGGAATAGTAGACGAACTGCTCTCACGAGAGTCTGAGAAAGGCTATATGATCGGCCCATTCAATAGTTCGCCATTTCCGCTTTATCGTATCAATCCCATAGGCGTGGCCACACGTAAATACTCCGGGAAAAAACGCTTAATAATGGACTTATCTGCCCCTCACAACAATGACGTCCCTTCTATTAATAGTCTCATTCCTTCGCAACAATTTTCATTATACTATGCCACAGTAGATCACGCTATCGAATTCATAAAAAAAGCTGGTAAAGGCGCCTGGCTTGGTAAAGCCGACATAACGGATGCTTTTAAAATCATGCCTCTTCATCCTTCTCAGTGGCATTTATTCGGCGTAATGTGGCGTCAAAAAATGTATTTCGCGGTTAGGCTCACCTTCGGTTGTCGCAGCAGCCCTTGAATATTCGATACATTATCGGAAGCACTTTGCTGGATACTCTTAAACAACTGCAAACTACCTTTCATTTTACACCTACTAGACGATTTCCTAGTAGTAGATTTCCCCCATTCCCAGCCAGATCGCTGCATTACAGCTTTAAAAAATACATTTAAGGAACTGGGCGTTCCTCTATCGGAGGAGAAAACTAAAGGCCCCGCTAAAGCCATCGAGTTTCTGGGCATTATCCTGGATAGTGACCTCATGCAGGCATCCCTGCCATTGGAAAAACTGGTCCGCATTCGCGAAGCTATTAAATCTGCCGCGGACGCGGAATCTCTTTCAAAAAAGGAGTTGCTCTCCTTACTGGGGCATTTCAATTTTGCAACGCGAATAATCCCTCAGGGACGTTCCTTCATATTTAGACTTCTCGACCTCTCAAAAACCGCAAATAACTTGCACGATAATATCACATTGGACGCAGGTTGCAGATCCGACCTGCGATTTTGGTCTAGGCTATGCGACAATTGGAACGGTATTTCGTTCTTCCATAATGATCAGGTAGAAACGTCAGCCACCCTTAAGTTTTTTACCGACGCGGCACCCTCAATCGGTTTTGGGGGATTCTTCAATAATCAGTGGTTCGCAGATGCATGGCCTAAAGAGCTGCAGTCAATAACTTTAAATGCCCACTCTACATCATTGCTCGAATTATACCCCATAGTCGTCGCATGTATCCTTTGGGGAAGCCGCTGGCCAAGGAAACAAATTCTAGCCTATTGTGATAATGAGGCAACGGTGAAGATAATTAATAAAGGGCGTTCATTCGTTCCTTCTATCAATAGGCTAGTTAGACGCCTCACTTGGATCTGCGTCACAAAAAATTTCACACTCCGCGCCGTTCACATACCAGGCCTCAATAATCGAATCGCTGACTCTTTGTCCCGATTTAAATTCCAGGAGTTCCGAACCCTGTGTCCAGACGCCGCACCTTCCAGCCTGCCATGCCCAACCTTCGACCAAACGGTGCTAGACTAAATTCCGCCTTGCAAACATACCTGTCTTCCGCCTCCCACTACGTGAGATCAGGACTGGCCAAATCTACATTAAAAACGTACGATTCGGCATGGTATTACTTCTCCTCATTCTGCGCCGCATTTTCAGTAGCCGTTTCGCCCATCAATATACCAATCGCCTGCGCCTTCGTATTTCACTGTTTTGAATCTAGAAAAATGCAGCCTTCCTCCATCAAGACACTCGTAGCAGGAATCCAATTCCATTTAAGATGTATGGATCCCTCGGTCGGTAGCCTGCTCGGGGATCCATCCCTTCGTCTGCTTTTTAATGGCTTGATGAAAAGAAGCCCTGAAAGCATAGACAAACGTCTCCCCCTCACTATCTCTCTAACTCGCAAACTGGTATTACACTTAAGACAAGGATGTTTTAATCCTTACACAGATTCACTTTTAGAGGCGGTTTTTCTGACTGCCTTTTACGGCTTTCTTAGGTGTGGGGAATATACCACTCGCACTGAGAATCGCCACCGACAAAGGGAAAGCCATGACGAGATCATGGTTTGCTGCCCGCCTTTGGCTAGTTTGCCAATCCTGCGATCTCTCTCCGGAGCTATACACCGCCCACTCCTTCCGCATCGGGGCATCGACGACAGCTGCTACGCTCGCCCCAGTCTCCACTCTGAAAGCCATGGGGCGCTGGTCTTCTGATGCTTACGAACGTTATATTCGACCGGGCGTCGACGAAATAATTTCAGTTCAAAAAGCTATGAGCTCAGCTGCTTAGAGTAAGGCATTCCGCCTCCGTCATACGTCTAATAAATGTTCTGCAAGTCTGGTAACGAGTGAGGTTTCATTTACATTGATGCAGTTAGTAGCTTAGTATATTTCCCCCGATTCATTTAAATCTCGGCGCTCAGGGGAAATACCGACAAGCTGTCGGTACACATAGCCTAAGCCTAATAATTACTAGCCTATCTCACATAGCATGTTCCCCTGGTTTATTAATTAATAATACATCTAAGTATTGGCTCCAGGGGAACATCCAACAGGCGTTGGTACACATAACCACTGATCCACATTAAAAAAAAAAAAAAAAAAAAAAAAAAAATTTTAACGGCCTCAAGCCGAAAGGCTCGACTGGACGAAGGGCTTCCTCCAGGTGGTCGTACACATAGTCATCACATCATCTTGAACACGTGCTTCGCATCACTGCCATTACTGCTGCTGCGCTACGGCTCCTACGCTGCTGCGTAACTGCCACCGCGCTCCTGCTGCTGCTACTACTGGCCCTCCGGTAGGCCTATGCAACGAGTGAGGATACATTTACACTGACGTAGTCGGTAATATATTTCCCCCCGTTAGTTCAAATCTCGGCGCTCGAGGGGAAATACCGACAAGCTGTCGGTACACATAGCCTAATATCATACCACACATAGCATGTTCCTTTGGGTATTAATAATACATTTAAGTATTGGCTCCAGGGGAACATCCAACAGGCGTTGGTACACATAACCACTGATCCACGTAAAAAATAAACGGCCTCAAGCCGAAAGGCTCGACTGGACGAAGGGCTTCCTCCAGGTGGTCGTACACATAGTCATCACATCAGCCGGAGACACTTATTAATAGCACGTAGGCATATGGTTGTTTTGGGGTTTGGCTGCTGGCCTCCCGGCCTTATCCACACGGGCTGCGTGGTTGGCGGGAGAGCTCCAGAACAGAGCCATACCGCCAAACATAACTGTATTGCCTTTATTGTCAATAAAGTTCTACTTGATGACAGTGGTCCTGACAGAAATGAAGCATCGCGTAGTTCTGGCAGGCCACGAGAGTCAAGCGCTCCGGCCGAATCAGCTGATGGCTCAGCTGAGTGATGTTCGCCTATCACAGTACATTCACTAACAGGGCGGTCTATTTAAACAGCCTCCTTCTACTCATTCGGCTGCTCCTCCTGCATGCAAGCGCTGCACGTTGCTTCGTAAATCCCCTCCACCACCCCAGCTCCATCCTTATGCGTCAAGAATTTGCTATTCTCCTTCCTAGTGTTAAGAATTTGTATGCTCCATCCCCATGCGTCAAGAAATTGCATTTCTCCATCCCTGTGTTAAGAAATTGCATTGCTCCATCCCTATGTGTTAAGAACTTGCTTTGCTGCTGGATCTGTTCTGTGTGTACCCCTCTAGGGGGGGTTTGGCTGCTGGCCTCCCGGCCTTATCCACGCAGGCTGCGTGGTTGGCGGGAGAGCTCCAGAACAGAGCCATACCGCCAAACATAACTGTATTGCCTTTATTATCAATAAAGTTCTACTTGATGACAGTGGTCCTGACAGAAATGTTATTTTGTGCTTGTGATCTTGTCTCTGCAATGTGATTTGGGGAGTGTGATCTTGTCTCTGCAGTGTAATTTGGAGAGTGATCTTGTCTCTGCACTGTGATTTGGTTTTGTGATTTTTCGTGATTCTGCTTTTTTCCCAGTGCTTCCGTCCCCTAGGACAGCCTCATTGCAGTACGGCCAACCGGATAACCAGTTCCTGATAGACCAGAACATCTTACAGATAGGAAGTGTAAGCTACACTACACACCTGTGTCAAGCACATCTATGAATATGATTATTCTGTAACATTTGGAAACTCCTGCAGTTCCCTGGGAATTATAAAGAAAATATATATAAAGTGTAAAGTCCAATTGCAAAAGTTTGCACATCACAACGAATCTGCTGAAAATACATGTTTCGGTTTACTTAAAAATGGAAAGTATTGGAAAATGTATAATTAAGTTACCCAGCGACAGTCTTTAGCCCATGAATCGTCAAATCTATGCATGAGCTCATGAGTGACTACAGTTAAAATGTGTGTACATAATTGAACTTCATTCAGTAATTCAGAAGCAGGTCCAGCCTCCAGGATTGGGGTCTCCACCCATTTTGTTCTGACATTTTAATGGGTGGAGACCCCAATCCTGGAGGCTGGACCTGCTTCTGAATTACTGAATGAAGTTCAATTATGTATATTTACACAACCTGCTGTTCATTCATAAGTATCTGTTTTTTTTCTTCAGGAAATGGATTCTGCTAGTGAAAGCACCAAGAACAGCACTGTGTTACTTCCTATAGAAACACCCAAAATGCACGTGGACATTGGCCCATTGCTGGATATCTGTCTTGCATCAGACCGCCCATCGACAGGTACCTGCTTCCTGCTACTGCTGTTAAGATGGCCATTCATTCTTCAGTGGTGAGGAGAACATCCTGTCATGCGGTTATGTTGAAATCCCTAAAATGATCCTCATATTCTTTGGATTCAGGAGAGGCCTCATTCAATAAAATCAACGAGATTGAGGACAGTGTCTCCTCACTGAAGTTCATCACCAGCATACTCCTTCAAGCTGAGCTGCACATTCAAGCATATTCAGAAACGGTAACATCTTTACTTTTTACACTGTGCTTTTTACTGTTGTGTGTTCAGGAATTCTCGTATAAGATAGGACTGCATGTGATCAGAAACACCAGTAAATGAACAACTCCAGTGACCTTTGACCTTCAACACTGATTGTTTCTGTTCAGATCATCAACATCCTGCCACAGAAATGGCAGCCAGGCTCTGTGTTCCATCAGACAGCAAGGATGGTCATGTCCATGACACCGGCTTTGAATGTGCTCATGATTTTGGTCTTTATCTGGAGAAGAGTAAGCATTTCTTTCATTATTATCAGTGCTAAGTGTCACACAGTTTTCAACACACATTGTACTGTATAAAGACTGTACCTTCTATTGACCAGGATACTCTGCCTGTTTGACTTTTGAAAGTTTTATTAAGCAAAATATTTTATTCTGGTAATTCCATTCTATTATTTTCCTTTTTCAGCTTAAAAGCAGGACTAATCAATGTGAGTTTATTTTTATTATATTGTTTGATTAACTACCATCTATTTCCTTCTGTAACATATTTTATGTAGATCTTAGGGCCAGATTATCATGTGCTAGAATCTCATGTAGTCTCCATCTTCCTTTCTATTTTGATTTCTTAGTGACCAACAAGCAACTTTTGGAGCAGTTTGCTCAACAAAAGGATGAGAGTCATGTGAAAATTTCAGCCCTGAATAAAAAAGTAAGCTTCAGATGAATTTTATCCACATGTAAAGTATATGCCTCAGGAGAGCTTGTATTTGTGATAATCCATGTGTTTGTCCATTTTAGATTAGAGACACTAAAGAGAAAATTAGAAGAATCAAAGGAATGCTTTCTTCCTCCCATCGTAATAACTGGAACCAGAAGGTGAGAAACAGAAATTAGTAATCGGCAAATTTCCCAGAATTGTATGAATACTGCTGGATACTGTCATACTGTAGAGGAGTGTGATTAATTTCAGTTACTTTCAGAATGTGAAGCTTCAATGGAATCTATGGCTGAAATAGTGCACTGCTGTTTGTGCAACAGCTTATATTAGAAATGTGTATTTACACCATTTGATATTTCATAAAGGCAAGTGTCAGAGAGTTGAAAAGGCGATGCATGAATATGTGTGAAGAGTGAGAGATGCACTTGACTTGATGCTGGAGGAGAGAGAGAACAGAATAAAAAGTGCCAATCTGGAGCAGGAGGAATTTCAGAAGACATTTCAAGAGAAGGAGATGGCTCTACAGCAGTGAATACCGAGCAAGACTCTGTTAAGGGAAACCAGATGACATCTAAATAAGGTATCCATGGCAATGGGAGAGTGAGGCTTCATGAACTCCATTATAGGTGGGACTACCGTGTGCTGTTAGTCATTGACATTGATATGAACCAATCTATCAAGTTTGGTCTCCATACCAGACCACTTTGGCTGGATCAATTTTATCAGCTGTTAATAACTCATAATAGCTCCAACCATTTCAGGGCTTGCATCTTATTCCAAGTAACAGTCATTGGAGAGGAAAAGTAATAATATTGATGCTAATTTTAGAAGTAACTGAATCTGAGTTAACAATGGACAGACACTTAACAGAAAGCTTAAATTGTGCTTGAATGATGAAGCTTTTGATTATTTTTTAACGTGCTGGAATCCTGTACAGGATAGATGAGTGTCACATGGTGAACACCTCCATGTGCTGTGAGCCGGTTTATGAAAAGCACATGAGTTACTGCTGGCTCCAGCACAGTGTAAGACTGAAGCTGGTGTGCTCTGTGCTGCAGGAAGCTGGGGCAGCTTGAGCAGAACTGGAGAGCGAAGCTGGAAAGAGTGATGGAGGAGAGGAGCGAGCACGAGCAGCGTGTGAAGAAGGAGATCCAGGCTCTGCTCCTTAAGCTGTTCAAGACTGAGCAGCTGCACCAGACCCAGGTGAGCGCATCCAGTGAGTACCAATGCTCCACTTTACCCTCTCTACAGTCAGGTCTGCCTCCTGTTATAGGATTGCATACATATGTGTGGGTCTTAGGAACACCTTTAATCTCCATGATCTCCTATCTCCTATTCAATTGCAGATGTGACTATGAGGTCAAGTACAGGGACTCACTAAACCTGGTGTCTGAACTGCAGCGTCAAATCGAGGAGCGTAAGGTGAGAGGCTGAAATGGAGGTCAGCAGGAAGATCCGTATGTGTGTGTGTGTGTGTGTGTGTGCGCGCATGTTCTGGTAATGAATACTTGCCTCACATGTCAGATCTTTTTCTGACTGTCACTTGTCTTTCTCCAGGTTGCAGTTCTTCAGAACAAACAGGAGAAACTTCGTAAGAAGGACACTATCAGTTGTTTTTTTAATTGGTATCTTAGATCATGGCAGAACATTAATTACCGCTCTTTTCCCTCATATTCAAAGCAAAAGCAGCAAGCGATGTCCTTGGCCCGAAGAGACGGATGGCCATGTCTCGTGAGAAATATTTGGAGCATCACATGAAGAAGGCCTCCTAGATTATTAGATGATTGTTTGTGCTGTTTAGAGACCCTTAAGGAGGCATTCACACCCATCTGGCCTCCTGTGGTTAAGACCACACCCACACCACGGCAGGCATATGAACCCCACACTTGTACAACACAATCAAAGTCCTTTACTGCTGAGACGGTGTACATTCTGTTTAGCAGACCAGAAATCTCTATAGTATAGTTAATACATTCACTACATTTACCAAACTACTGAGATCAGTCCAATAATTCTGTATTTATGACTCCTGCTGTTAAAAATTTAAAAAATCAAATCATTTTACGCTTTTGGAGTTTCATTGTGCATGGCAACAAAGCGAATGAAATTCAGTAAAACAATGATATGTGAGAACAGTTATTGCTCACACATGGACACAGATGGGAAAGGAGATGTTTAGAGATGTTTGTGCAGCATGGCTGTGAGCTTCAGGTGCTTGTTGGTCAGTGTCATGGCGGACGTCACATAAGCAATAAGAACAGGGCTGACCACACTCAGATCACACAGCTCCTGCAGACGACTGACAGCATGGAGGAGGAGAGGAACAGAGGAGGCTCCAGCAGCATGAGAGATACATCAGATAAGATCCAGAGGGAAGTGGAAGAAGAGAAGAAATAAGAAGAGAAAAAGAACATAATAAAGGAGGGAGGGAAGAGGCAGGAGCTCCAGGGAGTGACACATGAGAAAAACAGCAGGAGGATTGGGTGATTTAAGCATAATGTCAGAGGAAAGGGAATATTCACACAACATTTTTCTCCAGAGCTGAACCTCTCCTGGTCAAAACCACTGTCATGACACTACTTGGGGGCCTGGATGGATGACCTCGATCTTCTGCACCACATTTTAATAAACACAGGCTGTTAATTTGCTCAGCTAATTTAATAACTCAGGCCATAATCTGTACAAACTATGCTTTATCAGATTCCTGTTTAACTTGTCTTTATCTGTTGATACCAGGCTAGTATAAACCATTTTATCATCACTGTTTCAGTCTTTTTACTTTACTTGCTGTATATTGGGAGGCTCAGACTTGCACTTGCCCATTTTTTAAATTTGCTGTTTTGGCTGACCGTGAAACATGGCCTCTGCTGACCTCGCCTGGTCACAGAGACTTAAACATTAAAACAAAGAGAAGTTGGTATGAAGTTATTGTCTAAGTTAAGTTTATTAATCAATGTTGTTCATTTATTTATTTAGTGGCCTCCCCTTGCTCTCATACCTTCTGTTTCTGTCTTGTAGGAGGGTGTAGTCACAAGTCAAAAGCCACACATTTACACAGACAGTGGTGGAATGGTCATTGGTCACAGGTGTTTATCTCACCTGCAGGTCCAGGCACCATGAACATCTGACCACCAGCACATACCCTACGTCTGAGAGGTTACAGAACACCTTCACTTCCTCACATACATTAATTCCCCAAGCTGTCACAACAAAAGAGAATTTAGTTCTCACTTGACTGTCTGATGATAGAATGAATGAAATTAATTTTGAAAATGGATAAGGTGAGAACATAGGTAATTGGATATTGCGGGCAATAGAGTGTGAATTGAGATTGGGGTAGTTGGAGCAACATTCATATCCATTATATCTGGCAATGGTAGAATGGTAGATGGCAGGTGAGTGTCTGTGTTATGAAAGGCTTGCATATTTTCACCACTAGGTGTCAGTAAACACCCACCAAAAACCCCATTTCAGTGAATGTGGGGAAATGTCAGTCTTTCTCTGGGACATAACCCGACTTCTGTTCACCGGTTCTGCCTTTCAGCAGGTCAACACAAATGCCAGGAAATAAACGAGTGTATTTACGTCAGGAGTAGCGCTGTCTCCTAAATTTATTGGGCCGGAACTGCGGGAGTAATGGGAGTTGGGCACTCATGTGGAATGCTAATGGCAGAACAGAATCATTTGTAGACTGCCAGAGAGGTGGGAGATCTCTGGTGTTCATTGAGGGGATTAGTTGAGCAGAACGGGTATAAAATTAAAGGTGCATGTAGGATCGGTGAGGAGAAAGAGATTCCCCCAGGGGGGTGGGACGGGGTGGAGATTCCTTATGTGCCAGTTAATTTTATTTCGGTTTATTCTTGGTGGCCAGGTCTGGGTTGTGTCTCAAGATACTTTTAACCTTTGGTACAGCACCTTTGTGTGTTGTCAGTGTTGTGATTGGTTGTGCTTGTAACCTGGACGAGGGGCTTATCTGGCAGCAGACGGGGAGAACCCATAGCCTGGAAGCCAGAGTGTACAGCGGCGTTGGCAAAACCGCGGACCAGGTTGGAGGCGCTGCGGGAAGTTGGAACAGGAAGTGCAGCAGTTTCTTTAGTTTAGTCAGAGCTCAGAGTGCAGTAACTCCACCCCCTCTATCTATTTTCTCTTCAGTTTCCCACATAGTGGTCCTTAGCTATGACCTAACACAGCTCTTCTGCTGCAGCCAATCAGCTCCCAAGCCTGGAGATACAGGCAGAACACAAATGACTCTGTGGCCAAGCAGCCATGAAGTCCGCAAATGCAAGAAGGGTGGAGCCAGTTAGACTGTCTGTGAGCTGACAGAGTATGGTGGACAGATGTTGGGCTTTGACTGGGCATTGTTGGGCGTTGTTTTTGCAGAGGTCATTATAGTAGAACCTCTACTCTCCATCACCATCAGGGAATCCGTGGTACCGGATAGTAAAAAATGTTGTATAGTAGAGTGTATCCTAAAGATTAGGCAGGAGCCAAATTAGTGAAGTATTTATTTATTTATTTATTTTGGAAAAAACTCAAAGTATTATTTTATTGCTAACGGGCCCCACCTGCTGGCCAAATGATTTTACAATAGCTTCTATTTTCAAGTAAATGTCAGAGGGACATGCACTGTAAGTTTAAAGGAGCACAGGCAAGCACCCCATCCTGTGTAAGTTTGTAAGCAAACAGACTAGCACCTCAATCTTGTGTACGTTTTTTAGTGCACAGACAAGCATCCCCATCTATTCAAATAAATGCAACCAGCCTGCTGCTTGACTATTGTGTCTGACCAATCAGAGGAGCTGTCACGTTGTGTTTGGACGGTACTCCTCACAAACTGAAGCCACCTTTCTGTGGACCACATTACAGCCTCTGGACAGCACAGCAGCCAATCACATACACCCAGGGCTTCACTCTAGCCAATTGTGAGCTGTCCTGCAGGTCCAACATTCACAGTCAGCTCTGGCACAGTCAGGTTTTTTAGACCATGCAGTGTTTCATTTCACAGAGGACCAGTGCATTTAAGCAAGGTGCTGCCCTAAAGTCTCTCTGATTCCCTGTGATAACGAGTGAAGTTCTGCACTTCTCCTTTAGTTTATAAAAAGGAGAAGGAAACATGAAGCTGGTTTGCTGTGCAGGACTTATTTCCTTATTTTTGCTCTCACAATCAGAGCCCTCTAAAAGTGTTGTAATGGTAGAAGGAAATTGGTTATTTTTGCTCTGTGCTAAAGGTACTTGGATATGAATATGAGACAAAAGTATTCAGATTTTAATATCATGGTATGTGTGTTACCATTTCACAGAAATTGCTGTTTTTGTGTTGAGTGCCCCTATTTTCAGCTGTGCAAAAGTAAAAATGGGGCGACATGGCTCAGGAGGTAAGAGTGATTGTCTGGCAGTCGGAGCGTTGCCAGTTCAAACCCCGGCCTGGGCGTGTCAAAGTGTCCTTGAGCAAGGCACCTAACCCCTAACTGCTCTGGCGAATGAGAGGCATCAATTGTAAAGTGCTTTGGATAAAAGCGCTATATGAATGCAGTCCATTTACCATTTAAAAAAAAAAAAATGAAATTAAAATGAAAAACTAGAGGTTCGTTCCTCCACACTTTCAGCTTTCCATTGCTTTGGTTTTTATTTTTTATTTTTTTATTTTTTTGTCGTATTATCTGTTCATAAAACTGTTTCAAAACTCTTCTGGCATTTCTCTGTATTTTTTGGCAAATTCTAATCTGGCCTTTTGATTCTTGATGTTGATGTGAGGTTTTGCATTTTGCTGTTTAGCCTCTATAATTCTGCTCTCAGAGTCTTCTGCATTTGGCGGCTTGCTATATCTTTACCCCTGCCCTCTGGAGACTGCTGGTGACATCACTGACCGTAGTTTTAGGGTTCTCCTTCACAGCTCTTCACAGGATTTGTCTGTCATCAACTGCAGTACAACTCATACAGGTACTTAGAGTTGTATGTAGCCTACACAACTCACATACAAGTTTGGATAGTTTATTCTCTGTTTGGCACTGTGAGTGCCTGTGGGTTTTCTGGCTTCTGTTGTTGGTGGCTTGTTGTCAGTAGACAGGAAATGTAAGAGTGACCTTCTGCAGATATATATTTAAATTTAGTTGATTTTAGTTACAGAAAAGCGGAAGGTAACGCAGTGATGAAGTAGAAGGGTGGGAGCTTCTGTGAGAATTGTTTTGCAACTTGCTGTCCACACAAGCAGATAAGAAAAGAATGCATTAGCAGTGCTATACAATATATATAATAGGCCAGGGTCTTTTATCGCTCTTTTGACCACTTAAGTTGAAGCACTGAACTTCCTCTTGAATCATGCAGGCAAACAGAGGGGTCACATTGATTTGTGAGTACTACCGAACCAGTTTTTTAATGTAAAGGTTTTTAACAGACAAGTATGTATTTGTGGTGAAATTTGCATTTGATTGAAAAAAAAAACAACAACAACACATTAGTTATGTTTAAATAAATAAGTAGGATTTGACCTCACTAACACTAAAATGCTCTACAGCCTTCGGGCTGCATTGGATTGACCTGCATTATGGGAAAAGAAGAAAAGTATGAGTGAAGAAGTATGCTTTTTCTTCAGTAGATAACATACCTTGAATGATCACTAACAAATTTTTGTGAAAGAAGAATTACAATTTTATTTATTTGTTATTTGAAAGAGACATTGGACAGTTAGTAACTGCCACAGAATTAGCTTGATAACTAAATTTCATCAGTAGTCCCTTGGCAGGTGGGAAAGTGGGAAAATTTACAAAAAAATATGTACAAGAAGCTATTTGCAATTAGAATAAAAAGGTTGGTGTGCATCAATGCACTCTAGCAGTAAAATAAAAAATATAAATAATCGCAAAAGGTACCAATGTAGAATATTGTCCAACAAATGAAATAATAAAACAAAAAATGACATGATAAAAGGTAAAACAATTGCACTTAATAATATGACAGTGGTGATATGTAACTGGCTTTTTAACCAGAACTTTCAATGTATTTTTGCACAGAACATGTAAAGGCTTCAAATATGTTCACACAAACAGATATACTCTCCATTCAAACTGATCATTGCCGAACTCAAACACTGACTGGTGGACCTGAGTTTACCCAACTTCCAAAGTACTGCATGGATGACATCTTGAAATCAAACAGCAATGATGGGGATGTATTTATGCTTTATTTGGAACATATTTATGGTTTTGTATTTTTCTCGCTCTTTTTGCATTTCTTTGGCCATTTCAATGATGATGTCAATGATTCCTGTCTTTTTTTTAATTACAGTGCTGAGTCTAATGACAAAACCGGGTGAGTGTTACTAGATTTTAAAACAAACCCCACCTTCTGTTACCTGATAATTTATCAGAGAAAAACCTTATTCAGACAGTTTAGTGACACTTATGATTGATAACAGAATGTCATGCTTCACAATAATACTGTCTCACAGCATTATGATGTGATTTATTTGATTGCATATGTGGACGGTAATGTAGAAATATTATTCTGTGAGACTCAAGGCATGTCCTACAGTAGGGGGGTGATACAGAGCCCACAATCAGATTCAGTTCTTTACTGTTCTAAACTAATGAAGCTGAGGCATTAATCAGGACACTATAAACATGTCATGAGTATTTAAGCACATGTACTGACGTAGTGCATGCACTGTTTGTACAGGGAGCCCAAAGGATGTACTGACTCTGCAGCCTAACTGGCCCCTGATCTTCACTGGAGAGACCGTCACTCTCAGGTGTTTGGGACAGCCATTCAAACATTATGGATTCATATGGTACAGAAATGAATCAAATCATATGGTGGTACAGCACAAATCCCATGAAAACATCTACACCATCGCCCCTGTTACTGAAGCCCACAGTGGTGTATATAGGTGTTCTGCTGAATCCACCAGTGATCCTGTCAGACTGAACGTGTCAGGTGAGTCAATACTGGTCAGCAGCTGAACACTGTTGGTCTCACTCATCCCACAGAGAGACCATATTTAACACATTTATTCAATCTTCCCCAGTGCACATTGTGCTTCCCGTACCAGTTCATTTATTACAGGCAAATATAAAATGAACTTATTTTCATTTAAATGGGCTGGGTATACCACCAATTGAGTTGAGTTTCTGACTGTCACACTGTTTGTATTGTTAATATTTGAGCTTCTGTATGTTTAAATCCATGGAATGTAGCCTTGTCTATCTGTTATGATAGAATGAGAGAACCTACTACTTTAGCTCTTTGTCTCAACCCCAATCAGAACATGCCTGTTCCTCTGTAGTCATGCCTACACTCCACTAGCAAAGTTGTATGTAGAAGTTGAGTAAATAGCTCTGGGTAGGAGCATCTTCTAATGCCTGTAATGTAATGTAATGTAATGTAATGAGAAGTTAGAGCTGTGACACAGTCTGTCTGCTTCACAGCCTCGCCCACACCCATTCTGCTATAGTCACATGCTTTCCCAGTACATGGATAAGCAAACCATGTTCTACTGTATCACAGATTAAAGCCAGTTTGCACTGCATGTTTGATTATGCCATTAGTAGGAACCTGGGTGAGAGATTCAGTTTGTTCTCTCTGTTATAGAGATACCCCCGCCTGTCCTGACTGTCTCTCCACACAAGCAGTTATATGCAAGAGAACATGTCAGTCTCTCTTGTAAGGTTACAGTGACTTCAACTGGCTGGGAATATTACTGGTAAAAAGAAACTGGATCACATGACATAGCCCATATTTCCAGAGCATCTAAAGGCTCGTACACCCTCAGTGCTGCTGCTCTTACACACACAGGGGGGAGACCCAGTCTGGTATAGTATAGTTACCCCACAGAGTATAGTTACCCCACCCACATACACATATCATGTGAGTGCTGATTGGTACACAGAGTACAGTTACCCGACCCACATACAGGTATCAGGTGAGTGCAGATTGGTACATAGAGTACAGTTATCCCACTCCCATACAGGCATCAGGTGAGTGCTGATAGGCATTATTCAGTGTGCAAAATTGGCACATTCCCATAATGCACTGGGTCCAACTGCTGTGATGATTCTGGGGTCCTGTTCCTTAGTTTAATTCTTGGGCCACTACGATCAGGATTAGAGGTTTTTTCATTTCTGATTTTTAAATATCTTCTCTTAATATCATTGAAAATAGGATTGCAGCTGCCCTGGTATCTGTCCTTCATTTAGGGTGATTTGGTTTCTCCATAGTCATAAAAATACTGGCATGACAACAGAACTCTGACCCATTCTGTTTGTTTCTACAGCACTGCCTAAACCCACTCTGAAGGTAGAACCAAAATGGCGCCCACTGTACAATGGAGAGACCGTCACCCTGAGGTGTGAGGTGGACTCCCACAGCAACTGGATATATTCCTGGTACAAAGACCAGGCCCAGATGGTTGTGTCTCAGACTGCTGGTCACAGTGTAATTGGTAACAGACTCACCATCCCTGGTGCTGCTTGGTCTGACCAGGGGCAGTACTGGTGTGAGGGGAGGCTGGAGGGGAGAAAAGTGACATCACAGTGCAGCGACTCCATCAATCTGACTATTGCAGGTGAGTCTCAAGTACGCTTTCAATTTGGATATGTCACATGCTCTATTGGATTCAGATCTGGGGACTGTGCAGGTCATTGGATTAAAATGAAATCGCCGTCTTGTTTGTGGAACCAGCTAGAGGAGACGTGTGCTTTGTGACATGGCGCATAACCTGCTGGAAGTATCAACTTGATATAAGGTAGACTGTGGTCATAAAGGGATGCACATGGTCCGCTACAATGCTTAAGTATGTTCTGGCACTCAATTGATGCTCAGTTGGTATTAAGGGGCTTAATGTGTGTGCCACAAACACATTGCCCACACCATTGCACAACCACTAACAGCTGTTACTGCTGACACAAAGAAGGATGGGGTTTTTATGCAGTATGGATTCATCCTGTTTTGCCAAATTCAGACGCGACCATCTACGTATGTGTCGTTGCAGAAATTGAGATTCGTCAGACCAGGAATTTATCCATTCTTCAATTGTTTAGTTTTGGGTTGTGTATTCAGAGATGTCCTTCTGCGCAGCACTGTTGTAAATAGCTGTTTTTTGACCATTTGTGGCCTTTCTGCTAGCTTGAATGAGTCTGCCCATTCTACTCCGACGCTCTCATTAATAAGTGTTTTCACCCACAGAACTGCTACTCACTGGATTTTATTGTTTATTGCACCACTCTCTGTAAATTTCAGACATGTTATTGGGATTTTAATGAATTCAGCAGTGCTAGAGGCCTTGTATAATTATCCTAATTTCGGTGATACTCAACTTATGCTCATATTATAGATAATAAAAATATTCTGTAAATGGTTTCACATATATAATTTACTTTTAAAGTTATTTTTCAAATGTTTATATTTTATGAAATATTGCGCAAGACCACATATTAATTCAAAGATGATTAATCTTTCTGCCATGGTTCTTTTTCCCTTGCATTTTATACACAAATGTTTCCTCCTCAGTCACTTCTACATTCTGACAGAAGAAACTGTGATCCAGTCTGTCTCCTTTCTCCAGCCCTGCCTAAACCCACTCTGACTGTAGAGCCAAAATGGCGCCCACTGTACAATGGAGAGACCGTCACCCTGAGGTGTGAGGTGGACTCCTACAGCAACTGGACATATTCCTGGTACAAAGACCAGGCCCAGATGGCTGTGTCTCAGACTGCTGGTCACAGTGTAACTGGTAACAGACTCACCATCCCTGGTGCTGCTGGGTCTGATCAGGGGCAGTACTGGTGTGAGGGGAGGCTGGAGGGGAGACAAGTGACATCACAGCACAGCGACTCCATCACTGTTGCCGGTGAGTCTCAGGTACGCTTTCAATTCGGATTTGTCACATGCTCTGTTGGATTCAGATCTGAGGACTGTGCAGGTCATTGGAGTAAAATGAAGTCACCGCCATGTTTGTGACATGATGCATTACCTGTTGGAAGTATCCACTTGAAAAACGAAAGACTGTGGCCTTACAGGGATGCATATGGTCAGCTACAATGCTTAAGCATGTCCTGGTACTCAATTGATGTTCAGTTAGTATTAAGGGGCTTAATGTGTGTCACATAAACGCACCATTACACTACCACTACCAGCCGTTACTGCTGACACAAAGCAGGATAGATTCATCCTGTTTTGCCAAATTCTTACATTACCATGTTTCAATTGTTAGTCTTGGGTTGGGTATTCAGAGATGCCCTTCTACACAGTTCTGTTGTAAACAGCTGTTATATGACCATGTGTGGCCTTTCTGCTAGCTTGAACGAGGCTGCCCATCCTGTTCTGGCCTCTCTTATGAGCAAGGTGTTTGCCCCCAAAGAAATGCCATTCACAGGAGTCTATTGCACCACTCCCCATGTAATCTAGAGACTGTACTGTATAAAAATCCCAGGAGCGAAGCTGTTTCTGAGATGCTGGAACCACCACGTCTGGAACCAGCTATCATACCATGGTCAAAGTCGCTTAGATTGTGTATCTTACTCATTATAATTTTGGTTGAACAAAAAACTAAAAGTCTTTACCATGTCTCCATGCTTTATATGTTGACTTGCAGATGCCACACCCTTGTTGTGAGATGGTATTAAACAGGGAGATAAACATGCAGGAGAGGAAATTGTTTACTGAAACACAGGAAATTATATTAATCAGAGATGCAGCTCACAGAAGGGGCCAGCTTTCGGTTCTCAACCTCAGCACCAGATGTAATGTCGCCCCTGCTGATATCTATTATTTACGCCCAAAAAGCAAGTTTCCCCATTAGGCTCCATTCATTTTTGAAAACAAAAATAAATACTCAAATATTTATGTTAACTATATTAAGAAGAAAAAACTCTTCAAATAATTTGTTCAGACATGTTATTGGCATTCTCCTGAATTCCGCAGTGCTGGAGGCTTTGTATAATTGTCCTAATTTCAATGATATTCAAATAATGCAAACATTAAAAAATTCTGTAAATTATTTCGCATACATAATTTGCTTTTGGTTAAATGCTTCAAATATAATAATAATTATTTATTTTTTGTGCAGGCCTGTCTATTCATTCAAAGACAATGTACCTTACTGCCAGGTTCTTTTTCATTACATTTTAGACATAACCCTTTCCTCCTCAGTCACATGTACATTCTGACAGAAGAAACTGTGACCCAGTCTATCTCCTTTCCACAGCTCTGCCTAAAGCCACTCTGATCATGAAGCCAAAATGGCGCCCACTGTACAATGGAGAGACCGTCACCCTGAGTTGTGAGGTGGACTCCTACAGCAACTGGACATATTTCTGGTACAGAGACCATAACCAGACAGCCACATCTCTCTCTAAAGAGTACAGTGTAGACATCACTGGGGCTGCTGGATCTCACCAGGGGCAGTACTGGTGTGAGGGAAGGCTGGAGGGGAGAAATGTGACATCACAGCGCAGCGACTCCATCACTCTGACTGTTGCAGGTGAGTCTCAGGTAGGCTTTCCAATTATATATAAAACTTTATCCTTAAAATATTTGCATTGCATTCCATTCACTTACCATACATAGGAGCAACAAAAAGTATAACAATTTATACTATGGTTTGGACAAATATTTAATTCCGATTGGTTGACTGCCATGTCAACCCATCGTTTCATTTGTGTTTGTATATAGGCATGGCAATGTGGGTAATTTTGCCTCATTATGGTTTCAAATCACTACACGAAACTTTCAATTTGTTGACTTAGAAATCCTGAAATATAAGGAAACACCACGTTATTAAAAAAAATCAATCGCTAAGTTTAAATGTGCAGATAGAAAGCGTATTATTATCCAGAAAATATTTCACATTTATGTGGTCAGGGGTGCAGCATTTATTAAGCTTGAAGATATTGACGTATCGTAGTTATGTGGATTAGATTATATGATACAGCTGACTGTCTTCCCACTATACCAGTTGCTAAATGCATCATGACAATCGTTGTGAACTTTGTTTTTCATTGTTTAATGTCTTTTCTCTTTTCTTATATTTTTGATGGCTGATAGTGAGACTACTCCTCATACATAAGAAAAGAGAAACACTGGTTTATCATTACCAAAGAAACCATATTTAGTGAAGTGGCAGATGTGTACGTAATGGTGTTAGTTTTGTAATTAAGAAAATGTCTTAAAAATACCTTTTTATTTAAATTTTTCCATGCATTTTAGTTGTAGCCATAGTATAAGAGATATTAACCACTTCATGGGTTCCGATTACCACCCTGTCACGCCATATATTCTTGTATATGCTCAGGTTTATATCCTCCACATATCCCTCATCTCTGTGTCTCTCCACAGGTAGACTGGTGTTCGGTCTGGGAGCTGCACCTCTGCTGCTGGCCTCCATTATACTGTGTGTGAAATGGTGCAGGAAACCAGGTGATGTCATTTTACAGAGGAACACATCTAAAAACAACGTGTGTTTCGTTTCAGGTTTCAGGCTACAACACTGGTCATTCTCACTCCCAGTTCTCTCCCTCTGTTGTGTTTATACATGTTTGTTGATGTGCAGGGTCGTCTAATGAAGCAGCTATCAAGTACACTGAAGAGAATGTGGAAGTTGACTTATGAAACCTTCACACAGAAGCTGGATCAGTGTGCTCATGTCGAATGAGGAACGTGTGAGAGCTCAGGATTATTTTTCAATGTGATGCTTCTCAGCTTGCAGGAGGGGAAATCCTGATTGGGGGTGCAGTTATGGGGACACTCAGTGAGTTTTGGGAATGAAGCAGTCGTGCCTTTAGAGTGCAGGATCTGTATAATATATGTGAGGTTCTGATTCACCAGAGCTGCACTTGTGGTCTTTGCCTAAGTTAGTCAGCTTTGATTGCTGTGTGTTTGTTTCAGGTTCTACGCTGAACTTTATATATTATGTAGTAAACTCGCCACAAGCCTACATACAGCCTAAACAGCTGAGACTCTGCAACATGTTCAATATACATTTCATGTGTCTGCTTGTATTAGTATTAAATTAAATGGACTTCTTTATTTTATTAACATAAGAAATAAATGAAAAAAATAAACATGTGTAATGTGACATCCCCAGCAGGTCAGTTATAGCATCTTCCACTGTGGTGAATAACACAATCTAATCCAAGAGTGAGAAGGAGAAACTGAGCAGGAATGGTGAGCTGAATGTGGAGAGAGAAGCTGATTGTTTTTTTAAATATTATTTTTATATAATTACTGTTAATACTTCTACTGTAATAACAATGTTACCAGTCATAACTTTCTTGTGTTCATTCTTCGTGGTGATGAATCGTGACAAATCAATATTAATAAATAAGTAGGCTAAAGCTGGCAAGTCTCAAGTCTCTCTTGATGCTATATTATGCTGATTTCACCATATTATTTTGACTACATTGTCATTTTGATATTGCTTGTAATAGCGTATCGCCATTAAAAATTAGTTGCGGTATTTATGTCTTTGCATGATGAAGTTTTCGATGATAACTAAGAGTAATCATATATGAAAAATAAATAGGCAATCATTAATAAAAAATGAGACTAGCTGAATATAATTTGATCTTAAATAATTTTTCAGCAACAATTGGCCAGGGCAATGAAGGGATAGGCTGTTGGCTTGGCAAGCATTTTTGAGGAACTAGGCTACAAGTGATTTACATTACCGGCATTTAGCAGACACTGTTATCCAGAGCGACTTATGCAGCTTTTACATTGCATCTACATTGGATCCATTTATACAGCTGGGCTTATACTGAAACAATGCAGGCTAGGTACCTCGCTCAAGGGTACAACGGCTGTGTCCTACACGGGAATCAAACCTATTACCTTTGGGTTACAAGCCCAGTTCTACTCATTATACTGTGCTATCGCTCATGCTAACATAATATCAGCGTCTTTGGAAGTTCATCACATTTGCAGTCCTTTCTGAACTGATGTTGCTTTAAAGCAGTATCCTTTCAAATGCCTACATAAGGATCATATAATTTAAAAGTGCCCAAAATTCTGTTGACCTCGTGCTGGGTGCCCCCTAAAGACTGTCAGAGACTGCGCCTTCGGCCTGGGTGAGCAAACGAGGTGTTTTTTGGGAACAGATTGGGCTACAATTGGCGCATCACTGATGAAATGAGCAATACAGAAATGGCAGCTTCAGTCTTGCATGTTTACGGAGTGAGACTGCTGTGACGTGGTGCTGAATGATATTTGCAGTACTCTTGCAGCGCGTGGTGCTCAATGGACAGCGGTCACTCCTGGTTCAGGGCTGATGTATAATGCTCGTGTACAGGAGACCTCTGGATTGAAACAGTGCTGCAGTCATTAATGCATGTTAGAAAACATTTGTAATAGGAATCTAATAGGAATAACTTATTGAAATAACCTTTATTTTTTATAAGCTCCCTGACATGGAATGGACACTTAGCTATTTACCTGACTATAAACACAAACATACGGACTTTCACATTTCTCCAGAGGAAGAAAGTGCTGCATCACACATGTGCACTGGCTTATGCACACACTGTTATTTTCCTGCCACTCACAGGGGGAAAGCTGCAGAACGGTTATAAAATACACAGGCATGTCATACTTCTCTGATTACCTCCTCTAGAAAAATAAAATAAAGTACAAATATAGCGGACGCTGCAGCTCATTAGCTTCCCTTCATGAGCACGTGATCAGAGTACAGAAACCACGCGAGCGTCTCCAACCTGCAGCTCTGTCTATGTCTCGAGCAGAGGAGAGAGGAGCATGGCACTAAAATGCAGACGCACATGGTAACCGTTGCAGCTTTCTGCAGCTGTTTTTGGGTTAGGATACTCTGCGATTTCAGAGGGGATGGCAGCCGCTCTTAGAGCTTCTCAGTGTCACAGTTAAATGTGTAACTTTCGCAGCTTTCTTCAGCTCAGCGTAGTTCAGCTGGGCATGCTGGAGTGATGCAAATTTCTATTGCAAATTACACCTCAGCCAACATGATCAATTTGTGAATAATATTTCTGTAAATAATATTCTATACATCATTTAGCATTCAAACAGAGTTACATTATAAACATCAGGGTTCTCTGAGACTTTAAAAGTTGCAGAAATAGTGTGGTTACAGTATGATTTCAGAGGCAGATGACTCTTACTTTGCCAAGTTTCTGTTCATGACCAAAAGGCTCAATTTTGGTCAAACCAGACAATTGATTTACACTATTGCTCTCACTAAGGCCTTTGTTTGTGCAGCATTTCCAAAGAGCCTGTTGGTATGAGGGTGTGATTGTATGTTTGAAAATGAGACTTGGTGATCTCAAAAAGCAACTAAATTCAAACTGTGATCCTTGGGCTCTTCTTTGCCTCCCTCATCATCTTCCTCGCTGGGTGGGGATGCCATATGCATCCCAACTTTGCTGCTTCTTTTACAGGAAGGTTGCTGATATTTACAAATCCTTCAAGATGCAGTCTTCAAGTACATTAGTCAATCCTCTTCCCAGACAACTCTCCCCCATTCCCAACTCAGTACCCCTCCCCCCTACTCTCTTTCTGCATCCTCTCCTCTTCTCCCTCTTTACCAAGTCTCTTGTTTCTGTTATCTCCTCTCATACTCTATCTTCCAGGTCACATCTCCAGTCTGTTCTGACCCCTGGTGGTGGAATGAGCTTCTGACTGCTGTCAGGACTGCAGATACCCTACCCATCTTCCCACTGCAGTCAGGACAGCAGAAGCCTTGCCCATCTTCCCACTGCAGTCAGAACAGCAGAAACCCTGCCCATCTTCCCACTGCAGTCAGGACAGCAGAAACCCTGCCCATCTTCCCACTGCAGTCAGGACAGCTGAATCCCTGCCTGCCTTCCACTGTATACTGAAGACTCAGCCCCACAGATTCCACCATGGCTCCCCTAACCTACTTTTTTTCTTTATATTTCCTTTAGAATAATGTTACAGGTTCAGCTGTGAAAAGATAAGTTATCTGTCTCATGGTACTTGCATTTATCACAGTGTAACAGTTGTTTTGTAGGGTAACATTGCACTTGTTAGTTATAAATGGGCATCTATGCCTTCTTACTGAATTGCCACCTATTCATTTATTTTTTAATTTTTATTTTTTATTCATTATGACCCGAGATTTGGTCCCCGTATTTGTTCCCCCGAGTGTTTTATCTTCCTCCTGGGGAGGTTGTGACCTCACTCACTGGATTCCTAGGGATTCAGACTGGGTCTGTATATATATATATATATATAGTTCAGACCCGGTTCCTTTTTTTAGTAAAGGGTTTATGTGACTGTATCTCTGTTAACAGAACCATAAAATAAGTAAAACAAATCCTCTGATTTTCATAATGGGCAATGAAACATTTGTAGACCTGGCTACAGGCAGGTCGGCCGTGTTTCTCGTTGCGTATCCTGCTGTTCAAATCTAAATTACGACAAAATGTCATATTTTATTTTTAAAAAACAAACAAGTATTCATGTATGAAGGCAAGTAGACAATATCAGCTACTTGTGGATCCCTCTGTGACGCTTTTGACAACTCACAAACTGCATTGGGTCATAATTCGAATTCGAATGAACAGAGGTTCTGCGCCGGTTTTATATTTAAACACGTTTCCAGAATCCAGAATTAGCTCATGAGTGCGCTTTTTTATATACAGATTGCGTTCATTTTCCCTCTAATCTAGTGAGTTTATAGGCTACATCTTAATTTTAAACCCAGACTGCAGCCAAAACAGCCAAAATGCCATTTAATTGGCGTTGGCTGTTTATAATCACGCTGCTTAATTTCAAGCTACCGCAATTTGTCGTAGATCCCAATCATTTTCCCGACACATATTACGACGGTAAGATAAATGTTGAATGGATTCAGCGCTGCTTTACCACTTAGTTGTACAAATAAGTATTTAAGTAACATTTGTTGGCTTTCTTGCCATTTTCGTGATGATAGAAATCTATTGTTATTATATTTCAGTATTTCATCTACGTTGATATTGAGACATTACAGTGAGACATGAAAATAAAAACATTTAATCATCAATCTCACATGGTCTATTTTTTATATAAATGTATTGAATAACATACAATTATAGTTTTACAGCAGTTCATTGTTATACAGTTGTTGTATAGTTGATACAGAACCTCCAATCTCTGCACTGAGATTTGGGGAGTGTGATCTTGTCTCTGCAATGTGATTTGGGGAGTGTGATCTTGTCTCTGCAATGTTATTTTGTGCTTGTGATCTTATCTCTGCTGTGTCATTTGAGGAGTGTGATGTTGTATGAAGTGTTGTATGTTGTATGCAGATTTTGCTTTGCAGTGTGATCTGGAGAGTGTGATCTTGCCTCAGTAGTGTGATTTGGGGAGTGTGATCTTGTCTCTGTAGTGTGATTTGGAGAGTGATCTTGTCTCTGCAATGTTATTTTGTGCTTGTGATCTTGTCTCTGCAATGTGATTTGGGGAGTGTGATCTTTTCTCTGCAGTGTAATTTGGAGAGTGATCTTGTCTCTGCACTGTGATTTGGTTTTGTGATGTTTTGTGATTCTGCTTTTTTCCCAGTGCTTCCGTTCCCCAGGACAGCATCACTGCAGTACGGCCAACCGGATGGCCAGTTCCTGATAGACCAGAGCATCTTACAGATAGGAAGTGTAAGCTACACTACACACCTGTGTCAAGCACATATAGGAACATGATTATTCTGTAACATTTGAAAACTACTGCAGTTCCCTGGGAATTATAAAGAAAATATATTTAAAGTGTAAAGTCAAATTGCAAAAGTTTGCACATCATAACGAATCTGCTGAAAATACATCTTTTGGTTTACTTAAAAATTGAAAGTATTGGAAAAGGTTTAATTAAGTTAGCCAGGGACAGTCTTTAGCTCATGAATAGTCAAATCTATTCATGAGCTCATGAATGACTACAGTTAAAATGTGTGTACATAAATTGAACTTCATTCAGTAATTCAGAAGCCGGTCCAGCCTCCAGGATTGGGGTCTCCACCCATTTTGTTCTGACATTTTAATGGGTGGAGACCCCAATCCTGGAGGCTGGACCTGCTTCTGAATTACTGAATGAAGTTCAATTATGTATATTTACACAACCTGCCGTTCATTCATTCATAAGTATCTGTTTTTTTTCTTCAGGAAATGGATTCTGCTAGTGAAAGCACCAGGAAAAGCATTGCGTTACTTCCTATAGAAACACCCAAAATGCAGGTGGACATTGGCCCGTTGCTGGATATCTGTCTTGCATCAGACCGTCCATCGACAGGTACCTGCTTCTTGCTACTGCTGTTAAGAAGGCCATTCTTCAGGGGTGAGGAGAACATCCTGTCATGCAATTATGTTGAAATCCCTAAAATGATCCTCATATTCTTTGGATTCAGGAGAGGCCTCATTCAATAAAATCAACGAGATTGAGGACAGTGTCTCCTCACTGAAGTTCATCACCAGCATACTCCTTCAAGCTGAGCTGCACATTCAAGCATATTCAGAAACAGTAACAACTTTACTTTTTACACTGTGCTTTCTACTGTTGTGTGTTCAGGAATTCTCGTATAAGATAGGACTGCATGTGATCAGAAACACCAGCAAATGAACAACTCCAGTGACCTTTGACCTTTAACACTGATTGTTTCTGTTCAGATCATCAACATCTTGCCACAGAAATGGCAGCCAGGCTCTGTGTTCCATCAGATAGCAAGGATAGTCATGTCCATGACAGCGACTTTGAATGTGCTCATGATTTTGGTCTTCTGATGAATTTTATCTACATGTAAAGTATTTGCCTCAGGAGAGCTTGTATTTGTCATAATCCATGTGTTTGTCCATTTTTGATGAGAGACACTAAATAAAAAATTAGAAGAATCAGAAGAATGCTTTCTTCCTCCCATCGTAATAACTGGAACCTGAAGGTGAGAAACAGAAATTAGTAATTGGAAAATTACCCAAAATTGTATGAATACTGCTCGATACTGTCATACTGTAGATGAGTGTGATTAATTTCAGTTACTTTCAGAATGTGAAGCTTTAATGGAATCTATGGCTGAAGTATTGCACTGCTGTTTGTGCAACAGCTTATATTATAAATGTGTATTTACACCATTTGATATTTCATAAAGGCAAGTGTCAGAGAGCTGCAAAGGAGATGCATGAAAATGTGTGAAGAGAGAGATGCACTTGACTTGATGCTGGAGGAGAGAGAGAAAAGTGCCAATCTGGAGCAGGAGGAATATCAGAAGACATTTCAAGAGAAAGACATGGCTCTACAGCAGTGAGTACCAAGCAAGACTGTGTTAAAGGAAATCAAATATGACATCTAAATAAGGTAACCATGGCAATGGGAGAGTGAGGCTTCATGAACTCCATTATAGGTGGGACTACCGTGTGCTGTTAGTCATTGACATTGATATGAACCAATCTATCAAGTTTGGTCTCCATAGCAGACCACTTTGACTGGATTAATTTTATCAGTTGTTAATAACTCATAATAGCACCACCCATTTCAGGGCTTGTGTCTTATTCCAAGTAACAGTCATTGTAGAGGAAAGGTAATAATATTGATGCTAATTATAGAAGTAACTGATTCTGAGTTAACAATGGACAGACACTTTACAGAAAGCTTAAATTGTATTTGAATGATGAAGCTTTTGATTATTTTTTAATGTGCTGGAATCCTGTACAGGATAGTCTTTGAGCCGAAGAGACGGATGGCCATGTCTCGGGAGAAATATCTGGAGCACCACATGAAGAAGTCCTCCTAGATTATTAGATGATTGTTTGTGCTGTTTAGAGACCCTTAAGGAGGCATTCACATCCATCTGGCCTCCTGTGGTTAAGACCACACCCACACCACGGCAGGCATATGAACCCCACACCTGTACAACACAATCAAAGCCCTTTACTGCTGAGACGGTTTACATTTCTGTTTAAAAGACCAGAAAACTCTATAGTTTAGTTAATACATTCACTACATTTACCAAACTACTGAGATCAGTCCAATAATTCCGTATTTGTGACTCCTGCTATTAAAAATAAAAAAAATCAAATAATTTTATGCTTTTGGAGTTTCATTGTACATGGCAACAAAGCTAGTGAAATTCAGTGTTTATTAAAAGTAAAACAATGGTATGTGAGAACAGTTACTGCTCACACATGGACACAGATGGGAAAGGAGATGTTTAGAGATGTTTGTGCAGCATGGCTGTGAGCTTCAGGTGCTCATTGGTCAGTGTCATGGCGGACGTCACATAAGCAATGAGAACAGGGCTGACCACACTCAGATCACACAGCTCCTGCAGACGACTGACAGCATGGAGGAGGAGAGGAACAGAGGAGGCTCCAACAGCATGAGAGAGACATCAGAGAAGATCCAGAGGGAAGTGGAAGAAGAGAAGAAAAAGAAGAGGAAAAGAACATAATAAAGGAGAGAGGGAATAGGCAGGAGCTCCAGGGAGTGACACAGATGAGAAAAACAGCAGGGGGATTGGGTGATTTAAGCATAATGTCAGAGGAAAGGGAATATTCACACTGCATATATCTCCTGAGCTGAACCTCTCCTGGTCAAAACCGCTGTTATGACACTACTTGAGGGCCTGGATAGATGACCCTGATCTTCTGCACCACATTTTAATAAACACGGGCTGTTAATTATCTCAGCTAATTTAATACCTCAGGCCATAATCTGTACAAACTCTATGATTATTTGCTTTAACAGATTCCTATTTAGCCCGTCTTTAACTGTTGATACCAGGCTAGTATAAACTATTTTATCATCACTGTTTCAGTATTTTTACTTTACTTATTGTGTATTGGGAGGCTCAGGCTTGCTCTTGCCCATTTTTTAAATTTACTGTGTTAGCTGACTGTGAAACATGGCCTCTGCTGACCTCGCCTGGTCACAGATGAGTACAGCATCAGCATTAACCCCCCAGCAGGATATCTCACTCCCGTATAGAGACTTAAACATTAAAACAAAGAGGTTGGTATGAAGTTAGTATCTAAGTTAAGTTTATTAATCAGTTTTGTTCATTTGTTTATTTGCCTCCACTTGCTCTCATTCCTTCTGTTTCTGTTTTGTAGGAGGGTGTAGTTAGAAGGCAAAAGCCACACATTTACACAGACAGTGGTGGAATGGTCATTGGTCACAGGTGATTATCTCACCTGCAGGTCCAGGCACCATGAACATCTGACCACCAGCACATACCCTGCATCTGAGGGGTTACAGAGCACCTTCACTTCCCCACATACATTAATTCCCCAAGCTGTCACAACAAAAGAGAATTTAGTTCTCACTTGACTGTCTGATGAAATGAAGATGTTTTAATTTTGAAAATGGATAAGGTGAAAACATAGGTAATTGGGTATTGGGGGCAATAGAGCATGAAGTGAGATGGGGTAGTTGGAGCAACATTCATATCCATTATATCTGGCAATGGTAGATGCTGGCAGGTGAGTGTCTGTGTTGTGAAAGGCTTGCATATTTTCACCACTTGGTGTCAGTAAAGACCCACTAAAATCCCATTTCAGTGAATGTGGGGGAAATGCCAGTCTTTCTCTGGGACATAACCAGACTTCTGTTCACCGGTTCTGCCTTTCAGCAGGTCAACAGAAATGCCACAAAATAAACGAGTGTCTGTACGTCAGGAGTAGCACTGTATCCTAAATGTATTGGGCCGGAACTACGGGAGTAATGGGGGTTGGGCGCACATATGGAATGCTGATGGCAGAACAGAATCATTTGTAGACTGCCAGAGAGGTGGGAGATCTCTGGTGTTCATTGAGAGAATTAGTTGAGCAGAACGGATATAAAATTAAAGGTGCATGTAGGATCGGTGAGGATAAAGAGATTCCCCCAGGGGGGTGGGACGGGGGGAGATTCCTTGTGCGCCAGTTAATTTTATTTTGGTTTATTCTTGTTGGTCAGGTCTGTGTTGTGTCTCGAGATACTTTTAACCTTTGGTACAGCACCTTTGTGTGGTGTCCGTGTTGTGATTGGTTGTGCTTGTAACCTGGACGAGGGGCTTATCTGGCAGCAGACGGGGGGAGAAGCCATAGCCTGGAAGCCAGAGTGTACAGCGGCGTTCGCAAAACCGCGGACCAGGTTGGAGGCGCTGTGGGAAGTTGGAACAGGAAGTGCAGCAGTTTCTTGAGACGTCTTTAGTTTATTCAGAGCTCAGAGTGCAGTAACTCCGCCCCCTCTATCTATTTGCTCTTCAGTTTCCCACATAGTGGTCCTTAGCTATGACCTAACACAGCTCTTCTGCTACAGCCAATCAGCTCCCAAGCCTGGAGAAACAGACAGAATACAAATGACTCTGTGGCCAAGCAGCCATGAAGTCCGCATATGGAAGAAGGGTGGAGCCAGTTAGACTGTCTCTGAGCTGACGGAGCATGGTGGCCAGATGTTGGGCTTTGACTGGGCATTGTTGGGCATTGTTTTTGCAGAGGTCATTATAGTAGAACCTCCACTCTCCATCACCATCAGGGAATCCGTGGTGCCGGATAGTAGAACATTTTGTATAGTAGAGCCTACCCTAAAGATTACGCAGGAGCCAAATTAGTGAAGTATTTATTTATTAATTTTTTTAAAAATCTCAATGTATTGTTTTATTGCTCAAGGGCCCCACCTGCTGGCAAAATGATTTTACAATAGCTTCTATTTTCAAGTAAATGTCAGAGGGACATGCACTGTAAGTTCGAAGGAGCACAGACAAGCACCCCATCCTGTGTAAGTTTGTAAGCACACAGACTACCACCTCAATCTTGTGTACGTTTTTTAGTGCACAGACAAGCATCCCCATCTTTTCAAATGAATGCAACCAGCCTGCTGCTTGACTATTGAGTTTGACCAATCAGAGGAGCTGCTATGTTGTGATGGGACGGTACTCCTCACAAACTGAAGCCACCTTTCTGTGGACCACACTACAGCCTCTGGACAGCACAGTAGCCAATCACATACACCCAGGGCTTCACTCTAGCTAATTGTGAGCAGTCCTGCGGGTCCAACATTCACAGTCAGCTCTGTCACAGTCAGGTTTTTTAGACCATGCAGTGTTTCATTTCACAGAGGACCAGTGCATTTAAACAAGGTGCTGCCCTAAAGTCTCTCTGATTCCCTGTGATAACGAGTGAAGTTCCACACTTTTTCTTCAGTTTATAATAAAAGAAGAGATAGAAACATGAATCTGTATTGATGTGCTGGACCAACTTCCTTATTTTGCTTTCACAAACAAAACTGTCCAGAAGTGTTGTAATGGTAGAGGGAAATTGGTTATTTTTTCTCTATGCTTAAGGTACTTGGATATGAATATGAGACAAAAGTACAGACAATCAGCATTTAATATCATGGTATGTGTGTTACCATTTCACAGAAACTGCTGTTTTTGTGTTGAGTCCCCCTATTTTCAGCTGTGCAAAAGTTAAAAAAAAAATTTTTTATTAAAATTAAAAAGGAGAAGTTCTTTCCTCCACACTTTCAGCTTTCTATTGCTTTGGTTTTAATTAATTTATTTATTTATTTATTTTTTGTCTCATCTGTTCATAAAACTATTTCAAATCTCTTCTGGCTTGTCTCTGTATTTTTTGGCTAATTCTAATCTGGCCTTTTGATTCTTTTGACGTTGATGTGAGGTTTTGCATTTTGCTGTTTAGCCTCTATAATTCTGCTTTCGGAGTCTTCTGCATTTGGGGGCTTGCTATTTTTTTACCCCTCCCCTCTGGAGACTGCTTGTATCATCACTGACCGTAGTTTTAGGGTTCTCCTTCACAGCTCTTCACAGGATTCGTCTGTCATCAACTGCAGTACAACTCATACTGGTACTTAGAGTTGTATGTAGCCTACACAACTCACATACAAGTTTGGATAGTTTATTCTCTGTTTGGCACTGTGAGTGCCTGTGGATTTTCTGGCTTCTGTTGTTGGTGGCTTTTTGTCAGTAAACAGGAAATGTAAGAGTGATCTTCTGCAGATATATATTTAAATTTAGTTGATTTTAGTTACAGATAAGTGGATGGTAAAGTTGTGATGAAGTAGAAGGGTGGGAGCTTCTGTGAGAATTTTTTCGCAACTTGCTGCCCACACAAGCAGATAAGAAAATGGGTTAGCGGTGCTGTACAGTATATATAATATCCCAGGGGTTTCTTTTTTATCGCTCTTTTGATCACTGAAGTTGATGCACTAAACTTCCTCTTGAATCATGCAGGCAAACAGAGGAGTCACATTGATCTGTGAGTACTACCAAATCAGTTTTTTAATGTAAAGGTTTTTAACAGACAAGTATGTTTTTGTGGTGAAATTTGCATTTGATTGATATAAAAAAAACACAACAACACATTTGTTAAGTTACGCTTAAATAAATAAGTATAATTTGACCTCACTAATACTAAAATGCTCTACAGCGTTTGGGCTGCATTGGAATGACCTGCGTTATGGGAAAAGAAGAAAAGTATGAGTGAAGAAGTATGCTTTTGCTTCGGTAGATAACATACCTTGAATGATCACTAACAATTTTTTGTGAAAGAAGAAATACAATTTTATTTATTTGTTATTTGAAAGAGACATTGGACAGTTAGTAACTGCCCCAGAATTAGCTTGATAACTAAATTTCATCAGTAGTCCCTTGGCAGGTGGGAAAGTGGGAAAATTTACAAAAAATATGTACAAGCAGCAATTTGCAATTAGAATAAAAAGGTTGGTGTGCATCAATACAGTCTAGCAGTAAAATTAAAAATATAAATAATCGCAAAAGGTACCAATGTAGAATATTGTGCTACAAATAAAATTATAAAACAAAAAATTACATGATAAAAGGTAAAACAATTGTACTTAATAATATAACAGTGGTGATATGTAACTGGCTTTTTAACCAGAGCTTTCAGTGTATTTTTGCACAGAACATGTAAAGGCTTCAAATATGTTCACACAAACAGATATACACTCTTTCAAACTGTTCATTGCCAAACTTAAACACTGACTAGTGGACCTGAGTTTACCCGACTTCCAAAGTACTGCATGGATGACATCTTGAAATCAAACAGCAATGATGGGGATGTATTTAGGCTTTATTTGGAACATATTTATGGGTTTGTATTTTTCTTGCACTTACTGCATTTCTTTGGCCATTTCGATGATGATGTCAATGATTCCTGTCTTTTTTTTTTTTTTTTTTTACAGTGCTGAGTCTAATGACAAGACTGGGTGAGTGTTACTAGATTTTAAAACAAGCCCCACCTTCTGTTACCTGATAATTTATCAGAGAATAACCTTATTCAGACAGTTTAGTGAAACTTATGATTGATAACAGAATGTCATGCTTCACAATTAATCTGTCTCACAGCATTATGATGTGATTAATTTGACTGCATATGTGGACGGTAATGTAGAAATATTATTCTGTTAGACTCGAGGCATGTCCTACAGTAGGGGGTGATACAGAGATCACAACCAGAAGCAGTTCTTTACTGTTCTAAACTAATGAAGCCACAGCATTAATCAGGACACTATAAACATGTCATGAGTATTTAAACACATGTACTGACGTAGTGCATGCATTGTTTGTACAGGGAGCCCAAAGGATGTACTGACTCTGCAGCCTAACTGGCCCCTGTTCTTCACTGGAGAGACCATCACTCTCAGGTGTTTGGGACGGCCAATCAAACAATTGGGATTCTCATGGTAAAGAAATGAATCAAATAGTATTGTGTGAAAGCACACATCCAAAGAAAACAACTACACCATCGCACCTGTTACTGAAGCCCACAGTGGTGTATACACGTGTGCTGCTGAATCCACCAGTGATCCTGTCAGACTGAACGTGTCAGGTGAGTCAAAACTGGTCAGCAGCTGAACACTGGTGGTCTCACTCTTCCCACAGAGAGACCATATTTAACACATTCATTCAATCTTCCCCAGTGCACATTGTGCTTTCCATACTAGTTCATTTATTACTGGCAAATATATAATTAGCTTATTTTCACTTAAATGGGCTGGAGTTTCTGACTGTCACACTGTTTGTATTGTTAATATGTGAGCTTCTGTATGTTTAAATCCATGGAATGTAGCCTTTTCTATCTGTTATGATAGAATGAGAGAACCTACTGCTTTAGCTCTTTGTCTCAACCCCAATCAGAACATGCCTGTCCCTCTGTAGTCATGTCTACACTCCACTAGCAAATTTGTATGTAAAAATTGTGTAAATTGCTCTGGGTAGGAACATCTGCTAATGCCTGTAATGTAGTGTAATGTAATGAGCACTTAGAGCTGTGAGACAGTCTGTTCGTCTTCAAAGCCTCGCCCACACCCATTCTGAGATAGTCTCATGCTTTCCCAGTACATGGATATGCGAACCACGTTCTACTGTATCTCAGATTAAAGCCAGTTTGCACTGTGCGTTTGATGATGCCATTATTAGGAACCTGGGGGAGAGATTCAGTCTGTTCTCTCTGTTATAGAGAAACCCCACCTACCTGTCCTGACTGTCTCTCCACACAGGCAGTTATATGCAAGAGAACATGTCAGTATCTCTTGTAAGGTTACAGAGACTTCAGCTGGCTGGGACTATTACTGGTAAAAAGGAACTGGATCACATGATATTGCCCATATTTCCAGAACATCTAAAGGCTTGTACACACTCAGTGCTGCTCCTCTTAAACACACAGGGGGGAGACCCAGTCTGATTGACAGAGTATAGTTACCCAACCCACATACAGGTATCAGGTGAGTGGTGAGTACTGACACGCATTATTCATTGTGCAAAATTGGCACATTCCCATAATACACTGGGTCCAACTGCTGTGATGATTCTTGGATCCTGTTCCTTAGTTTAATTCTTGTACCATTACGATCAGGATTAGAGCTTTTTCATTTCTGATTTTTGAATATCTTCTCTTAATATCATTGAAAATAGGAATGCAGCTGCCCTGGTTTTTGTCCTTCATTTAGGGTGATTTGTTTTTTCCATAGTCATAAAAATACTGGCATGACAACAGATCTGTGACCCAGTCTGTTTGTTTCTACAGCACTGCCTAAAGCCACTCTGACGGTAGAGCCAAAATGGCGCCCACTGTACAATGGAGAGACCGTCACCCTGAGGTGTGAGGTGGACTCCTACAGCAACTGGACATATTCCTGGTACAAAGACCAGGCCCAGATGGCTGTGTCTCAGACTGCTGGTCACAGTGTGACTGGTAACAGACTCACCATCCCTGGTGCTGCTGGGTCTGAGCAGAGGCAGTACTGGTGTGAGGGGAGGCTGGAGGGGAGAAAAGTGACATCACAGCGCAGCGACTCCATCACTCTGACTGTTGCAGGTGAGTCTCAAGTATGCTTTAAATTTGGATATGTCACATGCTCTATTGGATTCAGATCTGGGGACTGTGCAGGTCATTGGATTCAAATGAAGTCACCATCTTGTTTGTGGAACCAGCTAGAGGTGACGTGTGCTTTGTGACATGGCACATTACCTGCTGGAAGTATCAACTCGAAAAAAGGTAGACTGTGGTCATAAAGGGATGCACATGGTCCGCTACAATGCTTAAGTATGTTCTGGCACTCAATTGATGCTCAGTTGGTATTAAGGGGTCTAATGTGTGTGCCACAAAAACATTGCACACACCATTACACTACCACTAACAGCTGTTACTGCTGACACAAAGAAGGATGGGATTTTTATGCAGTATGGATTCATCCTGTTTTGCCAAATTCAGACCCTACCATCTACGTATGTGTCGTTGCAGAAATTGAGATTCGTCAGACCAGACATTTATCCATTCTTCAATTGTTTAGTTTTGGGTTGTGTATTCAGAGATGTCCTTCTGCGCAGCATTGTTGTAAATAGCTGTAATTTAACCATTTGTGGCCTTTCTGCTAGCTTGAATGAGTCTGCCCATTTTACTCCGACGCTCACATTAATAAGGCGTTTTCACCCACAGAACTGCCACTCACTGGATTTTTTTGTTTATTGCACCACTCTCTGTAAATTTCATACATGTTATTGGGATTCTAATGAATTCAGCAGTGCTAGAGGTTTTGTATAATTACCCTAATTTCAATGACATTCAACTTATGCTCACACTATAGAGAACAAAAATATTCTGTGAATGATTTCACATATATAATTTACGTTTGAAGTTATGCTTCAAATATTTATATTTTATGAAATATTGCGCAGGACCACCTATTGATTCAAATATAATTAATCTTTCTGACATGGTTCTTTTTCCCTTGCATTTTATACACAACCGTTTCCTCCTCAGTCACTTCTACATTCTGACAGAAGAAACAGTGACCCAGTCTGTCTCCTTTCCACAGCCCTGCCTAATGCCTCTCTGACTGTAGAGCCAAAATGGCGCCCACTGTACAGTGGAGAGACCGTCACCCTGAGGTGTGAGGTGGACTCCTACAGCAACTGGACATATTCCTGGTACAAAGACCAGGCCCAGATGGCTGTGTCTCAGACTGCTGGTCACAGTGTAACTGGTAACAGACTCACCATCCCTGGTGCTGCTGGGTCTGACCAGGGGCAGTACTGGTGTGAGGGGAGACTGGAGGGGAGAAAAGTGACATCACAGCGCAGCGACTCCATCACTGTTGCAGGTGAGTCTCAAGTACGCTTTCAATTTGGATATGTCACATGCTCTATTGGATTGAGATCTGGGGACTGTGCATGTCATTGGAGTAAAATGAAGTCATCATCTTGTTTGTGGAAGCAGCTAGAGGTGATGTGTGCTTTGTGATAAGACGCATTACCTGCTGGAAGTATCCACTTGAATACAGGTAGACTGTAGTCATAAAGGGATGCTCATGGTCAGATACAATGCTTAAGTATGCTCCGGCACTCAAATGATGATCAGTTATTATGGGCCTAATGTGTGTCACAAAAACATTCCACACCATTATGTTATTGGCATTCTGATGAATTCAGCAGTGCTGGACGCTTTATATAATTATCCTAATTTCAATTAAACTCAACTTATGCTCACACTATAGAGAATAAAAATATTTGGTTCATTATTTCACACATATAATTTTTTTTGTGTGAAATGCTTAAAATAATAATATTTATGGAATATTGTGCAGGACCACTTATAGAGTCAAAGAAAATTTATATTTCTGCCATAGTTATTTTTCCCTTGCAGTTTATACACAATTGTTTCCCCCCCAGTCATCTCTAAATTCTGACAGAAGAAACTGTGACCCAGTCTGTCTCTTTCCACAGCCCTGCCTAAAGCCACTCTGATCGTGAAGCCAAAATGGCGCCCACTGTACAATGGAGAGACCATCACACTGAGGTGTGAGGTGGACTCCTACAGCAACTGGACACATTTCTGGTACAGAGACCATAACCAGACAGCCACATCTCTCTCTAAAGAGTACAGTGTAAACATCACTGGGGCTGCTGGATCTGACCAGGGGCAGTACTGGTGTGAGGGGAGGCTGGAGGGGAGAAATGTGACATCACAGCGCAGCGACTCCATCACTCTGACTGTTTCAGGTAATTGAGCCATTCAGTGGTGTCATTAAGGAAGTCTTGTGTCATATCCTACAACTTTAAATGAACAGCAAGGTAGTGTATACAGGTCCCAACACCATATATGTGTTTTTGGTGTGTGCATGTGTGCATGAGTGGTTGTGGAGGGGGGGGGGGGGGGGGGGGAGGGGTTATCATCATATGCTAAAAATGCAAATATTCTTTGCCAGCACTGACGGGCTATGAGGCACAGAGTTACAGGTCATTCTCGCTTCTTTTTCTCGTTAATTAGACCCAACAGTGATTCTGCCCATCGCACTTGGAGTTGGATTCTGTCTGATTGTTTTAGCCCTGATTTTCATTCTCTTCCAGAAACACCGCAGGAACAAAGGTGAGATTGTTATGCTGCCTAACTGAACTTTTCAGCTGAATTTGTTCGTTAATCTGTGCCTACAATGTGTGTGTGTGTTTACAATACATGCATATAGACAGGTTTACTTTTGATGTATCTTTAAATACATACAGTCCCCAGGGATGTTTATTACCAGCCTTATAATGGACAGAGCCGGAGTGCTCGTCTGCTTACATCCGGCTGTGACACACTGTGCCCGAGAACCACCCAGTTTTTCATTAGCACACCCGAAAAAACAAAGGTTCATACTCTCCGCGCCTCCCCCCCTCCCCCCTTGCCCTTAGCCCACAGTACACCTGTAACTAGATCCGCTACTAGTGCTAACCCCCTTCTTACTCACCTCTCTCTCGGTGTCTGTCTGCTCTACAGGTTTACCATGCCTGGCCTGGTCCCGCTCAGAGTAAGTCACGGCCATACGTGAGCTACGATTAGCACAGGAACACCTACCATTTTATACCCTGATTCAAATGTGCCTTTCTCTCTTTCTTGTCCTCCAACTATCATATTGTTCTTTCACTCTCTCTGTACCTTATCCTCTCTCTCTCTCTCTCTCTCTCTCTCTCTCTCTGTCTCTCTGTCCTCTCTCTAGTTCCTCAGTGCACACTCAGGCCAGTGCAGCTGTAGGGACCCAGTCCTACCCTGTGGATCAGGCAACAGGTCAGTTTCTTTATGGATGATGATTCTGTCCCTTTTCACTGAGGGGGGCATTAGATACTCAAAGACAGTGAAAGCACTGTCTCTCTTTCTCCCTGTCCAAAGCAATGGAGTTTACCATGTGAAAATCTGGGCACCTGTAACAGTCAGGCAGAGTGTTCCACTCTTTATCAATCTCCCCCAATACACTCTCTGCTTTTTCTCTCTTCTCTTCTTTTCTCTCGTCTCTCCTCTCCCCACTCTACTTCTTCTCTTCTCTCCTCTCATCTCCTCTTCTCTCCTCTTCTCTCCCCTCTTCTCTCTTCCTCTCTTCCCTTTCAGGTTTGAGCCAGGCTGCTGGACCCAGCTGTGAGCCCCTGTATTCTCAGGCCAATGTGACCAATCAGAAGAAGAAAAGGAAAGGTGAGTCATCGCTCTGCCCTAGACCTGCTGCTCTGTGAGAACAGGGAGACACACTTAGAGACCAGTACACGAGTAAAAATACTTAAAAATCGCCTCAGATCCTCATAGGAATAATAAATATATAAAATATCTGATACATGCTGAATGTTGGGCATTCTCTTGATAACAAGAATGAAGAATGCGTTTCACACCGGGATATCGATTTATTGCTACAGCATTAGAAGTTAGTTCTAAAAAATACAGAATTGCGTTGCTGTTATTCAAACGTCCTGGAATTGTTGCATCTGAATGAAGTGGAGAAGAATTGCAGGGGACAAGAATATATTTGCATTTTCAAGCATTAGAAATCACAGTCACTCATTAAATAATAATGCCATTGGTTTGAGTGTGAGGCACAGATGCAGTCTTTTCTCTCTGACAGGCATGAGTTAAATCGGTAAAAGGTTTTCACTTTCTCTGGGTTCTGAAGCCCCTTTATGCATGCTGGCTTTCACTCCTGCCAATCTCTCGATCATTGAATTTAAAATGTGTTTAAATCCTCCCATAGTTTCATAATTAAAGTAATATCTACACATTTGGGCTCATTTGGCTTTGTTTTTAAGACCACAATTGGTTTAGCGTCTGTGACCCAATGTGGCCGGCAGGCTAGTTTAATGGTTTGAGCACTTGCCCTGTAACCCAAAGGCTACAGGTTCGATTCTCAAATTGTTCATGTCTGCTATGCCCTTGAATTAGGTGTTTCAACTGAATTTCTCCTGTAGAATTCCAGTTCTGTCAACAACAAAAAAATATATTTACTTATGTTACTGAATGTGTCAAAGATAAAACTTTGCTCTTCCTCATTCGCTCGATTGCTTTCTCAGAAGCTGGAGGCCATGAGGATGTGGTTTGCTCAGTTCTGGGCCTGCAAGACCAGAAGTCGAAGAACACTCCCAGTAAAACCTTATTTTATCTCTCTGCTTATTGAAAACAGAATAATGCATTTTTAGCTTATATTCCTATGAAATGCATATATTTTTTACAATTTATCAGTGCATTCTCTCTCTCTCTCTCTCAATCTCTGACGTCCAAGAAGCTGAAGGTTGTGACAATGTTGTTTACTCAATCGTGGCCTTGGAGGACCAGAAGAAAAAGAAGCGGAAGGAGAGGAACACTCAGAGTAAGAACAAGGCACCTGCTAAATGCCTGTAATGTTAAATGTAAAAGAAAAGGTTTTCATGGTGTTATTCCTGGAGGATTGATTTTGCCTGCATAGGGCCGGCAGTGTAGCTTAAATGTGTAAGACACTGACCTTATGACTCTGTGGTTGTAGGTTTGAGCTATGCCCTCATGCAAACTAATTAATCTGAGTTGCATCAGTAAAATGCCAGTTGTGGGTAAATTGAGTTAAGTCATTCTACCAAAGAGCATCCTCCAAATGGCCTGAATGTAATGCAACGGCATTTTTATTAATCTTTTTTGGTGGCAGTGAGGTACAAATTTTAAGTAACTGGGCTTTGCTATATTTGAATAAATGAGACAGATCACTGGCTGCAGGCTGCTCAGTCTTACATTCACGTTTCTGCTGTAAAACACCCCACCCCAACGCCCATGAAGCAGATGCTCTGTGATTTACGACATTCAACAGTCACTAGAGATATCAGACAGTACAGGGGATGCTCACTGCATTTGATTAACAAGTACTGGGTATACAACTGAACCAGATATCCTACAGACTGATGTGACAGGCTTTCAGTTGAAAGGCTGTGGTTTCGACTCCCAGCTTGTGCAAGGTGCTTGAACTTTAGTGAAATTATCCAGCTGTACAAAGGGATTAAACAGAAAAAACTGCTCTGCGTAAGAGAAGCTGCTGAATGCCTGTTAATTACTTTACACTACAGGCATTTAGCAGTCACTCTTATACGGAGACTTACACTCAATGTATTGTGTTAATGCACTGTGTTAATGTACAGCGTGAATACACTGTGTTAATGTACTGCATGAATGCACTGTGTTAATGTACTGTGTTAATGCACTGTCTTAATGTACTGTGTGAATGCACTGTGTTAATGTACTGAGTTAATGTAATGTGTGAATGAACTGTGTTAATGCACTGTGTTAATATACTGTGACAGTAGAATGCACTGTTTGGGAATCCACACACAGACCTTCTTTGATTTATGAGTAATGAATAATTCAAATTTGCAAGTTAAATGCCTTTCTCTTTTACTTGCTTAATAAATTTCACAGAAGCTGGAGGTTGTGAGGATGTGGTTTACTCAACTGTGAACCTGGTTAACCAGAAGAGGATGAAGAAGAACACAGACAGTGAGAGAAGATTGTCTACTTGTTCTGTGAACGTAAAAATAGTGTATTGTAGCTTATATGCTATGAAATTATTTTTTGTGATTTTGAAAGTGTATTCATGAAGGCATAAATGCTCATTTCTCTCTTTCTCTCTCTGTATCTGTCTCTCTCTCTGTCTGTCATTCTCGCTCTCTCTTTCTCTCTCAATCTCAAATGTTCAAGAAGCTGAAGGCGGTAATGATGTTGTTTATTCAACCCTGGCCTTGGAGGACCAGAAGAAGAAGAAGAAGGAGAAGAACACTGAGAGTAAGATTAACACTGACTTTCCCTGTATCACAGAAAAATAAACTATATTTTAAAAAAGAATAATGAATTCACAGCAAATTACAGACCATATAGCTGACAACCAGCAGGGGTGAATCAGTCAGGTCTCCTCATATTAGTACTGAAATTATTTGAATCTATCAGTCTCCCATAGGGTACCAATTGTCACCAGCATACAGAAAAATGGCTGGCCTTAAGTCAAATCACAGTGCACATTTTACATTGCTTTGCAGGCATTTAGTGAATGATCTCATCCAGAGCAACGTACGCAGCTGCTTTTTAAACATGGCACTTGTTTATACGGCTGAATATTTACTGAAGCAGCTCCACTCCAGGTGACTTGCTCAAGGGTTCCATCTAGGAATCAAACCAGCGACTGTTGGAGCATAAGCCCCCAGTTCATTAACCATTGCACGACAATGCCAGCTGTACTCTGTACATTGACAAGAGTGCAGTTTACTCAACTGTGGACCTGGATAAACAGAAGATGAAGAGGAATGTGAGAGAAGATTGTCTCTATCTGTTCATTGAATGCAAAATAGTGTATTGTAGTTTATATCCTATGAAACTATTTTATTTTGTCATTTTGCAAGTGCATTTATGAAGGCATACCTTATCCACTCTCTCTCTCTCTCTCTAATGTCCAAGACGCTGAAGGAGGTAATGATGTTGTTTATTCAACCCTGGCCTTGGAGGACCAGAAGAAGGAGAAGAAGAAGAAGAAGAAGAAGAAGAAGAAGAAGAAGAAGAAGGTGAAGAACACTGCAAGTAAGATTGATACTGACTTTACCTGTGTCGCAGAAAAATAAACATTGTACATTGACAAGAGCACATTTTAATCCCCCTGTGGACTGAAATACACGCGTTGTGGTTGAATTAACACTGAACCCTTAAAGCCTCATCTTGAAAGTAGACACAAGCAAAATCATTCTCTATGCTGTGCTACAGGTTTGATCTCAGCTCTCTGCCTCCCCCTGCAGATGGCGACGCAGATGTGCTGTATTCCACAGTCAGGACTGGACAAAGAGAGTAACACTGGCTCCCTGATCCTCCGCCTTTATAGTTTCCTCCAGACCAGGTTTTACTTCATGCTGGTTATAAAGCGCTGCATTCTCGTATAGATGCCTGACCTTGAGGATCAGTACAGCACAGTACAGATCAGCATTTTCCCCTCCCCATTTCAAATATTGCTGAATGTGTTTTTACTTTATTTTATACTGACTATAAAATATTGTATCAAAGCTTAGGTTCATATTCATGAAGTATGCCATAATAGGACTGCTTTTGACTTTTAGTTTATAGTGGATAAGATTAGGATTTTGACAGTGGAAACATGGTCTTAGATCAGTGCTCCCACTACAAGATACTTTATGAATATGGGTCTGGATCTTTATTCAACACAGAGGAATTATCTGCTCCTTATTTCAACATGCATCTGCTTTCACGGTATTTTATTTACCCATAGACCTGTAATAGATGTACTTCAGTATTATCTGAAAGTGAATCCTGAAGGGGTTATATGGTTTCTTTTAATTAAAAATGCTGAAAATAGTATTTTAGGTGATTCTAGATAGCCATAAATAAAAATATGAAAAAAGGCTTTCAGTTGAACAAACGCAGATGTTAACGCCTGTAAAAAATGAGAAAGATTACAGATACGATGCAACGCAAAAGCATTACCTCAATGAACCAAAATAAATGAGTAAATCACATCACCCGTTCTAGGAGCGTCTCGGCGCTCACCAGTGAGCGCTTCTGGCCGACTGGGTGACTACAGCCTGCAAGCACAAACCCGGTAAAAGTTGTTCTCTGACTCCTGGCGGCCTGCAAAGAAGAATCGTGTGTTTTAGCGGAGAGTGTGTGCTTTTCCGCAATGTCACTAACTAAACGAGAAAACAGAAAAAATGCACAAACACACCTATGCAGGTTTGCACAACCAAGAGAAAATTTGGGTAAGAGAAAATAAAATGAATAAGTCAACCCATTCCTAGAGGAACTCCAAGCTCGCATCGCCTGGTCTTAATTTAATTGATTTATCTTTCAATTAAATTAAGTTTTCCCGCAATTGTAAAGCACTTTACGCAGAGACGCTGTCACAGATACGCTTTACAGTGAACTCAGAAAATCTCTGGGGTTCTTTGGGCTGGCGGCGTGATTCATCCGGATAGAACACAGAATTCCAGCACGGTGACCTGCTCCGCGAACTGGCATGACATCCTGACAGTGCTGGTACCAGGCATGGACGGAGAGGAGTGCTGCTTCGCCCGGCCAAGCCCGGATCGGCCAAACCCCACTTGAGTGCAAGGGACTCTACACAGTCCGCCCGAGGAGAGCGCTAATTGCGAACGTTCATAAACATATAACAATACAAAACCGTCCCTTGGTCTTCCCTTCTTATGCTATTACTATCCATACATCCATCCACCCATGTCCTGTTCATCTAACCATCCATTCCCTGTTAATCCGAAGCAATCACAAATTTCCACCACAACAGCGCTTGACCTGGATAATCAGGTGACGGCAGCCTGTCTTAGCCAGCTGCGTTGATGTTTTATCCCGCCACAGCAATGACGCGCCTCAGCTAGTGTAGGCTATGTGGTGATTTACTGTGTCATTGTGACAATAGGCCTACGAGTTTCTGTAAATTTGGGAAACAGGAAATGAAATCCAAGAAGGTGTAGGCTACAGTTGATCTTTTATGAAAGTCCTGCAATAGCGTTACTGAATTTGTATTTTTTATATCTTGGTGGGGGGGGGGGGGGGGGGGGGGTTCAATGAAAATACAAACGTTATTAACAGCTGCTAAGCATACCCGGGTCATAACTGAAACTGCATCCTTGAAAAAGAAACGTATTTTACAGGTATTCCAAAAAGCCGTATTTTCATTCAACATCAAAAGTCACAAATTTAAATCTGATGATAGGCTACCGCGATAAGGTCACCTTGTTTGCGAGCCAGCTGCTCAGTGACAGGACAAACGCCATGCAGAAACATTTATTTACTTCCTTACTTAGGCTACTCATTTATTCATCCGTTTGCTATCTTTTTATTTTTACCTTACCGCGAAGACTTTGTGACGGATGGACTGAAGCGCGGGTGGCCCTTTAAGAGAAGAAGAGGAGGGGGCTTAGAGCTGGGTTACGGCTCTGTTTTGTGTCTGTCAGTGAGCAAGCGAGTAGCCATCGAGTGAGTGGTCGGCAATGACGGAGGCTCAGCGAAAGGCGAGGTAAGGGCATCTGGGAATCTCTTTCTAACTTCAAAGTCGGTTTGAGTTGAAATATTAAAATAAACGGAGTAATGAATTGCTCTTCGAATTCTGATGATAAATGAATCGAAATTTTCCCCATCCATTCGCGGCTCATTCCCGGCGACGGCTGGCACAGATCTAACGGTATCCGTTTCCTTTTAGTTTGCTCCCCATTCAGCACGGATATCTCAATTCTCCGACCTGCTTCCCTTTGTTTACATGCGTCCACGTGTGGTGGTGTAGCTTGTGTTTTGGTATCCCAGCGAGAAATTCGTTTTGGGAACTGCCCTGTGACATCTCTGACCGAGTGCAACGGTGGGAAACAAGAAAGGATACGCACAATACGGGCGATGGGTTTAGCAGTAAATCTGCCGACGGTTACCGTTGTTGACTATCGCAGTAGGCTAAAAAACTCATTTTGAACGATGTTCAGTGGTTTCCCGTAACGACGAGATAGGAAATATCTTTTCTGTTCGCTGGGATAACGGTTCTTCCACGTGTCACGCCATATAACAAACAATGAAATATAATATCTTATTCGAGTACAGTTGGCAATTCATATCTGTAGCCTATAAAAGAAAAAATGTTTTGAGCGTCACTAACAGTATCCCTACGGAACAGCAATAGGCTATGTTTATATTCATTGGCCGGAATATGTCTGTGCTCAAGAGGCAAACTCTTAATTGCAACCTGAAGCTGTTCTGACGATGACCATGGAAAAAATCGTTTTTTTCCTTCCAATTTTATGATTCCCAACACAGGGGAGAGGGTGGGTCTGTTTCTTTTCTGAGTCACCATTATTTACAGATGTTCCCGATTTGCGATGTTTTTTTTGTGACGCATATTACAATTAGGTTACACAACGGGTGATCAAATTTGAAACCCTTGACGTTGATTAAATGTTCCGAAAATAATTATCTGTTGCTGCAGACGGGGAAACAACAATGAAGGCATCCAGAAAACAATGGCTGTTTCTAGTGAGATGTGAACACACAGGTCTATATGATACGGGACTGTAATTATACTTAGAAAACAATTAGGCTACCACACAAGAAGTGCTGTTTTTGTCTGATTTAGGGGAAGATAGAATTAGCTAAACACGGAGCACGCTTTAGTGTACACTTGCAGAGCTTATTAGTTTTTTTTATTACACTCTGCACGTGTAGCCTATTTTTCAATCAATGAAAAAAATGAAATGTACATATGTTTAAAATATCGAATAAGCTTTAAATATAGACAAAACATAGCTCACATAGCATTTTTTAAAAATGAACATCATCTATATAATTATGTATGTGTAACTTTTGTCTAAATAACTTTTAGCATTTATAATGAATATATATTTTATAATGTGTGTAGTGTCTATTATCAATCTGATGCACACAGGTGCATGGATATGTTGGTGCTATAATGTGGTTTGTTTGTGTTTTTTCCCCCTCGTGTGCTAATACACTGAGACTCACATTAAAATGCACATGAATTATATGTTTCAAACTGTTGGATAGGCATTGTTTTGTGCCCGGAAATGGTAGGGAAATGGTTGGCAAGAAATTTATGGACCATGCGTCTGTTGATAGAGCAACAGGCAGGTTTGTTTGTCATTCCCAATGGAGACCCAATGTGGTATTCTTCACTGTGTTGGGGCACAAGAACTGTGTTGTGACTATATTAGGGCACAGGCATTGCACAGGTAGTACAGGGAATGTGGTGCCTCTTAGTAGTGACAGATCAGTTTTATTTCTCTTTCTCAATCTCTCGCTCTCTCTGTTTTTCCCAGAGAGTTGTGGGCTTGTGGATCCGGTTTTGATGTTTAGGGGACTAGTCTCTGCGCACATTTGGGCAAAGTATGATTTTTATAGTTTTGTGAATGACCTAGATCTATTTCAGAATGTTTGGTGTGATCAGGGGCAGGGAATTGTCAATTTGTATTAGTTTGGAGCAACCTGGTTCGTCTGGTGGATTATTGGTGTGTTGTGGTTGTGGGTGGGGGGGTGGGTGGAGGGGCTAGGACGGGGGGTTCATTTATTGATTTGTATGTGTAGGGGATATGGTTTACTGAAAGATATCAAAAGTCTCTTTCTCATTCTCTCTGTCTCTGGGACATACCAGGCTGCCTTTGCTACAACTTGCAATATAATAGCATACTTTAAAACATAAAGTACAGAGATGGGGAGCATTGTCATTTTCTCTTGTCCACACAGGATAACATCATCCTCCAGATTCACTTCCAGGGTAAGATGTTTGTGATGTCACTGTACTCATACAACAAAATATGAGACAGGCTCTTTCAATCATAAAGTACATCAATAGCAACCGACAGAACAACAGCGATGGTGATTGGTCAATACTTTCTGGCAACTTCCTGTTAATTCCTGCAGGGATTCTTGGAAGTGTAGCCAGAAATGTTCGACCAATCACCATCAAGGTTGTACTGTTGGGTGTTATCAGCATGCCTTCCATGATTGGTGGGGCTCTTCTATTTTTTTCTATAAAGTGACACCACAGCAGTCTTACCCCTATTTCATTATCGACTGCTGCAATCAATCACTGACATATGGGGTCTGGCTGAGATGGTGTACGTAGCTGTTTTTTTCTTTTCTTTTCTAGCTTACCTGCTTTCATGCAAAAAACTTAATAAATAAACAGGTTGCATCATCATAGCCCTTTATTTAAGCGTGTATTACTTGTCTTTTTATAGGTGGTAGATTTGGTGAGTTGTAATGACGAATAGACAGGCAACACACTTCTGTGTGGACGGGTTACATTTTTTAGGCTGGACTAGGCTTGCAGCTGGCTAGCAGACATGTAGCATCTGTGCTACATTAGCATCATATGTTCATTTGATCGGTGGTGTAGACGTTGCCACCGATGATGACATCATCCCACCTCAAAATTCCATGCCCCCACAGCTCATAGCTGAGTAGGAGTGGGAATGCTGGGAACAAGGCACCCTGATGGCGTCGCACTGCCAGGAGCAGGGTGGGTTTAATTTGACTGCGGTTCCCTAGCTTACCGCTGGGCTAGTTCCTCCCCGCAGGATGCCAGACATCCACAGGATTGCAACTACCCTCAGGCCCTTATTCATGAAACATTTTTAGAGTAGTTCCACTGATCTGGGATCGGTCTTGTCTTTTAGGTCATAATGGATGAGGTTAGGCTAGTCGCTGGAGTAAACTGATCCTGGACTCTGAGAGGTTTCATTAGCGGGGCCCTCGGTTAGAGATGCACCTCTCCTCTGATTGCCTCCTCGTGTGGGCATGGCCGACGACACTTTTGAGGGCCACACATTCGAGGGCCGGCATTTGCCAAGTTGAAAACTGTGGAGAAACAAACACACAAAAAAAAACAATAAACAACTGGGTAAGTAATATTATTCTTATAGCATTTAAAACAGCATTACTGTTTGTCACTAGTGATGGAAGAGTCACTCTTCCTCATTGGGTGGAGCTAAAAAGAACTGTCAATCAGGGACTTGTTTGGACAAATCGAAAGACCTGGCTCACCACAGCGTCACACAATTATTGGTCAAAGCCAGCGAGCCGCTGTTCACATATTGTAACCCCGCTCATCGGCGGTTGACCGAGCCATTGCTGCTTTGAGAAGGAGCGCTGCGGGAGATCTGAGCTATGCATTCTGACAGAGAGCGCTGGGAGAGGCTCTAGGCTGGGGAGTGCAAGGCGGTCACCTCCGAGATGGCAGATTTTCAGGGCGTTGCCGTGACAGCAGACATACTGGGCGGAGTCTGTTCTGGGCAGTTTAAATTACAGAGACATAGCATTTATTCACTCTGATGGCATGCACCAAGTGCAGCACAATGAGTTTGTCACAAAATATAGGCTATGAGAAGCTTCACCTTTGGCTAGTCCCGGTGGACAACTCACTTATTTAAGATGACTTCGATAGAAAGGTTAATTTCTGTTTTATTATTTGATTTTGTGTAAATTTCACCCTTATAGTACTAAACAAATTGTCTGTTTTTTTCCAGTGTGAAGTGCTTTGGGCTGCTTGAAGATTGCTTCTGAAATGTACAATTGCATATTATGCATTTGCAGAAACTCTCCTACAGAGAGATTTACACAGCTTACATCCATTAGCCTACATACAATCAGTTTGCACAGCTGGATATTTCATGGAGTATTTGAGGGCCCTGTTTCACATACGTGGCTAACTGAGTTAACCCCATTAGATTGTTGACATTTTGGGGATGAACCACAGATTTTCTGTTTTAATGAAGCAAGTTCACAATTTCGGCGGTATTGTTCCCAGGGGGTGGTGGTGGTGGTAGTGGTGGTGGTGGGGGGGTTGAATTAGCCTAGGGGAATTTCCAAAAGGGTTTTTTAGTAGAGTTAATGAAACATTACATTACATTTATTTGGCAGACACGTTTATCCAAGGCAATGTACAATAAGTGCATACCAAAGGTCATTAGAACAACTTACAAAAGGATGAACTGCATGGTCACCTTCCGATAATACAGGAGCTGCAGCACCCAGCCACCGGGTCAGCGCAGGTGCCCCCAGGGATGCCCTCCACCAGCGAGCTGTTGGCACTGTGCTGCAGCACAAGCTCCTCAGCAGGGGTGAAGGCTGATCACCAACACCCCCCCGGATGATCCCACCCCCACAGTCTTCCTCACCTCAGTCTTTTCCTTGTCGGTGGCATTGGGGTCAATTTTGTAGGTTAGCCACTTGTACATGAACTATTTGATCGTTTTAAAGAGGCTTTCTGTTGGCAAAAAAAGATTTTTTGATATTTGACTTTGACCCACTGCCATGTACTTCAGTAACTGCTGTCAGATGCCCTGGGAAGCCAATGAAAGGAATATGATTCCATGTTTCAATATGGTGACATCAGAAAGCACAAGCATCCAATTAGGGGCTTGAGGGTACAAGGACCATGGTAATTGAACCTGTGACCTTTGGGTTGCAAGTCCTATGCTGCTGCTCTTAGCTGAAATGTATTATTATTATTCTAATAATTATTATCATTATTATTATTATTATTATTATTATTATTATTATTATTGAGACTGTGACTAAAGCCAGGATTGATTCAGCAGGAGAGAGCTATAAGATAAATGCCCCCATCTGGCTTGAGTGAGACAACAACATTGGTTGCACGAGGGGCAGTTCGTCACCATCAGCTTAAGTGGACCATATTCTGGATCCTCTGTTCAAAGAAAGAGAAATTATCCCAAGCGCGCGAGGCCTAGTGCAGGTCAGTGTCCCATGACCGGCCCAAGGCAGAGGAGTCGCTCATTCTCACGTTATTAATTTTTTCTGGAATTTTGAAGAGATTTCAAAGAAAAATAGTGGCTGGCTCATCTTGGTCATTAGACCCCCATTCACTTTGGAATTCTTTTTGGATGGACCAGTCAAATGTGAAAAAACTAGGGAGCGGTCAGTGACAGAAAAAAACATACCTTGAGGTATGAATGTTCATAACATCATAACCCATGAATGCATTTGTTTTTGGTGAACTACCCCTTTAAATAAAATGGGGCAGCAGTCTGAAATGTGTTGATTTGGTAGAAGTGGGCAGTGGGAGGTGCACCAGGGCAGGGTGGGGCAGCGTGTTATTTTCCATCCATTCAATAACAGAAAAAGAAAAGGATTCCCACGGGAGAGACTGGAATGCCTGGAGAGAGAGCGTCACCTGGTGTGAGTCACAGTGGGGGGGTTTAAGGGGGCTCTGCAGAGCGTCCCTGAGTCACCCTGACAGGCTCAGTTTGGGGTGGGGAATGAGGCACCGTCCGTCCGTCTGGAGAATGGCCAGGCCCCTCCATCCCCTCCCTCTCCCCTCTGTCTCCCCTCCCTCTCTCCTCTGGAGCTTCGAAGCTTCCATCTGCTGTGGAAAGATCTGCACTCAGCTGCTGGTTTCACAACAGGTCCTGTTCTGACTGTGTGTGTGTGTGTGTGTGTCTGTTAATGTGTGTCTGTGAGTGTGTGTGTGTGTGTGTGTGAGTGTGTGTGTCTGTGTGTGTGTGTGAGTGTGTGTGCATGTGTATGTGTGTCTGTATGTGTGTATATTCCCAGTGAGAGGCCTGGTGTGTGAACTGTGACTGTCGGTGTGTAACGGGTGTATCAGCAAATTCTTTGTGTGATTTTGGATGGCCAGCTGTGCCAAAAGTAAATGTAAAAATGAGTGTATAAAATTCAAGAAACAAAGAAACATGGTTCTCTCTCACACTCTTTCTTTTTCTTTTTTTCACTGTCTCACAGACAATCTCTCCCCCCCCTCTCTTTTTAATGAAGTCCTATATTTTTTGTGTTGGAACAATGTCTCAATAAAAGGGGTTTTAAAAATCTAAATCTCTCTTTCTCTGTTTCTCTCTGTTTGTCTCTTTCTTTCTCTTTCTCGCTCTCTTTTCTCAAATGTAAAAAAAGACAAACCAACAACAACAAAAAACAGCAGTTATAATTTCTTGCGTTTGGGGAGAACTCTGAGGGCTGTAGTGTTTAATGCAGAGGGTTTAACAGGCTAGCGTAGCCAGGCTGTGTCCCTCTCGCTGGTGGGCTGACGGGCGGGGCGGGGCCAGAGGAAATGGCAGGGCTGATTTAGGTCTCCTGGGAGGCGTGAGGTGGAGCACCCTTTCCTGTAACCCTCTCCCAACCCGGCGCACGGCTGATGCTAATCTTCAGCGCTACCGTCCAGCGACAGCCTGGGTGCATATTATTGGCAATGTACACAGAAGACAGCTCTGCTGTGGATCTGAATTTTTATTTTGGGATTAAGTACATACTTGCGCATATAGAATGCATGTATAGTTGAGCTAGTGGCAGCCATTAACTGGAAAACACCAGTTTCCAGCATGGATCTAAATTAGTGAAGGTGCAATTATATGTAAATTAGTAGACCTGATTCAACATTAGTATCAGCCTACAGCATATGTGATTTTTCATTAGTATCAGACTCCAGCAGGTCTGATTTCATGTTAGTATCAGACTCCAGCAGATCTGATTTTACATTTGTATCAGATTTCACATTAGTATCAGTCTACTGCAGATCTGATTTTACATTAGTATCAGACTCCAGCAGATCTGATTTTACGTTAGTATCAACCTACAGCATATACGATTTTTCATTAGTATCAGACTCCAGCAGGTCTGATTTTACATTAGTATCAGACTCCAGCAGATCTGATTTTATATTAGTATCAGCCTACAGCATATACGATTTTTCATTAGTATCAGACTCCAGCAGATCTGATTTCATGTTAGTATCAGACTCCAGAAGATCTGATTTTACATTTGTATCAGATTTTACATTAGTATCAGACTACTGCAGATCTGATTTTACATTTGTTTTAGATTTTTAATTAGTATCAGACTACTGCAGATCTGATTTTACATTTGTTTCAGATTTTCAATTAGTATCAGACTACTGCAGATCTGATTTTACATTAGTATCAGACTCCAGCAGATCTGATTTTACGTTAGTATCAGATTTTACATTAGTATCAGACTACTGCAGATCTGATTTTACATTAGTATCAGATTTTACATTAGTATCAGACTCCAGCAGATCTGATTTTACATTAGTATCAGACTCCAGAAGATTTGATTTTACATTTGAATCAGATTACTGCAGATTAGATTTTTCATTAGTATCAGACTACCGCAGATCAGATTTTACATTAGTATCAGACTACTGCAGATCTGATTTTACATTAGTATCAGTCAGACTACTGCAGATTTGATTTCACATTAGTATCAGACTGCAGAAGATCAGATTTTTCATTAGTATCAGACTCCAGCTGGGTGGTCAGACTTCAGCTGGGCATGTCCATCAGAGCCTGGACAGCTCAGTCGGCAGAGCATCAGACTTTTAATCTGAGGGTCCAGGGTTCAAGTCCCTGTTCAGGCAGCATTCTTTGCACTGTTTGAGTGGTTATAGTCAGCAGTTTTTAAAATCTTGTACCCCAACTGTCATTTGTGAAAAGCCGCATATTGTGGTTCGTTGACCCATATGGTTAGTCAATCTCCTCACATGCAAATCAGATTTTATATTAGTATCAGACTCCAGCAGATCTGATTTTACATTAGTATCAGAATCAAGCTTATCGGATTTTACAGGTCCTGATAGTATCAGACTCCAACAGATCTTATTTTACATTAGTATCAGACTCCAGCCGATCTGATTTTACACTAGTATCAGACTCCAGCTGGGTGATCAGACTCTAGCTGGGCATGCCCCGGATAGCTCAGTTGGTAGAGCATCAGACTTTTAATCTGAGATGTTGTTTGCAGTGTTTGAATGGTAATAGTATAGGCATTTTACATTACTATCAAACAACAGATCTGATTTTACATTCGTATCTACAGCAGATCTGATTTTACATTAGTATCAGACTGCTGCAGATCTGACTTTACGTGAGTGCCAAGCTACAGATGTTAGAACTGTTTGGACTGATGGAGGATAACTTTCAGCCCATCTGGGCAGCTGCTTGGCTTCGTCATCCTGTTGGCAACGAACGCGCTGTTCTTTCCCGCTCGGACAGGGTCGCTTTGCAGAGTAGCTTTCCCTGAGAATCCATTCCTGCCTGCCTTTCCAGACCTCACGGACAGTTTGCCCACGTGGTATAATTGCATGTGGTGATGCAATAAGATGGTGGTTTTCATCATACACGCATGCCAGCTTTGCTTTGGAAATTGTACTCAGTTCTGCTGTTTGAACCGTTTTATCAGAGCAATCATCTCTGTTAAAATTTGTCCTCTGCTTTGTCAGAATTTCTATCAACATTTTGCAGATGTATTACTTTATTTTTGTTAAGGTGGGGGCATTTTTGATTGGCCTTTATTTTCCTTTGTTTTGGTTTGTTAATAACAAAAAAAATTGAATTCCAAAAATAATGGAAAATCTAGGAGGACCAGAAATTCTGCTCTGGATTGGTGGGTCCTCTATGTTTCCTGTCTCGGTGCTGCTCCTGATTGGTCGGTCCTCTGGCGGTCTGGCGGTTTTTCTCGCCGAACAGCACAGCTTCCTGCTCATTCACGTGTGGGTCACGAGGGGAAATTGGTTTTTGGGAGGGTCGGAGCAGGCTTGAGGTGGGACACTCTGACCCTCAGAAGTGGAGTAGTTTTCCTGTGGTCAGAGAGTGGGGTGTGTTGGCTGGCTGTGAGCACGTTGATGCTCTTTGAGTCTAAATCTAGAGGGGTGTAGTCTGCAGCACAGCCTCCCCAGACAGTCCCCTCCACCCCTCCCCCTTGCACCAGTCAGAAGCTTTGTTGAGGTGAATCAGTCTGTTTCCCTCTCCGTTTGGTCACACTGTCATAGACTGTCTCTCAGCACTGTATGTTCAGCGTGTTCAGTGAGCGGTGGTTCATGGTTGGATTTTGGAAGTGTCGGCCAAACAGGTAGGCGTTTCCCTGGCAGTTACCTGCATTGAGGTTGCCCGTCTCCCTGCCGGTCCTGGAGCTAAGGGTTTGGAATGAGGCACTTTTAGGGTTTGAAGGTCATGGAAACTGAAGGATGGTAGCCTTGCAGCAGAGGCAGTGCAGGTAGCGTTTCTGGCGGGATTTGGGAAATGTAGCCTATGTGTGGTGCAGGGGGGTGTGGGTGGTTGTGGGGTGGAGGGTATAGTGGGTGTGATGTGGGGGCTGGGGTAGGGTGTGTGGTGCGGGGGGGTGGGGGGGATAGGGTGGACTACACCAGGTGTCCTGAGGGATTGTTGTGTCAGCGTTATGGATTTTGTTTGTAACTCTCTGTTTTTTCAGAGTACAACGTCCCAGCCCTGCTGATATTGAAGGACAGTTTTCAGCAGCCTAAAAAGAAGTGCTTGATTTATGATCTAATGGCACCTAACAGGCTGGTTTTATAGAGAGGGAAAACTATGTAACCATCTCACCAGTGTCTCAATTCTGTATGCGTATGAATTTGCAATCGTTTTGACTGATACATGAGTCAAGACAAAACTATTTCTCTTTCTCTGTCTCTTTTTGTCTCACTCTCTCACTCGGTCTTGTTCTCTCTCTTGCTCTCTTTCTCTCTCTTTCTTTCTCTGTCTCTTTGTGTTTGTGTTTCTACCTCTGCGGTCTCTTTGGGTCTTCCTGTTCAGTGTCTGCATCTCTTCCTGTCCTCTTTCTCAGCATTTCACACAGGAAGTTCTCTAATCTGCTTGTCCTGTTGCCCTTGGTCATCGAGGTGCTGCGTGTGTTTTTTTTTTTGATGTAAAGAAGAACGGAGGGAAGAGGGGGGGACAGGAGAAAAGTAAGTTTCAGAGAGAGAGAGAGACGGAAAAAAGAAAGAGAGGCAGTGACTGAAATGGGCTCCACGGCTGCAGCGGTCTGGTAAGGAATCGGAGTCCTCTTTCCTTTCGAACCCCTGCTCCCCCCACTGCCTGCTGTTGGGTGTTCCCGCGGGACACAGGATAATGAATTTGATTGGGTCTAATGGCGTATTCCGGCGTGTGTGTGGCGCCCAGCGTCAGGCCTGTGTTTCCTGGGCCGAGCCAGCCAGAACACGGGTTGCTGAGATGCACTTGCCCTCTTTGGGTTTGGAAAGCTGTCCTGCTAGTCCTGCCTTCTATCTGTAAATTAGTGTAAGTAAGTGTCTCTCCACAGAGGAGAGGTCACGTGCCTTTTTGGCTTGCTTTTCAGTGCCCACTGCAGCCGGCTCGCCCCTGTAACTGTCTGCAGCCGCAGGGTTTCTCTTATCGCACGGCGCTAGAGCGTCCCCTCTGGTACGGAGGGTTAGTGTTAGGATTCGGAGAAGGGGCAGGGGTGGGAGGGGGCAGGGTTTTCCCCATCTTGTGACAGAAGAGCTCTCTCTGTGGTGAAGGAGGTCAGGCTTTGGGGGAAGGGGGGACTGGGTTTTCTTTATCTTTCGGAGCTAGAGCACCCCTCTCTGGTGTGGGGGGTCAGGGTTAGTGTTAGGATGACTGACCAGCTCTGCAGATCAGAGCAGACCTGTGGGCCCAATGCCTCAACTCAGATACTTCAACCCTTCAGACAACAGCAAAATGCCTGCCAATCTCTGTGCTTTTAAAAAAAACATCGATTTTCGCTGCTTTTCGCCTATATTCGCCTAAAAAAATGCGGTGGTGTGATTCGCTTAGTTGCGACTTAAGTTTAGTTGAAATGTGCCATAGATCTTAGTGGTATCTGAAAAAGGTCCCAGCCACTAAAGAATATATTAAACAGTTATTTAACCCCAGCCTACTTCTGTAGAGATGGGTTCTTATTTTTCCTGCAGCCGTGATGTGGGTCGCTAAATGCAAAAAAGAAAGACATTCCAAGACTCTGTCTCGGTGTTCTCTGCTGAAGCCGTGTTGGCGTGTTCTGACCGAGGAAGCGCGCGTGGAGAACTGGCCGCCCGAGGCCAGAAATAACCTCAAAGATAATCTGTGGAATTTGGTTTCATTTGACTGGTGATCTTAACGGTCCGAGGGTGGGCGGGGGTGTTCCTTTGGGAGGGGACACTTCCGATTGCTGGGAATAGCACAGAGGTGAAACGGAAGTGGTTGGGGTGGTGGGGACAGGGCGGGGGTGAGACGACCAGAGGTGGCAGATGCATCGTGGAGAAATAGCCTTAAAGTCCTGTTGGGGTACTGCTGAGAAATGTCCTTAAAGTCCTGTTGGGGTACTGCTGAGAAATGTCCTTAAATTCCTGTTGGGTTACTGCTGAGAAATGGCCTTAAAGTCCTGTTGGGTTAGTGCTGAGAAATGGCCTTAAAGTCCTGTTGAGTTACTGCTGAGAAATGGCCTTAAAGTCCTGTTGGGTTGCTTCTGTTGTTTGTGGTTTTGTGATGCGAGGATTGGAGGATTTACATTTAAATTACGCTGGAGGTGTTATTAGTTTTTGGTTGTTTTTGAGGTCTTAGTTGGGTTTTGTTGGGGGTAGTATTTGGACTGAGGTGCGTTCAAGTTCAGCGAATCGAGGCGAATGTTCGTGGCAAACATGTTTTCTTTGAACAGTTCAATTTGAACGGCTTTTTACGAACATTCCAAATTGTTTGCATTAAACATAAACAGACATGGCGACGAGGGCATTTGTACTCACAGCCGCTTCTGTGATCGTCGATGATACAAAAACAATAGCTAGTTAGCGAACAATAATAACATTGGCTAGCATTAGCAATAACATTATTGAAAAAAACGATCACACTTAACGGCATCTTCAATTGAAATACCCATCTGGGAACATTTCCCTCAGTCCAGCGTCCATTTTTGTTCTCTGCAAACTACCTTTTCAGACCGTTCGCTTATGTTTGCAAACGTTCGCGGCGAACACAAAGCTAACGGAAAAAAGTTTGAAAACGTTCGCCTTGTTCGCTGAACTTGAACACACTTCTGGTTTAGGGTGTGGTAGTTATTTTGGATGTGTTTGAAATGTTACTGGCTTTAGGTTGTGTTGCGGGGGGGGGCGGGGGTGGTATTTGGTCTTTTTTGGTGTTTGGTAGTTGTTTGGGATGTTTTTGAAATGTTACTGGCTATAGGTTGTGTTGCGGGGGGGGGGGGCAGGGGTGGTATTTGGTCTTTTTTGGGGTTTGTTCGTTCTTTGGGATGTGTTTGAAATGTTAGTGGCTTTGGGTTGTTTTGGGGGGTAGTATTTGGACTGGTTTGGGGTGTGTTAGTTATTTTGGATGTGTTTAAATTGTTAGTGGTTTTGGGTTGTGTTGGGGGTGTTGGTTATTAGGGCTGTTACGGGGTCGGAAGTCATTAGGGTCATGGAGGGGTCATAAGTATTTAGGGTTGTGGTGATAGGGCAGTACTGTGTTGCTTGTTTTGTTGTGGAGGGCATTTGCCAGTTCGCATGAGGTGGGGGCTAGTAGGTTTGTGGGCATCTGTGTGCATTATTCAGTTGATTGTGGGGGTGTTAGTCATCTGGGTGCCAGCGGGGGGTGTTAGTCATTTGGGTCCTGGTGGGGGGTTAGGGTTATTAGGGTTGTGGTGGGGGTTTGTGTTATTAGTTTTAGGGGGGATGAGGGTCATTAGGGTTATATTGGGGAGGGGGGGGGGGGGGGGTGATGGCTGGAGTATCAGTTACTTTGGTTGTGGTGATGCTTTGGACATTGAGGGCTTTTTACATGTGACTGTGTGTGAGAAGATGTGTGTGATTCTGTTTGTTCATAAGAATGTGTGTATGTGTGTGTGTGTGCGTGAGTGTGAGTGTGTGTGTGAGTTTGTGTGCGTGTGTGAATGTGTGTGTGTGTGTGTGTGTGTGTGTGTGTGTGTGAGTGTGAGTGTGTGTATGTGTGTGAGTGTGTGTGTATGTGTGTGTGAGTTTGTGTGTGTGATTGTGTGTGAGTGTGTGTGAGTGTGAGTGTGAGTGTGTGTGTGTGTGTGTGAGTGTGTGTGAGTGTGTGTGTGTGTGTGTGTGAGTGTGTGTGTGTGTGTGAGAGTGTGTGTGTGTGAGTTTGTGTGTGTGAGTGTGTGTGAGTGTGAGTGTGTGCATGTACGTACACATGTGCATGAGAGTGAGTTTGTGCTGTGAACGGTGAAGCACTGGATCAGTGCTACTGCTGAAAGCTGTGATGGCGGGTTGCTCAGCGGAAATGCAGACATTAATTGTTTCTTATCAGCTGTTCTCCACCCACCCGCACAAACGCAGATGTAAACACTCTACCCTCGGCTGTCCTTCTTAAAGAGAGGATTTTTACAAAAAGAAATAAGTGCCGTGGTCCCTGGCGTCGTTAGCGTCCCCACTGATAGAGCTTCCTTCTGTGTCATTGAGACCTGAATCATCTGCATTCCAGGCTAAACTGGCACCCCAGCTTCCCAGTAACCTCTCCAAAGGGGTAACACACACACACACACACACACACACACACACACACAGGAAGCACTTCAGAGGCTCAAAATCAGGTGCCACTTACTTCCCCTCATTTGCAATGTATTCAGGGGAAGCCTCTGTGTCTTGAGCAGGTGACCGGTTGACTGCTGGCTGTTGAAAGTCTTTCGGGTTGACGTGTGTTTGGCGTATAATCAGGGATCTTAAACTGCCGTCTCAGGGGGCCACCTTGCCTGCAGTTTTTTCTTTTTTTTTCTTTTATGCTTTGGAGGGAGATTTGTGGACTCTTTAGCAGATCATTATGTGGGAGTGGGGGATACCCTGAAAGTTTATTACAGAAGTACATGGGACAGAGGTGCACCTCGCTTTCTTCACCTCGCTCTGTCCAGCTGATACTGACTTCTTTACACCCTGAACTTAAAAAATTTGGGCGTGGAGACTCTGGGGAGACAGTCTGTTCTTGTGTGCTGATTCTTGTTTTTTTAAGACAAATTTAGCAGCTGGTTTCAACCCTTTAAGGCGTAAGATCACACGTGTGATCAGAATGTTTTTAACTAGACATTATAACACTGATGTAACAATCACTGTTATCCTGGTAACCTAGTTCTAGAATGCTCTTCAAAGGGTTAATTCAGTCCAGAAAACACATGGTTTTAATTGACCTTTTTACACAATGCATCAAAGAACATGAAAATCTGATTTTTTAAAAATGATTTTGTCTTTCAGTCATAGTGGAGAACATAGGAACAAGATGGCAAAAGTAGAACTGGCTGAGAAGCAAAGAAATTTTATATATTCAAAAATATATTCATAATATATTCTAAAGTAGTTATCAGTTCTTTTTTTTCATGTGAAGTGTTTTTGCTGTCTCAAACTCATTGCTTCATGCGGATGTCGAAAACCTTGCCCAATTTCTTTTTTTTTTTTTGGAAAGGAAAAGAAGATCATAAAAGCCTGTAATTCTCAGGGCAGTTTGGATCTGTTCTTTAATGGGGGATTTATTACAGCTAATATAAAAAAATTCATCTCATATCCTCTTGGAGAGAGAGAGAGTCTTTGGCCTTCGTTTTGAACAGGCATGCGGGGAGAAGGTATCCATTACTTTACCAAACACTGTGAAATCCCCACACTGCATTATTCCCTCCTTCACCCCCCCCCACCTTTACCCCCCTCCTCCCCCCATGCCTTAGGGCTAGTCCCAATCCCCCCCATCCCGCTCATACAAAGCCCCCTGTAAGTGGGGGGTGGGATTTAAACCTTGGGTTCTGGGACGGCCTTTAAGTGGCTGTAATGGGTGTCTGGCGAGGGCTCCCTGGGACAGACAGAGCTGTTTACAGAAGACGGGGCGAAGCCCGATAGCCTTCGGTCTCTGGACTCGGGTCGCCATGCGAAAGCTGCTGACTTTTTGGAAGGAGGGAGCTGAGGACGTTACCGGGCCTCCCACCCCGACCACGGCCGGCCCCACCCCACCCCCCTTTCGCACTCGGATTCTCTTTCCACATTATCTCACACTCCTCCTCCTCCCTCTATCCCTCTGTCCCACACTCCTGCTCACCCCAGATTCCATGAGTATGATGTCACTCTGCTGCCCTGCTGCCTTACTGTAAGTGACTGTGTTTCTGGGTGAAACTCTTTCTGAGTGCACTAGTCACACAGTGTCTAGGGCTGTTGGTGTGTTTAATACTGTTAGTGAGTGCTTTACACTGACTGACTCTGTATTTAATACTGTAGATTAGTGTATTACACTGAAACTGAGTAGTACTGTTGGTGAATGTGTGCTTCTGTCAGGTACTGTTGCAGTATTTCTAAAGGGATTGTGTTTCTGTTTTCCAGGTAAGATTTTACAGGCGAGGAAGTGACTGCCCACCACAGACGCTCAACATGGCCCAGGTGCTGCAGATGGATTCCAACTTCCCAGGTACATCAACTGCCACTGTTATTTCTAATGCCACCGCCCCCCCCACACCCCCCAATAATATTCCTACTGCTCTGCCCTATATTTTTCCCAATGCCCGACTCTCTCCCACAGGAAAGTCTAACCCCGCCCCCGGCCCCTCCTTCCTGGGCAAAGAGAACGTGCCGTATTCAGTGGAGACCCCGTACGGCTACCGGCTGGACCTGGACTTCCTGAAGTACGTGAACGACATCGAGAAGGGCAACACCGTCCGGCGGACGCCGGTGCCACGGCGACCGCGCTTCGGCTCGCTGCCGCGTGGCGGGTACGGCTACACGGGGTCCTGGTGGACCTCCACCGAGTCGCTCTGCTCCAACGCCAGCGCCGACAGCCGCCAGTCGTCCTACTCCTGCTGCGTGCCCGGTTACCACGGCGCCCGGCCCTCGGCGGCGGGCGCGGCGTTCGGCGTGAGCGCGGCGCGGGTGGAGAAGACGCTGCTGGATGCGCGGCGGAGGCTGGAGGAGGAGAGGGAGCGGGAGAGGGAGGGGCGCAAGCTCTCCAACCTGGGCAGCATGCGAAACAGCGTGGCGGGATCCAACACCTCCCTGTCCAGCGCGCACGGGCTGGCGCTCAGCCGCGCCCAGGGGGCGTGGCCGGGCGGGGGCTCCTCGGGCCTGTCCACACCCGTCTCGCCCAGCCCCGCCCACCTGCATCACGTGCGCGAGCAGATGGCGCTGGCCTTGCGGAAGATCCGCGAGCTGGAGGAGCAGGTGAAGACCATCCCCGTGCTGCAGGTGAAGATCTCCGTGCTGCAGGAGGAGAAGAGGCAGCTCAGCGTCCAGCTCAAGAGCCACAAGTTCCTGGGCCCCAGCATGGGGCCGGGCAGGCCCCGCCCTCAGCGGGGGGAGCTCTACATCCACATCCCAGAGGACGAGGCTCCGCCCCCGAGCAGCCCCGGTCTGACACCCGCTAGCCCCGCCCAAACACCCACTAGCCCCGCCCCAACCCCTGCTATCCCCACCCAGACACCCATTAGCCCCGCCGCAACCCCTGCTAGCCCCAGCTTGGAGAAAGCAACGAAGGAGGTGCGGTCCGTGGGGGTGGGCCCAGAGGCAGAGGGGCGGAGCCGGGAGGTGGGCGTGGGGGTGGAGGAGCGGGACCTGGGGCTGCTTCCGGAGGCGGAGGCCCTGAGGAGCCGGGTGGGGCAGCTGGAGACCACCCTGCAGGAGCTGCAGGCGGCCAGGGAGAGAGAGAAAGAGGCCACGCCCCTGAGGGCGGAGCCTGCTGTCAGAGCCACCACCGTGGGCTGGCGTGAGCTGCTGGGCGGGGCTCCGGGACTGCAGTCGGTGCTCAGCTTTACCCAGAAGCGGCCAGAGCAGAGGAGTGTGGGAGTCCAGGTGTACACGCTAGAGCAGCCCGCGCTAATGCGAGCAGAGAAGTGCAGGTCCCTGCCGGCCCCGCCCACTGGGGCCGGTCTGGCCAGGCCCCCTCACACGCCGCCCATAGAGAATGGCCCGGTGGAGGCTGTCAGGTCAACAGGTATGGGAAATCAGTCACTAGAGATTATGTGTATGTGTATGTACGTGTGTGTGTATGTGTGTGTGTGTGCTAGCATGTGTGTACCTTTGTAGCTTTTTAACCCTTTCACTCCTGAGCTCTAAATGAGCATTCCAGGAACAGGTTTTCAGTGTTCAAAGGAAATTGTGTTCACTGTGAAATATCCTTGTGAATCTCAAGAAATAAATTCAAGTCATTTCATATTACAGAAGCAGGTAGACACTGATCCTCACATTTCAAAGCTGAATTAGGGCATGCCATGAATTAATGCCAATTATTAACACGTTATCACACAGCCATGGCCTGTTCACAGCCTGCCTACAGCTTTCAGCCACACTGAAGCAGATTTTTCATATCACATGCAAGAGTAGAGCCGGCTCCCCCTGCTGGTGGCGTTCAGTAACTGGCTTAGCCAGCCTCTTCAGTGTCACTCTCCTTTCCAGAGTTAACAGTGTCCGCAGCATTCTGGGGTTACTGTGGTGATTCTTCAGTTGGAATTCATTTGAACTGATTCTACCTGCTTGGCTAGGACTTTCATGAAAAAAAAATCAATTGGATTTTCCTGTAAATATAGAGGAAAGATAAGAAACGAGGTTGTTTTAATTAACCTGGTGTTTGTTGGTCTCTCTCGGTCTCTCCATCTCTTACTCTCTCTCTCCTCTAAGAATCTGCCTCTGCACTTCCTCTCACTGTCTGCTCCAGGCAGGTGCAAGGGGTCCTTCACAGGAGTGAGGTGTCCAGATCTTTGCCTGTTTCCGGCCCTGTAGTGGAGAAGCTGAACACTGTGGAGCTGAAGTCCAGCAGAGGGGCGTCACAGAGGGAGGGGTCACCGCAGACAGGTGGCCAATCACCCTCAAGCAGGTCACAGCCAGGTTAGGGGTCGAATGGGGAGAGTGGCATCTCTCTTGCTCTCTCTCTCATTTTTTTGCTGTTGAGTTTTTTTTGGAAGGTCAAACATTATCATCTCTTGTGTTTATTTTTTCATTGTGTCATGACCTGGTCTAGACCTGGTCAGACCATAAAAGCAAATAAAGGAGAAAGGTAATGAAAGGGAAATGGTGACTGCAAATGGGCGAGCAACTCCAGTCTCTAACTAACTCACCAAAGGTAAACTAAAGCCTATTTAGTCTTTCAAAGCTTTCAATGCTGAACTTTGGGACACTGAGTCTGCGGACTGAGATCAAGAGTCCAGTCTTAGTAACCACCACTAAGACTTAAAATTCCACCCAAACTCACCTGCAGAAACAACAAATGAAAAATAATAAAGCTAAATAACGAAATAGTGTCCCAACAGAAGGATTTGCAATCCAACTAAGATTACCCAAACTAACAGGAGTTACTCTATATAGCAAACAAACTAGAAAGGCTGGACAAGGTCAAACGCACAAAATCCACAACATAATCACAATCCACAAGCTCACAGTAAATCCGAAGAGCGAGTCTCCACTGGTGAATAGCCACCCGCGTCTTTGTCAAACAGCGATGGAAGCTGCTGGTCTGATGATGAACCGGAGAACTCACCCACACACAGAGACTAAAAAACGAGAACACAATATTTACAAACAAATGTTTCTGTTGAAGTATTTTATTGTCTCTCCCATCTCTCTCTCTGTCTCTCTCTCTGTCTCCTTCACTTTCTCATTCATCCTTTCTTTATCTGACTCATTCTCTTTTTCACCCTTGTTGGTTTCAATTCAGTTTTATTTTTATTTTTTATAATTTTTAAATTGTTTAATTTAAATGAACATGTTTTTGCCTTTTAGCTTCTAGAGTTAGAATTTTTTTTGGAGGATTCTGCTGCTTAATATTCTGCTCATCCTTGAGTCGATGATTCTGTCTCACCATCCTGATTCCACCTTCCTCATCCTCTTTTCTCTTCATCCACAGCTGTGCCGCAGCGCCCCCTGTGGCCTGTGGTGGAACACGAAGCAGAGAGCCAATCTGCTCCTCTCACCGCCAAGCAGAACCGGCAGCTCAACAGCGCCCCCACAGGGTGAGTGTGTGTACTGCATAGTGTGTGAGGGTATGGTTTCCTTACAACATATACACACCAGCTTTCTGTCCCAGTCTTCCAGAGCACCTTCAACTGAGCATAATGCGTGCTTTACATTTACACGCGTGTTCCACTGAAATGCACACGTGTAATGGCTGATTGATGGGAGAATACCACTCATTCAGCTGATACAAAGCATGTCATTAATGAGTCATTGTGTGTTCAGGATGAGATGTGCAGGTAACGGGTGTGAGTTTTAATTAGAGAGTGTCAGTGTTCAGTAGAGGATATGAGTGTTATATCCAGGGTGTCAATGTTAAATTTGGTATGTGGGTTCAGTACATGGTGTGAGTGTTAAATCCCAGGTGTGAGTGTTGAATTGCAGGTGTGAGTTTTGAATCCAGGGTGTGAGTATTGAATCGCAGGTGTGAGTATTGAATCCTGGGTGTGAGTATTGAATCCAGGATGTGAGTGTTGATTCTCGTGTGCGAGTGTTGAATCCAGGGTGTGAGTATTGAATCCCAGGTGTGATTATTGAATCCCGGGTGTGAGTATTTAATTTCAGGAGTGAGTATTGAATTGCGGGTGTGAGTATTGAATCCTGGGTGTGAGTATTGATTCTCATGTGTGAGTATTGAATCCAGGGTGTGAAGTATTGAATCCCGGGTGTGAGTGTTGAATTGCAGGAGTGAGTATTGAATCCCGGGTGTGATTGTTGAATCACGGTAGTGAGTGTTTAATCACGGGTGTGAGTATTGAATCGCAGGTGTGAGTATTGAATCCTGGGTGTGACTGTAGAATCGCAGGTGTGAGTATTGAACCCTGAGTGTGAGTCTTGATTCTCATGTGTGAGTGTTGAATCCAGGGTGTGAAGTATTGAATCCTGGGTGTGAGTGTTGAATTGCGGGAGTGAGTGTTGAATTGCGGGTGTGAGTGTTGAATCGTGGTAGTGAGTGTTTAATCACGGGTGTGAGTATTGAATCGCAGGTGTGAGTATTGAATCCTGGGTGTGATTATTGAATCCCGGGTGTGAGTGTTTAATCACGGGTGTGAGTATTGAATTGCGGGTGTGAGTGTTTAATCACGGGTGTGAGTATTGAATCGCAGGTGTGAGTATTGAACCCTGAGTGTGAGTCTTGATTCTCATGTGTGAGTGTTGAATCTAGGGTGTGAAGTATTGAATCCTGGGTGTGAGTGTTGAATTGTGGGAGTGAGTGTTGAATTGCGGGTGTGAGTGTTGAATCGTGGTAGTGAGTGTTTAATCACGGGTGTGAGTATTGAATCGCAGGTGTGAGTATTGAATCCTGGGTGTGAGTGTTGATTCTCATGTGTGAGTATTGAATCCCGGGTGTGAGTGTTGAATCCCGGGTGTGAGTGTTGAATCCCGGGTGTGAGTATTGAATCCCGGGTGTCGTATCTTACTGTGCAGGTATGAGTCCTCTTCCTCGGAGGACAGCAGCAGTGAGAGCTCTGATGAGGAAAGCGATGCCAGTGAATATCACGAGGCCAGAGAGAGACTCTCTGAAACCCCCACGCACCGTCCCTCCGCTGACCAATCAGCTGCCAAGCAGGGGGCCACCCAATCACTGTCAACCGCCTCCGCCCCCAAAAGGGATGTTGCTGGATCGCCATCCGTTGTGTCCGCCCCCAAACAGGTTGTCACCCAATCACCCCTCAAGACCCAGGAGCAGGTGTCTGGGAAAGGCAGCTCCGGACCATGCGCCTCTCAGGAAGCCAGGTAAAGGACACCAGGAGTGGACACGCTGGTCTACGATGGGCCTCCGTACAGAGCACATATTTGATACAGTGCAGTCGTGTGTTTTACAGTGAGAAAGCTGGTGTTTGATACAGTGCGGCTGGGTGTTTTACAGTAAGAAAGCTGGAGTTTGATACAGTGTGGCTGGGTGTTTTACAGTAAGAAAGTTGGTGTTTGATACAGTGCAGTTGTGTGTTTTACAGTAAGAAAGCTGGTGTTTGATACAGTGCGACTGGGTGTTTTACAGTAAGAAAGCTGGTGTTTGATACAGTGTGGCTGGGTGTTTTACGGTGAGAAAGCTGGAGTTTGATATAGTGCGACTGGGTGTTTTACGGTAAGAAAGCTGGAGTTTGATACAGTGTGGCTGGGTGTTTTACAGTAAGAAAGCTGGTGTTTGATACAGTGCGGCTGGGTGTTTTACAGTAAGAAAGCTGGAGTTTGATACAGTGTGGCTGGGTGTTTTACAGTAAGAAAGTTGGTGTTTGATACAGTGCAGTTGTGTGTTTTACAGTAAGAAAGCTGGTGTTTGATACAGTGCGACTGGGTGTTTTACGGTAAGAAAGCTGGAGTTTGATACAGTGTGGCTGGGTGTTTTACAGTAAGAAAGCTGGTGTTTGATACAGTGTGGCTGGGTGTTATACAGTAAGAAAGCTGGTGTTTGATACAGTGGGGCTGGGTGTTTTACGGTAAGAAAGCTGGAGTTTGATACAGTGAAGTTGTGTGTTTTACAGTAAGAACGCTGATGTTTGATACAGTGTGGCTGGGTGTTTTACAGTAAGAAAGCTGGTGTTTGATACAGTGTGGCTGGGTGTTTTACAGTAAGAAAGCTGGAGTTTGATACAGTGTGGCTGGGTGTTTTACAGTAAGAAAGCTGGTGTTTGATACAGTGTGGCTGGGTGTTTTACAGTAAGAAAGCTGGTGTTTGATACAGTGAAGTTGTGTGTTTTACAGTAAGAAAGCTGGAGTTTGATACAGTGTGGCTGGGTGTTTTACGGTAAGAAAGCTGGAGTTTGATACAGTGTGGCTGGGTGTTTTACAGTAAGAAAGCTGGTGTTTGATACAGTGAAGTTGTGTGTTTTACAGTAAGAAAGCTGATGTTTGATACAGTGTGGGTGGGTGTTTTACAGTAAGAAAGCTGGAGTTTGATACAGTGTGGCTGGGTGTTTTACAGTAAGAAAGCTGGTGTTTGATACAGTGAAGTTGTGTGTTTTACAGTAAGAAAGCTGGAGTTTGATACAGTGTGGCTGGGTGTTTTACAGTAAAAAAGCTGGTGTTTGATACAGTGCAGCTGGGTGTTTTACAGTAAGAAAGTTTGTATTTGATACAGTGCAGTTGTGTGTTTTACAGTAAGAAAGCTGGAGTTTCATTTGATTCTCTCCTGTGTCTGTCCTCCAGGCTGCAGCTGAGTGACAGCATGATGGCGGCCCTGCACTCGCTGCAGAAGGCCCTGGGCGAACCTGCTCTCTTCAGCCAGCAGGAGGCGGTATGCTCCTCACCTTCTTTCACACACCGGACACACTGAAAACACTGAACACACTGTATATACTGAACACACTGAACACACTGCACACACTAAACATACTGCGCACACTGAACACACTGTACACACTGAACACACTGAACGCACTGCATATACTGCATACACTGCAAACACTGAACACACTGTACACACTGAACACGCTGAACGCACTGCATATACTGCATACACTGCAAACACTGAACACAATGCACACATTGAACACACTGTCCACACTAAACATACTGCGCACACTGAACACACTGTACACACTGCATATACTGCATACACTGCACACATTGAACGCACTGCCCACACTAAACATACTGCGCACACTGAGCACACTGTACACACTGAACACACTGCACACACTGCACACCCTGAACACACTACAGACACTGAATACACTGCACACAGTACGAGACAAACATGCTTTCTGAGACCACATCAGGTTCTTAGAGCCTTACGGGGACTCTGTCAGGGGGCACACCCTGGTATTATGTGACCCTCTGATGTTCTGTAAATCAGAGCTTTCCAGACCCAATGGACAGAACGCATTTTCAAGGAAGAAAAAGCATTCTGTGGAAGCTTTATGTGGAAGCAAACATTACAGCAGCCTGGTACATGACTGTGTATAGTAACGTGACGTCAAACGTGGAAAAAAAGAACACTTTCCCAGATTAAACCTTAGAAGCCCCTACGCTAAATTATGGATGCAGGTATGCCTCTGAGGAAGAGCTGGCTTTTAAAACGCGTTTCCGTGTTACAGTTTTGTGCTCTAACCGAAACTAACAGAGTGCCCTCAGAGCTGGTTTCACTTGTCGTTCACAGTGAATTAATTCATCGTTCAAACGACAGTGACTTCTCTGATGTAATCGCTTCCCACAGAGAACATTAAAAGCGGCGAAGCGATTTTTTTTTTTCTAGACTAATTCAGCCGGTGCGATGTGCATAGAATCTGTTATCGTGCCGTTCTATTTCTGGCACCGGGTTTTTCTTCCGCCCTCTCCAGCAGATAGCGGTTGGTGGCACGCGCGCGTAGATATTTCCGGAGCATAAACAGAGATGCAGCTTTGCAGCCCTTCCCACCACGCGTAGTTGCCGTGCCGACCGCAGAGGACGCAGCTGTGCATGTTAGCGCGAGACACTCACGAAAATGCACCTGTAAATCTTTATCTATAATATTGACCATGGTAAAACATTGTAAAAATTGTATTAAAATGTGATAGTAATGAAATAAAAAAAGAATACATAATAATAATAATAATAATAATAATAATAATAATAATAATAATAGTAATAATATCCTCCTCCAACTCAATATCCTTTAGAGTTGATTTTACAATGAACATTTTCTATGTAATTATGGCGTTAATAATATTTTTATCTTCTTCAACATAATAACAGGCTGTCTTGAGTTCGCTTTTATTCAGACTAGCATTTTGAGGTCAGCCTGTTTTCCTGCACAATTGTTATTTTATTTCTGATAAGTGTGAGTAGAGGTTTTAATGTGAGAATCACATTAATTCAGCACTGAATCAGGTAGCGGCCATGTGGTCGTTAATCTGAATCAGTTCTAATGAACTGAACTTGCAGGGAGGGGGGAAGAGATAAGGTAAATAAGCATATAAATATCTGTGAAATATGATTTGTCTGAGCCTCTCAGACCAGAGTGGCAGATTACTGCTCAGAGGGAGGCCAGCGTTAGAGACCTCTGCCTCGTCCCTGGTGCTGGTGTGGTCTCTGTGGGGGTGCAGAACTGAAATTATGTGTCTGCTTTTAACATGGGGACTGTTAGTCACAGCAAGGCTTTGCAGGCCTATAGATCCGTTACTGCTGTGTGGAGCTATGCAGAGGCAGCAGGCAGGCAGTTTATATGTATATCCATCCTTCACTCCCTCCCTCTCTTTCTCTTTCTTACTTTCTCCCCCTCTGTCTGTCTTTCTCCTCTTGTTTTCCCCATTTTCTCTCTTTCTGACTATCTCTCTCCTTTTTAATTTTCTCTCTATTGCCATTTATTTCTTTTGCTTTGTGCTCTTCCTCCTTTCCTCCCTCACGTTTTATTTTTTCTCTCTTTCTCTCCTTCTCCCCTCCCTGTCTCACCCTTGCTTCAATGATCTCACAATAACAACATTGTGGGTTTGGAACACACACACAAAAATGAAAAACACAAGTCACATGATTTGTGATTCATGAAAATAGCCTGTAGCTTGTGCGTGTCTCCTAAATGTGTGTGACTGTAGTCCTTTCATTTTCATGATGGCAGATGCTAATTCACAGGAGCGCAGGTTTGCCTTTCCCCTTATTGTGTATCAACAACCAGTGAAAGCCTGTGTGTAAATTGGATTGTTGTGTTACCGCACACAATACAAATTTTAGTGTTAATTTTACTCTAACAGTTTATGAGTCAAGGAGGGATCAAATTTACTCTGTCAGAGTGAATTTAACGTTGACACTGAACATTTTACTGTGTAGTAATTAGTAAGAGTGGCATATGGGTGTTGATAATTATTTATTGGACTGAATTAATTATTAGAATTAATGATTTGATCATTATGATATTTATTTTGTAATATTTATTTAGTAATTCTGCTTTGTGAAACAGGGCCCATGACCTCATTAAAAAGTATGTATATATATATATATATATATATATATTTTTTTTTTTTTTTTTTTATTTTGTCTGTTTGTGATCCAGGTCTGATAACTGTGCTGAAGTGATTCATAAGTAACTATATTTTGAACTTGCTGAGTAACCACATTTTGAACACATCTCCCCCTGTCTCTCTCTCTCTCCCTCCCCCTCTCTCGCGCTCTCCCTGTTTCTCTTTCTCTCTCTCTCTCTCCCTCTGTCTCTCTCATAATGAGTGTTGTCCCTTATCGGCCCTGTGTTTTTTAGTTGTTCCAATGACCTTCGGTATGCACTTATTGTAATACAATAAATGTAATGTAATGTAACGTCTCTCTCTCGATTTGATTCAATTTGATTCAAAATGCTTTATTGGCGTGACATATTTCAGTATAAAGCTTTGTAAATGCACATTGCAATGCATATAAAATATAGTGCAATGTCATAATTTTCTCTCTCTATCCCTCTCCCTCCCTCTCTCTCCTTTCCCCCCTCTCTCTCTTCCCCTCCCTGCCCCCCCCCCTCCCTCCCCCCTCTGCAGAAGTCTGCGTACAGCCTGGTGCTGCAGGAGTGGCTGCGCGTATCCTGTCACCGGTCAGCGGACACGGGCGTGGTCAGGGCCTACATGGACGCCTTCGCCTCCGTCTCCCCGCGGCTGCTGGAGTTTGTGGTCAACATGGCCGACGGCAACGGCAACACGGCCCTGCACTACACCGTGTCCCACTCCAACTTCCCTGTGGTCAAACAGCTGCTCGACACCGGTGAGAGAGGGAGGGAGGGAGGGAGAGAGAGGGGGTTGGAGGAAGAGAGAGAGGGTGGGAGGGAGGGGGAGACAGAGGGAGGGATGGAGAGAAAGGGGGAGGGGAGGGGGAGGGAGGGAGGGAGAGAGAGGGGGCAGGAGGGAGAGAGAGGCGGTGCGAGGGAGGGGGAGACAGAGGGAGGGATGGAGAGAAAGGGGGAGGGGGAGGGATGGAGAGGGAGGGGAGGGGGAGGAAGGGAGAGAGAGAGATAAATATGAAGACAAATAGAAGCAGAGAGAGAAAGACTGTGTGTGTGTGTGTGTGTGTCTGTATGCTGTGTGTGTGTGTGTGTGATATACACTAACCCCTCTCTCTGCACAGGTCTGTGTAATGCAGATAAACAGAACAAGGCGGGATACACAGCCATCATGCTGACTGCGCTGGCTGCGTTCCACTCGGACAGCGATCTGCGCACCATCCTGCAGCTGCTGCACTCTGGAGACGTCAATGCCAAGGCCAGCCAGGTACCGCTTAATGTTCTGCGCAAATGTCAGTCAGACCGTCTCTCGCCTATTCATTACCTTACGATTGGATGGAATTATGCTATCTGTCCTCTGATTGGATTTGATTCATGTAACTCTTCTTCGATTAGATGGAGTTACTCGAACCCTACTCTGATTGAATGTGATTGATGTAACACTTCTCTGATTGGATGGGAACGTTCTAACCCTCCTGCGATTGGCTGCGTGTTGGCAGGCGGGACAGACGGCGCTGATGCTGGCGGTCAGTCACGGGCGGGGGGACATGGTGCGGGCGCTGCTGTCCTGCGGGGCGCAGGTGAACATCCGGGACGAGGACGGCTCCACCGCGCTCATGTGCGCCTGCGAGCACGGGCACGTGGACATCGTGCGCCAGCTCCTGTCCGTGCCCGGCTGCGACGCCACCATCACCGATAACGTGAGTGCCGCTTCCAGCTCCGTCTCTCTCTCTGCCTCTTTCTCTCTCTCTGCCTCTCTCTCTGCCTCTTTCTCTCTCTCTGCCTCTCTCTCTGCCTCTTTCTCTCTCTCTGCCTCCGCCTCTCTCTCTGCCTCTTTCTCTCTCTATGCCTCTTTATCTCTCTGCCTCTTTCTCTCTCTCTGCCTCTCTCTCTGCCTCTTTCTCTCTCTCTGCCTCCGCCTCTCTCTCTGCCTCTTTCTCTCTCTATGCCTCTTTCTCTCTCCCTGCCTCTCAGCCGAGCTGGCAGTATGGGTGACCCGGCAGAACAAGGCACGGGGATCTGGTCCTGTGGACCCAGAGCTGCTTTTTAAGTGTTATGTTTTAGCTCGCTTGCGAGTAGAATACGCGTATGCAGAGATGGTTAAAAACTTTGAAGGGTTCAAGAGAACCTGCTGTGCTGGGGAAGCAATTTGTGTTGGGGATGAGGGGGGGTGCATGTCTTTGTTTTAAGGTATATGAGCTGTTCTCTCTTTTGATGTTTTTTGCTTTGATACTGTGTGTATTGAAGGTTTTTTTTGGTCTTAATTTATTGTTATTTTTATTTTCCTTTTTTTCATTTATTTATTTAATTTATTTTAGTGTAATGAACTGACCATGATGTTCAAATAATGGAGCATCAAAAGTCAAAAAGTCACTCTGCCCCTCTCTGCCTCTCTCTCTCTCTCTCTGTCAAATTCAAATTCAAAGAGCTTTATGGTCATGGCAAAATTTGCCTTGGTATTCCGAAAGCATGGCAGAAAACGTGAAACACCAGATAACAAACATCTGTCTCCTTCTCTGTTTCTCTCTCTCTCTCTCTCTCTTTCTCTAAAATTCAAATTCAAAGAGCTTTATTGGCATGACAAAATGTGCCTTTGTATTGCCAAAGCATGGCAAGGAACATGTAAAACATCAGATAACAAACATCTGTCTCTTTTTCTCTGTCTCTCACTTGGTCTCGCTCTCTCTCTCTGTTTCTCTCAGTCTCGCTCTCTCTCTGCTGAGTAACACTGATGCAGCTCCCTCCCTTTCTTTTTCTTCACAAAATGTTTGGCAAGTTCAATGAATTGAACTTTTCACTGTACTTTTCCGCTTGCTTTTGTTGAAGTCAAGACAAATATTTTGTTTTAAGACAAGTATGGACAGAGTCCAGACATGAGTGCCTCTCCACCCTGTGTTTCTGCATGTTTGTCAAAATGAAAAAGAACACCGAAAATACTCCCTTAATGTTTTCCAGAGAAGGTCTGGTAATTTTGTCCGTATGTTCTCGGGCTCAGGCTCTGTCAGACTTTGACTGTGTGACCTTTGCCCTCTGGTGCGTTTGGTAAGGACTTGTGTCTGTGTTCTAGGACGGCAGCACAGCCCTCTCCATCGCCCTGGAAGCCTGTCAGAACGACATCGCTGTGCTCCTGTACGCCCACCTAAACTTCGCCAAGCCCCCCTCCCCAGTAAGTGTGCATACACTCTCAATAGGATCTAGGACATCATTTTAGGGCATACACTCAACAGGATCTAGAGCAGAATTTTAGGGTATATACACTCAACAGGATCTAGAGCAGAATTGTAGGGTATATACACTCTCAATAGGATCCAGGTCAGAATTTTATGGTGTACACTCAACACGATCTAGAGCAGAATTGTAGGGTATATACCCTCTCAATAGGATCCGGGGCAGAATTTTATGGTGTACACTCAATACGATCTAGAGCAGAATTTTAGGGTATACAATCTCAACATGAACTAGAGCAGAATTTTAGGGTATATACACTCAACAGGATTTAGAGCAGAATTTTAGGGTATACAATCTCAACATGATCTAGAGCAGAATTTTAGGGTATATACACTCAACAGGCTTTAGAGCAGAATTTTAGGGTATACAATCTCAACATGATCTAGAGCAGAATTTTAGGGTATATACACTCAGCAGGATTTAGAGCAGAATTTTAGGGTTTATACACTCAACAGGATCTATAGCATAATGTTAGGGTATATACACTCAACAGGATCTAGAGCAGATTTTTATGGTATATTTTGGGGTATATATACTTAGAAGCAGGCAGATGGTTGAAGGTATATATGTGGGTGGGGATGGCAGATTTAACCTGTGCGCAGTGATTACCTCACTACGCACAGGTGCAGCCACTCCTGTTCCTGGGTCCAATTAGCCTGGCCAATTCTCCAATTGGCCAGGTCTAATTAACTTGACCCAGGGCAGGTGTGGCTGCTTAAACCAGCCATCCCCACACCACAATATACATCAAGTAGAGATAAAGCAGTAAGCCTTAGAGTGAATAAACTGGTCAGACATTGCTTTGGCTCAGTGAACATTGGTAATACTCAAGCAATGATATTTATATTTTGCTGCATTACGTTACATTTAGCGGACGCATTAGTGTGAATTGAAACACACATTAGTGAGCATTATATGTGCCCAAATGCAACTGTAGCTGAGCGACGCTTCAACGTTAGCTGTACGAGTTAAGCAGTTAATGTAAGCACAGCAGACACGTTTCATACACGTATACTTGGTTTCTGTGTGCGTAATGCAATGTTTTGTTTATAGTAAGTGGTTTTAGATTGCATTGT